>CM033437.1:340122389-340722389 GCA_019425775.1 Rafetus swinhoei | reverse complement strand
GAGTAATTCAGAATTCACTACAGTTCACATGAAAGCAGAATCTGATCCTAAATGACTCTGGTAAAATGAGAACTCCTATAGTACCATAGAGACTAACAGATTTATTAGAAAAACTTAAAAAACAACGAATAGTCTAGCAGCACCTTAAAAACTATCAAAAACTTGTAGATGGTATCATGAGCTTTCTTGGGCACAACCCATTTCTTCAGGTGACTACTATTTACATGTTTTGTTAGTCTTTAAGGAGCTGCTAGATTATTTGTTGTTTTTAAGTTTTTTCCAGTTACAGAGTAAGTAAAATGATACCCCTTTGAAGATTTATTAGCGCCTAAGCTTTTGTGGGTAAAACCGACTTCAGCAGATGAATTGGAGTGGAAATTAGAGGCAGGGGTATATATATGGAGTACAACAAAAGAATGATGTTACTTATCAAGTGTTAAATAGGCTATTGAAGTCAGAGTTGGTATGGAAGTGGGTTTTACTCACAAAAGCGTATGCCCTAATCTGTTAGGGTACATCTACACTGCGGGCTAAAGTCGAATTAAGATATGCAACTTCAGCTACGTTAATTGTGTAGCTGAAGTCGAAGTAGCTTAACTAGGCTTTAAGCACTGTCTACACTGAAGAAAGTTGAAGGAAGAACACTCTTCCTTCGACATCCCTTACCCCTCATGAAATGAGGGTTACAGAAGTCAGAGTTATTTCAAAATAATGCTGCTGTGTAGACATGCCCTCATTCTCTAAGGTGCTACAGGGCTCTTTGTTGTTTTTGTAGATACAGACTAATACAGCTACTCTTGAATATTTTGACCTGAAAAATCACAGAAGCAGTCAGTAATTTTTCCAACTCAAGACACTTTGGGCCTAATTTTTCAGTGGCACTGAACATCCAGTGGGAGGTACAGTGTGTGTAAAGGTGGCATACAATGATCTCTTCCTATTTTACTCCCCTTCTCTTAGCCTTGATGCTGAGTGGAGCTCAGCTTGATTCAGTGGTCTCACCCTTATTTACACATTTCCTCTCAACCCAGGAAAGATACACTGTGTTTCTGGTTAAGGATGTTAAAATGCGATTATCTGGATAATAGTATAGTTGATACAATTTGTATCAACTGTAAGATTAGTCCAAGTGCCGCTCTGCAGAGCCGCAGTGGGGGTAGCTCCAGGAGCTGACTCGAACCAGGACTGAGTAGTCCTGGCTCTGGAGCCACCCGCTCTGTGGCTCCACATTTTAAATGTAGTAAGAGTTGCTAGGCTCCAGCATTAGGCCCTGTTCGTGGCACCAGGGCTGGCCACGGACAGGGGCCCCTGCCTACGGCCAACCCCGGCCGCTGTGAATAGGGGTTGCTTGGTGGCAACAGTCCCGGTCCATGGGGGGACCCAGCTCCCCACTGGGACCCCTGTGGACAGGGGCTGCTTCACAGCAGCATAACCTGTCCCCCTCTGCTGCCTCTGATAGAGGCAGCAGGGGGTTGGGCAGGAGACACCCTGGAGACTGTGCTGGGGAGAACTGGCTTTTAAGCCAGCTCCCCCCAGCACCGGCTCCTGTCTCTCCCCCTTGCTGCCTCTCGTAGAGACAGCAGGGGAGAGTGTTGGCTGCAGAGAGCACAGGGCGATCAGTGACAGCTTGGGTCCCTGCTTGCCCTGTGCTCTCTGGAGCACTTATGCTTTGTTTTGAAATGTACGATAGCCTCCCAGGGCTCTTGTAAATTTCAAAAGCAGAAGCGTGGACAGTGGGAACCCCTATAAGCGAGTACTGAAGCAGTCACTGCTCACGTCATTTTTCTGCTGTCTCTCTGCCTCCCCTGCCTCGCATGGGAGAATCCGCTTAAAGTCTGTTTCCCCCCAGCACCGGCTCCTTCTCCCCGCCTCTTGCTGCCTCTCTCTGATATAGGCAGCAATGGGATGGGAAGTGACTAGTCAGGTCGCTGCTTTACTATGCAATAAGCATTTGCTTATCAGATAGTCAACTAATCGACTAGTCACTTACATCCCTATTTCTGGTGCTTAGTCCTGTATCTGGTGGTTCAGCACTGAGGATATTGGAGATCTGCATGGGGCTTGTGAACGTGGTTTCCAGTTAAAATAAAAGATGGTTACTTGTTCCAATTTCCTTTTTTGCTAAGTTGGCAGTGGGACAATGTAAAACAAAATACAGGGACAATACATTGTTTACTATAGGTTATGCTTGTATTTTATGCTTCACTGTACCTTTTGCCCAAAGACAATTTGCAGCACTGAGTGGGTGGGGAAAATATGTGTGTTTAAGAGAAGGGATTTATTAAAGCACTTGGACTTTTTAATGATTCAGTATGTGGCAACTTACTGAAAACTCTAAATCTGCCATGAGTTATTAAAGATTGTCATGTGTTCCTATAAAATATGTTGGTGAATTTTATGTACAGTTCTCTTTACTTTCATTTTCTACACTAACAGAAGCAAACTTTTCTCTATACAACAGACAGTACATTATCATTGCCTGACTTGTTTTAGTCTCTTCTGTTTTTACTCTTCTCTTGTTTAAACTATTACATATTTTTTCTTTAAAAAAAAAGAAAAGAAAAGAAAAGAAATGAGCTTACATAGTAATACTCAGAGCTTATTTTTATGCAACGATTTTGCTTTTCTCATTTGTCTAACCTGTTTTTTTTAAATTCCACAGCTTCCCTAGATAATTCATTGCAGTGGTTAACCACCCTAAAAGTTAGGGTGCTTTTCCTAATGTCCAACTTAAACTGCCCTTGCTGCAGTTTAAGCTCATTGCTTCTTGTCCTATCCCTAGAGATTAAGAACAATTTTTCTCCCTCCTCCTTGTAACAACGCTTTATATACTTTAAAATTGTAATCTTGTCCCCTCTCAGGCTATGTCTAGACTACAGAGTTTTTCCCGGATGCTCTTCTGTGGACTTCCAAGATGTTCACATCTTTCTTGAAATGTCGCCCAGAACTGGACACAATACTCCAGTTGAGGCCTAATCAGTGCAGAGTAAAGTAAAAGAATTACTTATCTTTTCTTACTTCACAACACTCCTGCTACTACATCCCAGAATAATGTTTGCTTTTTTGGAACAGTATTACACACCTGCAGACCTCTATGACCCCCAGATCCTTTCGACAGTACTCCTTCCTAGATAGTTATTTCCCATTTTGTATGTATGCAACTAATTGTTTCTACAGTCACTGCCAATCTTCTTGGTCAAAACCAAAGAAGTTATTAAGCATATCTACCATTTCCACGGTTTCTATTAGTGTTTTCCCTGCTCATTTTGTGACTGGCCTATCCTGCTTACAATATGGTTGTTCATTGACGTTGTTAAAGGATGGATTTATTTTGTAATGTTGGTAGAACCCAATTGTGTCCCACAAACTAGCTGTTGGCTTCCTCTTGTATTTCAGAAATCCAGATAATCCTAAAGGAACTTTTCTTCCATATAAGAGACTCTCCTATTCTGGGTGCAGAGGTTCTAGATCTGTAAGGGGCAACCTAGGCTAGTGAATGTGCTGTATGAGTGGCCCACCTTTATTTCGGTGGGCATCAAGATTTTCGTAATCAAGATGGTCATCTGGTCTAGCCATGGTAGTTTTGATAACTGCGATTGCATATCTAAAATTTGCTGCGTATGCAGATTGAACCATAGCAGCATTTTGGATGCAGAGGGAGCACATAACTCTCACAGTCAACTTTGTATGCAACCAGTATGTACCTCACTTCATGTGCCCTTGCTTTAAGTGCGTATCACTTTTGTAATACCAGTAGGAAAAAAACTACACAGCTGAAAACCAGCGGAATCTGGCAACCCTGTGTGTGGGCAATGGTAAACCAAATGTCTCGTAGCCACACCTAGAACCCCAATGAGCCACATGCAGCCCTGGGGCTGCAGGTTGCTCTCTACTGTCTTAGATGGAAGACCTTAAGAAATAAGTCCTCTTCCAGTTTAGAAGAAGTAACTCTAATCAAGATTGACCAACGAGAAGCTTGTAGGATCTCCCTTGGTGAGCCTAATTCTCAATCTGGGAGCTTCTGATTTCTCTTTGCCAGAAGGAGGGAATAGGCGATGGGATGAATCACATGATGATTACCTATTCTTATTTCCTTTTGAAACTTCTGGCAATGGCCACTTTTGAAAGACAGAATATTGGGCTTGATGGATGTTTAATCTATTGCAGTATAGCTGTTTTTAAGATCTTATATTTGTCAACAAATCATATTGGGGCATATATGTTATAGCACAACATGCATTTATCATTGAAACGCTTGTCATCTTCACAGATCTCAAAAATGGTCTATTTCCAAGTGGGGAATGTGGGTACAGGAATTAAGTGGACTTAAAATGGTTGTACAAATAAAATAGAATTGTTCAGACCTATCAGCCCAGGAGATTAGTGTCCATTTGCAGGTTGCTCAGTGCTATCAGCAATATCCCAGGTTCTGTGGCCTGTGGTCCTCTTCAGTGGCTATGTCTACGGTGCATACCTTACAGTAGCACAGCTCTGCTGCTGCAAAGTCTCCTATGTAGGTGTTCTTTGCCAGTAGGAGAGAGCTCTCCTGCCAACCAAATAAAACCCCTCCCAACAAGAGTGTCTCCCACTGACAAAGTACTATCCATACTGACACTTTTTATCAGCAAACCTTTTGTCATTTGGGATGTAGTTTTTTCCAGCCCCCTGACTGACAAAAGATTTACCAACAAAAGTTTAGTGTGATTGTAGATAGTATTGTGCATAGCTTTTGGCTTATTAGCAGCTATTTCAAGAGTATTTGCAATGATCATGATAGCCCCCTTTCAAAGTGAAAGGTATACTTTGCTGAAATTATCTGCCTGAATGGCTTATGAGGCCCAAGCCAAGGTTGCAATTCTAAGAATTTAGCAATTAGATATATTAACTGTAGGATTTGTAGTAATTCATGAGCTCTGTGTCCCTACCAGGTCTTATCACTGTACATCTGGATGTGGGTTTCAACACAATAGTTCAGAGGAATTACCCATAAAATATGGAACAAATCTGGAATAGACCACATAAGTCCATTCTCTTTCTTCAAGAAGTGTCCTTATGGTGCTCCACTTAGGTGTGAATGTGCTTTCCCATGGTTCCCACGGCTGTGGTGAATGCGGGGGGTGGGGACTCCTGCTGCCACCTTGTGCCAGCCTCCCCCTTCTGGCAATCCCCGAGGTCGCATCCCTTGAGAAAAGGAGTGCAATGGGGGGGAGAGGGCAGAGTGGTTGTGGGAAGGGATGGCGTTTGGGGGGATGGGGTTTGGGGGATATGGGAACACATACCCCTTCTGGGCCACAATGTCTCCCATCAATTTCCCCTCTGTGAGGATGGCACCAAAGCTCAGCTTAAGATACGTCGACTTCAGCTACTGTTTTATGTAGGTGGAATTGCATACCATAAGCTGACTTTTGGCTGTAGTGTAGACCTTGCCTAAGGCCACATCTACACTACAGAGAAGATCGACGCTGCAGCGGTCGATCTTCTGGCATTTGATTTAGTGGATCTAGTAATGACCTGTTTAATCTAATGCTGAGGGCACCCCCATCAACACTGGAAGTCCTATTCTTCACAAGGAGTAAGGGAAGTTCTCCCTTTGACCTCCTGCTGAGAGGATGGTGCCAAAGTTTGGTTTAAAGTACATGGACTCCAGCTATGCTTTTTTACGTAGCTGGAATTGCATACCTTTAGCTGTAATGTTGACCTGGCTTTAGACTCTAGCTCTTAGGGTAGTCTAATTATAGCTTTAGTGCTTAGCTTTTACTCCTCTAAAACTTTTCAGGCTATTTTAGGAGGTTTATTCCTTTAGGCCTCTGTCCCTTTTTTAAGGGAGTCTGTCTTATGGTCTCTGGGCTGTGGTGGGATTCTAAGGATTCAAATACTGCCCCTCCTGCCAGGAATCTCTTCTACAGGCATTCCCATTACAAGCATGTGTTTATATTCTGTTTAGGGTAGATTATGGCTTTATATTACTAACCACGTTGTGTGTGTGCAGAAATGGTGCGTCAGGTGGCACTGGTGGCAACACTTGGAAGTATTATATTTGTGGCAAGCACAATAATGCTGGGTGTTTTGTAAGGGGCATGGTAGGCTTGGACCCCTGTGACTGCCCTTTTTCCACTGATTGAGAATTTTTAGACCCTCTTTGAGTTAGAGTTCCATCACCATGCAATGCTATGAGAGCAAATAATGGGATTGTGTATAGACCTCTGCAGAGCTAAAACTCTGCCTTCCTTGTTCTCCTTTTTAGGGTCATCAGGCTCAACATAGTTCACAGTGTGTCCATTTGTGTTGCACGTATGTACTTACCTCTCTATACCTATATCAAAATGTTTTCTGTAGTGATGGTTTTCATATAATCGAAGCACTGCACAAGTAAACATGTAATTTGGATTGTTGATGTTATCCTCATTCTTGTCCGCTAACAATACTTAAAACCAGGTCTGTTTAAAAAAACATTTTGCTTACAGGCTTTTCCTTTTATTGGTGATTGTTTGAATATAAGAACTGCTTTACCCACCACCTAGAAAAACCCATCAAAATTCAGATTCTTTGTTGTTTTGCAGAGAAAATATTTTGTTCTCTTCCTTAAATTGAAAAACCGTTTGTTCCGTTCTGTGTTTTACAGAACATTTCTTTGAGTACAGTGTTTTAAAATATGGTTTACATTCTATTGTGGTGAAACAATGGCTTACATCCAGATTGGTTCTGGGAAATCAGCTAGTCATGTAAGTAAAAGCAATTCTGCAAATTGATGATTTAGAGTAGGGTACATCAGGTGACAAATTATGAGTCAGTCTTTTGCTAATGCTAATTGATGGAATTTCCTCTTTGTTCAGTGAATTGGTCAACTTATGAAAACGTGTGGATTCATATAGGAAAACGTGGAAAAACTAAGGTTCTGCTTCTTTGAAGTGAGAGACACCCTGAGTCAAGTTATATAATGTCATCCTTAAACATCATGGATGTTGCAAAGCTAGAGCAGACCAAAGGAGAAAGGACCATGTTGAAGGTTTGGAATTGTTCCAGACTCCAAGCTCTTTCAAGAAAATGGAAAGGCTCTCGTTGACTTCAGTAAGCTTTGGATTAGTCTGTAAATTGAGGCATGGGGTGGAAGTGGAGTTTAATTTGAACTAAAAGGTACAGTTGAGTTGTAGCTGCTGAGTACTGCCTGCTGCAATTTCATTCTGGTTTATAGGGTTATGGAATGGACCCACTGTTTTTAAAAAAGCCTAAGGTAGCCTGAAAGTGATATTAAATGTAGTTGAGTTGGGTGGTGACAGACTCCTCCCTGTGAACACGTAGAGAGCGTCCCTGCTATACGTCCAAGATACATTCAAAAAAATGTGGATGTATAGCAAAAGGATGTAAAGCGGGGAATTTTTTTCCCCATGCTTGACTTCCTTTTATGCGAATAGGTCTTTTTTTTTTTTTTTTCTCGCGCATGACACAAAAGTAGGGAACAGGAGGGCCTAAAACAGAACAGTTCCCACAAGCATCAATGATGCTAGTGCAGAGCCAATGTATACCGGGGCGACTTATAGTGGGGATGCCCTGTACTTCAGTCCAGATGTCCACACTACTGGGAATGGGAAAGACGAGTGACAGAGATTGCTCTGTTAAATTTGATTTATGTGGATGTGTGTTGGGTGCAGCTTCTACCCACTTCCCTTTTTCTAGTTGACACTCCCACTTTGTGTAAGGCCACTGTTCTTTGCTAACATCTCTTGTTTACTATGCATCCATAAGACATAGTGCCACTGTCTTAGTAGCTTAGCCAGTAAGTATAGCATTTTACCTGCTCCTGGGACTTTGTGATTCTGTTGCTTAACCAAGACTGTAACCATACATTACTACTGAAATATATTTTGAATCTGAAAATATCATTTTCATCTCTCTTGGGATGTTAGACGTGATTCTCAGACTACCTAATCAATTGACTGATCTGACTAGCTGGAAATTCTTGGGTGCTTTACGTTAAACATTATGAGAATGGTTGGTGAAGCTCTTGTTTTTGTGGGTAAGTGGGGATACTGAGTAGTGTATAAATAGCCTTGTAGGCAGTCCTTGGGGCAAAGTTAATGAACTTTCTCTGATCCCTTTTTTTCTGAGCAGTGTGCAGCTTCTACCACTTGTTCCCATAAGAATGCAGATGGGTTGTAATGTTGATCTTTGTAAAGTGTTACAGTGCCACTCATTCTGAGTAATAATTGATATGAGTTTCCAGCAACCGTAAAATGCTCCTCTACACATGACAAGAATAGGTCCTGACTTAAATTCAAATTTAAATGGTCAAAGATAACATTTGTGAGAACTGGGGTAATGCTGATATCATGCCATTAATATGCATCCCTCAAATAAGCAGTTAAAATACGTATTATTAAAAGAAGAATCTTTGAGAGCAAGGGACTCAGAGCCTGCTCTATAGAAATGAGAAGAGATGTGATTTTTTTTTTTTGTTAATGCCTGCCAAAAACTAATAAAAAGGAACATAGGATTTCTGTGGTCTCTAATAAGGCACATGGGAAGTCATCTGTTCCTCAGATGATGGCTGTACAGAACCAATGGGTATGATTAACTGTTTCGACAAGATTGTGCAAATACGGTTTTGGGATAAGAGTGTCTATAGCACATATTAACTTCTGTAATACAGCTCCCAAGGAACTGTGTTTTCCACTCCTTGCTCAGGCAATATTCCCACTCAAGTCAGTGGTTACTTTTCTTGAATAAGAACTGCAAGATTGAATATGTCATATATCATGGAAGTATCATCCTCAATGTGCCCAAATATGATTTACAATTTACTCTACAATTGATCAGTGAATCCTCATGTTGTTCTTTGAGGAGTGTCCCTGTGGGTGCTCCACCTCAGGTGTCTGGGCACCGCTGCTGCGTGCTTAGTCAGAGATTTTTGGTAGCAGTGCTCTTTGGTAGGCTGTGTATGCGGAGCAGATGGCATGTGCAGTGCCACTGCTACACATGCACAGCCAACCGTCCCTTCAGTTCCTTCTCTACTGCATCAGTTGGAACATCAGTTGCTCTCCAGTCTTTTTTTTTCAAAACTTTATAGTTTGTTGTTAGTTAGTGTAGTTTAGTATAGTTCTCGCAGTTTATTAGTTAAAATAGTTATTGTTACTAAAAAAAAAAAATTTCTTTACTGTTAAGGCTGTTTGCCTTGACAATTTTTCCTTCCTGGGATGCCAGGTTCCCCGCTCTTCAAATGCTGCCTGTCCTGTGAGTTCTTAGTCCCCGTCTCCAGGCATTCAGAATATGTCCAGTGTCTAGGGCAGGTACACGCCACTGCCCAGTGCCAGCACTGCAAACAGTTAATGGCCCGCACGTGTAAAGCCAGGGAGCTACCACTGAAACTATTCTTCCTTGAAAAACACCCTGAGGCCAGCTGTGGACCCAGAGCACTCCACTTCACTTCCAGCAATCCTCTCCGTTGGCCATGTCTGAGAGAGCTGCTCCCTCAGGCTTTGGCACCAGGGACTCTTCCTCTAACTAGCTAAAGAAGAGATCCCAATCTTCAAGTAAGGGATACTCCCCTAATAAAAAAACAGGGACAAATACTCAAGATACCCCCTGCACAGATCTCATTGAAGGCACTGGACAGAGAGGTACTGGGACTGTCTGGCACCAACGGTTCCTGAGGGTCCAATGACCTTGCTAACGCCGGCACTAAGGCACCGGACAAGCACAAGTCAAAATCGGTGCCATCACTGTCTGACTCTGCCTTGGTGCTGACACAAGCAAGGGACAAGTCAGCATCTTCGGATGCACCACTGGCACCAAAGAAATCTAGGTCTCACTCGGCACCATCGGCACATATGGTACCATCGGCACCTATGCCACCTCCGGCACTGAAGAGACACAAGCATGCGGCACCGACCACCTCACATCTGGTACCATTGGCACCACAAGTAGCAGCTGTACAGCCTTCTACACTGCCTTTGGCACCGGTGACCCCAGCACTGCAGCTTTGCACAACAGCACATGAGCTCAGAGTAACATCCGTGCCAAAGACCCTGCTAGCAGTTTTACTCACTCTGCTCCTGCAGGCTTGGCACTACCACTCTCAAGCGATGAAGAGGAGCCCTTGTTTGGCACCCATACATCAAAGCATTCCTCCCCAAAACTGCCAAGCACCAGCAACAGGTACTGATTCAACGGCAGCCACCTCAATGACTGGCCCATCCAGTACCACGGCCAGCCAACTGGCCATACTGGGACCCTGGGGCACATAACAGAGCCCAACAAGTGCAGCCTAGGCCACCTCGATCTGCACAATCAAGGGCCACGTCTGTACCCTCCCTGACATATCTGCCTGTCAGGAGGAAGATGTCCTTGGTTCAAGTGATGAAGAGTCTTCCATTTCCTCACACTCACCAACACACATCTCATGATCTTCCCCTAATGACACACTGATGCCCCCTCCTCCCACAACAGGAGACAATTTAAAATTGTTCCAGGAACTGTACAAGAGGGTGGCCGATGTCCTGGAGGTCTCCCTAGTGATTCTCCATGAAACACAGCATAAATTAACCAGTATCCTGCATGCCTCTATGTCAGCTAAGCTGGCCCTGCCAATGGACCCAGCCCTCATGGACCCTGCCAAGGTGATCTGTCAGACGCCAGCAAGAGT
Organism: Rafetus swinhoei; assembly: GCA_019425775.1. Classification (NCBI taxonomy): domain Eukaryota; kingdom Metazoa; phylum Chordata; order Testudines; family Trionychidae; genus Rafetus; species Rafetus swinhoei. Next base: position 340,711,750 of record CM033437.1, on the reverse strand, counting down.
TTCAGTGATTTACAAGTGGTCAGAGAGTAAATATTACGTTACACTACAGGGTGCTGACTTCCCATGCTCCCATCTGTCTCCTAAACTCCCTAGTTATAGTCTCTGTTAATCAGAGGAGGAAACAGAATTCGAATAGAACCACACCTTATAACAAGGAGTGGAAGTATTTTGACCTCATGGGTAGGAAGGCCTATTCTTCTGCGTCTCTCCAACTCTGCATATCAAACTACATCGCAGTGCTCGCAAAATACACACACCACATTTTCAAGCAACTATCACTTTATACTGACAATCTTCTGGAGGACAAGAGAGAACCAGTTCAGGGCCAATATAAATGAAGGTACTCTGATTTCTCAAACGACTTTACAAGTTGCCTTAGATGCCTCTGATACTGCATCCCGTTTCATCACGACGGCGTTTGTGATGAGGTCATCATGGCTTCACCTGTCATGTTTTCCCTGTGAGGGTACAGGCCATGGTGAAGGATCTTCCATTCCAGAGCTCCAAGCTCTTTGCTGACACCCCAGAGGCATCGCTCCACCTCTCAAAGACTCCCAGGCCACACTGAAGATGCTCAGCATTCATGTCCCTGCAGCAAATCGTAAACAGGGAAGATTCTTTACTCAAAAGATACAAACCCACGCCTTTTAACCAGGCACAGAGACATTTTAACAATAGAAGGAGGCAATGCCCAACCAGATGAAGACAAACCCCAGACCAGCCCTCTACCACTCAACCTTCAACTTTGAAACAAATGTTTTGAAGGTCATGCTGAGAGTTTGGTAGCACCCCTCTGTTTAGGGAAGCTACAGACCCATCAGCTATTCCACCAATACCTAGCACCCTTCTACCATCAATGGTCCTCCATCACGACCAGCAGGTGAGTACTGGACATTATAAAGAGCAGAGACTGTATCCCTTTCTTTTTCTACCCCCTTCCCCCACCCACCTTCCCCAGCCCCCTTTAGAGACGCATCTCACCAGAACATTCTCCTCCAAGAGGTAAACCACTTGCTCCATCTGGGAGCCATTGAACCTGTGCCTCGCTGCTACAGAGGCAAAGGGTTCTACTCCCACTACTTCCTCACAACATAAATCAGGGGGAGGGAGACCAATTCTCGATCTCAGGAAACTCAACCATCACATATGACCACAATGGTTCAAGATGGTCACCCTATCCACTACAATTCCTGCCTTGAAGAGGACTGGTTGTCAACTCTTGACCTCCAGGACACACATTTTCACACATCCATCCACACAGCACATCAGAAATACCTCAGATTTGCAGTGGGCAACACACACTTCCAATACACAGTGCTGCCATTTATACCTTCCACAGCTCTGAGGGTCTTCTCAAAGGTGCTTGTGGTTGTCGCTGCACATCTCCGCAGACAGGGGGTCTCAATTTTTCCTTACCTTGATGACTGCCTAATAAGAGCAAGCACAAGTCAAGATGCACAGAAGGCAGTCTTAAACAGGGCCCTTTTTCAGACCCTCAGTTTGCAGATAAATGTGTCCAATGCAAACTCTAGCCAGCTCAGATAATGGAATTTATTGGAGCTCCTCTTGATTGTGTGGAAGCTATAGCTTCTCTCCCACAACAAAGATTCCATACTATAAAGGGCCTTATCTCACTGGCCCCCAATTTAGTCCACAAGTCCCAACAAGAACTTGTCTCCAATTATTAGAACATATGGCGGCAGCAGCCACTTCAGTAGTGCTGCATGCCAGACTGTTTGTGAGACCCTTGCAGCAGTGGCTGAGGACTGTATACAAACCACACTACAACAGTATCAATAAACTAGGATACTGGATCAAACCAACCAGGATCAAACATTCCCCAGACTAGTGGGCAGACCCAAGAAACGTGTGCATTGGAGTACCTTTTCACAAATGACCCCTATCGGGGACTGTCACAATGGATGCCCCTCTCCTGGGGTGGGAAGTACACTCAGGCTCTCTCAGGACTCAGAGACACTGGTCTCCATAGGAATGCAACCAGCATATAAATGTATTAGAACTCAGAGAGATATTCTATGTATGCCAGCATTTCCTACACCTCATACACAACACGGTTCAGATCTTCACAGACATACAAGTAACCATCAACAGGCAGGGCAGAGCCAGTTCCTACCATCTGTGCAGGGAAGCTGTCCACCTTTGGACATAGTGCATTGCACATGACATCCACCTACAAGCATGTTATCTACTGGCAAGGGCAACCTCACTGCTGTGGAGGCAGGAAAAGGGAATAAGGGAATTTGTGTGCAGCCATCTTGGTCTTGTTAGCAAGAGTCAGGCTAAGTCTGTGGCCTGACAACGCGAGAGCTGTAATAAGACGCTGCTTTTGCCTCTCGCCTCCATACGGAGATAAGGATAGAATGCTGACTCTGGCAGGGACCTTGAGATAAGGAGCATCTGGGTGGAACTAAAATAACTGTTAGCCATTGGTGTTTGTAACGGGAAGGAGACTAATTGTTATTGTTATTATATTTAATAGACAGTATATAAACTGCTTCATAATTGCTTGTATTTGAAGATCTGCCTGGGGAAGGGGAGGGGGGGCTCCCCCCCGTCCGAACCAGTTTTTCCCTTGCTGCAGCTCGTAATAAAACTGCCTCTGGCTACTTGTTGCTTACAAACACAGAGTGAGGACAATGTTTTCTTCCACACTATGGACGACCTCAGCAGGAATTTCAACTCGAACCACAAATGGGAAATGGACTTCACAATCCTTCAACCACTGGGATTTCCCGACAGTGGACTTGTTTGCAATCAGTGCCAACAAAAAATGTCCACTACATTGTTCCTATGCGGGAATTGGCATGCATTCCCGAGGGGACGCATTCACAGTACCCTGGAACTCACCACCTCTTCTTTTAGTGATGTCCCCGTGGGTGCTTCACTGTAGGTGTCGGGCTCGTCCCGGTGCCGCAGATCAGAGTCTTGAACAGCAGTAGTCAGCCAGACTGTGAATGCACGGTCAGTGTCTCGTGATGTTTGCGCCCTTTCTCTAAAGTGCGCGGTCCAGCTACTGCCAGTTCCTTCATTGCCACCCTCGGTCGCAGATAGAACGAGCTCTTCTCCTCAACTGTTGATCACGAAAATAAGAGTTCTATTAGTTGATTGTTCCTGTTCATAGTTCATAGCTCAAAGTTGTTAGTTAGTTTATAATTCGTCGTTTAAAAAAAACAACAGTTTACGGCTTTCGCCACTTTTCTGAAGAAAAGAAAGAAGAAAAGACAGAGGTTACATAGACTGAGGTGAACTCACGATAGTTCCCCTCCCACAATGCCAGGTTTGCCAGGATTTAAAAAATGTGACTCATGTTGCGAGGCCATGCCAGTGTCAGACAGACACTCAGCATGTATCAGATACCGAGGAGAGTCCCATGTGCCTAAGAAGTGCCCACATTGTTCAGAGCTCACAGCTAGAGCTCGCCAAGACAGGGAGATGCGATTACACGTGCTCCTGTTTGATAAAGTGTTGCAGCCTGCAGACACTACACCGCCCACGGCACCATCAGAGCCCCCTAAGGCTCAAAAACGCAGAGCCTCTTCCCCCACTAAGGGGTCTGTACCAAAGAAGCGCACATCTCCAGCACGCTCCTTGGTGCTGGTACTGGGGAGCAGGGTCAGTACGGCGGATAAGCTGGGTACCTCCGGCACCGTTTTGGCATGTCCTAGGGCACACTTGGACCCGAAAACCCAGCACAGAGCACTGTCGGTGCTGACAATGGGAATGGACTCTGGGCACTCCCTCTCCTTTACCACCGACACCGGGGAGCGCATTCCACCGCACCGCTCAGCTGAGGCATATGTCTCTTTCACCTTCGCTTTCAGAGAGGCTCGATGATGTTTCACCATTCTCCAAACGTATCGGGCCATGAAATGCTCTGGGAGGAACACAGAAGCATATACTCTTCCAGACAGTCATCACCGAGACATCTGTACCATGACCACCATAGGTACTATCCCGACCGCCCATACTGGTCACATGACTGACATCAACACTACTCTTTCTCAAGACACTGGTCCCCCTGTTGCTACAGATCCAGGCATTCACATCACCATAAACTGTCCGCTCTGACAACCCCTGCACAATGCAGCCTACCTCATGTCCCTTCCTCCCCACCACATCACTCACAGCCGGAGGAGGGTCAACTGTCTGAACTAGAGAAGCAACAGCAGGATGCATCACCCATGGACCACTCCTCCTCCTCACCAGATGAAGCTGTTATCCCTGTGGATGCATCTCCTCCAGATGACCACAAATAGTTTCAAGAACTGTTTAAAAGAGTGGCCGCTAGTCAGGAGGTCCAGTTGACAGAAGTCCAGGAGAAACAATATTGCCTCCTTAAAAGTCTCCAACCATCCTAGTGTGCAAAAATAGAGCTGCTGATAGTTGAAGCCATTATGGAGTCTGCCAAGGAGATCTGTCAGACTTCGGCCTCTGCACCCCCTACAAACAAGAGGGCTGACAAAAAAAATTTCGTTCCGACCAAAGGTACAGAGTTCTTGTTCTCACACCCACAATCGAATTCCCTGGTCGTGGATGCAGCCCAGCACAGGCCCAAAACTCCACAATATAAGAATGTTGTGGTGGAGAAAGACAGAAAACGCATGGACCTCTTTGGCAGGAAAATATATTCCTCTTCGACACTTTTATTACGCATCGCCAACTATGCGGCGTTGCTGTTGAATCATGATTTTGACAACTATACCAAACTAATGGAACACCTGCTGGATGCCAAAAGGCCCATTTTAAAATCCATTTTCCAGGAAGACATTCCTCTGTCAGAACTGGGCTGCAAATTGCACTGTGTGTGGTGGACACGGTGGCTTGTTCCACAGCCACCACTATAGTCATGAGGAGGTCCTTGTGGCTACAAACCACAGGAGTTCCACAGGAGCTCCAGACTAAGGTGGAGGACCTCCCAGTGGACAAAAGCTGTTTGCTGAAAAGACAGATGAGGCCATTCACTCAAGCAAGGACTCGAGGACCACTCTCCGCATCCTCAAGATGTACATGCCTCCATACCGCCGTAAGAGATGCACACTGTTTCAAAGGCATTATGACTTCTTGTAGCCAAGATACCACCAACATCCATTTGATCAGCACCAATGAATGAGACAAAGACCCCAAAAGAGGTGTGCTCAAAACAACTACACTTCCATTCAACTTGCTAACAAGCAAAGCATTTGACAACCTCGTCAAGGGCTCTCAAACTCCCTGCACCATGCACCAACCCAATTCTGCAGTTGCGGTTTTCTATTACCATCTCAAACCCTTTTACCAGTATTGGTCCAACATCACCACCAACCGTTGGGTTCTCGAGATAGTTTCAACAGGCTACACCATCCCACTCACATCAATTTCCCAGTCCCTCTTCAGGGACCCTTCTCGTGAGTACCTGCTACAACAAGAAGTCCACCAACTTTTTACCATTGGAGCAGTGAAAAAGGGTACTGACTGAATTCAGAGGGAGAGGTTTCTATTCCAATTACTACTTCACCCAGAAAAAAATGGGAGATTGGAGGCCCATACTTGATCTTCGAAAACTCAACCGTTACCTGCGAAACCAGCGTTTTAGAATGGTGACTCTTGCGACCATAATTCCAGCGCTAGACCATGGGGCTTGGTTTGCAGCCCTCGACCTTCAGGATGCGTATTTTCATATTACTATACATTCCACCCACAGAAGGTTTCTCTGTTAAGACCACTTCCAATATCGAGTTCTACCCTTCGGGCTCTCTTCAGCACCCAGAGTGTTCTCAAACGCTCACGGTGGTAGCTGTGCACTTCTGTTGGTGGGGTGTGGTAATCTTCCCCTATCTCGACTACTACCTTGTAAAGGGTCCATCCATAGGTGAAACTTCCCACATGGTTATGACGGCGAGAGACACATTCGAGTCTCTAGGTCTGATTATAAATTACCAGAAATTGACACTAGAGCCAACTCAGAACTTAGAATTCATAGGAGCATGCTTGGACTCCATTATGGCAAGAGCTTACTTACCTATGCAAAGGTAGCAAGCTCTACAAGATCTGACTGCAATACTTACCTTAAGCCTTATGGTCTCTGTCTTCACATGCCTGCAGCTCATGGGCCAGATGTCAGCCACAACGGATATGGTCCACCATGCAAGGCTGCATTTCCGATGTCCACAACAATGGCTAGTGTCAGTGTACGTTCCCACAAGACACCATGTTCTCACACGAGTCACTCCAACATCTGCTGTGATACCTCCCCTAGAGTGGGACCAAGCCACACAACCTCCTTGCACAGTTCCATTTCATCAGCCTCAGCTGTTCACTCAAATCACTAAGGACGCCTCTCTTGTTGGCTGGGGTGCTCATATAAACGATCTGTCCATTCAAGGGCGATGGACACCACAGGAGGCAACTCTTCATATCAACATTCTGGAACTCAGAGCTGTCCTCAATGCCTGCAAACATTTCAGAACACACATTTCTGGTACCACAACCAGAATTCTCACCAACAACATCGCCACGAAGTACTATATCAACCACCAAGGGGAAGGGGCCTGATCCCATTCCCTTTGTGCAGAGGCTATTCGCCTCTGGAAATGGTGCATCCACAACAAGATTACACTCATAGCTTCATACTTACCAGGAACCAGCAACACTACAGTGGATGCGTTAAGCAGACCCTTTACACCAGACTACGAATGGGAGCTCCGGAAAGACATCCTCTTGCACATCTTCCGCCTTTGGGATTTCCCAGAAATAGATCTGTTTGCTTCCCACAAAAACTCAAAATGTTGACACTATTGCTCCAGGGCCAGGATTGGCAAGGATTCTCTGGGTGACACTTTCCTTCTCAGCTGGGCAGGCCCATTCCTCTACACCTTCCTGCCCACCAAAGTAATTCTTGTAGCGCCATCATGGGCTCGCCAGCTGTGGTTTCCCTTTCTTTATCAAATGTCTCTTCTGCCACCTTATCCCTTCCCTAACCTTCTTGACCTACTTACCCAGAACCACGGGACCTTCTCCACCCACAGCCTCACATTCTCCGTTTGACTGCATGGCTCCTCGCTGGTTCTCCGATGTAGAGAACCTCTGCTCTTCTCAAGTCAAACAAGTCCTAATGCATAGCAGGAGGGATATGACAAGAGCAACCTACACTCATAAGTGGTGTAGATTTGTCTCCGTGGGCCCACACATGGTGCCTCTACACAAAATCCTTGAATATATCCTATCCTTACACCACTCGGGGTTAACTATAGCATCACTAAAAGTGCACTTAGTGGCTCTTACTGCCTTCTGACACCCTGTGAATGGCAAGTCCATATTCTCGCACCCTACCACTAAGCGCTTCCTCAAGGGGTTAACTAACCTCAACCTTCCCCACAGGCCTCCACCACCTCCATGGGACTTGGACCGAATCCTGGACACCCTCACTAAACTTCTCTTCGAGCCATTGGTGACAGTACCTCTTCCAGTGATAACAATGAAGGTTATTTTTCTACTAGCAACTACCTCGACGCATAGGGTCAGCGAACTGGTGGCCCTGATGGCAGTACCACCACACACTATTTTTAGAAACACAGTGTAATATTACACCCACACCCAGCCTTCATCCCTAAGGTCTGTTTCCAGTTTCATATTAACGAACCTGTCGTTCTTCCAGTATTTTTTCCTAAGCCGCATATCTCCGTTCAAGAAACATTACTGCATACCCTCAACGTGCGCAGAGCACTAGCCTTTTACATTGAGAGGACTCAGGAATTTAGGAAGTCCCAATGCCTTCTGGTATGTCTAGCGGATCGCTCTGAAGGATAGTCACTATCCTCTCAATGCATCTCAAACCTCATAGTTGCCTGTATCGAGAGATGTTACACTGTCCGCAACAAACCACTTCCGACAACACTTAGGGCTCATTCTATCAGAGCCATATCGACATCCATAGCATTCCTGAAGGAAGTTCCTCTTTTGGACATTTGCCACTCAGCCACATGGTCTTCTAATGCCACCCTTATGAAGCATTACTCCATACTACACCATTGGGCCACGCATTCAGTGGTGGCTTTGGCAGTACTTTCCAAAGCCATTAGGCCATGATGTTGAGGGGCTCTCGAGCACTGCTACAAAGTCATCGACAGTGGAGCACCCATAGGGACATCACTTGAAGAAGAAGAGGAAGTTACTCATCTTGTGCAGTAACGATGGTTCTTCGAGATATGTGTCCCCGTGGGTGCTCCACTACCTGCCCTCCTCCCCGCTCCGAGTCTCTCTCTCCGTAGTTGGCTTGTTTCTGATACTCGAGCAGACAAGAAGAATTGGCAGGAGCCAGACCGCGCGCATGAGCAAAAGAGCATGAACGTCATGATACGCTGACTGTGCATGCGCGGTCTGGCTGACTACTGTAGTTGAAGACTCTGATCTGCAGCGCTGGGACGAGCCCAACACCTACAGTGGAGCACCCGTGGGGGGACACATCTCAAAAAACCATCGTTACTGCAAAAGGTGAGTAACTTCCTCTTCTCTGCACTTTCCCTCCAGTTCTGCACCTTTATTGAGTAATCAACAAAATAAGGTTGGACACAGCCACGGTGATCCTCTTTGCTCCAGGTTGGCCCAAGCAGATGTGGTACGCTTACCTGCTTCAGATGTCCAGGAGAACGCCATGGCGACTTCCATTGGTCCCTCATCTCCTGACACAGGAGGTCAGCTGAGTTTATCACTCATGCCTACAACCATTTCACCTCTAGGCATGGTTTCTCTGTGGTTCACCTCAGAAGAAACAACATTCACTGATCAAGTCAAACAAATATTATTGAATAGTCGCAGAATAACAACCACAAAATCTTACCTCTATAAATTGCGAAGATTCTTATTCTGGTTAGAACAAAAACACTTGACCCCTTGGATAGTACCACTTTTTAACATCTTGGAATATCTCCTAGGATTGAAAGAGTGAGGCTTCTCTTTCAGCTCTTTAAAGGTCCACCTCACAGCCATAACAGCCTTTCATCAACCCACTGATAACAAATCTGTCTTTACCCATCAAATGACTAAGCGCTTCCTCAAGGGCATACAGAACAGTTATCCATCTATCAGGCCCCCTGTTCCACCTGGGACCTCAATTTAGTGCTTTGGGCTCTCTTCCGTAAACCATTTGAACCCATGGCAACATGCCTCATGCGCCACCTTTCTATGAAGGTGGCCTTCTTGGTGGCCATCACGTCGGCCAGGACGGTGGGCAAAATTGGCACCCTCATGGCAGATCCTCTCTTCATGGTAGTCCATGAAGACAAAGTAGTTCTCCGTCCTCACCCAAAGTTCCTCCCAAAGGTCCCCATTGCTTTTCATTGTAATAAACTTACCTGTCGTCTTTCCGAAGCTCCACACTGATAATAAGGAGGCTGCATGGCATATACTCAATGTCCTCAGGGCGATTGCCTTTTATTTGGACAGAACTAAACAAATCTGCAAGTCACCTAGGTTGTTTGTCTCTACTACAGAGAGATCTTTGGGATTGCCAATTTCTACCCAGAGGCTATCTTGGTGGATAGGTGTATCAGACTGGCCTACTCCACCTTTCGCTGAGATCCTCTGTTACAGCTACGTGCACACTCTACAAGGGTCATGGCAGCTTCTACAGCTTACCTGCATAACATTCCTCATGGACATTTGTAGATCCACAACATGGTCCTCCATTCATACATTTGCTGGACACTATGCTCTTGATATTTACTTGTCCCATGGCACTCGTTTTGGGCACACCATTCTAGCTACGGTGCATGATACTGATTAGCCGAAGCACCCGCCTCGGATCATGGGTACTGCTTCATAGTCACTTAAGGTGGAGCACCCACAGGCACACTTCTCGAAGAAGAAGAGAGGGTTACTCACCTTGTGCAGTAACAGAGGTACTTTGAGATGGCTGTTCCTGTGGGTGCTCCACCACCTGCCCTTCATCCTCTTTGCTTCGAACATGGTTCTTTGTCCTTCCAGAGCAGAGAAGGAACTGAAGGGACGGTTGGCTGCGCATGCGTAGTAGCAGCACTGTGCATGCCGTCTGCTCTGCAGCCTACTGGAGGGCACTGCTACCAAAAATCTCCAACTTAGGTGTGCAGTGGAGCACCCACAGGGACAACCATCGCGAAGAGCCTCCATTACTGCACAAATTGAGTAACCTTCTCTTTCTGCTTTTTCAGAAAGTTCCCTATTATCTTATTATTTGCATTATACTTTATGTATAGCATAGCTAACAAAGTCTCTACATCTTTGCAGGGAGAATGTTTCTGATACCAGGTTCTCCATTTGGATTACTTGATAATTGCCCTGTTCAAGTTGTTCTCTCTAAAGCTTCTGGAACCAGCCAGCCACTGTTCGATGACAGGTTAGTGAATTAGATGGACTATTGGTCTGACCCAGTATGGCCAGTTTTATGTTCTTTTTAGCCTCTTCTGCAGATCTTAGAATTTTACCCAGGCTTTGAGGTTGCAGGGCTATCTTCCCTCTATACATTGCTGTGTTATAAGAGGGGTACTTTGCCATCATTTGTAGTCTTTATTTTTTGGTGTTCTGTCGTGGAAAACAGGCTGAATATGAGTGTGTGGAGAAAATGACCTAGAATGATGTTTTGACTGATAGAAGAGGATTCAAATACTAAAATCTCACGTGTTTGAATAAACAAAACAAAGCAGTTCTTCTAGTTGAGAAAATTTCCATTTATGCATCAGGAGGTTTTTAGAAAAATCTTTCTCATATGTCTTCTGAAGTCTTCCAAGCCTTAGAAATCAGATTTACTAAATAGCACTGCACTGATTCAGCCACAAACTATAGCAGAGAACACTTTACATAATTAATACAGCTACAATTTAAGGCCTCATTCTTATCCATCTGGTGGACCCTTACACACAATGCAAGAATTGTATTTAAGTCAGTACCTCTGTGACAAGCAGACCCTCATACCTGTACAAAGAAATTCTGGAAGGTCAGGGACTAAAACAGGCAGAGAGGGGCAAGTTGAAAGGGAGTGAAGAGTAGCTGGTTTTAAATGTCATTGCAGACAGGGCTTTGAGGGCAGGTTGGGTGAGGGAACACTTAAGAACCCTCTGTCTGAGAGAATAAATGACAGAGTGTACTGTCACAGCTGCCGCCCCTTATAGACAGGGCCCTATCAAATTCACAGACCATTTTGGTCAATTTTAGCCATAGATTTTTTTTAAAAAGCATACATTTCATTATTTCAGCTATTTAAATCTGAAATTTCATGGTGTTGTAATCCTGATCCAAAAAGGAGTTTTGGGAAGGCGGTCACAAGGTTATGGTAGCGGGGATGCAGTACTAGTACCCTTCTGTGCTGCTGCTGGCAACGGCTCTGCCTTTTGACTTGGGCAGCTGAGAACAGCAGCTTCTGGCTGGGATCCCAGCTCTGAAGGTAAAGCTGCTGCTAACAGCAGCACAGAAGTAAGGATGGCATGGTATGCTATTCCCTCCCTTACTTCTGCTCTGCTATCTGCAGAGTTGGGCTCTCAGACAGGAGCCACCTACTCTCTGGGCACCCAGCTCTGACGGCAGTAGGACAAAAGTAAGAATAGCAATACTCCATTCCCCTAAAATAACCTTGTGAGCCTCCTGCAACTTCTTTTAGGGTCAGGACATCCCGTTTGAGAAACACTGGTCTCCTCAGTGAAACCTGTATTGTGTAGGGTAAAAGCACACAAAAAGACCAGATTTCACTGGGGGAGACCAGATTTCATGGTGTGTCATGCAAGTTTTATGGTGGTGGATTTGGTAGGACCATACACCTGGATGATAGCTAGGGCTTTATGCTGGACTCACTCTTGCCTCTTAAAATTGACTCTCATTATTAATTTACCAGTTAGTGTGTTGATTGGTGTATATGGAAATATAGAGGCCTTGTTGTGTAGTTATGTATCTGTAGCTAGAAGAATCATGGGATGAGATTTTGTTCTTCCTGAAGAATTTGAATGCTCAATTTGAAACTGGACGTCCGGATTCCTGAGGAAGCTTTCAGAATCTTGGTCATAGAATCAGACTTGAAAGCTCTGGTACTATTGGTTAGGATATAACTTTTTCTCTGTTGTCTAGAATTTATTTAGCATTTTTAAAGTATACTTTTAACCATTTAGAACAAATTTGAATTTATAGAAATTTTAATCTGGTGGGCAATTCAAAATTCATTTTTCCTTCCTGTGTATGTGTGTTTTTTTTTTTTTTAACTTGGATGTTACCTTTTTAAAACAATTCATGGCAATTTTCTGGTTGGAATCTTAAAAAGCCTGAAGCAGAGACACAAATAAAGAGAGCCATATGCTACCATATTCTTATGTGGAATTCCTGTGGACTATATCAGGCATTTATTTTAGAATGGTAACATTAAATACTTTGTCAAGAAACTGTAGAAAACAGATTTTTAAAAAGTTATTAAATTATGCTAGATACTAAAGGAATGTGGTCAGTCTGAATGCTTCAGTTTGGCAAAACTGCTGATAGAAGTCATTAGTCAGATCACCACCTATTAGATTAGTGGTTGGTAGCTTACTTTAGTCTTTTCGACACCCCGTCTCCCCAAAAAACCCTAGAATACCATAGTTTTTATCCTAGTTTACCCTTTCTGGTAGTTAGTTGTTTAACACCATGCCCGGCTTACCGGGTTTAAAGTGCTGCTCTACTTGCAGAGATCCTATCCCCATCTCGGACGGGCACGCACAATGTGTCTGCTGTCTCAGAGAAATGCATATTTCTCGAAAATGCTCTCTGAAGGAACAGAATCTGGACACCGTATGTGAAGCAAGCAGGAGCGTTTATTATACACAGCGCTGTCGGAGTGTCACATCACTTGCTAGGGCTCAGTGAACACTGCCAAACAATAGGTTACAACTAATTATATAGGCTGCTCAATGGGCAGATCAAAGCGACAGGAGGAGGGGAAGATCCCAGACCCCCTGGATAGATGCTAATCGTGAGGCAAAATAAGAGCAATAATATAAAGTTACATAGTGTTTCCGCCCATAGCTTACATAATACCTTACATCTAGTAAAACAAGTATTTAAACAAAGCAGCCATCAATGATCATTTATGTGTTAAGTGGGGATATGTCTGTCTCTTCAAGAAGGTGTCTCACCGTGGCTTAACCACCATGTAAAAGAAGCAGTGAGGGACAAAAAGGCATCTTTTAAGAAGTGGAAGTCCAATCCTAGTGAGATAAATAGAAAGGAACATAAACACTGTCAAATCAAGTGTAAAAATGTAATAAGAAAAGCAAAAAAAGATTTTGAGGAACAGCTAGCCAAAAACTCAAAAGAAATAACAAAATGTTTTTAAGTACATTAGAAGCAGGAAGCCTGCTAAAAAACCTGTGGGTCCCCTAGACGATCGAACTATAAAAGGCGCAATCAAGGACGATAAAGCCATTGCGGAGAAACTAAATGATTTCTTTGCTTCAGTCTTCACGGCTGAGGACGTTGGGGAGATTCCCAAATCTGCACCGTCCTTTGAGGGTGATGAATCTGAGGAACTGTCCCGGATTGAAGTGTCAGTAGAGGAGGTTTTGGAACAAATAGAAAAACTTAATGTTAACAAATCTCTGGGACCGGATGGCATTCATCCAAGGGTTCTAAAAGAACTCAAATGGGAAACTGCTGAACTATTATCTGTGGTTTGTAACCTATCCCTTAAATCAGCTTCCGTACCTAATGACTGGAAGGTAGCCAACGTGACACCAATATTTAAAAAGGGCTCTAGAGGCGATCCGGGCAATTACAGACCGGTAAGTCTAACTTCAGTACCGGGCAAATTAGTCAAACAATAGTAAAGAATAAAATTGTGAAGCATGTAGAAGAACATAATTTGTTGGACAAAAGTCAACATGGTTTCTGTAAAGGGAAATCCTGTCTTACTAATCTATTAGAGTTCTTTGAAGGGGTTAACAAACATGCGGACAAGGGGATCCAGTAGATATAGTATACTTAGATTTTCAGAAAGCCTTTGACAAGGTCCCTTACCAAAGGCTCTTGTGTAAATTACATGGCCATGGGATAAGAGGGAAGGTCCTTTTTTGGATTGAGAACTGGTTAAAAGACAGGAAACAAAGGGTAGGAATAAATGGTAAATTTTCAGAATGGAGAGGGGTAACTAGTGGTGTCCCCCAAGGGTCAGTCCTAGGACCAATCCTGTTCAAATTATTCATAAATTATTTGGAGAAAGGGGTAAGCAGTGAGGTGGTAAAGTTTGCAGATGATACCAAACTGTTTAGGATAGTCAAGACAGAAGCAGACTGTGAGGGACTCCAAGAAGATCTCACCAAACTGAGCGATTGGGCAACAAAATGGCAAATGAAATTTAATGTGGATAAATGTAAAGTAATGCACATTGGGAAAAATAACCCCAACTATACGTACAGTATGATGGGGGCTAATATGGCTACGACAAATCAGGAAAGAGATCTTGGAGTTATCGTGGACAGTTCTCTGAAAACTTCCACACAGTGTGCAGTGGCGGTCAAAAAGGCAAATAGGATGCTAGGAATTATTAAGAAAGGGTTAGAAAATAAGACCCGGAATATCTTACTGCCCCTGTATAAAACTATGGTACGCCCACATCTTGAATACTGTGTACAGATGTGGTCTCCTCACCTCAAAAAGATATTTTGGCCTTGGAAAGGGTTCAGAAAAGGGCAACTAAAATGATTAGGGGTTTGGAACGGGTCCCATATGAGGAGAGGTTAAAGTGACTGGGACTTTTCAGTTTAGAAAAGAGGAGACTGAGGGGATATGATAGAGGTATATAAAATCATGAGTGGTGTGGAGAGGGCCGATAAAGAAAAGTTATTTATTAGTTCCTAAATAGAACTACTAGAGGACACCAAATGAATTAATGGGTAGCAGGTTTAAAACTAATAAAAGAAAGTTCTTTTCACACAGCGTGTAGTCAGCCTGTGGAACTCCTTGCCAGAGGAGGCTGTGAAGGCTAGGACTATAATAGAGTTTAAAGAGAAGCTAGATAATTTCATGGAGGTTAGGTCCATAAAAGGCTATTAGCCAGGGGATAAAATGGTGTCCTTGGCCTCTGTTTGTCAGAGGCTGGAGAAGGATGGCAGGAGACAAATCGCTTGATCATTGTCTTCGGTCCACCCTCTCTGGGGCACCTGGTGCTGGCCACTGTCAGCAGACAGGATACTGGGCTAGATGGACTTTTGGTCTGACCTAGTACGGCCGTTCTTATGTTCTTATGTGGTTCATCTGGGGATTAAAGCAGAGACATTAGGAGTACTTGACAATGGTACACTTGTTCCTAGCACCATTGAATGTGTCATGTCCTACCTCCCATCCTGGGTCGTTAGCTGTATGATGGAGTTCCCTTCCATCCATTAGAACCATCCGTCTCCATGACCACAGATGCGTCTCTTACAGGATGGGGTGCTCACATACGACATCATACAACCCAGGGGTTGTGGTCCAGCAGTGACAAGAACCTACACATAAACGTACAAGTACTTTGTGCAGTCAGATATGCTTGCATGAAATTCCTCCCGTTCACCATCAACAATCATTTTGGACTATATATCGACAATGTTGCAGCACTGTTTTACATAAACCATCAGGGTAGGGCCAGGTCGCAAGCACTTTGCATGGAAACCATAGCACTTTGGAACTGGTGCCTCAAATACAGCATAAACCTTACCACAGTGCATCTCTCCTGGGCACCTTGATCATGATGGCAGATGCACTCAGCAGAGCCCTCCCGACCAACCACGAATGGCAAATAAACCCGCACATATTGTTACATTTTTACGGGCAGTGGGGTCACCCCACCATAGATCTATTTGCCACACAATCGAATAAAAAATGTCACCTATTCTGCTCCAGGGCAGGCATCAGCACCGATCCACTTACCATACAGCCAGAATCTCCTCCTTCCCCGAGGATCCCACACCATCCAACCAAACCTTGTCTCATTACACCTGAAGGCATGGCTCCTAGATGGTTCTCTGAGCTAGAACTAACTTGTTCACAACAAGTACAAGCAGTCCTTCTACACAGTTGGGCACAGAGCACCCGTAAAACTTATCTTCAAAAATGGAAGAGATTCTCTGAATGGTGCATACACTATCAGGTAACACCCTCAACATCCTCCATTAAAGTCCATCTCTCTGCCATTATTGTTGTCGACCTTAAGATAGATGACTCGTCGATATTTGCACATCTACTCACTAAGAGGTTTTTAAAGGGCCTTCAAGCACTTTACTCTGATATTACCCCACCAACACAACCGTGGGACCGCCATCTTGTACTGAATGCCTTAACTCGGCCATCTTTCAGACCAATGACCACAAACTCTCTTACACTTATCCATGAAGACCATATTTCTTGAAGCCATTATCTCAGTGAGAGATGTGGGAGAGATTGTGGCCCTGATGGCAGATCCGCTATACACCGCTTTTTTTAAAGACAAGGTCACTCTACATACCCACCCCAAATTCCTCCCTAACGTACACTCATCCTTCCACATCAGTCAGACAATACATCTTCCTACCTTTTTCCCCAAACCCCGCGCCAGCTCCTTCGAGAGGACAGTGCACACCCTTGACCTATGCAGAGCTTGTTCTTGTTCTACCTACAATGAACTAAGCCTTTTCGAGTGTCCCCAAGGCTGTTTTTGTCAATAACAGCCAGGCCCTCTCATCACAGAGACCTTCTCACTGAATCTCAGACTGTATTAATCTCTGCTATTCACAGCCTCAAGTAATCCCTCCAGACAATATAAAGAGACACTCCACTAGAGCCATATCTACCTCAATAGCATTCCTCTGCAAAGTACCTATGGGAGACATTTGTTCAGCTGCTACCTGGTCCTCAGACCACACTTTTGAAAAGCACGACACACTTATGCAGAGACCTCTCTCTAACCTAAAATTTGCCAAGGTGGTCCTTTCCACCGTTTTTCTGCCAGATCCGAAGTTCTTACCTCCATAAGTCGGAATAGCTTTGTAATCACCTAATGTGGAACATCCACGGGGATATCTCTCTCAAAGAAGAGGAAGTTACTCACCTCAACAGTAATTGACATTCTTCGAGATGAGTGTCCTTGTAGGTGTTCTACAACCCTCCCTTTCCTCTCCTCTACTTCAGAGAGGGTGGGGGCTTGCGCATGCTTGATACCTGCCACCTAGGAACACCTAGCAACCCTAGGGACGCTGCTCTAAAATCTCTGATGGATGGCTCAGCGGCCTGACCTAATGTGCACTGACTTAATGTGGAGCACCTATGGGGACACTCATCTTGAACGTCAGTTACTGTCACGGTGAGTAACTTCCATGGTGAGTTATTTATTAGTTCCCATAATAGAAAAACTAGAGGACACCAAATGAAATTAATGGGTAGCAGGTTTAAAACTAATAAAAGAAAGTTCTTCTTCACACAGCATGTAGTCAACCTGTGGAACTCCTTGCCAGAGAAGGCTGTGAAGGCTAGGACTATAACAGAGTTTAAAGAGAAGCTAGATAATTTCATGGCAGTTAGGTCCATAAAAGGCTATTAGCCAGGGGATAGAAATGGTGTCTCTGGCCTCTGTTTGTCAGAGGCTGGAGAAGGATGGCAGGAGACAAATCGCTTGATCATTGTCTTCAGTCCACCCCCTCTGGGACACTTGCTGTTGGCCACTGTCGGCAGACAGGCTACTGGGCTAGATGGACCTTTGGTCTGACCCAGTACGGCCGTTCTTATGTTCTTTCTCTTTCCAAATGTTCCTAAATTTACCGAAGGCGCGTTCACTTTCCCCGTCCTTATTTCCTCAGAGCATGTATCATCTTTACTTATTGTACTTCCAGGATATTTGAATCGATCTACCCTCTGTAGCTGTTCATTGTCGATTTTGATGTTTAAATCCATATTTTCAATTACCGTGGTTTTATATTTCTTTGCATTGAATTGCGGTCCTACCTTCTCTATCATTTCTTTTAACTTCATTTTTGTGCATGCTTGAAGTCCTTCAATGTTTTCATGTAGAAGAGCCGTGTCCTCAGCAAAATCTAGATTGAATAATTGCAAATTATTCTACCTTAAGCCAAATTGATTGTTCTTAGGTCACTTGAGGCCATAATCAATGATGAGCAAGAACAAGAATGGAGACAGGATGCACCTTTGCCTTACCCCATCTTAATTTTAAATGACTTAATCCTCTATCTATTTTAATACAGCATTAGGAATTAGTGTAAAATGCCATCATTACATTGATACGTTTCATTGGAATTCCATAGTGCCTAACATTTTTCCACAATGTATTTCAATTTACGCTATCAAATGCTTTTTGAAAGTCTAGGAAATTAATACCAAGGGTTCCTTGAAATTCATTCATATTTTCAATAATCCTTCTTAAGGTGAAAATTGTGTCTGTGTATGAGCATCTTTGCCTAAAACCAGATTGTTCCTCACAAAGAAAGGTATCCAAGTTTCCTTTTATCTTGTTTAACACAATCATAGCTAAGTTTTCTCCTGTGATAGAAAGAAGTGTCACTCTTCTCCAATTCGAGCAGTTACTTAAGTCTCCCATTTTCAGAAGCTTGATGATAGTACCAAAGTGTCCATTCTTTTGGAATTTTTTGTTCTTTCCATATTTTATTGCATAATGATCATACTTCAGTTGCCTGCTCTTCACTCATATATTTGAGTATTTTGAGAAAAATGCCAGCTAGGCTTGGTGCCTACTTACATTTTAGCTTCTGTAAAGCTTTCAAAACCTCCTCAACTGTGATTTGAGACATGTCGATGTATAATGATGGGAGTTCTTCGAGTGGTTGCTCATGTCCATTCGAATCAGGTGACTTCCAAGCTAACCCCACTTCACGGAGGAGGGGTCGGAGCACCCAGAAAGAGAAGTCCACGAAAGTTGAACAACCCAAACATATTTATTCAAGTAACAGAACACAGAGAACTGTTGAAAAAAAGTGCATAGTGCGCCGTAAAGGTATGCACTGATGACCACGTGGCCGCCCTGCAGGAAAGGTCCTGCCCCGGGTTACAGCACATTCCACCAGGGCGCAGGCGTCCTCTGTAGCTTTTGGGGCGCAGGTTCCAATTACTGAAATCTGCAGGGTGGCCACGTGGTCGTCAGTGCATACCTTTACGGCGCACTATGCGCTGACACAGCAGGCCAGGGAGGACGCAGGGTTGGGCTCTGCGGTCCTCAGCTCCGTGTTGTAAATGTTTGTTTTTTTCTCTGTACCACATTGCACTTTTTTTCAACAGTTCTCTGTATTCTGTTACTTGAATAAATATGTTTGGGTTGTTCAACTTTCATGGACTTCTCTTTCTGGGTGCTCCAACCCCTCCTCCGTGAAGTGGGGTTAGCTTGGAAGTCACCTTCGAATGGACATGAGCAACCACTCGAAGAAGAAAAGAACGGTTACTTACCTGTAACTGTTGTTCTTCGAGATGTGTTGCTCATGTCCATTCGATTCCCCCCCACCTCCCCTTCGTCGGAGCATCCGGCAAGAAGGAACTGAGGTGGGGGAGCGCCGGCAGGGGTACTTATGCTCCGCCATAGCGGCGCCACTCCAGGGGGCGCCTTGCCGGAGCTACGGGTACCGCTAGGGAAAACGCTCCGGAGATGCGGTGCGCACACCTGATTCGAATGGACATGAGCAACACATCTCGAAGAACAGCAGTTACAGGTAAGTAACCGTTCTTTTCCTCTTCGTTGATCTCAAGCTGAGTTGTTGGATCAGGCTGGTTAAGCACTTCTTTGAAGAGTTTGACCCTTCTGCTCTCTTGTTCTTTCTTGAGTCTTAAGAGTTTCACCAAATTTCCCTTTCACTGGGTCTCTCCTGGAATTAAACCTGCACCGTGCAAGCCGTTTCAAGATAGTGTAAACCCATGGTGTCCTACATGCTAGCCACTAGCCACATTGGCTATTTGGCCAGTTGAATGTGACTAGTTGGCTTGAACAATGTGGGTTTTTGGCCGGTTGAGTGAGGCTAGTTCAGTGGTGGTAGCCAACATAGTGGCTGTTGCTTCAGAACTGGTTGGACACCAGGGGTATAGATAGTTCTAGTGTCATTTCTTTGTTTCTTTGTATGGATACTGTCTCATAATTATAATAAATTCTCTTGGGGGTATTGTGGAAAAGGTTGCCATTTCAGAGATATTTGAATGAGTTCCTTCTAGTAGGAGCTAAGTCTGAAAAGTGATATTTAAACAACCGTAAAAACAACAAAAAATATTTTCACTGTGTACAGGAGAGCTCTCTGGAAAAAGATAAAGGAACAGTTTACATCCATGGAGTGTTGCAGAGGATACAATAGGGTCTGACCCACATTGAGGAATTAAATTAGGAAGTTTAAGGCCTAGCATAAAAATACAGTGGAAAGGAAAATGTGAGACCTGTACACTGGCATGATAGCAATTTCTAGAGAGTCCCTTTAGATTGGTTCCTTTAGATTTGGGTGTTTCAAAGAAGTTCTATCAGGGGTTTTTAAAACAGAAGCATGTTGCAGATGGAAAAATATATTTGGTACCTTTTATCTAGATCAAGGGTGGAAAAGAAATCCTTGCTTTTCCTTAAGAACTCTTTATACTTATCCTAAGAGAATCTTTGAAAAATAGTCTTTATTTTTTAAACAAACTGTTATTTCTGTATCTGATTTCTTCTACTGTTACTTATCGGGGTACCTTATAGAAAACTGGATCATTTGAAGGATTCGTCTGTTCTTGTTGTGTGTTCTCCTTTCTCCCACTTACTATCCATGTCAAGTGCTATAGATAGGTTCTGTACAGTCTGGTGAAACCAACCATATACAGATGGGTATGTCTGAAAGTTAAAAACAATCTCTGCTGATTTTTGAGTCTTGTAATAAGATGGACTTAATTATTTTGTTTTGCTGTGTATGGTACACACTTTTACTGCTGGTAATGAAATTTGAGCCTTGATCTAAGAGTCAAATTCAAGGATGACAGAAGTGATGACAATAGTGGGTATTACTTGTATAGGAAAAGACCTGAAAAGATGGGTTTGTAGCAGGAAAGCAACCATTAGTGATCAATCAGCATGCCACTACTTACATCTTTTCACACCTACTTTTAGTTGGTTTAAAACTTTTCCTCCTTTTATATGTGAATTATGACGACTGATTGATGTGTGTATATGCCCATTTACGTCACTTCTAAATTTGGCCATGAAATTCAGTGCCTTTTCTCTCTCAATTGTGGGCTTGTTGTAACCTGGTCTTCAAATTTAGATTCTGAAGTCACCATTCTGGTCCTCCAAAGTTTTACAAAGTTGTACACAAAAAAGAGAGAAGTTGGAGATCTTGTATACCCAATGTGTATTTTTAAATAAAATTTTAAAAAACCCTAAATGCTTTTGGAGGGAGAAAAACATTTTAAGGCAATCCTTCTAAATGAAAAAGGAGTAATAAATCTTTAAAGCTATTAATTGAACAATTTCTGCACTATAACAACAAAAAACTTGTGTTAATTATTGAATGTTGGCTTCAGTATCAGTTTTTGGATTACAGATCTGAGATGCCAGGACTGGGTTAGTTCTCTTCTGCTGCTCTAGAAGTAGGCATGGTCATATAGTATGATAGAGATATGTAAAATAATGGAATCCGTTGATGGCATATCTTGATAAAAAAGCCGTTTATTAGCTTTAGAAAAGATGAGAGCTCTCTTATGTCCCAGGAGGTCATGCTGCCAGTCTGAGTGAGTCACTTATGTGGACTGTATCATGTGGTGAGTGAATCATCAGGTGTTGAACAGATTAACATTTCAGTAGGGCATATGCAAGATAATATTTCCTCACAAAGTCATCTAGTACCTTGCTAAAGAAGGAAAGGCAAAGAGACAGATTGATTCTCATCTCATTGGAAGAACTACTTAGTGCAGTGTTTCTTAAACTTTTTAAGACTGAGGAACACCAAACAATAATTTTTTTTATGGGGGGGAAACACCAAAGATTTTTTTGTCGAGCAAAACCCAGCCACCAGGGAAAATTTGTTGAGCAAAACAAACACACACACAAAACCCAACCGGACCAGGAGGGAGGGTAGAGGAGGGTCTTGGGGCAGGGTGTCAGAGCAAGCTGGGAATATGGGGTTTTGGCAGGGGGAGGGGAGTGGGGTTTGGGTGCAGGGTCTGGGCATGAGGGGGGATGCTTACCTGGCTTGGCACCCTGTTGCAGCAGAGAGAGCCTCCAGGGAGCATGCTCTTGTTCCCAGGGGGGAGGGAAAGGGGGAGTGGAGAGCTCAGTTTCCCCCCTTCCCGCCCCACACGCACACCCATGCAGTGGGGAACCCAGCGCAGCTGTAGCACCAGGCTAGGCTTCCTGCTGGCAGAGCGGGGTATTGGGGGGGGGGAAGAGTAGAAACCTCGACCGTCTCCACCAGATTAAACTCTGCCACTTCCCCAGCAGGCTGGGGAGGGGTGCAGGGGAGAGAGTGCAGCAGCGCATGGGAGACAGCAGAGTCCGAGCGCGCCATGGGGGGCGGGAGGGAGCAGAGGCTGAGCTGGGTTCCCTGTAGGCGGCAGTTTTAAAACACCAAGGTCTGGGAGCAGCTCCTCAGCTCCGGCCACCCCTCCCCTTCCCAGCAGCAGCGGCCGCTGTAAAAGCTGCCACCCGCACACATGGAGGAGGAGGAGGAGGCTGCGCAGCACCAGAGGCCCCGTGGGACAGGGGCCGTCCTGCGGGGAGGAGGAGGAGGAGGGGGAGAGGGGAGAGCCGCACTGGGAGCTGTCTATGGTCTCTGCAGGGGGTTGGGGAGCAGAATTTTTTCCTGTTTTCTCCACGGCACACCTCTGACAGTTTAAGAAATGCTGACTTAGTGTAACTTTTTCCATTCAGTTCTCCTAGTGGCCAACAGAATATGTGACCCCCAATAGTTATTCTTTCACTGAATTTAAAGGTCTTCCTTATTAGTAGAAATTAATATCTGAGCCCATGAACCCACGGAATGGGCCAGGCCCTACTATTAAGAACTGGGCCGTATCCTTTTATAAAAAAGTGTGTGTATCCTGAAATTGGGAGTTCTGAAGGTAGGGTTATTTGCATCAGTAACTCTTGACCTAATTGTATTTTTTTTCTTTAGCCCTAATTTTAAATTGAATATATGCATACTGATAGTTTAATGCCTAGTTGAATGGACTGAATTGTTGGGATATAAATGTTAGAAAACTCGGGGGGGAAGGGGAACTAATACTGAAGAAAGGGTTTGTAGGCCTGGAGAGATGGGTAGCATCATGTCCCAAGATCTGTTAAGAGGTCTTTGTCACATTATTCCCCATAGCCCTGCCCTCTCTGTATCATATCATGGTACAATGGGGAACTGAGATGCCATTAAATCACCGCTGTCTTTCCACCTGCCTTCCTGAAGCACTCAGTTGGAATTTGTGCTATTGGAATTTTCTATAGAAATTTGAGTGGTTGCTGCCATCTAAGTTGTTTGGACCTGGCTCTGTCCCTTATGTAGCTACTTCAGGGGTCGGCAACATTATAAACCAAAGAGCCAAAATACATCAAAATTCATGTCAAGTGGTCAAGAAAGAGCCATATAAGAATGCCCTTTTGCTTGGCTAAAAATATCCGACTTAATATTATTAATAATTGACAAAATGATTAATAATAGCATAAATGAAACATTGTACTCACAGACTTTATTTAATGCATCTTTTTGCACATTTCTTTGAAGTTTACATCATAACTGGTCAATTCCAGCTTAATGTGCACATTCAGGCTGTCTTGTATCAATCTTATGGCAGGGAACAGGGGATGTGGGAGTGCAGGAGTCTGAAGATACGGGGGTGCATGAGTTTGGAGATGTGGGGGTATGAGGGGCTCAGGGCATGGGGTTCAGGTGTATGATGGGCTCAGGGTTGGTGTGTGGGGCGGTGCAGGAGTGTTACGATGCTGTGGCCAGATGGGGACTGGGCTCCAATTGGGGGCTTGTTGGCCAGGCTTCATTTTTAAATAAAGTAAAGCATTATGTCTAGCACAAAAGGTTTCTGCATTATCTCTATTTATGGTAGGAGCGGGGAACCTTTTCTGGGTCGGGAGCCACTGACCTATAGAAAAATCAGTCAGGGACCACACAAGTGAGAAGCAAAAAATAACAACCCCTCCAAAACCCCTCAGTCCTCACTGATGTGGCCCCCAACTGAAACAAACTCCACACAAGCTAATCTGTAGGATAAACAACTGCCTGAAGAGCAGAGGCCATGTGCCAAGGAGTAAAATTTTCCCTTGGTCTGAATAGATCAGAACAGAAGGGATTCTCAGCAGCACTAGTTTGGGGTGTGTCACTGGCTTTTTAGAAACACAGTTCCATTGCACTGATACTCCTGCTATGTATGTTACATTTTAAACTTTTGTAGTCCTGCACTCTCTGGTCCAGCAACATCTGTGGTCTGGCATATATTTAGTTAGATGGATGTTCCCTTATCATGGACATGGCCATGTTTCCCGTAAAGTTTGTTTGCAGCCACCAGTCCTTGCTATCAGTGTTCTGTGCTGTTATTTAGCTCTGATTTACCCCTAAATGTCTTCTAAGAGCCCAGTAAGCAGTAGAAGGGTTGGCAATGCTGCTAGACAATATTGGCCTCCCATGATTTGGCAAATTCTCTGGTTCGGCGCTGATCAGGTTCCGAGGGTACTGGACTAGAGAGGTTCATAAGTACATTAGAATGGCCATACTGGGTGAGACCAAAGGTCCATCCAGCCCAGTATCCTGTCTGCCAACAGTGGCCAATGCCAGGTGTCCCAGAGTGAGTGAACCGAACAGGTAATGATCAAGCAATCTCTCTCCTGCCATCCATCTCCACCCTCTTGAGAAACGTAGGCTAGGGACACCATTCCTTACCCATACTGGCTAATAGCCATTAATGGACTTAACCTCCATGAATTTATCTAGTTCTCTTTTAAACCCTGTTATAGTCCTAGCTTTCACAACCTTCCCTGGCAAGTAGTTCCACAGGTTGACTGTGCGCTGTGTGAAGAAGAACTTCCTTTTATTTATTTTAAACCTGCTGCCCATTAATTTAATTTGATGGCCCCTAGTTCTTATATTATGGGAACAAGTAAATAATTTTTCCTTATTCACTTTCTCCACACCACTCATGATTTTATATACCTCTATCAACTGTATATTCACAAGTAGTGGTTGCTGTTTTGACCCACGATGTGGGATGGAATAGCTGTCATGGAGGATCTGAACTTTAGCTCCACAACTTTGTTTTTGAGGTGGCTTCTTCTATGCCCTCAGCCCCTATTGTCTCAAGGAAATGAACTGGTTTACATAGGTGTTTGCAGGATAGGATGAAGTGCATGGTAGCCCAGGAACTCTAGAGCCAGCCTCTTAAATATCCCAGGTTAATATATAAAACAGGAAAGGAGGAGCATGGTCAAAGGAGAAAGAGTATAGCTAGAGTTGGATCACTTTACTTCCAATTCTGGAGCTGCAACTGATGTGTAGCATTTTGATCAGTAAGTGTACGTCTACACAGCAGTGTTAATTTGGAATAACTACACTTCCTTCGACTTCCTGCTGTGTAAACAGCTCAAAAAACTGAATTAAACTATTTCGACTGAAGCTTTGTAATTGACATAGCTGAAGGTCATAGAACACTAGAACTGGAAGGGACCTCAAGAGATCGAGTCCAGTCCCCTGCCCTCTTGGCAGGACCAAGCACAGTCTAGACCATCCCTGATATATGTCTGTCTTACCTGCTTTTAAATATCTCCAGAGATGGAGATTCCACAACCTCCCTAGGCAATTTATTCCAGTGTCTAACCTCCCTGACAGGAAGTTTTTCCTAATGTCCAACCTAAACCTCCCTTGCTGCAGTTTAATCCCATTGCTTCTTGTCCTATCCTCAGAGACTAAGAACAACAATTTTTCTCCCTCCTCTTTGTAACACTCTTTTAGGTACTTGAAAACCGCTATCATGTCCCCTCTCATTCTTTTCCAAACTAAACAAGCCCAATTCTTTCAGTCTTCCCTCAAAGCTCATGTTTTCTAGGCCTCTAATTAAGTTGTGTAGCTTACTTCAACTTTAGCCTTACTGTGTAGACATACCCTCACTCTTTATATAACCTTAAATGTGTAGGCATTGCTGTTAGTTCAGCCTACAATGGATGAGTTTGCTCAGCAGGAACCGTAGCTTTGAAGTACAGGCAGTTGATTATGAGTAGGGTGGAGAGAAGTGTGGCTGCTTATCTTCCCAGTTTATGACCACTGCAAGACTGAGCCCTAAGAGGGATGAAAACAAGTTGAATTATTAGCATCACACATCTATCATGAAAAGGAAACCCACCCCTGAAACCAGAAGATCAGTGTAACTGGTGGCCTGTATTGTGCCCACTGAGGCTATGCATGTAAGGGATCTTCCTCACATCTTTCTGATGCCCACATCAAAGGGGGATGAGCTGTCTTCCAGGCATTAACCCCTTTGCTCTCCCACATCCATGTGACAAATCCATGTTTTGGGAAGTGGCAGGCTATGGCACTATAATGTTCTACATGCACTGTCTATCTTTGCTGGCTTATATTTATTGTCATTTTGTCTTGAGTGTGTACGAGTCAATGATGGCTCATCTTTTTATGTTGATGTTTAAATTTAATGTTCTGCTGCAGTTGGCCAACAGCCAGCTACCCAAGATGGCTTTGACTGCAACATGCATAACATAACTTTCTTAGGAGAAATAAGCAGTTTTTTCTAATAATACCTACCCTTTCTAGAATGCCTTCTATTCAAAGATTTGAACGCATTTCACATATATTAGTGACTTTATCCACACAACTCCCCTAGGAACTAGGAAAGGATTATTATCCTCATTTGACAGAGGGGACTGAGACCAATCAAGGCCAGACTTTCAAAACTCCTGAGATCCTATTTACATGCCAAAATAAGTGGACATGTTTTCAGAAGAGCTCAGCGCATAATAGCATAGTTATTATAATGCTCAGCGCATAATGACACATATTTCATTTATAATTCTGGCCATATGGGAACTTTTCTCAAAATCTGGTCCCAGTTGTGGGTGTCAAACTGTCAGATCTGGCCCTGAGCTCTTTTAAAAATCTTTCGCTAAGTGACTTAACCATAAGATCATGCACCAGATTTGTAGGAGAGCCAAGAATAGAGGAATAGTTTACTGGTCTTGAGCTTTAACCATTAAGCTATGTTTCCTGTAGCAAAACAGTCCATCAAAACTGTTTTTCAGAGGGAAGGGGCAGAAAAGCTAAACTTTGTTTATCATGATTAAGAATGTGGTGAGGATAATAACGATAAACACTGAACGGCTCTCTACTTGTGATGAAAAAAGATACGGATGAGATGGGAAAGGAGAAAAATTTACTATTTTTGTATAGAGCAAACTCTCACGGTTTCCAGTGGACTATCTGTATGTGGAACAAGGATTTGAATATCACAAGAAATAATATTTGAGGAGAGTTAGGGGAAAGGGAAGAAGTGGTATAAGGAATTGAATGCTTCAGAAGCTCAGTTTTCTCCTATGGTTGTTTGTAAAATTTGCCTTTCAGAATGGCTGCAGAGGGATAGTGAAATTGTGCCTAGCATATGCTAGCATTGTAGCAAATGTGCATGAAACCATACATAAGACACAAATGTGTGTGTGTGTGTGTGTGTGTGTTCGTTCATTCATTCATTCTCTAGCTGGGTGAGGGCTACTCCATAAGTGTTCTTGACTTTTTTTAATTAAAGGTGGCCAATTTTGTAGCTTTGACCTCATCTAATATTTGGAGGGGGGGGAGGGGGGGCGCGGTTTCAGTTTGTGTAGATTATCACCACCCGACTTTTGTTGAGTTTCAGGTTTGACTAAATCTGAAAGCTCCAGAGCAAAAACACATAGCTGCAATTACTGGTTTTGAGTTGGAAACAATCATAAATTCCACCCTGGAACCTGTGGTGAGGTTAGGGGCTTCACTGGAAACTCACACCAGATTTGCTTGAAGTGCTGATGACCCTTTCATTGACCTTGAGTTTAGAGTTACTCATAAAGCCTAAGCTCAGGAAACTTTCCTGTATTTGTGTATCATTATTAAAGCTTCTTATAACGGGTTTTCTTTAAAGTCTTTCAGAAAAAGATATCAATAATTATAGGTACATGGCCCAGTCTGTTAGACCAGTGGTTCTCAAATTTTTTGGTCCATAGCCCACCCTCGCTCAATGCAGACCTTTCAATGGACCACCAGCCAACTACCCATGATGACAAAATGTGTTTGCTTTTCTCTAAATACCTTAAATACTAAATTGTTCCTTTTAGGCTACTGTAGCTATAACATAAAGGGGTGTATATAAGCAGTAAGAAAGGAAATATTAATCAAAATAAACAAATTAAGCACTTTAAGTTCATCATTTTAGTTTACCAAACTTCATTTTAAATAAAGTAAAATATTATTTTTTGTCCAAAATAAAAGGTTTCAACATTGTCTTTCTTTATGGCGAGAAACCTTTTTTGGATCGGGGGCTGCTGATTTGCAGAAAATTCAGTCGGGGGCTACACAGACGTGAGAGACAAAACCCTCCCTAAATAACCAACAACAACAACAAAAAATCCCGAACCCTCACTGATGTGGCCCCCGGCTGAGATCTCACCCCCCTGAAAGATCAAGGTTCAGGGCTTCCCATGGGCCAGATTAACTCTTCGGGGGTCCAGGGGTTAGTAGATTTTGTGAGTCCCCCTAGGTTCTGCGGTGAGGCCAAAATCAGGGTTTCAGTGAGTGGGAGGGGGCTGCCAGGGAGTGGAATAGGGTTGGGAGTGCAGGAGGGAGTGAGGGTGGGGGGGGGTCTGGGTGGAGGTAGGGTGCTGGAGTGGGCTAAGAGTGGGGATCTGACTGGAAGTTTGGGTGCAGTAGAGGGTGAGGTCTGGCCAGAAGGACAGGTGCAAGAGTGGGCTGATGGTGGGGTGTCTGGAAGGGACAGGAGAGTGCAGGAGCATGATGGGGGTGCGGGTTCTGGGAGGGAGGGAGCGTGCAGGAGTGGACTGGGAGTGTGGGATCTGGGCATGAAAGGGATGGGGGCACTTGGCTTTGTGTCCCCTGCCGCTTCCAGGCACCTCTCCCAACACTGCATCCCAGGAGCTGCCTCCTGCTGCTCCCATTGGCCACAGTTCTGGCCAATGGGAGCAGCAGAGACAGGCTCCAGGCAGCCCATCCACATGTTGCCATTCCCCTAGCCAGGTGGAAGGGAGAGACAATGCATGGAGTTGCTTGCTTCCCCCTTAAGCTGGATCCCGCGGTGAGGCTTGGAGCTTTCTCTCCCGCCCCCCAGCAGGAACGGGGTGGGTTGCAGGGCTGGAGTGCCAGCATGTCCTCCCCCCTGCAGGAAGATGGAGGGGTTGAGCCTTGAGGTGCAGCCCACTGACCGTGAGTGGTCTGTGGACCAGTTTGAGAAACACTGACTTAAATAGCCATTGAAGTCAATGAAAACTTTGAATAAGGTCACAGGGTTGGACACATATTTGAGGAGTCTCTCCTAGATATCTATCACTGAAGTTCATCTAAAGGATGTTGAGATTGTTAGCTTTAACAGGAATTGCAGATGTTCTGTTGCTCTTTGGATCAAATTTAATATTTGCAAGTAAAGCTCCTCTCTCAACCTGAGAATATCCGTATAAATACAGATTAAAAGAGTGAAAAGTGGAGATCTAAAGTTTGATTTAAAAGAAACAATTAAGAATATCTATCTGCACTTTTCATTCTCACCCCTTCCCAGCCATATCACTAAGTAAAGTTCACATCATGGTTGCAACGGAAGCATGCTCATTAATTAGGGTGAGCAAAAACCTACTAAATATAATATTTTACAGCAATTTACTGAAAAATGCCTTCTGAATTTCTCAGATAAATGTGGAACATCCACAGAATGGGGGCATGCTGCACTTGTGTTTATTGGGTAGAAAATGTTCCTATATTTTACTCTTGAACTGTCTTAGATCATCATTTATAATTGTGGAATTTGATAATCACCCATTATTTCTGTACTCCTTCACGCTAAGAAAACAACGCCATTACTCTTCCCCAGCACAAGAATTCTTTGCCAGCAAAAGAAGCTACAGTGCAGTGAACGTGTTTCTTAAGTGTCATATGGGAGAAGTCAGAAGACTTTTGTCCTTTTAGATTGTTTAGCCTTTATTGTGCAAGTCCTTCAGCAATGCACATCAGGTCATGAGCAGTGGTAGGCTGCATGTGGGTGCAAGTTCTCTGTGCTAAGCGGTTATAAATTTCTAGTTCTCTGCGCCAATTCTCACACTGTTTGCTCTGCAGCATGTACCCTTATCCTGGCTTCCACTAGGGATGTTAAAAAGCGTTGTTTTTTTTTAAAATGTATAACCACTGAATTTATACACATGGGGAGGAGGTGGGTGGGGGAGCGCACAAAGTCTTTGCTCCTCCGCCCCCCCAGAGAAATGCCAGCTGTTCTGAACAGCTGACGGTTCCCTCTAGGTACCTGTTCCCCTGGTGGTGGGAGGAGACTTTGTGTGCTCCCCCCAGGTCAATCAGGGCCTGGGGAGGGGGAGCACGTGAAGTGTCTCACTCCCTGCAAGGGAGCGCCGCACTTAGAGTCAATCGCGAGCTGAGCAGCAGCTGGCAGTTGACTTAAGTGCTGAGCCCCTTGCAGGGTGGGAGGAGACTTCACACGCTCTCCCCGTCCCCAAGCCCTCATTGGCCTGGGGGACGGTTGGGGGGGGGGGGAGGAAGAGCGCAAAGTCTCTCACTCCCTGCCCTCAGGCGCGTGGGGCTTAGAGTCAACCACCAGAGTTGACTCTTAAGTGCTGCATGCACCCCAGTCCCTAGGCCCTGATTGGCCTGGGGTCTGGCAGGGCCTCCGCGGGCCAGATCAACCCACTTGAAGGGCCGTATCTGGCCTGTGGAGGCTCTTTTGCCCACCCTTGGTTTAAACCAGGGGTTCTTAACCAGTGAGGTGCACCTCCCCACGGGAGGTGTGAAGGGGATACAGGGGAGGTGTGAGGTGCCTCCCAGAAAATTTATCACAATTGCCTTCTCACTGGATAAAATTTTAAAGTTTAGATTTCTTCATAATTAATATTATGAATTACAATGATAAACATTAATTTCTTATTAACTTCTAGAGATCAGCACACTAGACTAGCAGTGCGAATCAATCAGGCCTATGTAACGACACACTATAATAGTACACAAGCATTGCCGACTTTCATCTTCAAATATTACATAAATTTGTTAGGAAAAGGTTCAAAGTAAAAAGCTCATATTTAGGCATTGTAACGGGGTTCGCTCACCCCACAGGGCCACCAGCCATCAGACTTGGTAATTAGCTCGGACGGCAGCGTCCAGCTGGTTCGGCAGGTCTCAGGCAGGCCTCGGGGTTGGAGCTGGTCCTCCGAATTGCCAGGCACCAAATAAATAAATTAATGAATGGAGATTGCCTATCTCCTAGAGCTGGAAGGGACCTTGAAAGGTCATTGAGTCCAGTCCCCTGCTTTCACAGCAGGACCAAGTACCATCCCTGACAGATTTTTGCCCCAAATGGCCTCTGCAAGGATTGAACTCACAACCCTGGGTTTAGCAGGCCAATGCTCAAACCACTGAGCTATCCTTCCCCCTTGGGTTCCTCTAGGTCAGAGGGTAGCCCTGCTGGCTGGCTTGGCCAGGCCTCAGCGGCCTGGGCAGGGAAGCCTTTGCTGGCCTGAGGGGAGGGCAGCTGTGGGAGGCCCAGGCCAGGTCTCAGCCTCGTCAGCCAGGAGCTCTGGGCAGGCCTCTGTGTCCCTTAGAGGCTGGGCCCTGACTGAGCTCCCTGGCAGAGTTCTTATAGTCCTAGCCCACGCCCCTTAGCTTCCTGTCAGGTGAGGGGGCGGGGCTAGGCTGTGCACAAAATGGCTCCCGGTGGGGGGGGGGCGGTGAACATGAAGTTCACTTTCAGGGGAGGTGTGAAGGTAAAAAGGTTAAGAACCCCTGGTTTAAACCATCACTTCTCTACCTGCACACATATGTGGCTTGAATATGTATCTCCTGAAGTCTATGGCAAATGCCTTCGCAGACAGTGATGCATGATCAGGCTATTCTATGGACCATTTGCTCTGTAAACCGTAAGGTGATTTACAGAAGGGAGTATAATTCATTATCCTTACTTCACAGATGAGAACTGGCACAGACCAGTGAAGTGATTTGTCCAACATCCTACACTAAACTGATAACTTCTCAGAGGGTTAGCTGTGTGAGTCTAACTTTAAAAACAATGAGTAGTCCTGTGGTACCTTAGAGACTAACAAAAACATGTTTTGCCCACGAAAGCTCATGATGCTACATATGTTTTTGTTAGTCTCTAAGGTGCCACAGAACTACTCGCTGATAGAAATGGTAGGAATAGATTTACAGCATCCTGAATGCCACTGCCATACTCTAGCCACTAAGCCATGGCATCTCTTAGTGCAGGTTGCACTGTGCTCCAAATCCTGCTCATCTCTTTTGTGTGCAACATACTGCAAATGGAGTATAGAGGATCAATCCTTTAGTAAGTTTTTTTTTAAAAAGACTATTATTCAAAAGAAGGTAGGTCTAATCTTCAGAGTTATTGAATGCTATGTTACTCAGGATATCTTTATAAATATTCCTTTGGATCAGCCACTCCTCTTTCCATCATCCCATTTCTAAATGGAGTGTGATGTTTATAAGGATAGAACAGTGTTTATTTAATTTCATGTCAAGCATAAAACATCTCAGTATATCCTGAGATTCAGTACTAGGGACATTAACTAGCGGTTAATTAGCTAATCAAGTATTTGATGGAATTTCCATCAACTACTCCATTAGTTGATAAGGGCGGGAACTGGGGGGGGGGGTGCACTCACTACCCCTGCTGCAGCTCTGCCATTTAAATGTAGTGAGTAGCCTGGCTCTTACTACATTTAGACTGCAGAGCCAGTGGGGTTAGCTCCTGGGCGTGGCGTGAGTCAGGACTAAGCAGTCCTGGCTTGTGCCGGCTCCCGAACCACTGCGGCTCTGCCTCTCCTGCCCCTCCCCCCCGTACCATGGAGACTGTGCTGGGGAAAACCAGCTTTTAAGCTGGCTCCCCCCAGCACCGACTCCTGCTCCCCTCTGCCTCTGATACAGAGGCAGCAAGGAGAGGGTGAGGGAGTGAGTAGTCAAGTAGTAACTAGACTACCTGATAAGCTTAAGCTTATCAGATTGTGAACTACTCGAGTAGTCGCTTACATCCCTATTCAGTACCAGTCTTAAGAGAAAAGTCAGACTTCCAAGGCCTGCTAATTTGATGAGTGACCTAAGTTTAAACTTCTAAGAACTGGTAACCAAAGCCAGCATACAAACAAATCATAATGAATATTAGCATGTCTGATATAATCTATCATTTACTCTATGTAGCATGTATTATTAGTAAGGGTGCGTCTAGACTGCAGGGTTTGGGTTTTTTTTGGAAAAACGGCCGTCTTTCCGGAAAAACTTCACTTACGTCCACACTGCTATGGCGTTATTTCGAAAGAAAATTGAAAGAATGTAGGGATTTTTCTGACATTGGTAAACCTCATTCTATGAGGAAAAACGCCTTTTCCGAAAGAGCTTTTTTGGAAAAAGGTGTGTGTGGATGCAGAAGAGGGAGTTTTTTCGGAAGAAGACGCCTCCACGAAAAACACAGGTGCCCTGGTGGCCAGTCCGTCCATAGTAATCACAGCGTACATGCGAGAGCGTGTCCAATGAGTGTGGACGTTCTCTTTCGAAAAAGCAGATTGCTTTTTCGATGTGCTTTTGAAGTGTGGACGCTCTCTTTCGGAAGAAATTTTTTCAGAAGATCTCTTCAGAAAAAGCTTCTTTCGAAAGAAGCTTGCAGTCTAGACGTACCCTAAGGGTCATTAAATGATTTATTATTGTATGAGTACAATATCTTATAAGTGTAATTTTAATTCATCTGCCTTGTCATTTCTGGAAAAAAACCTGAAGTATTCCATGTAATAAAGCAGCTTTCTGGGCATAGTACACACAGATGATTTTCTGAAGCTGCAGTTTCACTTGATTTTTTTTTTTTTTTTTTTTTTTTTGTCAGAAGTATCTCAGGCTGCCTAATAGGATCATTGTAGGTCTCTGAGTGCCTGTAAATCTGATAGATTGAATGGGTCCATGTGAAAAAAAAGTCTAGTTTCTGTTTATAATTACTTTGATGAACTTTGACTGACTTCTCTGTAAGTCACCTACACAGAAAAACTGCCCAAAATGTTTCAGTTGCAGGCAGACACAGAGAAATGCACCATGGGTAGCTTTGCATTCTGAGCTATGCACCTGGTGCCTGCTGGGACCAAAACTGTGCAGTGGATGGTTTTAGGTTCATGTCGTCAGCATTCTGTTCCTTCCCCCCTTGCATGAGATCAGTGGGAAGGAGTGTGCTTGTGCCTTTTTGTGCCCTCGTTTCCCACGCAGACACCAGAGCAGCCTAAGCATGGATCCTGATTTGCAGCAAACCATACTGATGCTCAGGGCTCGACAATCTATGTAATCTACTCGCCCGTGACAAGTAGATTACATCCTGGAAGAGCCGGGTTCGGGCGATCTGCGCATGCGCAGAACTATCTGCACATGCGCAGAACG
The DNA here is from genome assembly GCA_019425775.1 of Rafetus swinhoei. NCBI lineage: Eukaryota > Metazoa > Chordata > Testudines > Trionychidae > Rafetus > Rafetus swinhoei. The sequence continues at coordinate 340,677,164 of CM033437.1, read as the reverse complement.
CCAGACAGTGCGGCTGGCGAGCGGGGCTCGCTGCAGCTCGGTGAGCCCTGCTGATGCTGGTGTGTACCATACTGAACTTAATGGCACACGACTTTGAGAGTGTACACATGTCTCTTTGCCAGGAAGGGGATGAGGATGAATCTTGGCTTGTTATGGAGTTGCTGCTTATGCAAGCCCTGGTGCTGAATCAAGCACAGGCACCAGTCAATACTGTGGACGCAGTAGTTCACTGATTCTGGTGAGAGTAGCACAGACTGGTGGGACCGCATTGTGTTACAGAGATGGGACCATCAGCAGGGGCTGCAAAACTTCTGAATGCACAAAGCCCCCTTCTCAGAACTTTGCAAATGGCTTTCCCCTATCCTGAGGTGCCAGAATACCCGAATGAGACCTGCTCTGACTCTGGAGAAGTGTGTGGCAATAGCCCTCTGGAAGCTTGCAATGCCAGACAGTTGCTGTTCAAGTGGGGAATCAGTTCAGAGTGGGGTAGTCTACAGTGGGGGCTGATGTCATATAAGTAGCCAAGGTGATCAATACCATTCTGCTATGGAGGGTAGTGAACCTGGAATTGTGGATACCATAGTGGATGGCTTTGCCACGATGGGGGTTCCCTAATAGACAGAACACACATCCCCATTTTGGCCCTGTCCATCTTGCCAAGGAGAACATCAACTGCAAGGGGTACTTCTCCATGGTGCTGCACGGTGCTGGTAGATCACAAGGGCCATTTCGCCAACATCAACGTGGGATAGTCGGGAAAGGTGCATGATGAGTGCATTTTTCGGAACTTTCAAAAGATGCAGAGTGAAACTTTTTTCCTCAGACAGAAAAATCAGAATCAGAGAGGTGGAAATGTGTATTGTGATCCTTGGCCACCTAGCCTACCCCTTGCTCCCATGGCTCATGAAGCCGTATTATGGGCAGCCTGGACCCCAGCAAAGAGGAGTTCAACTACAAGCTGAGCAAGAGCAGCATGGTGGTTGAAAGTACTTTTGGGTGTGTGACAGGGTGAGGTCACAGAAGACCTCTTAGTGGGGCTTCCTGGAGTGCTGACATGGCCACTGCCACTCTCCTTCCTGCTCTCTGGGGCTTCACGGCTTGGTCCTGCTGGGCCAGCTCCACTGGTCTCCCCCCCAATCAAGGCACCAAGCTGAGATCACTTCCCCCCCCCCCAAGAGAACCAGTACAGATACTGAACCTCTTCAGGTCCAAGGAGAGTGCAGCTTAGGGCCCAGATTCCTGCGATATCACTTCCCAAATGGGATCAAACCCCAAAGAATTAGTTAGTAAGCCCCCTTTAACAATGAAAGGAGGAACGCGTGCACACTCATTGGTCACCCAGGTAATAATTGTTTACACTGGGCTTGACAGTAAGTAAATGATTTTATTAAGTACAAGCAGTTGGATTTAAGTGGTTGTAAGTGAGAACAGGAAGAGCAAAGTAGATTGCAAAACAAAAGCAACAAAAAACACTAAACTCCTCAGCACAAACTTATTACAAACTCACCCTAAAACTGTTTCTGTTCCAGCTGCACCTTCAAACCAGGGTCATCTCCACTTCCCCTGGGGTCTCTGGTTCAACTTCCTCCAGTGTGTCCAGCCAGCCAAAGACAAAAGACTCCTACCTTCCCATTCTTTTTAAAGAATTCCCTTATTGCATGAGGATTCACCTGACCACTCCCCACTAACCACTGCTAAGACTTAAGGACAAAAGGCTATTTGCATGTGATTGCCCAGACATTGAGGCCTCCTGGCAATGGAATTATCCTTGATGGCTTTCCATTTACACATTTAAAAATCAAAAAGTATTCCCTACTCCACATGTCTAATTTTACACACAAGAATGATACATACACTAAAATAAGATAAACAGATCCAGCGGATTAAGATGTGAAGATTGATAGGTTACAGGAAATAATTTGCTCAAAGCACCTTTGAGTTATGTATATTTATGTCCATAAGTCCATTTTATAACACTTGGTGGGTGGGACGGAGAGTGTCCATCACAGGATGTTTAAAGGGTAGGTTTAGGTTGTGTGCTGGACCTAGGCAAACGCAACATTCTGTTTGTGGTGGCAGCCTGTAGTATGCTCCATAATCTTTACGAGTGTAAGGGGGAAACTTATCTGGCAGGATGGGGGTGCTGAAGCAGAGCATCTAGGCAGAGAGTTTGAGCAGCTGGACACCATGGTGATAAGGAGAGCACAGCATGGGGCAGCACAAATCAGAGAGGCCTTGAAGGACAGTTTTATGAATGTCCAGTTTTGAGTCTCTTCCACATTGCTCTCAAGTTGCCCCTGCATGCCCTGTGTTTGCCTTTACTCCAACCCATCCCTGCAGTTCAAGCAATGAAGAGACCATTGTTCAAAGAACATGAGTTTTTATTTGGGAAAAACAGCTGGGAAATGAAAAGTGGGAACCTGAAGAGGGGAGAGGGGGCTCAGAAACGTCCATGGGACAGCCTTCTGCCTCCTAACTTCCTGGAGGGTAAGGCTACCCTTGAGTTCCCCCCGTCCCCCATGTCTTGGGGCTCTGGGGGACCCTGGGAATGGAAGCAACAGGGCTGGGGAGGAGGGACTGGTGTTGCCATCTTTTTCCAGACAGGCAACCAGGTGCTCCATCACAGTTGTAAGGGAGACAAAGAGGGCTGCTGCTCCCTGGCGGCTCTCCTGGTGCTCAGTGATCCGGTCCTGGCACTCTGCCCATATCTTCTCCACAAGGGAGTTCATGCACTCCATCTGCTCCCTGAACATGTCCTCCCTTGTATGTTTTTTCCTTCATATCTGAGCCAGGTGGGCAGATGCAAGAAGAGGGGGAGTACGCAGCGAGCTGGCTGCAGTCCCAGCTGCAATGAAAAGTTACAAGAGCACACGTTATAGCAGATATGTTGTGTTAAGCATAACTCTGATCTGTTAGCCTACACCAGAGGTCTCTGTAAAGACAATGGAGATATGTTCTGTGCAAGGCCAAGTGTTTGCTTTGCAGTGGGTCCTTTACAGTGGGCACTTTACAGCACGTGCACAGAATTCTCAGGCAAGCATCTGGTCACATTCAGTTCGGACACAGGCAGGCATATTAAGGGGCCAGCCAAGACAAAATCCTGTAGGTGGGAGTGGAGGGGACAGGAAAGGGCAGCTTCCCACTGGGTCCGGCACACGTGGCTTTCCAGGACAGTGTTACTTTTCCAGCCTGCAGGAAGGGGTATGTATATCTGGCACATGGGGCCTCACAGGGAGAGTGCTAATAGCTTCCCCTCCTCCTTCATCCAAGTTGCCATGAGAGATATCAGTCTTCTCCAAATCACACAAAGTGATCAGGAGTGTATGCTGACTGAAGGTAGCCATAAAACCAGGCCTTATGCTGCATTGCTTTTGGTTCAGTGATGCCAGACCACTTACTGATGGCTTGGTGTGGGAAGATGTCCTACCGTGGAGAACGGAATAAGGCTTGTGAGAAGGATCAGAGAGTTTCTATGTGAGAACTTCATAGAGTTGCTCAGGCAAGACTCCCGCTCCATCTGCAGACACATTAACAAGCTGTTCCGGGCCTCCCGCGGTGTGTTGGCACAGAGCACACCGCACATCACAATCAAAAGCCTTAACCTGCTTGTAGTAAGAAAAAAATTGCAAACTCACCAGAAGTGCTCTCCTCAGAGTCAATGCTTGACTGGGAGACATCCTGGGAAGAAGGGGCTGGCTCCAGCATTATGAACAGATCATGGCTCTCGTTGATTGCTGGCTGGCCATGCTCCTCCTCACTCTCCTCCACTATGCTGTCCTCCATGTTGACACCAGAAGTGTCTTGGCATGACTCCATGGTCATGCCTGGGAAGGTGGTTGTCCCCCCTTCCCCCAGAATGGCATCCAGCAGCTCATAGAAGCAGCATCTATGAGGTGCTGCAGGAGACTGTCCATTAGCCTCCTTTGCCTTGTGGTAGGACTGCCTGAGCTCTTTGATTTTCACTCAGCATTCTTGGGTGTCCCTGGAATTGCCTTTAGCTACCAGGCAGCTTGTGATCTTGTTAATGTCCACATTCTGCTTGCTGGTTCGGAGCTCAGAGAGAATGGATTAATCTCCCCATACCTCGATGAGGTCCAAGATCTCTGGGATACTCCATGCTGGCGCTCTTTTGCTTTCTTGAGAACTGGAGCCCATGGGAGCAGAAGTATTTGAATAAGTCAAAGTCATGTCCATGTGTGCCACGATGTGCTGCTCGCTCTGAGATGTACTCACAACACTGGCCATATGGGAAATGAAATTCAAATTTTCCCGGGGCCTTTTCTGTTCACCTGGAGAGCAGTAGAATGCAAGTTCTGGCAAGAGTGGTCAGAGCGGGGAACTGTGGGATGACTCCAGAAGGCCAATAGCCTTGATTTTAGCCAACGCTGCATCTACCCTACCATAAACTCAACCATGCAAGGTTGGGAATAGTGTTACTTCTCATGAAATCAGGAGTAACCAATATTGACTTCACCAGCCCTTAAGGTCGATGCAACAGGCCTGGTAATGTGGATGCTTCATTTAGAAAATCAACCATATGCAGCTAAATTCGATCTAAATGCCTATTGTAGACCAGGCCATAGATTGGAACTCAGGGGTCCTAGATTGTTTTCAGCTCTGTGAAGTGGAAATAATGATACTTAACTCCCTTATTAAATGCTTGAAGTTCAACAGATGATGAGACCTGTTTAACTCTCAAAATCTTTACTCAGTTTTTATTCTTGATTTGTTTTGTTTTTTGTCTGCATAAGGACAGAGTAAAGTGTGAGCAATAATGTTAACATATGACCCCCATAGGATTTATTGTATACCAGGTTCCCAGTGGATGAATGTTATACATTTGTTAAAAGGTGGAGGGTGATTGGATGGAGGATATTGATAGATTGTATCAATAACTGGAACTACTCGTAGGAGTATGAAGCTTGATTTTGCTATGACTAATATGTGACTAGGCCTCTGCTGTTTGTATGGGTACGATTTTAGGCCATGAAGAATGGTGTCATGCAAAGATGGACTCATCTGTTTAAGGTTGGATACTTACCCATGGAGCAGCCCCTGGGGACCCACTGTGGAACCACCTGACTCAGTTTCCTGAATGGGTCTTCAATGAAGCTTTTCTGAAGGGAATAGTGTCAAAACCTCTTGGTATAGTTTAGTAAACTTCTTTTGCCAGAATTGGGCCTCCCTAGGGCTCTGCCACACATATCCCTTTTGGAACTTTTTTCCTCCAGGAGCACCTTGTTTGGTGAGCTCTCTATGGGCTTGACTTCACTATGTGGTAGTTTAATGCTGCAGCGATCAATCTGCTGGAGATCAGTTTATCGTATCTGCTTAGATATGATAAACTGATCTGTGGGCACTCTCTCATCGACTCTGGTACTCCACCAGGATGAGAAGAGTAGCTGGAGTCAATGGGAGAGCAGCTCCCACCGACCCTTACCTCAGGGGCACCAGGGCTCATGGCAGATGGGGAGCTGTTCCAGCCACCACCAGTTAACTGGAACCGGTCAGCCTTACCCATTACGGTTAACGTTTCATATCCCTAAATTGCATAGGTTGGATCAACAGAGGGCGAGAGGGGTTAGTGTAGAAGGCTTATGTTCTGAAACTTCCTGATTGAGCCCTCATAACGCTTAATGAAATCCAGCTGTTCCTTAGTATTTAACTGCTGCCCAGTCAGCTAGGCAAGTAATGACTCACATGTGCATCTGGGTTTGCTTAGTCTCCTTAGCAGAGCCAATCACAGGTAGAGTTGATGCCTGACTCCATCAGGAGCCAGCTGCCCTATGACGGGGTGCAAAAATCCAGGTCAAGAAGTGGGAAGGGCAAACAGCACCTTTAGTGCAACATTATACAGCATTATATCTAGTCTGTTTGAGAGGCTTCTATAGTGGTCTTTGCTTATAGTATCTAAATTGCATACGAAGAAATCACATGTGACAAAGAGATGTGTTAGATTGTTCAGTTTTGGTTCCTTATCATTCAGTGTTCTCCTCCTCTGTAAAGATGCACTCCAAGAATATATGGCTAAGGGTCTCTGTAATGCCTTGTCCCCAATTTTTTGAGAATGAAGAACTATGTTTGTGGGTTGGAACACTTAGGTTGCCAATCTGAATGCATGGCATTTTATTGCCCCCCCAAATTTATCTCTTTAACCTATGATTGAATCGTGTCTTTTAAAAGGCTTTAAGGTTTTTTTGTGCATTTGTAGATATGAATCTTTGTAAAGTGTGTAAAGTTCCAGATTATTTTTTCCTTCTCTAAAGCAAGGAAATATAAATATTCATAAAGGAACATTGTTGAGATTTGCATGTCCCAGTCAGAATCCTCTGCATTTAAAAAAGAAAATATTATTTTCTTTATTTAGTGGGACATTATAATAAAAAAAATTGAGCCCTGTGTAACTAGGTTTATTACATGGTAAAATACTATCTATCCTCAGGCGTTAGGACTGTCATGGTCTTAATTTACATGTGCAATAAAAGAGCTAAATGTGTAACTTGATTAAATAACAATGAATGTAGAGAAGAGCAGATGACATGTTTATGTCTCTACTGTGGGATGGCATATATATCAGTGAGACCCATAGAATTCTACATGTTAAAATTTCCTAAACAATCTCTTACCTTCGTTTAGTCACTAATTACTTTTATGCAGCTTTTAACAACTTCATTTTTTTGTTAAATATATTTAAAAAGATTTCCAAAATCTATCAGACTCTAGAGCTCATACCGAGTAAGGCTGCAAAACGAACCCTCTTTCTCACATTCTTCTGAATCCAAAATTAGGGATGTGAATGGGTAATCGGTTATGGTAAGCATCACACTTAACAGGTGATGCTTATCAGGTAACAGTTAACCATTACTTAGAAGTCCCAGCCCTTCCCCCTTCCCCACTGACATTTCTGCCCTCCCTCTCCCCATGTGAGGCTGCCAACTCCCAGTCCACTTGGGAGTGACCCCCTCCACTCTCTCCCATTTAATCAGTTAACTAGTTAAACTTAACGTTTAACCTGTTAACTTATTAAACAGGATTTTACATCCCTACCCAAAATCTTCCCCAAAGAGAAATTACTATTAAACTGCTAACTGCATAGAGGAAACCCTGGCTTTTTGGTACAATGTAGAAGATTAATGGCTGCAGTGCTGTAGGCTATAATAAAGTCAGTGCAGCCATGTGGCTTAACTGGGTGAAAGATGCACATTATGGTGCATATTTAAAATTGCATTAGAGTTCAGGGTTAGCAGGAAGTTTAAATGTTTAATTGGTAAAAATCTCATGGTAAAAACCAAAACAGAATATAAACTTTGAGCTCCATAAGTGACAAAAGTAGTGTTGAGGCAAAATAACATCCCAAATTCATGGAATAAATAGAATGTAGTGATACAATAAGTATAAAAGCATGTGGAGATACTGCTAAGTTTTATGTTAGAGATCTATTGCTTTTTGGTATCTTATCTATTGGAATTGCAAATACTCATTTTAATAGAGATGGATTCCACCTTCATGGGTCTTTGCCCTTAACTTCTTATCTCTACCCCGATGTGGAGGGATGTATTGCTGCCTATTTAACTGTCATTAAATGTAGTTTGTGTTCTCTAATAAATAATCAAGAGATATTAGGTGAAAGAATGAAACAGCAAAGATGTGCAGTTCTTTGACCCCAAATCAGGGTACTTCTACACTTTGTGCTACTATATTTGTTACAACCAATTGGTGTGGCGATATTTGGGGCTTCAGACTTGGGAGAGGATGTTAGAATTAATGTTATCCTATTTGGCATAAGCTGCAAAACTCAAAGAATATATAATAAAGTTTCTAGGGACTACTTCTGCTGTTCAGATTAAATACTCCAGGAGGTTGAGTCAAATTGGCATGAGCAGTGTTTCTGTTATGTTTCTTTCTGCACTTCAGTCTCCTCTCTGAACACCAGTTAGTTGCAACTTTAGAAACCTTGTTGCCTGTTAAAAAGTTTTTGAAAGCCTACTCAAACTTGGAGGGTGAGTGGGTATGAATCAATTTCTGAACAGGATGACCTGGTTCCTAAGAGACCATGGTTATGGAAATAAAACCATGCAATGGTAGCATCTGTAGTAGTTCAGAGCAGTGATACAGTAAATTCAGGATTCACCGGTGTGGCATACTGACAGACCTCCTGTTCTGCCAGTGATGATAAACATTTGGCTGCATGCATTTTCATATGCTTCCTCAGTATATCGTGCCAGCTCTGCACCTGTAGCTTGCATAATAGACTTCACGAGAGCCCCCAAAAACCACAGTCTCAAATAAGATACAAAGGCACCCGAGTCAGGTTTATTATCTGATGAAGTACATTAATAGTTGTTGATAGACAGATGGCCTCCGAGCCCCTACATGTTTGTACCCGGGACAATGGACCCACTCAGTTGATAGTATGGATTTCACTATCGCCGTGTAGGCTGGCCAAAAAGTTAAGTGAGGTACCCCAACATTTATAGACAGAAATAAACAATTTATGATACACACTGTATGTATCATCTTACACATTAATGACACATTTGGTACCTCCCCTTCTACTTTCCTGCAAGGCATTCACTATCCGTTGTTATGCTTTCACTCTTGTTTCCAACTATTGTATTATGTACTTAGCTGGGTGTCCCTGTACTGTCCTGATCAAATAGTCGATGTAATTTGCATTGACTATTTCATTAGTAGATAAGGGCGCCTCTGCCTTTGAAGTGAAGCAACAGCCCCAGAACCCCGTGGCCCCATGCTCCCTGCGGCATTTCAAAGCAGCAGTGCTGCATGGAGCCCTGGGTCCCCAGCTGACCCTGGGCTCCATGCAGTGCTGCCACTTTGAATCGCTGTGGGGAGCCCAGCGTCAAGCTTCACACGGCATTTCAAAGTGACAGCGCCACATGGAGCCGGGGTCAGTGGGGCAGTTTCTAACTGGCCCTGAGCTCCGTGCTGTGCTGCCTCTTTTTTTTAAATGCTATATGCAGCCCAGGGCCAGCTGGGAACTGGTGGGGGTGGGGCAACTAGTCGACTAGTGTGTAGACTAGTCAACTATTAAATGAGCATGTGCTGAGAGACACTGATTTGCAGGCAAACATCTGCTTTTGATATGGCCTGTCTGCTATTACTCATAGTATAACGCTTGCTTACTTTGGTTCAAGCACCAGGCCCATGCTTCAGGCTCTTTCTTTTTCCTACAGCATCTGGTAGCATTCATACTAGTAATTCTGAAATTTGCTGAGCTCTTGCCTAAAATGGAAGTTGAAGATACTTACTGCCTTATTTGTCTTCTCTAGATACTTACGAAACATTCAGACACTGATAGTTAGGTACACATTTCAGGATTGGGCCTGCTGCTGGTAGGAATTTTATATTGAAAGAAGATTCTGTTTGGAGAAACCATACACTCTTCTCTGAGCATTCTTAATGCAAATACAGACCTCTTTGTTACTCTGTTTTCACTCATCAAGAGGTCTGTAATCCTGCTCTGTGTGACTGAACACGCTGATAAGTTGCACCTGAATGATTCATTTTCTGTTGAAGCAAAGTCAGGAAGAATGATTTGGAAGCCTTAAAATTCTGTTGTGTAGAGGTGGAATACTTGAGTTTCCTTATTGCCTGCACTTATTATTATGAGAATAACCAACAGTATAGTACCTCTCATCCAAGAATCTCAAAGTAATTTGCAACTTTTTTTTGATGGAGCCTCACGACATCCCTGGAGTGCTAGGTAAATACTATTGTACCCATCTTACAATATCTTACAAAAGGACATGTTGTGCTACAGTGAGATTAACCGACAATCACAATAAGTCAATGGCAGGTTGAGGAATAGAACCTAGGAGTCCAGGCTCTGAGTCACCTGATCTGCATGTATTTTTAATAGGGTTGCCAGGTGTCCGGTATTTGCAGGCTCCGTCCAGTAAAAAAACACAGGAAATACTGGATATGTGAAATGTCTGGTATTTCCTGTTTCCCTTGGACAGAAGCCCGGGGGGGACAACTTTCCCCTGTCGTGTCTGGCGGGGGCAGGGGAGTGAGGAGCGCGGCGGAGGCGTAGCGAAGGGGGGCAAAAGGGGGCACTTGCCGGGCACCATGCTAGGGGGGCGCCGGGCTGGGGTGGGATCGGAGCACACGCTGCTCTGGCCCACGTGACCAGCAGAGACCCGGGAGCTGGCCACGTGATGCCTCCCTCAACACCAGCCGTGGCCAACCCGCGGCTCTTGCCCTCCAAAAGCGCAGCTTGCAAAGCCGCTCCTGCACCCCTCCCCCCCAAAATGGCCCCCGCCAGCTCCTCCACCTCCCTCTGCCCCTGCTTCCCTGTGCTTACCGGGTCGGGAGCTGCGGGGTTTTAAAAATGGCACTCAAGATGGTGGCTGTCTTAAAGGGGCAGCCTCCTTTAAAAAAATTTTTTTTTTATGCTTAACAACTTTGGTCTCTCCCCCTTTTATTCCCCCTTGAAAAAAAATTTGCCCGGTGTTTTTTTGGGGGGAGTGAGGGGCTTCAGTATTTTTTGTTAAACCATCTGGCAACCCTAATTTTTAAAATATTGTACCGACCATTTTGGAGGCAGCATATTCTGATGGCTAGCTAGGTCACAGAACTGGCCTGGGAATCTTTCGTTTATCACAAAACAGGGAGAAACTTTAGTTTTTATCTGGAAGCTGCATAGGCTTCTTAAGGATTATCTTTAAAAGGCCTATGCAGCTTTTTGGTTCTTGGTACATTAATTACCTTGATCTAGCCCGTCTGTCAAAACAAAATGTATCTAAATGGTACTTTGATTTCATTTTCAGGATTTTTTTGTATATTTATATGTTTTTTATTAGTCCTTTAACACTAACACAGTATTAAAGCACATTTGGTTAGATTGCTAGTAGTGTTATGTCTGTTCCTGTTTAGATTTGCAAGTCAGTCATATTGGGTTCTCTTCATTTTTGGTTGAATGTAGCACCTAGACATAAATCAGAGTCTGAATTACTAGGTTTAAGAGAGTCTTATTTCAGTATGAGAATAGCCCAGCTCTCCTACTTTAACAGTTTTGGAAACTGAACTTACAAATTTCAGTTTTATTTTATGACATCTTTATATGATTATGCTCTTAATGATGTCTTTCGGTGTACAATGTACTTGTCTCATCCCTGTGTTCAGAAGAGGGAGTGTAGCATCTAGATGTGTGTGTCCCTGAATGGATAGGCTATAAGTAATTGCCCTGCTGGGATAATGGGAGCCACAGGCAGAGATATTAATAGTTAAACAGACCTCTGTACCCTGTCCACAGAGGGTTGGAAATGGGAAAATGATAGGACAGGAAGACAAAGTTTTAGAAATTGTTTTAAAAAAGAAACAAGATGTGTAGCAAGGAAGAGACCAGAAACGGGGAAAAGAGCCTGGGGGTTGAAACTGTGTGTGGGAAGATGGGTATGGAAATGTGCAGATTCACATTTGATTAGACTGTAACCTTGTCCCCAAAAGAGCAAACATACTAGGATAAGTCAGGCCTAGCTAGATCTTGAGGGCATAAGCATATATAAGATAACGTGTAGCTTTTTGTTACTTTAATCTTTTTCTATGTTCCTATGGATAATTAAGTAATATTTTGTTTTGAAGAAGCTGTTTAGTAGCACTAAATATAAATTCCATTCACTGCTTCTAAAGGGAAGTCTATAGTGGAGGCCAATCCAGTGAGACCTGCTGCAGACACATGGCTGATAACCAAGGGTATGGAAGCCAGGAGACACAATCTGAAAGTAGAGTGCATCAGGAAAAAGTGCAGGTGCTAGGTCTGTTACTTGAAGCAGTGTCTAGAGGGTGACTGAATAAGGGAGCAAAGGTACAATTTGCCATGGAACTGTGACACCTGCTGTTTAGGTGGGTTTTTTTTCTACTTATGCTGTGACAATGTGTTTAGTGTTAATAATGGCTGGATCCTTAACTAATACTGTATATCTACATTGATTATAATGGAACTATGTCAGTTCACGCCTGCTGAGGATCTGGTTCAACACAGGTTCAGAAGTACAGTATGTGCATATTTAATGTAACTTAGGTGTAGGTTTCTAAAAGGAATTTACGAAACATGCTTCAGTCTCATTTAGTTAGATTAAAAACAGTATTCAATATTGTTATAGCTTTTTCTGGGGTTACAAATTCATGGCAGTTGTTAGCTCAGAGCAGGCATGCCTGCATGGGCAGAGGGTATCAGAGGCAGGGGAAAGTAATGCCTTCCCAAATTACTTCACCTGGCCCCACCCATGAACCTCTCCCCCAGCCTACTGTTGTGATGCCAGAGTGGCAGGCCAGGTGCTGTGATGCCTGACCATCCAGCGCTGGGGATGGTGACTTGGCTGCAGGGCTGAGGTTTGCTTGTCAGGGGTATGGGCAGCGTGGACGCAGCCTCCTCCTGCTATGCCTGCCAGCCAGCTTTCGACAGCTGCAAGGCCAGGGAAGGCTGCAGCTGTGCCACCTGTCAGCTCTTCAGAGCTCGAGGGCAGGCTGTGGATGCACTGCCTGCCAGCTCTTTGGAGCTCCAAGGCTAGGGGAGGCTGACAGTGCTACCCTGGGGCAGGGGGCAAGGGCCAGAAGCCACATTGGAGGGGGGCATGGGCAGGGGCCAGCAGTGGCCACAATGGGGGCAGGCTGGGCTCTGGTGAGTGTGGAAGGAGCAGGGCTGGGAGTGGGGGGCTTGCCTCCCCAAGCCATTGTTTCACTCACACCGCCCACGCATGCCTGCATCTGTGACTCTGAGAATGTGGGTCTATAGTCTTGTCCTCGCACAACAGGTTATCAACCAGACAATGGGTTTCTCCTCAGGGGGCAGCTTCAAAAGCATCGCGTCCTGAAGTGAGACATTGCTCCCTTCCCCCTTTTCTTAGATATCTCACTTAACTTTGTTTAGCACACTGTTTCAGAGGGTCGTTTTGAAACTCATAACTCTTCCCAAGGTTTACATTAGTCACATCTTGTAGAGAAGATACATACAATCTCAATCTCACAGTAATGCATAAGGATTTTCACTTTTAGTACAGCGAGCTCCGAAGATCTTCATCTTCATTCAGTAATATTTGTCCAGGAAATTGCCTTAGTTATCATGCACATCACCTGCCTTTTGCAGAAGGCATTGGGCTTAGATTCTGATAGGATTTCTTTCTTGAAATAGCTTTTTACTAGCTTTGTAGTTGCACACTGGATTGTTTATTTAGACAATGAAGACTTGAATTATTTCATCTCTCTCTCTATATATAAAAACTATTTTCCTGTGGGACGACAGAGTGATATCATCACGTCATTCTTTGGCCCACAGGAACAGCCTTACCCAACCCCAACTTGGGCTTTCCCAGGGCCCATGTGGAGGGCTAGGGATCGCCTCTCCCCTCCCCTTCCCAGCGACCAGAGGGAAAACTGGGCCTGGTGCAGCTTGGTCCCGGCGCCTCCCAGTAGGTCAGAGGGAAAACTGGTCCTGACACAACGTGGGTCTGTTCCTTCCTGGTGAGCCAGGGGAAAACCGGGCTCTGCCCCTCCTGGTGGGCCAGATGGAAAACCAGGGCTGGTGGGAAAACCCAGATCTGGTGTGGCTTCGGCCCATCCACCGACAACCCTCGGTGGCCAGGAGGGGGGAGAGCTGGGCACCACCTCGCCATGGCCCACCTCCCCAGTGGCGGGGTGGGGGAATGCAAAGAGCCAGGGTGGGAAGGGAAACAGGTCGGGATGGGAAAGAGCCAGGGTGGCCTTGGAGTCGGGTCCTGACTGGGGGCAGGGAGAAGAGCCAGAACGGCCTCGGACTCTCCCTGGCAGCAGGAGGGGGGAAGAACCTCAGCCCGGCCCCTTCTGGTGCAGGGGGCAGAGTGTGTCCTTGGCTTGGACCTTCCTGGCAGCTGGGGGGGAGAAGGGGGGCAAAGAACTGGGGCCAGGTGGGGGGCCCAAGAGCTGGGGGCAGCCTCTGGGCTGGGCCCTCCCCAGTGGCCAGAGGAAGGGGGGAAGAGCTGGGGCTGGGGTGGCCTTGCACCCTCCCAGTGTGGGTGGGAAGGGCCAGGGCTAGGTGGCCTCAACCCCAGGCCCTGTCCAGCCAAGAGGAGGGTTGGTGAGCATAGCTACATGTTCATGCCCATGACTTATTGATACAGTCGTCCTAATTTTTAGTGCCATTGCAAGACTTAGGGTGAAATATATGTCTGAAGGGCATTGCTTATATGCTTTTCTTGGTTGCACTTTGGACATCCCTTAATCAAGAGAACAAAGCTGTTTTGAAATACAGGCAGTTATTTATGTACAGTTTAGAACAGGGCTACTCAACTTTGGAAGTTCCGGGGACCACGATACCCATAGCACATGCCGAGGGCTGCTACTTAAGTGTGGTTGCATATACGTGCAAATATATATGCAAATAGTTTCTTTCACACAATGCCCCAGCACTCCCAGCACCTCCTCCCTGGGGGCTAGAAACACCAACACCCTGTACTCATCTGTTCCAGCCAGCCCGTCTGCTTGTGTCTTTCAATGCTCACCCTGCCTGGGAGACACCTCGTCATTGTGGAGCTGGAGGCCATGTTCAAAGGATCCCACCCACAGGCCACATAATGAGTCCTGCGTAAACCCAAACCACACCATGGGCCATAAACAAATGGGCTGTGGGCCGCATGCAGCTCACAACAGACCCTTAAGTGTGGGAGGTGGGAGGTGTGCGCTGAGAGGGAAGTATTCCTGGCCCCTTCTAAAGACAGGGCTCCATGCAGTCTCCCAATTGGCTGGTACTGTTTTCCTCCTTGGTTTAGAGCTGAATCACAATAATGGGGGCATTATGTGTGCTGAAAGCTTACACTGCTATTTATTTTATACTACTGGCAAAATAGAAAACTTCTATTTCCGTGCAGTCAATTCATTTGTCTTTCACTAGCACTGTATTTCTTTTAAATAAAAGGACCTATAGATAGGTCATTTTAAAATAAAGTGTTTTCTTACAAAGACATCAAAATACCTGAAAAAATGAATGTTGACTGTGTATACTGTAAATTTAAGAGGCAGAATATGTTTGATACACATTGTGTCTCTAATTGAAAGGAATGTTCTGTGTTAAAACCAGGTATCTAGGGATGTCATTGTGTAGATGGCTACACGATTAACCAGTAAACCTGGGCTTATCGGTAAATCCTGACAACTGCACACTTCCCCCCCTTGCTGCCTCAATATTAGAGGCAGCAAAGTGCGGGGGTGAGGGGTGGCAGGAGCTGATGCTTCTGGGGAGTTGGCTTAAACCCCTGAGTCGGCCCCAGGTGACTGGTTAACTGTTAACATCCCTAAACTGGATTTCAAAGTTCATAAAGAGAACTTTTATGCCCTGTGACCATCTGTTTTTATTCATGCCGTGATAAAGAGTAAGTGATCCTTTAAAATATGATATCATTGCTGCATGATTCAGGAAGACATTTTCCCCCTTGCAAAGCACTGCACAGTTGCCTGATGTATTGATCAGGTGCTTATCTTCCTCTGATGTAGCAGTTATTGGTCCGGTAGAAGCTGGATACTGGAGTTTGTACCAGTGGTTTGACTAAAGTGACTGCTGTCTTGGTATGTAAGCACTCTGTTACTTTGTCATGTGAACATATAGTAACTGAAAACTTCACCTTTGAAGGATATATTCTAAACATCTTGTAATAGTTGTGAGGAGTTAAAATCCTTTCTGTAGGTAAATATGGAGTTAATAGCATTCATGATTGTTCCCACTGGTGACTCATCAGGGAGGTGCAAGGGGGCACGTGCCCCCAAATGCTGTGAGTTTGAGGAGCAAGGGGCCTGAACCTTTGGGCATCTTGGTGGACTAGCGGGAAGGGAAGGGAGAAGGGCTGGCACCTGCAGCAGGGGTCAGGCTCCCCTGCACTCACTGGCAGTCGCAGGAGGAAACATGGCTCTGCTCCTCGGCTGGTGGCACGTCACTCGAGCGTGGCAGGACTGCCCCCTCCCTGCACTCATTGGCAGGAAGTGGAGTTACATGTCTAGCAGCTGGGAAGCAGAGCCACGTCACTCCCACTTTTCTCTGCCTCTGCCAGTGAGTGCGGGGAGGACCGGACCCTTGTTCCAGGCACCAGATCCACACTAGACCCCTAGGCTGCATCGTTAGGGGAGGGGACTTGCAGAAGAGGCTGGGTGGTGGCAGAGCAGGGGCAGGGAAGAGATGGGAAAGGGAGAGGGCTGAGGCGGAGTGGGCATTGTCTCAGCCCTCCCTAGATTGCATGGGGAGGAAGTCACATGGCCTGTGCCTCCCGCATACTTTTTTACCAGTTCCCCCTCATTTTTCCACGCCGCTCTTTGCATGGAATAACTTCTCTATCTGTTCCCAGTTCCTCAAATCACAATATTCTCATACAGATTATTCATAAAAATGCACTTGCTATCTAAACAATGCCCAGAAGAAATGAGTTTATAAAATCTGTGATAGAAGACAGAACCAAATCTCACTCTCGATATTTGTCTACACTACAGTTTTACTGACAAAAGTCAGGTTTTGTCAACTACATAGTGAAGGTGTATATACAATGTTCCTCCCATCGACAAAGCTCTCCTGCTTTGCAACAAAATAAAACAACCTCAACGAGAGACGTAGGAGAGCTTTTTGCAGCAAAGATATATAGACAAAGTCTCAGTATAGACCTTGTGCTTGGTTATGTCACGGTTTGTGGCCTCTATGAGATGTTCCACAGTGTCCATCCTGACCACTCTGGTCAGCAGTTTGAACTCCACTGCCCTGCATCCAGGTACAATTCAGGAGAGAGCCATCCTTGTCTTTCCCTCCCTGGTTCTAGCATTCAGAAGTTTAGAATCTCCCCAAGCTTGGAGTTACATCCTTGACTGTTTTGGCTAGTAGCTATTGTTGGACTGACCCTCCATGAACTTACCTTGTTCTTTTTTGAACTAGGTATGTGAAAAGTTAACCAGTGGGGGCTGGAACAGCTCATTGCCCACTGTAGACAGGGGCTGCTGTAGCCCCACAGAACTTGCTGTGAATGGGGTGCTCCCAATGGCACCATTTCAGGAGGGTTGGGGGGGAGGAGGGGAGCAAGAGCTATGTGCTTGCTTTTCATCCCATTCCCTGGACTATCAGGGAGTGAGGGGATAGTACTTGCATTCCGTGCATGTCTCTCATACCTGGCTGGTGATGAAGGGAGCCCGGTGTGAGAGGCATACACGGAATGCAAGTACTTTCCCCTCATTCCCTTAGCGTCTGGGGAATGGGATGAAAAGCAAGCTGAGTCCTGGGGTGCAGGGCTGCTGTCCCCACTAACCTCTCAAAATGGTGTGCTTGCGTGCTCCGGCCTGGCTGGAGCAGCCCTGGTCCATTGGGGACCTGCCCCCGCCCTGCCCATTTCCCCTTTAATTGGTTAACGGGTTAAAGAACACATTTAACTGGTTAGCCAATTAAATAGGATTTTACATCCCTATTTTGAACCCAGTTATGCTTCTGAATATCACAGTATCCCATGGCAGTGAGTTCCACAAGTAAATTATGCATTTTGTGAAAAAGTATTTCCTTTTATTTGTATTAACCCCAATGCTAGTTAATTTAATTGGGTGACCCATGGTTTTTGGGTAACTAACACTTCTCAAATTTCCATACCATTCGTGATTTTGTAGGCCTCTATCATATCCCACTGAACATCCTATTTTTGGTCTCTCCTGGTATGGAAGCTGCTCCATATGCTTAATCATCTTTATTGCCCTTCTCTGAACCTTTTTTAGTTCCACTGTATCCTTTTTGGAGATGGGGAAACCAAAATTGTATACAGTATTCAAGGTGTGGATGTGCTGAGGATTTATATAGTGGCATTATATTTTCTATTTTCTATCCCTTTCCTAATAGTCCCTAACATTCTATGAGCCCTTCTGACTGCTGCTGTGCATTGATCTAAAGTTTTCAGAGAACTGTCCGTGATGACACGATCTACTTTAGTGATAATAATGAATTTAGAGCCCATTTTTATTTATATAGGGGATTATTTTTTCTAATGTGCATTACTTTGTACTTGTCAGATTTTACAAACACATTTACGCTCTTTGAGGAGTACAGTATTGTGAGTGAGGGATGTGGGAAGCATTTCCACCAGTCTGGCTCTCTATAATGAAAGTTGTGCTTATTATTCTTTTGTTATTGGTTAATGTGATGCATGCATGCAACTCCCTTGCTTTGCATAATTCTTTACAAGAATCCCATGAGTCTTTAGAGAGTTAAGATTTTGTGTATGTGCCAGAGGTTTGATTATTGCTGCATGGTTAAAAGGAAACAATGTTGGGGATACAGAATATTAGTTTTAGATTTCTGGTTGAGATCTGGTCCTGGCCAGTAATGATCAGAAGTCAATACCATCTGAAGCATGTTATTTATCTGAGTATAAGTGTCCAAATCACTAAATACCTTCCCTCAAGAGGCACCCTTGTTAGGAGTATCAGCAAAGGCCCATGATTAAACTGCTGAAAACTGAAAAACTCTCTTGTAGAATAATCCCAACAAGTTGGTACTGAGGCACATTAGTGGGGCAGGGTGGGGAAAATTTTGCTGTTGCTATTAGTGCTGTATCTGCTCTGGATAAACAAGGAATTTGAATTGGCAAGAGGAGATAATATGATTCTTTTTGCAGGGGGATAGTCAATCGATAATTATACTTGGGATTTTATATATCAGTTTATATCTTCAGAGTGCTTTACAGACAAGCCCTGTGAAATAGGGTGTATTCTTTCCATTTTATACCGAGAAATTAAAGAATAGAAAAAGAAAGTCACTTGGCCCTGGCCACACAACATGTTTTGGCAAAATCTGGAATAAAATTTGGGATATTCTAAATGTTATGCTGAAATTGCTAAACACTTTTCACGGTCCCTCCTGATAGAATTGATTCCTGCTTTATCTACAAAATCATTCATTTAATAAGAAATTAGTGATGGAATAATTTTCTGGTGCACAGTATAAATAAAACATCCAAGATCAATAATAAGGAAGGGGGCAAATATCAAATAATAATGTAAATAGAACTTGTTTTGGTAACTGCTTTTCTAACAAGCTGTCTTTTTGGTTTTGTTCGTTGTTTTGCAGAAAGAAAACTATGACTGTGACACACTGAAAGAAACAGCATAAACAAAAAAGTGAGTCAGTGAAAATCATGCAAGTTTCTGTTGTATAAAACATAAAACTATCTATGTTTATTGTTAAGAAGTCAACATTGTTTCTTTGCCATATCTTCAACAGGGTATATTGGGAATAGCAGATTCAGTCTGCTGGTTGCTTCCTATAGCCGTTTTGGTTTCAGGATCTGTGGTTTCAGTGCAGGCTCACGAGATATGTCCACTCTTTTCCTGCACTCTTTTGCAGAGATCCTCTGTGTGGGTATATCATGTTGAAGTGAAAAGGCTCTCTGAGAACTTTTTTTCTTTTTCCACCCCCACTACAAAAAATATCAGCAGCATTTATGGCTCTTTTCACACCTTTATAACCATGTGTGATATGATTCAGGCAAGGGCATCATTTGGGTAGGCTGGGGGAGGGGGGGGGACTCGAGCACCTTCCTGAATTTTATATCTGATTTCTACTTACCGTAATCCCAGACAGAGCTCTTAACTGCAACACATCTTCCCTGTGATATGTGATGATTTTGAAAGCTGGGAACAGCATAGGCTTTGGGGCAGGGGAGTTTGTTTATAAACAGACCTCAGGAGTATCATTAAGATAACAAAAGGCTTGTCATTAAAATAAATTAAAGATGATCCTGAAAGCTTTGCCAGACTGTCCAGATAAAAGAAAGTAAATAATGTGTAAAAATAAATGATGAGAATAGAGAGAGATAAGTAGTTGGGTCCCTTGGGGTCTGTACTGCAACTAGTGCTGTTCAGTATACTCATACATGATCTGGAAAAGGGGTAAACAGTAAAGTGGCAAAATTTGCATATGATACAAAATTACTCTATAGTTAAGTCCAAGTAGACTATGAAGAGTTACAAAAGGATTTCACAAAACCTGGGTGACTAGGCAAAACAATAGCAGATGAAATTCAATGTTGATAAATGCAAATTAATGCACATGGCAAACATAATCCCAACTGTACGTACAAAATGATGAGTCTAAATTAGCTTATAAGGAGATCTTGGAAAGCTCTCTGAAAACATCTGTTCCATGTACAGTGGCAATCAAAAAAGCTAACAATATTAGGATTAGGTCTCATTAGAAAAGGGACAGGGATAGATAATAAACTAGAAAATATTATATTGTCTCTATATAAATCCATGGTATGCCCACATATTGGATTTGGAAAAGGTATAGGGAAGGGCAACAGAAAGATTATGAGTATTGAACACCTTCCATATGAGGAGAAATTAAAAAGACTGGGACCTTTTCAGTTTGTAGAAAGATGACTAAGAAGCAATAGTGTAGAGGTCTATCAAATCATGAATGTTATGGAAAAACCAAATAAGTATATGTTGTTTACTCCTTTACATAACACAAAAATTAGGAGTCACTTGATGAAATTAATAGGCAGTGGATTTAAAACAAAATATTTCTTCATAGTCAAACTATGATACTCTTCAGGAGGGGTTGTTGTAAAGGCCAAAACTATATGAGAGATAAGAACTAGATACGTTAAAGGAAGATAGATCCCTCAGATAGCCCGGGTGAGCAGGTATCTAACATTTTGTTCTGCATGTCCCTTGCCTCCATTTGCCAGAAGCTGGGGATGGGTAACAGGGGTAAATCACTAAATGATTATCCATTCTGTTCATTGCCTCTTAAGCTCCTGGCATTAACAATTGTTGGAAGACAGGATACTAGGCTAGATGAACCTTTGGTCTGACTCCTTATGGCCATTCTGATGTTGTTATACAGAATCTACGTGTATCTGTCCTCTCTTTCCTGTTGTAACTCACTAAACCCCAGTCCCCACCCAGAGCTGAGATAGAACCCACAAATCCTGACAAGGTCTCTCTCTTTGCAGAGTTAGCAACAAAGTAAGAATATACATTTAAAATTTTAAATCTAACAGTGTCCCTTGAGTGATTTGCCACAAGATGTCAGAACATATTATTAGAGCTGAATAAATATAATATTTATGTAATGTTCTTTCTGTTATTTAGGAATTAGATACAGGGCTACTGTCAGCTTAAATGGCTAAATTATTTATCAAAAAGCTAGAGTTTTCAAGTGTCTAAGTAGCCACTGGAATCTTGTTAAAGTTGCTTCCCATAACCAAAATCGGAATGGCACTCCTGGCTTCAGGATTGTGCTTTGGAATTAGATGTCACTGATTAATACTGAGTTCTTGTCTATATTTAAAAGATTTTATGGTGTACCTATACAGATGGAGATATACTATTAAACCTTCCTAGTGCAGATGCAGTTTATACTGTCAGAAACAATCCCTTTGACCATATAGTTCAGTGGTGTCACAGGGCTCAACACACGGCTCGCGGGTGGGAGCCAAAACAAAAAAGTAGTCAATATAATGGTCTTCTGTTGATATGTGTTTTAGTAGTTAAATTCCAGGACTGTCATTGCTCATTAAAAGTGCTGTCATATGGGTGGAAATCGGGTAAATATTGAATTTTATTAATATCAGTAGAACTGACTTAAATGGGGCCTGTGTGTTGTGTAGTCTTCCCTTAATCTTTGTATTCATGCCCATCAGTGTGAAAGAAGCTATTTGCATATATATTTGCATGTAAGTTGTGGCCCTCGGCATGTGCTGTGAGTATCGTTGTGGCTCCCGGGGCTTCCAAAGTTGAGTAGCCCTGGGCTAGATTGTTGGACTCAATAGGTTGTGATCAACAGTTTGATGTCTAATTGGCAGCTGGAATCAAGCAGAATGTGCCAGGGGTTGGTCCTGGAACTGCTTTTATTCAGCAACTTCTTTAATGATCTAAATGATGGATTGGATTGTACCCTCAGCAAGTTCACAGGGGACACTAAGAAGGGAAGAGAGGAAGATATATTGGAGGATAAGTATAAGGTCCAGAGTGACCTACACAAATTGGACTATTGGGCAAAAAGAAATCTGATGATGTTCAACAAGGACAAGTGCAGAGTCCTGCACTTAGAATGGAAGGATCCCATCTGTTGCTACAGGCTGGGGACCGACTGGCTAAGTGGCAGTTCCCCAGAAAAGGACCTGGGGATTACAATGGACAAGAAGCTGAATGAGTCAACAGTATGCCTTTGTTGCCAAGAATGCTAATGGCATATTGGGCTGTATTAGTAGGAGCATTTCCACAAGATCAAGGGAAGTGATTTTCCCCTTCTGTTCAGCACTGGTGAGGCCATATCTGGAGTATTTCATCCAGTTCCCCCCCCCACACACACACACACTTTCACTACAGAAGGGTTGTGGACAAACTGGAGAGAGTCCAGCAGAGGGCAACAAACATGATTAGGAGTTGGCACAGGACTTAGGCTAAGAGAACTGGGCTCATTTAATCTGCAGAAGAGAAGAATGAGAGGGAGTTGATAGCAGCCTTCAATTAACTGAAGGGGGGTTCCAAACAGGATGGAGCAAGGCTGTTTTCAGTGGTGGTAGATGACAGAACAAGGAATAATGATGCTAAGTTGCAGAGTAAAAGGTCTAGATTGGATATTAGGAAAATCTGTTTCACTAGGAAGGTGGTGAAACACTGGAATGGGTTACCTACGGAGGTGGTGGAATCTCCATCCTTAGAGATTTTGAAGGCAAGGCTTGACAAAGCCCTGGCTGGGATGATTTAGTTGGCATTGGACTAGATCAGGGCTACTCAACTTTGGAAGCCCCGGGGACCATAATGATACTCACAGCACATGCCGAGGGGCAACGACTTAAGTGTGGTTGCATATATATGCAAATATATGCAAATAGCTTTTTCACACTGATGGGTATGAATACAAAGATTAAGGCAAGATTACATAACACACGGGTCCTATTTAAAATAATTCTGCTGATATTAATAAAATGCAATATTTACCCAATTTCCACCCATATGACAGCGCTTTAAATGAGCAATGAGAGTCCTGGAATTTAACTACTAAAACACATATCAACAGAAGACCATTATATTGACTACTTTTTTGTTTTGGCTCCCACCCGCGGGCCACGTGTTGAGCCCTGTGTAAACCCAAACCGCATAGTGGGCCGCAAACAAATGGGCTGCAGTGTTGAGTAGCCCTGGACTAGATGACCTCCTGAGGTCTCTTACTGAATCTTCTATGGCTCTATGAAAGATCACAAAAGATTCAGATTGCTTCCAGTCCTAAGAAACAAGTCATTTATTCTTGGTCAGTTTGTGCCTCACATCTCACACCCAATACAGCACTTGTAGATGATCCTATAGTAAACCAAATGAGGATTATTACTAGGAAAAAAAATGAAAGATTTGTTCACAGGTTAAAACTGGCAAACGCATACACAAATGAGCTACAATCTCTGATTCCAAAGGGTGACAAAGGTAGTAGTCTGTCAGTACTGAATGTCTTTGAGGGCTAATCTGAGTTGATCCTGGGGATACTGCTTCCATTTTGTGGCTTGAGCTCTGTGACTATCCAATCAGCAAAAAAGAAGAAAAATGTTCTTTTTCTCTGTCTTTATTTCCTTCTTCAAGAATTCAAGATGGAGATGAGACCTTTTGCACGTAGCCTCTTCATCTAACATTGTGAAAGAATGTTAACAATGTCTTTGTATTGTGGTGTTCCATAAGGGCCCATTTAATTGTGATACCCTTCTTAATGAGTGGGAGATGATCTTTTCTGATAGTTTGACAGTTGATAGGTTGACAATTGCAGGGCAAACATCTTTTACAATAGTAAAGCAAAAACTTATAGCACATAATGAAGATATTTTAAGTGAGATTAATGCAGGGATAGGCAAACTATGACCCGTGGGCCAGATCCAGCCTGCCAAGCCTTTGGATCCGGCCTGCAGCCTGCTGGGGTCCTGAGGCAGGCTCCCTACCTTCTGCAGCCTCAGGCCACTCAAAGCAAAGCAGCCAGCTGCTGGGGCCATGTGCCTTGCTGTGTGGGGAGACTTTGTGTGGCTTACCAGAAACCAGACAATGGAAGCTGCGATGATTGTCCTGGGGGCAAAGGCAGTGCACAAAGTCTCCTCCCCCTGGCTCTCCCAGGCACACAGCACAGACAGGCACATGGCCCCAGCAGCCAGCCACTTTGAGAGGCTTGGGGCTGCGGCAGGCAGGGAGCCTACCTCAGGGTCCTGCTGGGCTGCTGGCTGGGAGCCAACTAGGTAAGTACCTCCCAACCAGAGCCTGTATCTGGAACCCTATCCCCTTCTGTACTCCAATTCCCTACCCCAGGTCACAACTTGCCGCGAGACCCTGCACCCCCCCCACACCTCTCCCTGAGGTCAGAATCCTCTCCTGTACCCATACCCTCTCCCTAACTCTGCACCCCCTCCTAAACCCCAATCCCCTGCTCTAGATCATAACCAAACTCCCTCTCAGACCCCACACCTTCTCCTGCACCCCAGTCCACTACCCTGAGCTCCGTTCTGCATCCAACCTCCATCACAGACCCTGCACACCCTCCATAGAAAAGTGCAGCCCTTCACCACTTACCAAAATCTTGTAGTGGCTCCCTATCAAAATTGTTGCCCACCCATAGATTAATGCATACAGCAGTTTACAAGTATAGCCCTGCATGGGTACAAATGTATATCCACTGATACAAATCAGTATCTATTGAACTGCAGAACTATCCTGGGAATCATAGTGGTGAAAGGAGTGGAACATGGGGCTGCCACTCCCAGGGATAAAAGCCCCCACATTTGTCATTCCTCTGGCAAAACTGTACCTCCTGCAGTCCTTACCCCATCCTTTCCACACAGCTGTCTGCATCTCCTGTCTGGAAGCATGCATGATGCTTGAACACATGAGCATGACTAGGGATAGCTGCCAGTGAGCCTGGTGCCTGCCCCAATGGGCAGGATTGAGGCAGTTCAGCCATACCAGAGGAGTTTCCAGCCTGGGGTGTTGGACCCTGACAGTGGCAGCCACATGTTCTGCTCCTTTTGCCGCTGTGATTACCAGGAGAGTCCTGTGGTTCCATGGATACCAATTTATATCTGCGGATATCTGCATCTGCAGATATAAATTTGTATTGGCAGGGGATGTTAGCATGTAGCTGGTTACATGATTAACCAATAAGCCTGGGCTTATTGGTTAATCCTACTGACTACACGCAACCCCCCACTTGCTGCCTCTGAGGGTGGGGAGGTGGGAGTTGGTGCCTGTGGGGAGCCACCTGCCCCTCCACACTGCTGCTTTTCATAGAGAGACAGCAGCACAGGAGGTTAGGGGGGCAGTCAGGAGCCGGTACATGTGGGAAGCAGCTTTCAAGCCAACTCCCCGCGTGTATCAGCTCCCATGGAGCCAGCTGCCCACCTCATTGCTGCCTCTTTATCAGAGGCGGGGGCAGGGAACAGTGCTTGTGGGGAGATGGCTTAAAAGCCGGCTCCCCCCGAGCATTGGCTCCCACCTGCCCCCCTGTGAGTAAACGTGTAACCGCTAAAATTTCAAGCAGTTACACGTTTACACAAATAAATGATAGTTAACATCCCTAGTATCTGCACAGGGCTCTTCTTGTCTGCATTTCATAAACAGTCTAAATAGTAAACATATTTTATAAGTTCAATACACATTTTAACCATACTAACACCCAGGTGAAACCATTTGGTTTCCAGCAGTGAATTTGTCCATGCTCAGCCGAGACCTAAGCCTTTGCAAGAGCTGGCACCTGATTTACCAATGTCATTGTGATGGCATGCTCTGCTCCCTGCTTGATCCCTCCTCCTGGCTGTTCTGGGGATTAGCTCTACCTGGCCAACACCCCTATCCAATGGTTGCACTCCACACGCAATCACGCTACAGCTATCTCTTAGTGACCTAGTCGGACGGCTGAGTCACAAAGTAGTTTCCCCTTCCAGAGTGAAGTACTTCAAAGTTACTTCTGTTCAGATGGTGCCAGGCAGTTCCCATGCCATCTGCATTGCCTCAGGCAGTCTTTTAATTCCCTACTTCAAACAGTACTAGTCCCCAGGGCCCGGCAGAGGAATCAAGGCCCATCTTGTACTCTAGTTTCCAGTCCAGAAACTTTATCAAGCAGTCAAAGTCTGCAGCTTCCCTAACATTACTACTTTTTCCCCTAGACTACTTCCTATGTTGCTTCCACTCATTCTAGTCAGAGTCCTCTCTCCTAGGATTTACTAGGTCTTAGGATAGAGTGACTGCTCCTCTTCAGCCACCTGCCATCTGTTATCAGTCCCTTAGCGTTATGTAAGCCCTTCCTGTTCCCTGACATGTTAGCTTCTTTCTAGTCAAGGCTCCGCACACAGCCTAAATCTCCTTGTTTCCCTCTTAATTGGCTACTTGGGCTCAGCTGGCTTAATTCAACCCTCTAAGAGCTCAAGGTTTGGGGAATACCCCACATCATAGTCACACAACTGACATAGCTTGCTCGAAAAGCTTGTAATTGTAGACCAGTCCTTAATGTTGTGTGGAATAGATTTACAAGTACTTCGTTACTTTGTGTATTTTGAATGTTTATGATTTAGCCTGTTCATTGTTTTTACTATGACCAAGAAACATTAAGGTACTTTGTTGGTGTTTATAGACATCAAGCCTTGCCATTAAGTCTCATTTAAATGATCTGTTGGTATTGATCAGTATCCAGTATTAAAGATACATGTTTTTAACTGTTTGTATTAAGAAAATTTTGTTTGATATAAAAAGTCATAAAATCTGATGAAGATTCATGACTGTAATAACAGAACCCAACATTACTCATCTAAATATCAAAGAACGTAGTTTCGGATCAGGCAGACAAAAAATAATAGACTCATTAAAAGATTGGATGAGGTTTCTTATATATTGCTGAGTCAATTTTAAAATATCTTTAAAACCATAGAGCACATTGTGTTTTACTTCTCCTCTGTCAAGGGATGAATATGTTTCTAACTTATGGGTTTAGAAATTATTGATGACTGCAGTGTGTCAAACAGCCTTGAAGACTGGTACTAATATTTTTTTTCGGTTAACATTAAAGCCATTTTAGTTTGTACTGCATTTTTTAATATTTGAAAAATTCAATAAGTTTGTACAGAATGTTTTTCATTTTGCTGTACCACAAAGCTTGCACTCCTTTAATAGTCTGTTGCAAAATCACAGAATCATAGAAATGTAGGGCTGGAAGGACACTCAAGGGGTCATCAAGCCCAGCACTCTGCACTGAGGAAGGACCATGCAAATCTGGACCAGAAATACCCAAACTGTGGGGTACACCCTTCTATGGGGGCACAAATGACATTACAGTACAGGGAAGTGCAGTGTGATTCACCTGGGGTGGTAAGGGAGCACCAACCAGCCCCGCTCTGCTTTCTGCTTGTTTTGCTTAAAGTCACATTTTTCAGGAATATAACTACAGTGTTAAGTGAGGAGTTATTGTACTGTTTTTTTCAGTGTTGTGGCCAATGTAACTGACTAAAGAATCGTCTCCCCCCTCAGCCAATCCTGTTCCCCTTCCTTTCCTCCCTATGATTGGAGGGGTGTTAACAGGCTACTTCATGTTGAGTGGTCCCTTGAAATATGTGTTAACAATCTGTTCCACCTTGTATTTAGCTGCCTCAATCTGATTGAGGCCTATGGGCTTCTCTGCACTATAAAATTAAGCCAGTTTAAGTTATGTTATGTTTTCAGTTTTCAGAATGGTGAGAGGTAAATAGTGGTGTTCCTCAGAGGTCTGTACTTAGATTTTATATTATCTATAAATGATCTGGAAAAAGGGATAAACAATGAGGTGCAATATTTGCCGATAACAGAACTACTCAAGATAGTTAAGTCCAAAGCAGCCTGCGAAGAGTTATAATAATGTGGAGATATACCTATCTCATAGAACTGGAAGGGACCTTGAAAGGTCATTGAGTCCAGTCCCCTGCCTTCACAGCAGGACCAAATATTATCCCTGACAGATTTGCCCCAGATCCTTAAATGGCCCCCTCAAAGATTAAACTCACAACTCTGGGTTTAGCAGGCCAGGGTTCAAATCCCTGAGCTATCCCTCCTGAATTACAAAGGGGGTCTCACAAAACTGGGTGATGGATAACAAAATGGCAGATTAAATTCATTGTTTATAAATGCAAAGTAATGCACATTGCAAAACATAATCCTAATTATACATATAAAATGATAGGGTCTAAATTAGCTGGTTACTTAATTTAGATCTCTCTTACCTAATTTAGGTCTCAAAAATGAGATCTCGGAGTCATTGTGAATAGTTTTCTGAAAACATCCAGTCAATGTACATCTTCTGCCAAAAAAGCAAACAGAATGTTGGAATCATTAAGAAAGGGATAGATAATAAAACAAAAAATATCAGATTGCCTCTGTATAAATCCATGGTATGCCAACATCTTGAATACTGTGTGCAGATCTGGTCTTCCCATTTTGAAAATATATTGGAATTGGAAAAGGTACAGAGAAGGGCAATAAAAATGATTAGGGGTATGAAGAGAGTTCGTATGTGGAGAGATTTTTAATAAGACTAGAACTTTCCAGTTTGGAAAAGAGATTACTAAAAAAGGATATGATGTCTGTAAAATTGTGATTAGTGTGAAGAACGTAAATAAGGAAGTGTTATTTACTCCTCATAATACAAGAACTAGAGGTCACCAAAATGAAATTAATAGACAGCGGGTTTAAAACAAACAAAAGGAAATATTTCTTCACACTACACACAGTCAACCTGGGGAAATTTTCTCCAGAGGATGTTGTGAAGGTCAAAACACTAACAGGTTTCAAAAAAGAACTAGATAAGTTCATGAAGGATGGGTCTATCAATGGCTATTAATAGATGGACACTGGTAGATCATTTGATGATTACCTGTTCTGTTCATTCCCTCTGAAACACCTGCCATTGACCACTGTCAAAAGATAGAACACTGGGTTAAATGGACTTTTGGTTTGTTCCAGTATGGTTGTTCTTATGTTTGTTGATGTACAGCTGTCACTGTAATTAAACCACTTTGCACATCTGCACTGTGCTTCTTGTGTCAGTGGAGCACATCCACAGTAGTAATGCTTGTATCATCACAGAGAACATTTCTGTTGTGGCTAGCTATTCCACTTTTCCAACTAGGCACCATCTAGCACAGGGAAAGATTTGCAATGCATTGTGGGTGCAGGTTCAGTGTCCCATGAGACAGCTTTCTCCATCTCATTATTCCATGGGCATCCTAGTACATTTCATACCACTTTTCAAGAGGCCTGGTAACTTGTGCCCCCATCATCTTTGTCAGTAAACATGGATCTGCACTCCTCTTCAAAACTGTGCTGAGCATTATGAACACAACGCGCTTGATCCTGCGGTATTTCCTTAGCTGCGAGTCTGATGATGACCCCTTGGTTGCTACCTTGCTGTGTGTCATGAGAAGAAACAATTGAAAATTGCTGTTGGCATTCAGAACAGAGGCATAGCGAGGGTGTTACATGCCCGGGGGCAAAGGTAAAATTTGTGCCCCTGCCGCCAAGCCTGACCCTGGGGGGAAGGGGAGTTTCTACCACGTCTTCCCCCAACCACTCCAGTTTGGGGCCGGGCCCCCACACACACTAACCCTGGTGGAGATGGAGGAGGGTTGGGCTGGAGGCGGGGAGGAGGCTCCAGCTGGCGGTAGGCAGAGGAGGAGCAAAGTGAGCCAAAGGATGACAAGGGGAGCAGAGGGTGACTAAATTGGTGCCCCTCTTAGTGTAGTGCCCAGGGGCAACTGCTCCCCCCCCCCTCCTCGCTACACCACCGCAGCTGCACATGATAGACTGACGGATCTCACAAGTGAGATCACATCATTATATGGGTATGGGATGACCAGCAGTGTCTGAAGAACTTTTGGATGTGCACGGGTACTTTCTCAGAACTGTGTGTGGAGCCCTCATCACCCCCCAGCATAGTGACATCAAAATGAGAGCTGTGTTCTTGATAGAGAAGTCAGTGGCAATCGCTGTGTAGAAGGTGGTACCGCAAGATTACTACTGGTAAATTGAGAAATCCACCATGGAGATTTCTATGATGCAAGTATGCCGGGCCATTAATTGCATTTTGCTATGAAGGAGAGTAACTTTGGGCAATATGCAGGAAATAGAGGCTGGTTTTACAGAAATGGGGTTCCAGAACTGCCATGGAGCGATAGATGGCACACACATCTCTATTTTGGCACCAACCATTGTGTGATGGAGTACATCAGCAGTAAAGTCTACTTTTCTGTAATAGAAATGTAGCTGTGTTAGTCTGGTCTAGCTGAAACAAACAACAGGACTATGTAGCACTTTAAAGACTAACAAGATGGTTTATTAGGTGATGAGCTTTCATGGGCCAGACCCACTTCCTCAGATCAAATAGTGGAAGAAAATTGGCATGACCATCTGTACCAAAGGATACAATCAAAAAAATGAACACATATGAAAAGGACAAATCAAATTTCAGAACAGAAGGGGGATGAGGGGGGGAGGTAAATGTCTGAGAGCTAATGATATTAGAGGTGATAATTGGGAAAGCTATCTTTGTAATAGGTAAGATAATTAGTGTCCTTGTTAAGACCTAGGTGTAAAGTGTCAAATTTAAGCATGAATGACAGTTCAGAGGATTCTCTTTCAAGTCTGGTGTTAAAATGTCTTTGAAGCAGGATGCAGGTAGTTAAGTCCTTGAGACAATGCCCTTTCTGGTTGAAATGGCAAGAAACTGTTTTTTCTTTGTGATCCTGTCTAATATCTGTTTTGTGTGCATTGATTCTTTGGCGAAGTGTCTGTGTTATCTCTGGGGCTGCAGCTGTATCCCAAGCACTCCATCGATGGGAGATTGCACACAATGGGCATGTCTACACTAGGAAATTATTTTGAAATAACTAAATTCAAAAGAATAACTCCTGAAATAACTATTTTGAAATCAGCTTATTCCCCAAGGAAAGCACGAGTACAGATTCTGAAATAACCAGCCTGTTATTTTGAAATAATGGGCTTGGTAGTGTGGTATTTTGAAATAAGGGGGGTTATTTCGAAATAACTTCCTAGTCTAGACCAGGGCAATGACAGTCTCGTATACACACAGCTGTGAGAGCCTTATTGGTGTATGTGCTTGTGATTCCCTTTTCCTTCCCGGGTGGATCCCCGGGGTCATTTCATCAATATCAATGCAAGTAAGAAAGGTTCATGACACATGCATCTTTAGAAGCACAGGCTTGTACTGAAAATTGCAATCTTGGACTTTCTTTCCAAACCAGAGGATTACCATTGGGGATGTGGAAATGCTAATAGTGATCCTGGGACATCCAGTCTATGCCTTACTCCTGTAGTTTATGAGATCATACACTGCTCAGCTTGTCAGCATCAGGGAGCACTTCAACAACAGCTTCAGTAGATGCAGAATGAGCTTTGAATGTGCCTTTGGCCATTTGAAGGGCTGCTAGTGCTGTCTACTCAGAAGGTTAGACCTCAGTGAGAACAATGCCTGGTTATAGCTCCTTGCTGTGTGCTTGATAATATCTGTGAAGCAAATGGAAGAAGTTTCCATAAGGCTGGAACACAGAAGTGGATCAGTGCTTATTTTAAGCAGTTAGATTCCAGGACTATACGACAGGCTCAGCAGGGAGTGATTCAGCTCAGGGAAGCTTTGAAGAAGTTTTTTAACATTGAGCCACAGTAACCTGTATTGCTGTAGTGTGCTGAGGTACAGGGGATTTTTTGGACTGTGCTATGAACCTTGTAATGATTGCTGTGTGTGTACTGATATAGCAATGCAAATACATCTATTATTGTCTGTGGTAGCAATAGCGACAATGTTAGAGCTAATAAAAATATATTCATTTTCCATAAGTAGACATGCAAACATACCTATGTAATGCTGAAGTAAATTTCATACATACAGGGGATGGAACAGGGAATCACAGGCACATACACCAGTGAGGCCCTCACAGCTGGGTTTATATGAGATTATCATTGCGTGTAATCTCCCATGGGTGGCGTGCATGGGGTACTGCTGCAGTCCCAGAAGATACATGGAATGTGGGGAGGGTAGTGTAGGGAGGCTATGAAATGCAGTTCTGAATGGGCTGCAGGGGAAGATGAGCACAGATGTGGTCATCCTGAAGTTCAGAACACAGCATATCTGTTTGTTCAGTGACAAGCGCCATCATCTCTTGATACCCGTTTCTTCTGTCCTTGCTATCCTTCTGCATTTTGTCTTTCATCACCACCCTGCAAGCCCTCTGCTCACAATCTGAACCACCAGAGCGTTGTGTTCCCTTGTCATCTTCTTTCTCTTCCTTAGCTGGTGGAGCTGCTCTTGTTGGTGTGGACAGAGCACCCTTCCAGGCCACATTAGCAGCTAGTAAAGAAACAATAGACCGAGGTATATTGTCAACACTTTCTCTCTCCTTTACCCACACAAATTACAAACACAACATTCTCATTTCCCCTTGAGACTTTTTGAGCATGGTGGCAGGCCCAGCCATGGTGAGCACGGCCCAGGAGGGAGGGGGCAAATTAGGACAGTAACAGGGAGGATAGCACTGGGGTATCACTACAAATGGATAGAGCTATTGTATTTCATACTGGCACCATTTTCCACAGGCAGTGGTTATTGTAACTGGATTCCTGTATTCCTGCAGGTAATTGCAGCTGAAAGGGAGCAGCTCCTGCAGGCATCTGACTGCAGACTGAGTCCATATGCTGTTGCCTGTATGTTGCAGTTGTGTCTGCAGAAATAAATGTTAAGCAATGTGTCCTAATGTAGGAGAAGAAGCAAGGCAGTCCTTCCCAGAAATCTTTGGCAGAGGATTGCAGACTACCTCCACAAAAGTTTCCTGTAGATCTCTATGGAAGAGTCACAAGACATCCAGGTGCACAAACTGATCTGCAGGGCTCCCTCTGCTTAGCTGTATGGGGGGATGAGGGAGGTGGGAAGCAGATAGCAACTGTATCTCTTTTGTTTTTTTCACTACCTCTTTTAGCTTGATTAAAAAAATAGTACATTAGCAGATGTGTCCCTGCAATACAGAAGCAAACTGATTACTTACCAAAGGTTCCTTCCCCTTCATCAAGCTCACCAGTGTATGGTGGGAGTGCTCAGGACTCAAAAGCAGGTCTTGGCTTGCCATGTCACTTGATTCCCCCAGTTGCCAGTCCCATGTAGTCTTCCTCTTCCTTGCCCAGCACCTTGTCCTCAGGGTTCACTGTGGTGAAGTGTCACTCCAGCACCCCTAAAGTGTCCACGGGGGGACTGATTTGAAAGAAGCTTTCTTTGCCCACCAAAAATCACTCTCCTTATGCAACACAATTAAGGGACTGGAGGGATTGGTTTATAAGGAATTATATATTTAATATGCAGTTTGTATCTGGAAAGCTTGTAATATACACCTGATG
This sequence comes from Rafetus swinhoei, assembly GCA_019425775.1. Lineage (NCBI taxonomy): Eukaryota > Metazoa > Chordata > Testudines > Trionychidae > Rafetus > Rafetus swinhoei. The sequence goes on along the minus strand of CM033437.1, from coordinate 340,643,762 downwards.
AAATAGTGTTGATCTGATTCATTGGTGAATGTGCTGTTGCCACTGAGGATGGCATTCAGCTCCTTGAAGAAGCAGCGTGTCTGTGGCTCTGCACAGAGTGACTATTTGCCTCACTTGCTTTCTGGTATGCCTGCCGGAGATCCTTGATTTTCACATGGCACTGCTGCATGTGTCTGGCTTACCTCTTCTCCATGCCCTGAGTGATCTGACCATGGATGACGACAGTCCTATGGTTGAATTGGACTGTGCCCAAATTAAAGATGTTAAAATGCGGGGGCGGGGGAGTGTTGGTAAACGTGTAATTGCATAAATTTTCAGCAGTTACATGTTTACACTCGATGGGGGGAAGTGGCTGTGTTGGAGCTGGTACACATGAGGAGCCGGTGCGCCCCCCCTCTCCTGCTGCTACCTCTGATACAGAGGCAGCAGTGCGTGGGGTCAGGGAAGCATACTGCTCTGCGAAAAGCAGCAGTGGGGGAGGCAGCTCTATAGGGACCAGTACTCACAGGGAGCTGGCTTCCACCAGCCCCCCCTCTACTGCCTCTGATACAGAGGCAGAAGTGTGGGGAAGGGGTGCATGCGGCTCAAGGGAGCTATTATGCATGGGGAGCCTGCCATATGTCAGGGAGCTGGATTAACTGTGCTGACAGCAGAAGCTTTTCTGTCAGTATAGGAGAGTCTTCAGTTAAGCACCACAGCGGCACAGCTGCATCAGTGCAGCTGTTCCAATACAACATTTGAAGTAGACCTGCCTTGAGTTTCCCAAACCTGAAGCAGGACTCTGTGTAAAAGCTTGTCTTTTTTATCAACGGAACTTGGGCCACTAAAAGATATTTACCTCCCTCGCTTTGTCTCAACCTTTTTTTTTGTAATTTCTGGCTGTTTTTATTCCGTCATTTCACCAAAATGATGATTCCTTTTGATGCTTTAAAGAAACAACTTTAATAAATCGGGCAAATTTTAAATGATGCTACTGTGCCTTACTCGTACTGTTAGCACTTCAAAAGGTGTATCTGAAGCCGGGGCAGGAAATTTTGAGGTACAAAGCCTGAAATCATTAAGATTGTATATGCCAGGAAATAAGAAGCAACCTAAATATTGTGGATAATATCTGCCTGAGTCAGTATTTCCAGTCAGCAACAGATGGTAATGTAGGGAGACAACGTGCTCTAAAATGTGCTGCTGTAAAAACAAGAACTTTCACATATAAAAAGTCTAAGCTAATATATCTGTTACATTACCAGAATTTTAGTCCTGACTGTGGATATAGTTATGTGGAAATAATCACTTAATCTCCAATTGCTTACCATAAAATACAGTAATTGGGCATTGAAAAGGTTGGCTTTCAACCTGAGTTCACCCTCTCCTACCCCATTGTAAATCCCAGTATATGGGTGAATCAAGACTCACAGACACCCTGCTCCACACACCCCATTTGTGTCTCTCTTGCTCAGGATTGGTGGACACCTAGATTGCCTAGGACGAGTTTACTCTTTTGCATGGACATGTGTAAAGAGGCAGAGTGGTCAGTAACTTTGAGGATAGAACTGCGAGTTTCTTGGTGCCAGTCCCAGCTCTTAAATGTGACCTTGGAAAAGCCACTTTAAACTCTTAGTTCCTCAGATTTTCTGTTTGTAAAATTATGATAATAGTTTGTCTTCATAGGGTGGTTAGGTGAATTTACTCTTGTTTGTATAGTGGTTTGACAATACAGAATCACTACATGGCTTTGCTAGAAGGCCCCTTCCATGTACAGTTGAGTGCAAATATGTTCCATAGGGTCATCACTCCCTTTTATCATCTGATCTGATGACTTGAGGGTGTGAATGCTGAGAAAACATAGTTGCTTTTCTTTTCAGAGTTTTATTTTTTTCTGAGGTCCACTACTGTGTGATATGGCATAGAGAGTGATGACTTGCAAGGAAGACAGTGCTATGAGTGTGTGAGAAGTATTAATATATAGATAGTGTCCTATTCAACTAGAAACTCTTTGTTTGACAGCACCGTCTGTTAGATATGCCTATCAAATGTTGCTTTAAAACCACAAACTTATTTTTAATAAAGAGGACTTTTAATTTTTGTCAGACATGAAAGTACCTCTAATTAATATGTACTTTGAAAAGAGAGTTAAGTTGTCAAATTTACATTTTATATCAGAACTCTTAGTAAAATATGTGGTCTGATGGCTTATATATGGTTACAAACGTCTTTGCTTCAGTAGCTTATACTGTTGGCATGCCTCCTCACTTCCATGGGTTATGGGGTGATGGATTTATTTAGTTGGGGATCTGCTGTTTCTGAATCCAAACCCTCTATTCCCAGAGTTACAAAGAGCCTTAAACTAGGGATTGTAAAATCCTGTGAAATTGGTTAACTGGTTAAATGTGAAGTTTACTTCACGTTTAACCAGTTAACCAATTAAGGGAGGTCACTCCAGCCCAGCTGGACTGGAGTACCGCAGCCCTTGTCCCCTCCATCACTGGGCTGGAACAGCTGGAGCAGCCCTTACCTCTGGCCCCCCTCGGCATACCGCAAACAGGAGCTGCTTTGGACACCTGGAATATAAAATATAAAATGTTTTTGACATTCTAAATTTTTTTCTTTGCCCCAGCCCCCAGCCTCATATTATTTTCTGTAGACTATTGTGGCACAACCGTATCCAGTTCCCCTTTGGAATGATACTAATTGATTTTCAGTGGACCTAACTAGTGGATCCCACATGCTCCTAAAACAGATTGGTCTGGCAGATCTGGATCAGTCTTTACAGCTCTGGGTCTCTAAGGCACACTCACTGGTGCACATTCCAGGTCTGCCACCTTCCTTCCTGGGGCATCATTTTATCATCCTCGGAGGGGAAGTGCAAATTTGGGGTCCAAATATAAAATGTTATAAGTGATATCATATATTGTGAAATCTTTGTGAGGTAGGGGGTGAAAAACATAATGGAGCATACAAATGTATGAAACTTCAAGGGGTAATATCTCTTTTCACTCATAGGAAATGATACCACGGCTTCCTTGGAACATAAAGCTCTGTAGGCCAATTATCTTAGATCTCTAAACAACTGCCTTAAACCCTCCTAAGCCCCCAGTTCCTTATACATGTTCCCTCAGAATTCTCCCTCACTGTGGGTGCTCCGAGCCTCTCAAACCCTTCAGGAACAGCAAAGCAGGCAAGCAAGGAACATAGGCTAAGCTTGAGAATTTTGTAGACACAGTCAATTTTTAAGAAAGCACCAGAGAGTTACAGTTCTTTGCAAATAATGCACAGTATTCTCTCACGCACTCTCTCTCTCTCTCTCTCTCTCATTCTGATCTTGCCCCTTTTCTGAGTTTGAGATCTGGTCCATGCTACAGATGCAGCAGAGTACCCCCCTGCCTTCTCCATCTTCAGTCCAGTCTTCTCAGAGCCTTAAATCCTGAGCCTGTTTTGCGATGAGCCCAGGCTGGGTAATTACAACAACCCTGAGCCAAGTTCGTCCTGCTTAAAGAAAGCAATTGTCCCTTGAGGGGCCCCAGTTGTTCAGTCATTCAAAGTTGATGATCTTTGATGGTTTTCACATTGATAGTCCTCTTCGAGCGTCACACTTCTTCATGTAGGGCAGTGTCTAGAATAGACTAATCTTGTCTGGTCCAGTAAATTACTTCACCCACCTTGCCTTGTGTCTCTAATATTCTGGGACTGACACGGCTATTGTCAGTAGAGGGCATCATTTTGTTTGGGCCAGTCTGTTTTTTCACCACTGAGTACAAAATGGCAGGTAGCACACAAAATGGAAGGCAGGGTACAAAAATAGAATTCAGAAAACAATATGGAGTTCAGAATTTGATACAGACACTTCTAATCTGTCTTATGTTAATCATTGTTTCAGATTTTCAAAGTTTTCTAGGAGATTTAAACACATCTAGTAATTTACATGTAGGGTATGTGCATAAATCCCTTGGATGGTTTTGAAAGTATTAGTCTCTATTTTAGGTAGGTTCCTTATATTTGCCTTAGATTCCAGCATCACCCTAATATGAATTTAATATTAAAATACTGTATGTCCATGTTATTCTCACTTTGATTATGGGAAAACTGAGGTGTGGAGAGATTAAGTGATTTGCCTCAGCTCACACAGCAAAACTGCATCAAAGTTAGGAATAGAATTCAGGAGCCCTATCTCATGGTTGTGTGCTATTAAGCACAAGACTGCCTGCATCAGCGTTGCATCATGCATATCTAGGAATACATGATTGTGTTCTTATTCATCAACTTCTGTAGGAAAATAGCAACCTTACAATCACCAAATTGCATTTAAAGCTGTGGAATGAATCTAGGGGTAATTGTTGATGTTTTATGTTTTCATTTACTTGATTTCTACCTGTGTTATCCAAGTGTATATGCAGTTGAACAAACAATCCTGTTAAACACTTCATACAGCTTATTAACCCAAGAATGGAAAGTACTTCACTAAAAAATACATTCATTAACATCCTGACCTTCGTGTTCTCTTAACCTCTATTTTGAGCAGTGTTGACTTTTCTTGGTGCACTCCCTTTATGATTGGAGGAGATTGAGTGCTTTTCATAAGTCTACAATTTCTAGTCTGAAACGTGTATTCAATCTGTGCACTTGAAAAGTAAGGAACACTAGGGGGCTGTGCCCCCTTCTCACTACGCTCGCCAACTCCCCCTCTCGCTGGCCGCTTTCACAGCTAGAGAGCTGTTAATCTTGCACTGAGCCCAGCTGCTCTCTCCATAGCCCTAAGTCACTAGCAACCTTCTGCACTCCTGCCCACCACATCTCTGGATGGGCTCCTCTGTCTGAACGCTCTCGGCCCATCCCACCTGCTCATGCCCTTCAGTCGCCAGCCAGTCCCCCTACCCACACCCTTTCCGCTCCTGCCCCACCTGCCAATAAAATAGTCCATGGCCCACAGCCCACCCCCCCTTCCATCCGTATCCCCACCTCTGGCCTCCATTTCTACATCCCCATTCCCTGCCTCCATTCCTATACCCACCATCCTCCCTAAGCCCCCACTCTGCCTAGTCCTCCTTCTATCCCTACCCCCACCACCATTCCTACCCCATCCATCCTCCCTAACCCTTCCCTCCCCACCTCACACTGCCTATCCCTGCTTCCATCTCCTTCCTCCATATTCCTACACCCCATCCTTACCTAACCCCTCCCCTCCACAGCCCCACACTGCTCATCCTCCTGCCACCATTCCTATATTTCCCTCACCCCCACCATTCCCCCTTACCACACCACCCATCCCTACATACACCCTTATCCCTTTTCCTCCCTCCCTACACACACCCTGCACCCTCCCACGAACAGGCAACCAAACCAGCAAAGAAATGGCACCAGGACCATATGCAGGAATTTCTGTGGGGTAGCAGCTCCCGGTGCTGTGACAGCAGGATCTGGGCAGCTGCCTGGAGAGAAGGGGCAGCAAAGGTGCAATGCTAGGGTGCTGTGAAGTGGGAGAGGGTGTCCGTGGACAAAGGAAATGGAAAGGAGTCAGAAAAAGAGGCTGGAGGGAGGATCAGAGAGTGGGGGTTCCTTTGGGATGCCAAGTTGAGAAGGGGAAATGGGAGTCTGTGAGGGGGCAGGAGAGGGGCTGAGGACACACATGGAGGATGGAAAGAGGGTCGGGGAGCCATACAGTAAGGGGGGATTTCTGGGCACCACCATGCAGAGGCAGAACCCTCCTCTCCCGCCCCCCTCCTCCCCCCCCGCTATCCTGCCTCCACTTGGCTGTGTTGACAGCTACTACGAATGCTCGGGGCGCACCGGATGATGGAGCGGCAGGTGGCTGGGGAAACAGGATATGGAGCCTGCCTCTGTTCCCAGCGCAAGTGGGCCACACCCCGGGCTTTGCACCAACTGAAGCAGCCCCCTGGGTTGGGGGGCTGAGAGCCCCTGCTTGGGAGGAACATAGCCTTGCGGCCCCCATCCCTGGGCAGCAAGCCAAAGCTCAGCCCACCCCATGCATGAAGTCACGCTAGGGATGTAATCGACTAGTCAACTATCCGATAAGCAAAAGCTTAAAAGCCAGTTCCAGTTCCTCTCTATGGGAGGGGGCAGGGGCGCAGCAGCAGCATTCCACCTTTGAAATGTACAAGAGTCCCTACTGGGGCTCTTGTACATTTCAAAAGTGGAACTCTGGGCCGCACTTCCGGCTCTTGCTATATTTCAAAGTGGAAGCGCCCTTATTGATTAATCCATCGACTATTTGATTAGTTGATTAATCTCATTTTAACATCCCTAGGTCATGTACCACAGCCAGCCGCCAGAAGGGGACATGGTGCAGTGGTTGCTTCCCCCGAGCAGGGGTCCACCAGGACCAGCCCGGCGCGCAGCCAGCACCTCCCCTTAGCTACCAAGCCCCGCACCGCTTTCTTTGTGGGCCTACTTTGCTTGGTGCCTCAGGCTGCTGGGAAGGCCCCCAACATCCCCAGGTCCAGCAGCCCCGGAGACTTTACCTGGGGTCTCCCCTGCAAGCAATGGTGGCGGTGCTGCCGCAGCCCCATTCCTTGCAGCAGGCTGATCCGGAGCAGCGCCCAAGCCCTGGATGGAATCGCTCCCTGCCCCAGACACTGTTCGGGGATGGCAAAGCTGCCTGGCAGCCTGGCCTATGCAGATTCCGCCTCCCAAGGGTCCTGCCCGCTCTGCTCTGCCTGCAGCCTTTTGGGAGGCAGAATCTGCCCAGGCTGGGCTTCCAGGTGGCTTTGCCAGTCCCTGAACAATGTGTGGGGCAGGGAGGAGGTGGGAGGGCAGAGCCTGCGGGATGCAGAGTGACATGATGACATCACTCTGTCATTCTGCAGGAAAAACTTTGTTAAATGTTTGGGATTCTGTCTTCTCTTCTTGGCTTGAAAACAACAAAGCTCCTCAGTATTTTTTATGTGAAAAGGAGATAGCGGGTGAGATCCTGCTTTCCATTACACTGTTGTAAATTTGCAGAAGGAAATCAGAATTTACTGAACATTTCTAATCTTGTGAAGGATTTTACTGTTGCAGTAGGAGAGGCCATTTTCAAAACATTAACTTTTTAGAATAATAAAGTGCATTGTACATGAATAATTTTACTCTGAAAAGAGGAGGCAGTGTTCTCTAGTGGATAGGGCAGTGGACTGGAAGTCAGGAGACCTATTTCTGGCTCTGTTGTGTGAACATGGGCAAGTTGCTTCATCTTTCCGTGCCTTAACTTCTCTGTCTGCGAAATGGGGATAAAGTTACTTCATCCTTTACAAAGCACTTTGAGATCTGAGGTTAAAGAGCTCCATGCAAGAACTGAGTAGCAGTAATACAGCCTTGCAAGCTGGATTAAATCTAACACCCCTTTTGCCCAGCCCACCGCCCTTAACTACTATTTGTTTCCCTAACTATTAAGATTTAGGAACTTAGTCTATGAGTATTTACTTTTCTTTTTGTGGCAGGTAAAACATTTTGAAAATAAATTAAAAATATGTAATTCAACTTTTCCACTCAGCAAGAACAGGAATTTTGTAACAAACTTCCATTGTGGCTCTGAGTGCCTTTGTTTGCTGCACTTCTGTGCAGTTATGGCTCTTTTCTGGAAGTACTTCTGTCATACCCACACATCAACTGCAGGAACATAATCTTACTGCAATAAGGCACTTTATAGCTATCATCTTCCCTTAACATCCATGGAAATGGCCTGGCTAAATCCCCTCACATGGAGCTGAGAGAAACTCCAGTAGATTTTGCAGGAGGGGGAGCAGGGTAAGAGTTTGCTCACCACCTTGACTGACTTCTGTTGCAGTGGCAGCGCCTGGGGGCTGTAAAGTCATGCAGCCTTCTTGGGGTGAATTCTCCTGCTGGTTTTGCCTTCTTTGCCTACTGGGAATTTTCTTTTGTGCCTCATGTAGGTACAACACAAAATTTCACCCCAGTCTACAAACTGCCTGTGTTTTTTTCCCTCTGCATACAATGTAGATATGGAGCATGCATCCATTGGGTTGGTCTATGTATAACTTACAGGTGTTCACCATGGATTTAGATCAAACAAAAGTAAAATTTCTCTAATAAGTGGTTGGGTGGGAAATGTGTCTGAGGAGTGATTGGAGCATAACTAAAAGTAGCAGCATAGGTGCAGCAGCTCAGGCTTCTGCGTAGTTTGTACAAGCATATTGGAGACCCTGTGTACATACTCACATTGCTAACTGTTCTGAAACCTGTGCCACTGTCTCTGCACTCTTATTTTTAACCATGCTAATGCAGGTGAAGCGAGTGTGGGTATGTCTACTTGTGTTGCAGTTGCATCTCAGATTGAAGTGTGTGTGTGTGTGTGTGTGTGTGTGTGTGTGTGTGTGTGTGTGTGTGTGTGTGTGTGTGTGTGTGTGTGTGTGTGTGTGTGTGTGTGTGTGTGTGTGTGTTTTTCCCTAGGCCGAGTAGGTGTTAAGGTTCCTTAACTTTCTTCAGTTAAAAAGAGAAGCTGTATTCAAATTGGAGACGAAATGTAGAAGGGTGATTTCCCAGCCTCTAGTTTTGTTCATTTATCTTTTCCCATGTGAATGTCTTCACCACTGTATTTTCTATCAAAGGTATGTGTACTCTTTTCTTCACCATGCTGATAAAACATGACTTTTGGCAATGTGTCTACACCAGGGTGATTAAAAAGAGGACGACAGTTTGATTTCTGAGGTCGTAGCCTCAGTGTCAGCCTTAGCCCTTTTGTGCCACGGACCAAACTTTTAGCAGTCTGTCACAGTTCCTTTTTGACCTGGCATTCCAGTCTCCTGCCAACTCCATTTCAGAGAAAGGTTCTGTAATTTTGAGATGACTGTATGTTTATGTTAAACTCCACAAGAGTGAACAAGTACCCTATTTTCTTTCTGATGTGCATGTCCTTGAATATCAGCTGGCAGAAAGCAAGGGGGGGGGGAATCTTTTTGGAGCAACTCATCATATGTTAATCTGCAGTGAGATCTGCATGTTTCCCTTTCACTTGTGATTCATTTCCACTTCCTTATTTCTTGTTATGTTGTGGTTTAAACTGGTTAAATTAACTAGCAGAGCAGTAGGGTTGCCAGGTGTCCAGTTTTCAATCAGAACCCTGAAAGTCGAGGGCTATGGTTGGGGTATGAGAAGGGACTCAGGGTATGGGCTCCTGCCCAGTTGCACTTTACCTCAGGCAGCTCCCAGTCTGTGGTGCAGTGGAACTAAGGTGTGCTCTCTGCATGCCGTGGCTCCACTCTGCTCCTGGAAACTGTGGCACATCATGGAATCATAGGGCTGGAAGAGAACTCAGGAGTCGAACCCCCTGCCCAAAGCAGGACCAATCCCAACTAAATCATCCCAGCCAGAGCTTTGTCAAGCTGGGACTTAAAAACTTATAGGGATGGTGATTCTACCACCTCCCTAGGTAACCCATTCCAGTGGTTCACCCTCCGAGTAAAATAGTTCTTCCTAATATCCAACCTAGACCTCCCCCACTGCAACTTGAGACCATTGCTCCTTGCTCTGCCATCTGTCACTACTGAAAACAGCCTCTCTCCCTCCTCTTTGGAAACCCCCCTTTAGGTAGTTGAAGGCTGCTATCAAATCCCCCTTCACTCTTCTCTTCTGCAGACTAAATAAGCCCAAATCCTTCAGCCTCTCCTCATAAGTCATGCACTCCAGCCCCCTAATCATTTTCGTTGCCCTCTGCTGGACCTCTCCAGTGCGTCCACTCCTTTCTGTAATGGGGAGCCAAGAATTGGACACAATACTTCGGATGTCGCTGGGACTCCACATACTGTTGCTGCCCCGAGTTGCTAGCCCCAAAGCTCCTATTGTCTGGGAACTGAATCCAAACCCCTGTTCCAGGTTGTTATCCCCTCTGGCACTCCAGTTCCCGCTCAGAACCCCCCTGCTCCTAGCCTCTTCCCACATCCATACATCCTCCTGGAGCCAACACCCCCTCCTGGAGCCCCTTGCACCCAAAAACCTCATCCCCGACCCCGAGCCGGCACCCCAAACCTCTGCCCCACTCTTGAGCCCTCTTCTGCACTCCAAACTTCACAGTCCTTTCCTGTACCCCAAATCCCTCAGCCCCGGTCACCTAGAATCCATGCTCCCAGCTGCAGCCCGCAACTTCTCTTGTGACTCCTTCTGCACTCAGTTTCCCTCCCAGAGCTTGCACCTCCTCCTGCATCCCAAACCCCTGATCCTTGAGCTTACACCCTCAGCCAGAGCCTTCACTCCTTCCGACACTCCAACCCCCTGCTCCAGCCTGGCAAAAGTCAGTGAGGCTACGTCTAGACTACAGGCTTCTTTCTGGAGAAGCTTTTTCGGAAGAGATCTTCCAAAAAGATTTCTTCCAAAAGAGAGCGTCCACACTGCAAAAGTGCATTGAAAAAGCGATCTGCTTTTTCAAAAGATAGCGTCCACACTGAATGGACGCTCTCTCGCATGTAAGCTGTGATTACTATGGACGGAATGGCCACCAGGGCACCTGTGCTTTTTCCTCTTTTCTCTTCTTGCGAAAGAACTCCACATGCATGGGCTCCTCTTCACCGTCCACACATGCCTTTTTGTGAAAGAGTTCTTTTGCAAAAAGGCTTCTTTCTCATAGGATGAGTGTTACCAATGCTGGGAAAACCCTTCTGTTTTTTCGATTTTCTTGCAGAAGAATGCAATTGCAATGTGGACATTCCTCAAGTTTTGTGGGGAAAACAGCCATGAGAAGCGGCAGGGCAGGGGCAGAACAAGGTGTAAAGTTTTGTGCAATGAGAAAGTTGGCAACCCTACAGAGTAAGTTTGCTAGTTTTGAGACCAAAATACTAAAAGGGCTCCCCCTCTCAATCTTGGAGGGCTCGTGTCAGTTATTTACTTTAACTTTAAAAATGTAAAAATATACTGCAATAATTCTTTGCCTTTGTCCAGAGACTTATACCTTGAGAATCTGCAAGCCTTGTACAGATATTTAGGACTTGATTGTGCTCGCAGGCAATGGCAACTGCTTGGGAGGAACATGGGACAGGGTGTGGGATGTATACATGATTACCCTCCACATGACTCCTCCCTGTGCTACCCCTAGCTTGGAGGAGGGCCCTGCCTCTTCCCACCCCTGCACCACCCCCACTCCACCCAGTCTTCTGCCTCTGTGCCATCCCCTCCCTGCCCCTATTCCACACCTTTCCCCAGACCTCCTCTTCCAGCAATTCAGCCCAGGGGTTAGTGGCGGGCCTGGCACAGACTGCAGGGGTCTCTCCCCCCACTCATGAGTGGCATAGGCAGAGGGAAATGCAGCAACCCAACCCCAGCTTGCTCTGCTCCCCCAGTTCCTAGACACATCGTTTTGCTGCCAGTGAGTGCGGGGACAGTTCTACCCCTTCCCCCAAGCAACATGGCTGGAGCTGGGGGAGGGGAGCAGGCTGGGGCCAGACTGCTTCCCACTACTGCCTGTGAGGACCAACCCTGTTAGTCTCCTTGGCCCCCTCAAAACACAGAACCTGGGGCAGTTGATGATCCAGACTCTGCCCAACAGCTGTTGGCCCCTTCTCCCCCCCTCCTTTCCCCATGTATTGCCCGTGCTCTGATGAATAGAGTAGCTATGCTGCAGCCACAGTATTTGGGAGAGATTCTGGTTAATTTGGCAATATGGCTTCTGGGAGTTTGCAGGCAATGTACAGAGCTTTGCCTGCTGCACCACTGATGGTCTCTGGTCCAACTTGTTCAGAGGGAGATGAATCTGTGGTGCCACCCCTTGCTATCTCCTTTCAGGCATATCTATACATATTGGTTAATACTTATACAGTACCCATCTCTAGAGTGCCAAAGCACCTCTATTCTCCACTCCCTTGGTGGGAGAACTGCAGCACCAGGCCCCACACCGGCTGCCTAGAGCAAGGCAGGGAATTGAATACAATTCCCCCAAGTCCTAAGCTAACATGCTAATCACTGGTCCAATCTTCCTCTCTTTTTCCATGCAGGTACTAAAACCGAGCACAGCCTGCTCTTTCCAGGTGCATAGTGAGTAGGCCCCTTGCACAGAAGTGCTGGAAAGGCCTATTTCAGTTCCCTCTAGCCACCCCTCTCACTGTCATGAGGTTTAGCCCAAGTAGTCCTGATTTGCATACAATCTTTATAAAGGAATGTAAATAATATTGCAGCCAATTTATAGGAGGCTGAACTATGGTTCAGGGAAGGTAAGTAACTTTCCTGAGAGCATGGAGACAGTCAGTGGTAGGTACAGGAAAAAATCCAGTGTGATGGGTCTGTGGGGACCCGCACTGGGTCCGGCAAAGCCTCCACTGCTTTGCAAGCCTCCGCCACTTTGCAGGAGGGTGGAGGGAGGCAGCGCGGGGGAAGAAAAACCGCACCGCCAACAAAAGCCGGGTGGCCTGCATACACCGGTGACGGGCGGGGGCGGACCGAGCCGGGGGAAGGTGACGTGGCGAACACCCGGACGCCGGCATGGCGGAGCATCAGGCTGGCACGTCCAGCGGTGGGCCCATTCAAAAGGGAAGCGGCCAGAGGAACAGGGGTGGTGTTGGAGGACGGTAGAGCCCAGAGAGGGATTGGGAGACAACCCGGGCCGGGGCAGAATGGCAGCTGCCACGAGAGGACCGCAGCAACGACAAGAAGGAGGAAGCTCCAGGGACTCTGGTAGGAACCCTGTTCGGTGAGCAGCAGGACAAGGACAGTGAGGGAGAAGGAAGCAGTCCGGTGCAGGGCGATACTGGCGCCCATGGGCCGACGAGTTTCAGGCAAGCACCGCATCAGCCGGGTAGGGAGCTACGCGTCCCTACACATTAGGGCTCTGGGCTGGGACCCGGTGGAGAGGGAGGGCCCGGGTCCCCCTTACCCCCTCCTCCTTCGTAACCGGAGGGCGACTGTAATCCTTACGTGGGCGGGGTCAACCAACCCTGCATACGGGACTATTGAACTTGGGACAGTCGGGTAACAGCTAGCTCACGGGAATTTGGGGGACGTTAAGGTGGCAGTTGGCATGGGGCCCTGCCCAGACGCGTGGGTAGGGGCTTCAGAATAAGCTGAACCGCCACACCCAGGAACATTGATCATTAGCACAAGTCTAGTCAAGTGACTCTTTTCTCACTGGGCTTGATGCTGCAAGGTTCTGAAGATATGTTTACACTGCAGTTAGCCCGCGGCTGGCTGAGCCAGCTGACTGAAGCTTGTAGGGCTCAGGGCAAAGGTCCCCAATCTGAAGTGTGCGCCGCCTTCTTGGGGGGGGATACGTGATCGAGGGGGAAGGGTCTGGCAGGAGCCCTGCTCTGCTTTGACACTGCCCCAGTTGCAGCCCTGGATCCTGTTCCCACCCCCACCCTTGGTCTCCCACCATAGCCCAGTAGTGGCTCCGCCTCTGGCCCTGGCTTTATCCCCAACTGCAGCACCAGCTTCAGCCCCTTTATCCTGTCCACATCCTGTTCTCCCTCCCATTCGTAGAACCACTGCCCTGCTCCCAGCCCCAGCTTTGGGAGTGGGATGGGTGCAGAAAAGGGCATGGAGGTATGATGCTGAAGAGTTTGGGGACCGTTGGGCGAGAGGGTTATTTAGGGCCTTCCACTACAGTCGAAGTCCAAATGTCTACACTGCAATTAAGTAGTCCCTTAACCCAAGTCCCCCAAGCCTCAGTCAACTGGCACAGGACAGCCATAAGTGTCTAACTGAAGCACATACATAAAGTATCCAAATCAAAGATCCAGGACTGAATCTTGTGAGGTACTTTAGTTTTTGGGGCAACTTCCAGGGATCCTACTGCTATTGAAAAGTTGGATTTTACTCTTATTTTTAGGATTTGTTCCACAGCTTGGTAAGTCAGTGGAAAGACTGGCTGGATTAGGGCTTTGGATCAGGTTTTTAGTGCTTTAAAAAGATCTTACTGACTGCGAGAAACTTTCATTCTTCTTTGGTCCCCATTATATGTGTAAGTTCTTTTCTTTTCTTTTCTTTTCTTTTCTTTTCTTTTCTTTTCTTACATGCATACAGCTCCTTGTCAGATTCTTAGAGCTCTGAAGCACTCAGAATTGCATAATTATAATGAATCATCAACTAACAGTACAATGAAAGTAATTTAGAGTAAAGGTACACCATGTTTACTTATGACGCAGTTGCAAGCCTTCAGAAGAAAATAGGACAAAAAACTGACATTACTTCAACTTTGACTTGCCTGTGAGAGGTTGTTTTGTATTGGACTTTGAATATTTCCACACTGAGCGCCTGAAATTTACACAGAAGAATTCTCTGCAGTGTACAGAATTTTGCATGAATCACTGGTGTCTGGAGTTCAGTCCATAAGGGAAGGATATATTTGAAAATGCAAATGGACTTTTTTTTTTTGACTTTTGGAATTGCAGGGTTAGCACAGACTCTCCAGGAAAATCTACATGTGCAGCAGATGACAGGAAAAGTCTGAGGAAATAACAACATCACAGGTATTAGGATTAAAGTGAGGAAACATAGTGTCATTAGGTATGAGCCTGATTCCTCCCCACACCAATGTCAGTTCAATTGAGTCAGTACTGATTTGCATGGTGAAAATAGTTCAGTTGAAATCAGTGGAATTACAGTCCTATAAAACTGGTGCGAGAGGAGAATTGGCCCTATGTTTCCAGATACTAAGCTGACTTCGTGAAATAACTTAATATTGAATAGGTTTTTCTCAGTCTGGTTACCTGTCTTTTGCCTTGAGTGTAAAACAGATCTCTAACAAATAAAATGTAATTATCCTCTTTATATGTTCTTTGTAGATTCCTCTTCAGCACAACTTGTTCTTTTTGCTTGTTTCTCAGTGCTAGATAAGTATTTTTATCCTACTGTATAGCTGCTGTCTTTCCCCCTGTAATACATTTAGGTAATCAGGAGCCTTAGTTCATGGAAAATTAAATTTGACAGGTTTTGTCTAAGAACAGACTTTACGATTTGTCTCCACAAACTACTGTGTGTTCACAATCAAAGCTCTATTCCCAGGGCTGAAGCCAAAGCTCAAGTGCTTTAGCCCTGGGTGGCAGGACTCAGGATACAAGCACCTGGACAGGGATGAATCCCTTGAACTTTGCCCTCCCCCTGAGGAGGGGCTCAGGCTTTGGCCCCCTAACCTGAGGAAGTGGGGCTCAGGCTTTGGCCCCCTAACCTGAGGAAGTGGGGCTCAGGCTTCAGTCCCTTCTCCTGGCATTGTGAAGTTATTTTTGTTGCAGAAGGAAGTAGCAGTGCAGTGAAGTTTGAGAACCTTTTCCCTAGTGGCTTCCCAGCCAAGAGTGGCGGGGCACAGAAGGAGGAGTGCTGCTTTATAGAATGGCTCCCCGCTCCTGCCCAATCCTTACTGTCAGGATCATCCTTTGTAGTATTGAGAACATGGAGAAGGGAGAAAGCATGGGCTGGGGCTTAGGCATGGGGAAATGAGAGATACTGCATCTTTACTAGGGATATGAAAGTGTAACCATGTACACAGTTCACTGATGAGCCTGGGCTCATGGGTTAACCTTCATGGTAACATGTAGGCTCCTAGGCTACGTCTAGACTGTAAGCCTCTTTCGAAGAGGCTTTTTCGAAAGATACTTTCAAAAGCCTCTTTCAAAAAGAGCGTCTAGACTACAACCAGTACTTTCAAAAACAAATATTTTTCTCAAAGAGAGCACCCAGGCAGTCTGGATGCTCTTTTTCCAAAAAGCACAGTTTGCATTACATAGTGCCTTTTTTAAAAGAGCACTTTCGAAAAAAGGCATTATTCCTCGTAAAACAAGGTTTTCCGCCATTGAAAAAACTGCCGTGTTCTTTCGATTTACTGTCGAAAGAATGCGGCAGCAGTCTAGATGCAGGGGAAGTTTTTTCGAAAAAAGGCCACTTTTTTTCGAAAAAAACCTGTAGTCTTCTAGACACACCCCTAGAGAATCGCCAGCCTCTCCTCCCAACACTTCTGTCTCTGTAATAGAGACAGCAGTGCTGGAGGGGGACAGACAGAGCTAGTGTGTGTGGGGAGTCGGCTTGTAAGCCAGCTCCAATGAACACCTGCACCCAAGGAGCTGGCTGCTTTCTGCGTGTAACTGCTGAATTGTTTTTCCAGCAGTTACACGGTTATTTAATTGAACGTATTTTAACATCTCTAATCTGTACCTCAGTCCTGTGGGGATTTGCTGTGAACTGGTTATTAACTTAGGCACTCCTGCTATCTGTGTTACAGGCTTCTGGGGGAAGCAACCCTTTGGGCGGCAGTGTGTTATGGGTGCTGGGGGGGGGGGGTCATAGGGCCCTAAAAATAGTGTAGAAGCAGAAGGCATATGTGTGAATGCTGCTTTCTTGCCATAATGTTCCGATAGATAGATAGATAGATTATGGTTCAAAGTCCTTTGTCCTGTTCACAAGATAATGACATCATCCCAAAATGTTTTCGTAGATAAATCCACTCTCCTTCTCTGTACAGGCCTCCCTCCTCATCACCCTGAAAATGTCTCTCTGCTTGTGACAGTCCTGTTGTTTCAGCATGTGTGACACAGCAGCCCTTTGGACAGGATGTGACTCCCTGCATACTCTGTTGGCTGTTTCATCCTTTGTCTTAAGGAATTAAACCACAATTAGGTACTGAAGCACAATTGCTTTGTGTCTCCATATTTCCACTCCATCCTTTTTCTGTTCCAACTTTGCATATCAACTCTGTGCAATCTGTCTTTCTTGTTTGGTTTCCTGGCCCTAATTAGTACAGTGGCACCTCCATTCTTGAGTATGACTCATAGAATGGCTACAATCAGAGCCAGCATTCTGATATTATGCTCAAAAAAGTGACTAAGGCCTGTTCTCTGGAGGCATGGCTACACTGGGGAGGTATTTTGAAATAACTCCCCTTATTTCGAAATAACCAGGCGAGCGTCCACACTACCAAGCCCGTTATTTTGAAATAACGGGCTTGTTGTTTTGAAAAAACTCCTGCTTGTGAAGAGGGATGAGCTTATTTCGAAATAGTTATTTCAGGAGTTATTATTTCAAAATAAGTTATTTCAAAATAACTCCCCTGTGTAGACATGCCGTGGATTACATTTTGGATGAGGTGGTAGAAATGATGGTGAAATGAAATGAACAGTGACAGTTTATTTTCCTTCTCCTGTGAGTGATTAGTCTAGAAAGAATTTTTAATTTGTTTTGCTTCCCTCACATGTGATGGGGGCAGTGGAGAAACAGATAGGTATAATAGCATACTTATAATAGTATAGGTATAGTATAATTAGCAACCCTAATAATCCTTTTCACTGAAAGTCCTCTGCTTGCCTTCCTAGCTGGGAGACTCCATTACTAAATGCAGATTTTATTTTTGCTGAAATATCAGAGTCCAGATCAAGGGTGGGCAAATACTGGCCCTCAGGCTAGATCCAGTTTCCTAAGATTAGTCCCAGTGCTATATATACCTGTGCCTCCACAGATACGAGTGATTGCACTCCTATTGGTTGTGGATCACCATTCCTGGCCAATGGAAGCTGCAGGAAGCAGTATCCAGAAGCTGTAATCACCCATAATTATGGAGGCACAAGTAAATATAGCAGTGGGGGCCCACTGGGGCTAAACCTGGTGAACTGCCACCATTTTATTGCTACCCCTGGTCCACATAGTCTTCCCGATAGCGCATCCAGCATGCCATCCCACCAAGATTATCATTAATTTCTGTTTGTTACCACTTTGTATTTAGATTCATAGAGGTGCACAGCCCTGCACAGAGCAAATAGTGTAAACTTTTCTAAAGTGTGTAAGTGATTTAAGAGCCTAAACCCCATATGCCAAAGTTAGACACTTAGGAGTTTGTCTCTATGCTTCATTCTGTTTTGAAAATGGGATATAGATACGGTGACCATATTTTCTGAATAAAAAATGGGGACACATTGGCCAAGCCCCTTGACTCCATTGGCCATGCCCGCTGACCCATTAGGCCCCACCACCTGCAACAGGAAGTTACACTCCTGGGTAGTACTTCTGGGGTCAAGATGGACACATCACTGGAAGTGAAGGGTATCATGTGACCTCTCTAAGAACTCCTCCCACTATCCTCTAACAATAGGGATAGGTTTGGGTCCCATAGGACTCCCCCCATGTAACTATACTGCATTTTACATTTGCATGAACCCAGGCCCCAGACCTGGGGTCCCATGACACTGCAGTGGTATGGGTCCAAACTTGATTCAAGATGAGATCCAGGATCCTAGACCTATTAATTTGCAATGTAGATGCAGCCCCATTTGACTCAGGGCCTGGGAGTCATCCAGAACTATCCCACAGTTTCATGAGACAATTTCCTTAGTCCTCTTAAGAGATCAGATGATGCTTACTGGTTCCAATTATCTGGTAATCAGAAGGGTATGGAGCAGCTCCCCACCTGATGTGAGCAAGAGGCTGCTCCAGCTCCATAGAGGGCCCGCTGCCGACAGGGGGTGCTCTTGTCCAGAGCAGCCCCTGTCTGTGGGAGACCCGGGAGCCTCACAGGTAGGAACTGCACTAGTGTGCAGAGCAGCCTCTCCCAATGGTGAGTCCAGCCTGCTGTGGACAGGGGCTGCTCTGGAGGGGGCTGGGAGCCACTGGCAGCCCTAGTGTGAGCTAACTTTAACAGGTTAACTGATTAATGGGAATTTACATCCCTAATGAGATGTTCTGCAATGGCATTTTTTGAAGTTACTGCAAAACTATCAGGTGTCCTCCATTTCTACAAGCTAGAATGACAATACTAAACTAACCATGACAATTACAGGGTGTAGACCACCATGTCACTAACCCTCACCACCACTGCTTGAAAAGTACATTTCCATGGAGGTCAATGGAGCTGGGGTATTTTATATGTAAAGCTACTGAGAAATGTATATGTCAATACCATGATGGCAGTGTCTACATTATGTAAATAATACCTAATAATAATTGCCAAATGCAACCACTTCCCAACCTGCTTACAAAGGGCCTGATCCAATTTAAACTTTAAAGCTAGGATTGGGCCCAAAGCAATCTGTTGACATTACTCAAGAAGATCCAGTAAACATTTAGTCATCCTTCAAAAATATAAGAGACCAGTCTGTAAAAGCCCCACTGCCTGGTAGAGGCGATCTTTGAAGATAATTGGAGAGACTTTGAATTGACTTGTTCTGACATCAGTGCTTTCTCTCACTGGATGTGGAGTCTTTAGCACAGGTTTCACTTTGTGTGTCAGAATAACTCAGAAATGCGTTGTCACAGCTCACTCCATTCAGGTCTAGGCAACGTGCAGCCCAAAGACAAAACAAATTCCTTGAAACTACAAATCAAAACATCTCTTCACAGATCTCTCAAAGGGCTTGTTTGCCCAGACACACAAATCACGACAACCCTCTCTATAGAGAGGAGATACATCCTGCCTCTCTGTGGATGCACCAAGTGTTTTCACATGGCACCTTGACACGCTGTTTAAATCATCAACTGCTTGGATGAGGAAGACTCACAAAGAGTCTGTCCATCATCTACACCGGAGTGACACAGTGATTTCACCACTCTAGTAACAGACCTGATCTCTCTGTGGGCTCTTGTGGAGTAGCAGGGAGCCTGGGGTGGTCTCTCAAGGGGAGAGGCCGGTGGAGTGAGGGGGGGGACTCTATTTCAGTGATTCTCGACTTTTTTTGCCTGTGGACCACCTGACTCAATGTAAACCTTTCCGCAGACCACCAGTTGCAAATGGAAACTCACCATGAATTACATAATTACACCCAAGCCATTTTGTTAGTGCTTCAGCTAGGGAGAATGGTTTAATTTAAATTATCATATATATAGTAGCCCAATGTCTGTGACTCTGTAACGGTGTAACGCTTGGTGTTGCCTCTGGGCGGCACTGTGGCCTCTGTAACGTCCTTCGCCTCTTGCCTTGGCACTCAGGTGACTTCTGCACCGCTCAGCTGGGCTGCCGTGGGCGAGCAAGTGGCGCAAGTGGCCGTTTGGGCCCCGCGGTCCCCATGCAGCACGGGGGTACGTCACCACCCCGCCCCCCTTCGCATCTCCCTTCACCTCCCGCCGTGGCGCTCGGCTGAGTTCTGCGCCACTCAGCCGAGCCGCCGCGGGGGAGCAAGCGAAGCAAGCAGCTGTTTGGGCTCCCCTGCAGCGGCCTGGCTGAGCAGCGCAGAAGTCAGCTGAGCACCATGGCGGGAGGCGAAGGGGGGTGGGGTGCTGACGTGCGGCGTGACAGCGGCTCTAGGCCTCGCGCCCCGGCCATGAACATCACCGCCCTGCCCCCCTTCACCTCCTTCAGTGGCGCTTGGCTGATTCCTGCGCCGCTCAGCCGGGCCGCTGCATGGGAGCAAGTGGCACAAGTGACCATTTGGGCTCCACGCTTTCCCATGCAGCATGGGGAGCACGGAGCCCAAACGGCCATTTGGGCTCCGCGGTCCCCCGAGTGAGAGACAGGAGGGGGAGGAAAAGAGAAAGAGAGAGACAGAGAGAGAGAGGCAGGAGGCAGAGGAGAGTTGAGAGAGAGAGGGGGGGAGGCAGTAGGAGGAGGAGGAGAGAGAGAGAGAAAGAGAGAGACCGGAGGCTCAGGAGAGAAGACTGACATGGAGGAGAGACCTGAAAATCCCATCTTATGACGGGCTAATTGGCTAGTTAAATAGATTAAGTGTTTTAACTTTCTCATGTTTATCAAACTTCATTTTAAATAAAGTAAAATATTAAATGTCCAACAAAAATATTTATGTCCAACAAAAAAGGTTTCAATGTTTTCTTTATTTATGGAAGGGATGGGCAACCTTTTTTGGGTCAGGGGCCACTGATCCAC
Organism: Rafetus swinhoei; assembly: GCA_019425775.1. Lineage (NCBI taxonomy): Eukaryota > Metazoa > Chordata > Testudines > Trionychidae > Rafetus > Rafetus swinhoei. The sequence continues at coordinate 340,623,043 of CM033437.1, read as the reverse complement.
AGAAAAATCATTTGGGGACCACACAAGTGAGAAGCAAAAAAAAAACCTCCTCCCAAAACCTCCAACGCTTACTAAGGTGGCCCCCAACTGAGACACCTCACTCCTCTGGTGCTCCAGCCCCACTGGATAAGGGGAATGGACCAGGAAGACGGGTTTAGGGCTTCCATAAGTCAGTTTTACTTTTCTAGTGGATTTTATGGACCCCCTTAGGTTCTGGGGTGGGGACAAAAATGAGGGGTTCAGTGTGTGGGACAGAGCTGCCAGTGAGTGGGATAGGGATTGGGTGCAGGATCTGAGAGGGAGGTGGGGAAGAAGTGGGAGAAGTTACGAGGTCTGGGTGGAAGGTAGGGTGCAGAAGCAGGATGGGAGTAGGGTGTCTGGTCCAGGAGGGAAGGTGCAGGAGCAGACTGGGAGTAGGGTGTCTGGCAAGGAGGAAGGGTGCAGGAGTGGGCTTTGGGGGTAGGGTATCTGGCCACAAGCCTAGGTGAGCTGCATGCCAGTTTCCCACTCCTCCCCCCTCCATCCCAGGACTGGTTACCTGTGGCCGCTCCCCTGTCCCTCCAGCCCCTTATTTGATTTCATGCACTCCCAACAGGCACCACCTCCCGCTGCTCCTATTGGTGGATTCCTTAGCGGCAGGGAAAGGCTCCAGGAAATGTTCCAGGCTCCTATTTCCCCAGCTGAAGGCTTCTAGCTGTCTTTGGAGTCTCTGGGCTTTCCAGGACATTTCACTGCTGCATGGGGACACCAGGACAGGAGATTAAAAATCGGGACTGTCCCAGAAAATCCGGGATAGATGGTCAGCATAGATATAGATTCCTAAATTACTTGGGTAACTTTTAAAATGTTGCCCACATTCACTTCACATAAGAGCTTGTGATTGAGGTAAAGACCAGGCTATCTGGAGGAGTTAACAACACTGGGAGGATGCATGGAGGAGGATGAAAGTGAGGGTAGTAAGGGCAGGTCTACGCTACAAACTTAAGAACATAAGAATGGACGTACTGAGTCAGACCAAAGGTCCATCTAGCCCAGTAGCCTGTCTGCCAACCGTGGCCAGCGCCAGGTGCCCTAGAGGGGGTGGCCCGAAGACAATGATCAAGCGATTTGTCTCATGCCATCCATCTCCAGCCTCTGACAAACAGAGGCCAGGGACACCATTTCTGTCCCCTGGCTAATAGCCTTTTATGGGCCTAGCCTCCATGAAATTATCTAGCTTCTCTTTAAACTCTGTTATAGTCCTAGCCTTCACAGCCTCCTCTGGCAAGGAGTTCCACAGGTTGACTATGCGCTGTTTGAAGAAGAACTTTCTTTTATTAGTTTTAAACCTGCTACCCATTAATTTCATTTGGTGTCCTCTAGTTCTTCTATTATGGGAACTAATAAATAACTTTTATTTAATTTTATTTTATTCTACTTGCATTGGTATAGCTGCTCCAAGCTCTCTCCCATCAGTTTAATAACTCTACATCAGCAAGAAATGGTAACTGTGTCAGTGGGAAAAGCTCAACATCTGTACTTAACTCAGTATAACTCATGCCCTGAGCAGCATAGTTATAGCAAAGAAATTCTATAATATAGACCGGGGTTAAAACACTACTAAAACACTGTAGTCTAAGAGAATGTCTAGACTACATGGCTCTGTCGCCAAAGCCATGTAGATTAGTTTACTAGACATACCCAAATGAAGCGGTGATTTAAATAATCGCCGCTTCATTTAAATTAAAATGGCTGCCACACTGTGCCGATCAGCTGTTTGGTGGCACAGCGCTGTAGTCTGGACGCTCCGCGGTCGACATCAAAGGCATTTGTTGACCTCCCCGGTAAACCTCATCCCACGAGCCATATCGGGGAGGTCGACAAATGCCTTTGATGTCGACCGCGGAGCGTCCAGACTGATCGGCACAGCGTGGCAGCCATTTTAATTTAAATGAAGCGGCGATTATTTAAATCTAGTAAACTAGTCTAGTAAACTAATCTACATGGCTCTGGCGACAGAGCCATCTAGTCTAGACATACCCTAACAGGGGACACTAATGTATTCACATTGGTGATTAAAATCTTGATTTAAAAGAAGTTTTTAATTTGGCATGTAGATCAGAGAAGTGAGAGTATGTAATATATACCCTTTGACAATGCTAATTCATCTGTAGTCTCCTGCATCACTGTTAGCATGCAGCATGCCAGAAAAACATACATGTGAGATGTCTCTTACTGTATATCCATGACACAAACCACAGAATGCTACTTTCTCAACAGTTTCTATAGTGTTGTCTCTCCTCACACATACAGTGTGTAAGTGGGTGTATACCTGGGGAAAACCAAAGGAAATTCTCTGTTGTCCTTAGGAAAAGTCTCTTTTAAACATGATGCCAGAGTACTTTCCCTGTATACTTTATATATTTATCAGCCAAATTCTAATAAGCGCTGCTTACCATTTGGGATTTAAGAAGGTTGATAAGTGCTGGTTTTCCTTCTATGTCAGTACTATTAGTGAAAGTTATGCATAAAAGTAACACATACACATACAGAAATTGCTTAACTTAAGGTTTTTTGAGTACGTTTATTATCACTGCACTTACTGAAAATTCAGAGAATTAGTAGCTAAGGCAACAATGACATCCAGACAAACCTTGGTGTACAAGTCTTTCCATCTAAATAACATAATACCAAGTTCTTGAAAATCACATTCATATGCATCTCTGGTCACATATGATTAAGATTTTACCAACAGGCATACTTTTACTTTTAAAGGACTGTAATGTCTTGCTTCTACACAAAATATTCTGAGGGTAGAGAGGGAAGGTTGTATTTTAGTGTGGTTTTTAGGCACTGGTTGTACACATTGTGTGGTTATGTATAGCAGTTGAAAGGATGTTTTATTGTTAAATTCCAGTCCATCAGAACTGATAAAATTCATTGGCGCAAAACTTCTCCTTGGTTCAGCAAGGGAAATTCTCCATGTGGAGAAGGAGGCTTGCTAGCACAGGTGCTCACTTCTCAGTTAAGGCTTTCTGCCTTCTGGCTTCACTGTGTGCTGTGTATGTGCTCCTGCCACCTACTGTTGGCTTGCGAATGCTGAGCACCCACCCTTTTTTTTTCTGGTGGGTGCTTGAGTACCAGAATGCTCATGGTTGGCACCTGTGCTTGCCAGCAAAGCTGAGTGTGAAGCAGAACTTTAAATTCCTCTAGGGAACAGACACTATCTCTGTCTGGAGAATCTTCTGTTGTTTACCAGAGAGGAGCCCTGGTTCAACTGAATGTTATTGGGACTCTTTCAGTGGGTCTCTTGCTGGTCAACCTTACAAGATTAATTGGAAGGTTGAGGGTGCAGAAGAGCAATAGATTGAGGTTGAAGCACAGAGAAAGCTCGGGTGAGAGACTATTTAGGGAATCTGTCTGGAAAACAGCAACATAAGCATTAATAAGCTTCAGGGGGTAGCTGAGTTAGTCTGTACAGGATAAACTTAAAAAACTACAAATGGTCTGGTAGCACGTTATAGACTAACAAAACATGTAGTTGGTATCATGAGCTTTCATGGGCACAGCCCACTTATTCAGATGACCGGAGTTTTGAGTTTAGGATGTGCAGACCCAAAATAAATAGGGGAGAAGTTAAGTTCTCATGCTAATGGCCTCAATTGTGATGTGGGATGGTTGGGACACTATCAACATAACATTCAATGAAGGTGCAAACAGCTCTTTGTGTAGATTCCTGTGTTAGGAAGGGTACTATCTATTGACTTTGATTCTTATCTGCTTCGTTCGTTTTAACTTCCCAATCTTCAGGTGCTCACTGATTCCCAGTTCTGCCTTCCTGTTTTTCCCTTTGATATTTCCATACCCTCTGCTCCTTGTTTCCCGCCCCCCTCCTTTTTTTCCTCCCTCCCCTCCCCCCACTTCCTTCTCCCCTATTTATTTTGGGTCTGCACATCCTAAACTCAAGACTCTGGTCATCTGAAGAAGTGAGCTGTGTCCACGAAAGCTCATGATACCATCTATAAGCATTGATGAAATTTAAAAAACAAATAGTCTTGCAGCACCTTAGAGACTAACAAAACATGTAGATGGTATCATGAGCTTTCATGGGCACAACCCACAAGTTCATGATACCATCTGCATGTTTTGTTAGTCTCTAAGGTGCTGCAAGACTATTTGTTGTGTTTTAAGTTTTTTTTTCCTATAACTTAGCTACCCCTCTGAAGCTTATAATCATTGATGGAGAACGGAGGAGGTCTGTGAAGATGCAGTGCTCATTTGGCTTCTGTGACAAAAATCCACACTATATGAAAAATAATTGTTTTGGTGTACTTTATAAAATTTTGCCCAAATGTACAAATTGTAATGCAGTATTAAACATTCCCTTAAGTTTATGGGTTCCCCAAAACAAAAAGTGAAAATAACTAAAAAAAAATGTCAAATAGAAATGGTTTTGTATTGGTTTGACCGGTGAAAATCTTTGAAGTGATATTGGGAACTCAAGTTTGATCTTCTTATTGAAATGGTATTATTGTGAAATGAAGGTTCAAAGAGTTTTAAATCCTCTTTTAATGAAGCACAATTTTTAATACAGAATCACTTAGCCAGTCATTGGTTTATAGTTCCAGAGTCTTTCAGCAAGTGTCAGAAATGTATCAGGTTTGCTAGGCCATAGTCATTACATATCTGACTTGCAGTGCTGTGTGTTTCCATCAACTTAAACTAGTAACATAGTGATTGCTCCCATTAGCCAGTCAGTGAGGTTATTATGTTTCTAAAAAGCTAGAACTGTGTTAAGTGCTGCCCTGTGCCCCTTCTGCAAACTCCTCACGTTTCCTCCAAAATCATTGTAGTGTATTACTGCTGGGGGAGCCATAATTTGGCCCTCTGAATTTATTATGAGTTTAAGTAGATGTTGATTTGGTAAATTGATTTGCAGATCATCTTTAAATATACCAATCAAGCTATATGTCAGTGAACTGCAGAGCAGACCTGACAGTAACATATGGTCCAGTTATTTATAATTAAATCAATTATTTAATAATTTACTGCCTCCTAACATAAAATAAGCTCATTACAAACAGCTCCAGCCTAATGAAACAAATCATCATTTTGTGGCTCTAACATCTGCTTTGCATTGTGTAGGCTTTGAATCAGGAACTTGTCACAAGAAAGCAGAACCCTCCTATTGACTAGAAAAAGAAGTTATTGTTTTAAAAGTTTTAAAAATTTGCACCATTTTTTATTTTGTTTTAGGCTAGATGAATCATCCTTTCCTCAGTGCTTCTGCTCCTTCTGTTGTCTGAGGTGGCTTTCTGAAGGCCGCAGAGCTTCTGGCCTGTCACTAACAACGCGGATGTTGTCTCTCATGGGCCACGTTTTGCCTCTTTATTTCTTTGTATCTGCCTCTCTCCAGTTCTGTCATCTTTTCTATCTCCCTTCCTATTTCTTCTTTGTGCTGCTTCCTTTTTCATTCTGCTTACCTGTTCTTTGTCATTCTTCCTTAGACCCTATTTAATCCTCTTTAATGTACTCCTCTTTCTCATGTCCACTCACCTCACAGTCTTCCCTTCCCCAACCTAGAATAGAAACCCATGAATTAGAGATGGGAAGGTTCTATTAGGTCACATGTAGTTCATCCACTGCCCTGTGAAAATGCAGAATTATGTCCTAACAGGACTTCTACATCTCCCTTTGAATACGCCACAGTGTACTTGGTATCTAGCTCCCCATAGACTAAATAAGATTGTCATTCTACTGGGCCACATCCTCAGTTTTACAAACTTTTAAAGCCAGTACATCTAAACTAATTTACATCATCTGAGAATGTGGCTCAGTATTATTATTTCTCATTATACCTTCACATACTCTCATGTACACCCTTAGACAGCTGTTTCTACAGTTAATGCCAGAAGTGCTGAAACTTCAGATGCCAAGTGTGTTTCTGACTTCCATATTGCTAGCATTTGAGGCTAGATGTGCTACCAGTGTCTGATACTTAGTATAAGTAACACTTTTTGCATCTAGCACCTACTGGTGCTACTAATAATCCTAGATGAAACATGCAATGTTGTCCTATGGGATAATTAATCATGAGATACTAAATAGGATTTGTAGGCACAATCCTATTCACTCAATCAGCAGTGATACTTATAGGTACTGAAATATATTTTATTACATCTAACTCCTTTTCAGTATGGTTCCATTTTGGCATATGGATTTACTGCAAAAGGATAGAATGCTGAAAAGGCAAAAGATTAGTATATACAGTATTAATTTCCAGTTGGTTATTTATGAATTGTCCCTTTTTGAATATTTAAAATTGATTTTAAAATCTTGAACTGTGTGAAGATTTCATATAAAGTGAGAGATTAAATAGATTGGGATTAGATTGTTCAGAGAGGAAACAGATAAGGGGAAAGATGATAGGCGTATATAAAAATATTCTGTCATTGGTAGATGTACCATTGATTTCATCTAGCATGGCAATTCCTGTATTGAAGTGACTGTTGCAGCAACAATTACTTAACAAGTTAAGCTATGTTCTTTGCTTTGGACATTGCTGGGGAAGCAGGAGTTCAGTACTGTCTCATATTTATATTTTCAACTCGCAGCTTTATTTCAGAGGACTCATACTATAGCCTGTTCTTTATTAATGCACGTACTTTTGTGTGACAAGTAGCCAAAAGTAAATATACGTAACTGTTTTAATTCTCTTATAAAATCCCCCAGTGTCTTTGCACAGGACCAAATTCAGATTTCATTTACAGCAAAACAAATCTATCAGTCTGTGGCCTTTATACCAGATTTACACCACAGTAACTGAGAGAAGAATTGGCACCATAATTTGTTCTGCTTGTGAGACGTGATAATCTTTCCATAAATCACTCACTTAAAAGTTATTTTACTTCCTGGTCTGACCATCCAGATCACATAAAATGTAGATAAACTTTTAAGTATTTGTAGAACACGTCCTTCTACTTTCCCTCCCTCCCAAAAGTCCTATTCCTCCCTCTTTGTCCCCCTACATCTCCTCCACTCTAAAACAAAACAGCAAAATTATACTTTGACTAGCATAGTGGGGTTTTTTTTGGTCTCCTCCCATTCTAATTATGACCCGAACTTTGCTTTCATTATAAAGCATGTGTACCAATTACTCTGTGGGAGTGGTGAAACTGCAGCACAGAAACTAAAACGATTTGGATTAATCTGAAAGCTACTCATTTGCTTGCGCTTCTTTTTATTAACGGCTGAAAACATGCAGTTTGCCTTGTATTGGCTGCGTATTTTTCAACAAGAATCGAGGTAACTATTTTTGTGGGTGTGATTTGTATCTCTTAGTGATCTTTTGAATATTATAAGACATGATGCTTGTAATTTTATGTTAGCAACTGTCTAATTTCTGCTCTTTAAAATGCATTGACTGTCATTAGATTTCTTTATGAGGATATTTTCATAGCTTTATAAAACAACAAATTCCTTTTCTTTTACACTTTTTAAAAAAATGAGTATAAAATATCACAGGCCAGATTCTGATCTCAGTTCCACAATTGCAAATCGGGTGTAACTTCATTGAAAGGAACATAGCTGCTTCACATTTAGATGAACAGAACAGCAGTTATAATCTGGCCCCAAATTTGTTTGTTTGTTTGTTTTAATTATCAATATAGTAAAGATAGATGTTCATTCAGAGATATTGAGTGAGACTGCCAGCACTTTCAGTGTTAGGGAAAGTACAATGCTATAAATTAGTGAGCAAATTCTTGAGACTCTGTAGGAGTGAGATGTTTCCAGGTAAGTAATTTCAGAAGTGTGGGACTTTCTGATACTGTATGTTCTTGTTGTGCACTAACTGTAAATACAAACTGAAAATGCAGGATCGGCAGCATTTAATTCTGAAAGCTGTTTCTCTCAGATTATAGAAACAGTTATTGATCCATAGTTGTAAGTGCTAGTTGTTAGGGCTGTGTGAAGAACAGTATGTTAACTATCAAAACTTGGAAAGTTTTACTTAGCTGGTATTTGAAATAGAAGTGTAAGGAATGTCTCTTAAATGCCCTCAAGTAATTGTACTCTCCTTATGCCTATGCAAGACATTGCTCTGGGGAGAGGAAGGAAGACCAAACGGAAATCCTTCAGATCTTGCTATGTTTATACTTGCAACCTCGCTGGCTGCATTTGGAACTAAGCCAGAAATCTTTTGATTTGTGAATTTCTGTATTTTTATTTTATGGGACAGATTTCTGGAACTGACCTCCTTCCCGTCCATGTCTTAGTTTTAGCATGGCTTGTAGATATGAGGCTCTAATTGCCAAGTGTTCTGCATAGTAGCAGATCCAGTTATCCCAGCTCTGAATTCTGCATATTGGAATGCATCTTGATGGCCAGGCATCATCTGCTGGCTGGTATGGTCAGTATGTCTGTAATGAGCAAGAAGCAGCAGCAATTGTGTTGGGGGAAGGGAGTGGCAGTGAGCTTGCAGTAGGCATGATGGGAGAGCCTCCCTTCACCCTTAAAAAAAAAAAAAAAGAATCTTGCTAAAAGTTTAAAATAATCTGGTATATTGGAAACATCATGGGGCAGAAGTGGGAACTTCAGAAAGTTCAGTGTGGGATTTCCAGAAGCTCTGAGAGTTGGCCTGATACTGCTTTGTCTTTAATGGGAACAGCATTAGGTCAGTGTCGAATGTTTTTGAATATGCCCTTCTCCATCTGTTGTGCTGAGCATAGGGAAGAGAGAGTGAAACCTCAGAATAGCTCTCTGCTAGTGATCTGCTGTGCGATCCTGGGCATGTCACTGCTTAGTGCCTCAGTTTCCCCATCTGTAAAATAAAAATATTTACTTCCCACTGCCTTCCTCTCAAGGATGTAGCAAAGCTTAATTTGTTTTGTAAGTATTGTTATCAAAAGAAAAACAGTCTCTGAAATGACTATAAGAATTTAGTATACAGACCAAATATAACATATTGGTGACAAATTGATAACTATATCACATTCATACTGAAGTCAATGAAAACACTTGGATTGGCTTCAGTGATGCAGGATTAGTCCTTAAAACCATACCTAATTAGAAAGAAGACTGGAAAATTACCATTTGAGTAATAGGTATTAAAAGAATATGATTTCTGGAGTGTAATCCCTAATTCTCTATGTTACTATGTGTTATAGTTGTAAATTGACAGTATTAGTTTAATTGGACCAGATTCATCATCAGAAAATTTAAGCCTTGATCTGGCAGTATGAGAGTGGTGTTTAATAATTAACTGTATTTAAAGGTGGCTGTTTTGTGTCTATTCCACTGTTTATCAAATAGCGTGGCTTTTTGTGGGGTAGACTTCATATCAGCATGTTCAGCCAAAAATTGTAAATGTACTAACACACATTTACTACAGATGTCACAAGCTAACAGAGAGCAGAGATTCAAGCACTGCAGGTAAACAAGGTCATATTGTTCCCTCTTGTTTTGTAAGAGTTGTTTTTGTGTCTAATGCATTAAGCAGTGAATTCATTTTCTTTTTAAAGTTTACTTTTTTGTTTTTACCATCAATATTGCAGATAAGTAAATGTAGTTAGGGAGGAACTATGGTCTTGCAATTATGGTATACGACTGGGCATCACTAGGCTAGCTTTCTAGTCTACTTCTGCTACTGGCTCACTGTGTAACTTGCACCAAATTGTTTAGACTATGTACCTCAGTTTCCTTGTGTTTAAAATGTGGATAATACTTGGATTGCTCACACAGTGAGAATTCACTAACAATTCTCATGCTCTTTAAAATCCTCAGGTGGCAGCCGTTGTAGAAAAATATTTTGCAAGTGTTTTCTTTATAACAATCTACCTTTTATAATGGAACTACACTTTGTAATAAAATAGAATACCAACATGCCTGCAGAGGCGACTCCTTTTTCTCTAGCACCTATCACAATATTATCAAACAGTTGAAGCATGCAATTCTATATCCACCTAGCAGCTTTTGTAGAGGACTTAAACTCATTAGCTTCTCTCTCAGGTTCTCAAAAGCTTTCCAAAGTCTTTCCCTTTAGATCTCTCTTTTAAATTAGCACTGTTTGGAAAAAGAAAAATAATTTCAATTTTCTTTCAGAATTCAAAAAATTTCTTATCAGTTCTCATTAAAACTTTTAACACTATTCTTCCCAATCTGTTCTCACTAAGATGGTCTTGTTACCCTCCTCCCTCTGTTGAGTCTGCACTCTTGGTCCCATTTTGGTTTTTGTATGTCAGGGTCAGTTCTTGCAAGACCCTGAGTGCACCTTCCAAGATGTTTACTGCCCTCTGCTCCTATTATTATTAGTAGTAGTAGTATTACCATTAACTGAGAGTACTCAGCACCATGTGGGAGCCTGGTAGATTCAAGACCTTGAGGGCAGAGATATTTTCTAACAGCAGAACTTCTCTGAGATGTACTTGTATTATATAGTCCATAAATGCAGATCTTTGTGTTATACTTCATTGTTTATACAAATTATATTGAAGTACACTCACAAGCACATTAGGGGAATATTATGGAGAACTAAGATTACACTGAAATTATTAACATAAATGAACAAAGCAGGATAGCTTCTCCTTGCTTTTTTCCCCTTTGCATTTGTGTTTTGTTCATTTGATTACAAATTTGTAAAATTCAGTAATTTTGCGAAATCGTTCCTAGTTTGATTTGAATTTTATTTGAAGTTCTCCTGTCTTTGATATATTTTAGCCACTATTCAAATGTTTGATGCTGTACAAATAAAAAAAGCACTGCAAGTCCCAAGAATATTTTTAAAATTACTTTTAGTTGTTAAGGTGCCATATACTGCTGCTTCTATATGGCCATAACAATTTCTTGATGGATATTTTAGGCCACATTTTTTACAAAGTACTGCAGAGGACCATTTGTTCACTTACATCTGCTTATACAGTTACCGAGATTGCATACATAAATCAAGGGAGGAAGGACAAATTCCTAAATGCCCATTTTACACATGCAGGGACCTAATTTGCATGTGCACCTATGGCACTTGTGCATTTTCGCATATAGTGAATGGGTGTCTGGTTTTAAGAAGTTAACTCTTTAACTGCAGGTATATTGTTTCATGTTTGTCTTCATTTAGGGCCTGATTTTTGACACCTTTTATTATGGAGAGTAATACCTTATTCTAAGTGAAATCAGTGATTTGAATGGACTACTTATGGAGTAAGGTATTGTTTAATGTGAGAAAGGTAGCATCACTGGGCCTTAAACATTAATTAATTATATATTCCTCCTAAATGTGTTTCTTTGTTTCAGAATTATTCAGTCGTTTAACAAAGAGTTGAAGATGAGTATTATTAAGCAGGAAATTTTAAAAAGAACTCTCTGTGCCTGATTTGATTTATTGCCTGGCTGTTTTATCCCTCTGTCAATGTAAAGGGGCCTTAAAGTGGATGTAAACTACATTTATATCCAGAGTAAACCCTTTACATTGTAGAGCCTTAGTATAAATGGCAGTCAGGCCTTTTTTAATGTATTTTTCCAACATTTTAATTTCAGTTAAAGTTTAAATATCAGATTATCAAATTCACACTTTTAAAGATCGAATCAGATGGAAGTTACAGGATTTGTATTCTAGAGCCTTGTTTCTCAAACAATGATTGATGACCCCTCAGAGTCACAAAAGGCAGTTGGGTGTTGCAAGATATTGAAAATGTTTGTTACAATTATAAATCAAAGAAAATAAGATTTCCAGAATATTTTTTGGGTGACCAAAACCTTCAATGTTTGTAAGTCTCAGAAGGGGAGTCATGTTAGTATCTAACTTTAAAAACAACTTAAAAAAAAAAACAAAAAACAAGCAGTCCTTTGGCACCTTAGAGCAGTGTTTCCCAAATAGTGTTCCGCGGAACCCCGGGGTTCCACAAAGTGAAAATAAGGGTTCCGTGAGAAAATTCCATTACAATAACATTTTATGATTAAAAAAAATAATTAATATTATGTGCTTTTTGTTTTTAAATATGTGCAATTAAACTAAATATTGATCTCACGGCCTTGTTTAGCATTTGTTTATTATTATCCTTACTTATTTGTGGTCTATTTTTTCAGTTCCATATATTAGACTGTTATTAGGAGTTCGGCAAAATTCTTTCGAGTTTAAAAGGGTTCCGTGTCCAAATAAAATTGGGAAACACTGCCTTAGAGAATAACAAAAATATATGTATATTATTATGAGCTTTTGTGGGCAAAATCCACTTCTTCAACGTTTGGTGTATTAATTGTAGTTGTACTATAGAGTTATGCATTTTTATAGCTGATACATTTAATTATAAAAAGTAAGTAAAATCTGTAATGTAAATGTGCACATTTTGGTCTTAAAATAAGGGATTGCCAATCAAAAAAAGGTTGAGAAACAGAGTTCTAGACCATAAGCTTGAAGCATTGGGGAATGAATCCATGCTACAGTTCTCATGGAATTTTAAATTTTATAGCACATAGCTCTGATTCTGCAATACCAACATAGACAAAGATTTGAGTGAAGTTGGTGAGAGTTTTCCTTGTGCCATGCATGCAAATTCAGGCCCTGAAGCATTAATCTAATTGATCAGCCTGGTGGGACTGTTAAAACACTGATTTGGACGCTGGACTGAGCCATTGATCGACTGATCTCATCTTCTAGGACGCTGTTGGTGAGCGACTACACTAATACTTGATCGACAAATCTGATTGCAAGTGTCACATAAAAACCTGCCATCTGCAGGTGCTAGGCACACTTTTCAAATCTCACATTTTTCTTGTAATATTTGGGTATGTTGACTTTCAAAGCACGTGAGAGCCTGTGCAATAGTTTGCCGCCAGAACAATCTGTCCTGAGCTATGATTTCCAGATCACCATGAGATATGCCGCATTACTTCATGTTGGCCTTTAAGATATCTTTATCAATTTTTTTCTGACTGGCAATAGAGCATTTTCCACAAACAAGAAGACCATAAAAGACTACCTTCAGTATCCATGTGTCATCCATCCTCATAACATGACTAATCCAGTGAAACTGATCAGAAGCATTGCTTCCATGCCACTCAACTTAAGGACATTTGAGTTGGGAATTTTTTCCCACCAATTCACGTGGACAATCACAGCGCATATGGAACTGGTCAAGTTTGAAAATGTGCCAACGATATATGGTCCATGACTCCAAATCATATAGCAGAATAGTCAGAATGGCTGCTTTAAAAACTGCTACCTTTATATGAAACTCCGGTCATCAGAAGAAGTGGGCTGGGCCCACGAAAACTCATGATACCATCTGCATGTTTTGTTAGACTATAAAGTGCTACCAGACCATTTGTTGTTTTTTAAGTTTATTCTTTATATGAAAGTTAACATCATGGTCATTCCATAAGAGTATAGCCAATCTTTCAAAGGTAGTGCTAACTTTGGCTAGTTGAGCAATTACATTGTCATCCACATTTAGTCTGGAGGATAGTACACTTCCAAGGTAGCAGAACTTGTCAACAGCCTTACAAACAATATCAGCAACTGTTATCACTGGAGTGCTAGGCTCTTTTCAAACAGACTGAGACATAAACCTCTGTCTTCTTGAGGCTCGCGATGAGTCCAAATGGCTAGTTTTCGTAGCAAAACTGTGAAAAAGCACCTGTGCATCCTCAGCTGAATGACCCAGTAATGCACACAAACAGGATGTCATGGATAGTTGTAGTGAAGACATTGGTGTGAGCCTGAAGTCTTCAAAGGTTGAAAATGCTATGTTCAGTTCAGAACTGAATGGGTATGCCCAATTTGCAATCCTTGAAAGCAGCTAGCAGAAGAATCGAAAAGCAGATGCTGAACAGGAGAGGAGCAAGGACACATCCTTGCTTTGTACCATTTGATACTTCAGAAGATACCGATGTCTCTCCATTGTGAAGGACGCGATGCTACATACCATCATGAAAGGAACAAACTATATTGATTAATTTTTTCAGGACAGCCAATGTGACCAAGTACCTTCTAAAGCCCGTTTCTGTTGACCATGTCAAACACCTTGGTCACGTCGATGAAAATCATGTAGCCATCCTGATGTGTTTCTTGGATCTGTCCAGATATAAATATCAAGTCAGCAGTGCCTCAACTGTATTCTCTCTCTCTCTCTCTCTCTCTCTCTCTCTCTCTCTCTCAAAAAAAAGTGGAATTGTGTGCTTTATGTGTTCTTACAACTGTACTGCACTAAAGCAAGAGGTCAGACTGATCTGCAGTAGAGTTCACTAGTACTAAGTGAGGTGAGTAATGAACTGAAATAACTTTTCCAGCATTTGTTTTCCCGTCTGAGGAGCTGGGAACTGCCTCCTGGAGATTTCAGGGAAAGTCATTGTCCACTTAAACCTTTGCAGAGGAATTTCCCTTTTGACACAGCCCTGCTAATTATGTTGTTAATCTTCCAAATGTTGCTTTAATGTTGCTTCCTACTCCCTGTGTTTTTTATTTTTCTTTTGTTTTTTCTAAATTTCCATCCCTAGCCAACCTTTCTTGCTCTGCCAGGCAGGCTGAACTAGTCTTAATGCTGAGCGTTTTCAGAGTGGGAATTGGCTGTTGTGGTGATATTCTTCCCCCCTAAGCTTCTGTTGTTTGTCTGGTTGAGCCCCTTGAAGTTCATGTGTATAAAATATATGCGTTTTGTACTTCTGTAGCATTACATTTGGGACATCTTGTGTCTATAGACTGCACTGCTGCTTAAAGATGAAGATGTTTGCAGTTGCTTTGATACTTGTGGCTCTCACATTCCTGCTTAATTTCCATTTTTCTCCTTGTTCTGATTAAGTTTGGGCAGTTCCTGATTTATTAGTATTTATTTAGTATTGTTGCCTATTGTAACTAATGAAAGTTACAAACAGACAGCTCTGTTGTCAATGGGGATTGAACCAGAAACTTTCAGCACCAATGCCCAGGCTTATGCTGTGAGAAAGTGATATTCTATATAAGTTAATAGACCAACTAGTGGGAAACATAATTGGAGGAACTATATTGCTGTATTATGCTGTATTTGAGTTTCATATTCCCAGTCCACGGGCTAGAAATTTGACTGGTCTTTTGTTATGTTTTGTTTTTGTTTTTTTTTCTTTGAGCTAGTATTTGCATTTGGTGCCACTTGTACTAAAAACTTTACAACAATGATTTTGATCAGTGAGCTTTCAGTATGAATATGATTGGAGTTGATTGTAACTAAAATTCCTGCCACATCCCGCTGCTTCAAAGCAACATGAGAATGAAAAACGGCTTTCTGTTCACTGAATATGTTTCTTTTTTATATAGGATTTGCATCCTACAGTGATGCGATTATGGGCCTGGGTGACCACATTTAGTAAAATGTGGCCTCCTGCTGGGGGACTTGAGGGAATATTTTTGCTTTTAGATACATGAGTACCTGTTAGTCAGAGAGTGACTCACTGAAACCTGAGGAAAAGTGTTTTATAACCAGATCCCCATATAAATGTTAACTGCACTCAAATCATTCTTAGCATAAATTATTGACATTACTCATCCTTCTTACCCTTTATTAAAATGAAAAAGATTCAGTATGTCTTCAGAATAGGAAACTGACAGACACATTTAGTTACTGATCCTTTTCTTGCTTGTGTAATTTGGCTAAATTTGAGTCTGACTTCATATAATTTAAATCTGAAGATACTGACTGTGTCTAAGAAGAAGCTTCATTTCCAGACCATTTGTCATATTCACCAGCTATTTCAAGGTTCCAAGCGCTCGCTCTAAACCAGTGTTTCTGAAAGTGTTCTGCGGAATCACTTTGAGAAATACATTAACTGGCCGCCCTGGTTTTTTTAATTTATTGGCGCCGTGGCCACGGAACCTCATGGCTCCCATTGGCTTCGTTTCATCCTTTGCAGCCAGTGGGAGCCACGGTAAGCAGCATGGGCCTGGCCACCACTTCCAGCTGCTCTGCTTAGCTGCAAAGAGCAAAACGGAGCCAATGGGAGCTGCGAGGCTCCGTGGCCACGGCGCCGGTAAATAAACAAACCGGGGTGGCCAGTTAACGTGTTTCTCAAAGTAATTCTGCGGAACGCTTTCAGAAACACTACTCTAGACAGAGCTAATACTAGAATAAATGGGGGGTGCTGTGCAGAGAAGAGCATCCTGTGAAATGCAGTTCTTCTGTTCTTCTTTGAGTGGTCCCTGTGGGTGCTCCATTCTAGTTCCACTCTAGGTGTCAGGTCCGTCCCGGCGCCACTGGTCGGAGGGTTTTACAGCCGTAGTTGGCTGCGCATGCGCGTTTAGCGCCACGCGCCGTTCGCGCGCTTTCCAACGACGCGCGGTCCGGCCCCCCACCAGTTCCTCTCAACTGTCCTCGGTTGCTGACGGAGCTCCCTTCTTCTCTTTGGAGAAAGCTGGTTTCTGTGGAAAAAAAGTTAGATTTAGTGTTTTATTGTTCATAGTTAGTTATAGTTAGTTAGCTTAGAGTTCCTGTTAGCTGTTCAAAAAAACAAATGTATTCTCTTATCTATATAATGTTCTTCTAGTTTGCTAAATTATTAGTCATAGTTTATAGTTAGTTTAGTAAGGATTTCAGTGGGATCCCTGTTTGTTCCGGACCCACCATGCCTGGTTTGCCAGGTTTTAAAAAGTGTTCCCTGTGTAGGGACGCAATGCTGGCCTTAGACAGCCATGCTGCCTGTATTCGGTGCCTGGGGGAGTCACATATACCCCAGAAGTGTGTCCACTGCTCGAAGCTGACTGTGAGAACACGTAAGGACAGAGAAATGTGCCTTAAACTAATTCTTTTTGATAAGGTGCTTCAGCCTTCTGATGGCGCACCATCAGACCCTGCTGCGGCTCAAAAGAGGAGAGCGTCATCCCCCAAGGCGCTGGCCTCAGAGAAGAAGCGAGCTTCTCCTGCTCGCTCTTTACCTGGTGCTCCAGTGCCCAGAGTCAGCCAGGGGGATGAGCCGGGGACTTTGGGGATTGGGCCGCAGCCTTCTAAATCGGCGGTACCACCTGGTCCCAAAGCACTTGTGCCCGCCAGCACGTGCAACATCCGCACCGACGCCGTCATCCACACAGGCAGTCGAGCATGGACGGAGTGCGGCACCGGCGCACCGACATCACCTGGCACTGGACACGGCGCCAAGGAAGTCGTGCGACGTGGCACCCAGCACGGTGCTGCGCCTATTGGCACTGCAAGCAGCACCGCAAGAATAGCGAGAGGCGGCACTGCAATTGGCACCACGAGAAGCGGCCGTAGCGGCACCGAGGGCGGCACCGCAGAGATCACGCCAAGCGGCACCGAGTACGGCACCGTGGAGGGAGCGCAAGAAAGCACCTGACACGGCACTGGCACCACCATTAGAGATGACCTCAGCATCGTCGTCTACCTCTCAGTCGCCGGTTTTGATAATTGATGAGCAGACCCAACCTCCAGCTGATGGGCAATCAGATGATGTCTCGGAGGCAGCTGCCACTACGGTTCCCACAAAGACGGCCAGGAAATCAGTAGCGCAACTTCCCTCACTCTCGCCATTCCCAGTTTTCTCACCGGAACCATCCCCCTCACCTCAGCATGGGCGTTCCCCATACAGGAGATCTCACTCAGAGCGGGAATCTTGCCACAGACACGAACCCCGGTCTCCACAACGTCGATATACCTCACGTTATGCCTCCCATGAGCGCAGACCTTTTTCCCCTCACGGGTCCCATTCATCGACCCACTCTCTCTCTGCAGCTTATCACAGTAGACATGGGAGCTACTACTCATCCAGAAGATTGTCTCCTGCATATTCTGACCGATACTATGGACATCACTACACATCTCATGGCTGTAGGAGGTCTCGCTCGCACACTCACTCGTGCTGCTATCGTTCCTCATCATTTCGCTGATATTCACCACCATGGCAGGTCCAGCAGCAGACCCAACCATTACCGCTGCCTTCTAATGTCCCTTCGGTTCCAACACATCTCTCGGAGCCAGAGGAAGGGTAGATACCGGACATGGACGACCGTCTCAAGAGGCTTCTCCAACAGACCTCTCTTCATCCTCGCCCTATGAAGTGGTATTCGCAGGAGATACCTCTCCTCCTGATGATGCGCGGGAGTTTCAAGATCTTTTTAAGAGAGTGGCGGAATCTCAAAAGGTGCAATTGGCTGAGGTTCAATCGAAACAATACAAGCTGCTAAAAGATTTGCACCCTAGGCACCAATCTAAGATAGCGCTTCCGATCGACGAGGCCATCCTGGAGTCAGCAGTGGAGATTTGGGACACCCCGGTGTCTACCACACCGACGTCTAAATGTGCTGACAAGAAATATTTCATGCCATCAAAGGGGTTGGAATTCCTTTTCACCCACCCCCAACCTAACTCCCTCATGATGGACGCAGCCCTGCAAAGGGCAAAGAATCCCCAAATAAAGAATACGGGGGCAGATAAGGAGGCAAAGAAATTGGATATATTTGGCCGAAAGGTATATTCATCATCCACGCTCCTCCTCCGTATCGCTAACTATGCATCATTGTTATCAAATCATAGCTTTGACAACATAGCTAAGCTGGGTGAGATTGCGCAGCGCATGCCAGATTCCGATAAGACGATTCTACGGGCCATGGTGCAAGAAGGATATGCGTGTTCCAGGGCAAGCCTCCAAATGGCCATGGACGTTGCTGACACGGCAGCACGGTCTATAGCAAGCACGATAGCAATGAGACGATCCTTCTGGCTAGCAACAGCAGGTGTTTCAAGAGAGCTGCAGATGAAAGTCGAAGATCTGCCCTTCAACAGGACCAAATTATTTGCTGAAAAGACCGATGAGGTCCTTCATACGGGCAAGGATTCCCACACTACCCTGCGTATGCTCGGCATGTACGCACCACCCTTTAAGCATAGGCGGTACTTTCCCTTTCAAAGAAGGTACGACCATCAGCCACGCAGACAGCAACAGCAACAACAGCCATTTGACCAAACGCATCTGAGGCAACGACCCCAATGCAGACGTCCTCAAACATCATGCCCGACCAACCCAGTATTCTCCAAACAACAAATTTGACTCCTCGGTTGGGGGCTTGCATGTACCAATCCCTGTAACAAACATCTCCGGCACCTTACTTCTCTTTCACCATCGTCTTCGCCCTTTCTATCAACAGTGGGCCGAGATAACAATGGACAGATGGGTTTTAGAGGTCATAAAATCAGGTCTCACGATTCCCTTCACCTCCATTCCTCCCACCCACCCACCTACCCCGTCCCTCTTCAGGGACCCATCTCACGAACTCCTCCTGAGACAGGAGGCCTACCGCCTCCTCACCATCGGAGCGATAGAAAGGGTCCCAGACCAATTCAGAGGAAAAGGGTTTTATTCGCATTACTTCCTAACGCAGAAAAAGACGGGAGGTTGGAGACCCGTCCTCAATCTTCGCCGGTTTAACCATCATCTTCGGAAATTGCGTTTCAAGATGGTAACCCTTACCACAATAATTACATCTCTCGGCACAACGATTGGTTCGCAGCCCTCGATCTGCAAGATGCATATTTCCACATCACCATTCACCCCGCTCACAAGCGATTTCTTTGATTCGTGATTGCAGACGAACACTTCCAATATCGTGTTTTGCCCTTCGGTCTTGCATCAGCACCCAAGGTATTCTCAAAAACGCTGGCTGTAGTGGCGGCTCATCTCTGCCGTCTAAATGTGGTAATATTTTCATACCTCAACGATTGTCTGATAAAGGCCACAACGCAACAAGAGGCCCTAGACATGGTGGCACTGGTCAAGCATACATTCGAGTCCCTCGGGCTCATAGTGAACAAGCAAAAGTCAACGATAACTCCGACACAAACCATAAAATTCATAGGAGCGATCCTCGATTCTCTAGAGGCCAGAGCATACTTGACCTTGGACAGATTTCAGACAATTCAGAACCTGATCCATGTGCTCGTCGAAGCTCCAACAATATCGGTCCACACCTGTCTCCATCTGCTGGGGCACATGGCGGCTACTACCTTTGTCGTTCCCTATGCTCGACTCCACCTGCAGAACTTGCAACACTGGCTAGCAACTGTGTACATACCTGCAAAGCACAGTATTCACAAATTAGTAATCCCGCCGTCTCACGTTCGCATGTCTCTTCGATGGTGGACAAAAGCAAAAAATCTCATGACAGGCATTCCTTTCCAGAGGCCACAACCATCCGTTCAAATAACAACCGACGCTTCTCTTATTGGCTGGGGCGCTCACATGAACAGAGGACGTGTACAAGGCAAGTGGTCCCCCACCGAGAGGTCTCTGCACATAAATCTTCTAGAGCTAAGAGCTGTTTTTCATGCATGCAAGCACTTTCTACCGCGCATAAGGGGCACCTCCGACAGAATTCTCACGGACAACGTAGCCGCAATGTATTACATAAACAAACTGGGAGGAGCAAGATCACACTCCCTGTGTGCCAAAGCGGTGCGGTTCTGGAACTGGTGCATATGGAACAACATCACTGTAACAGTGTCTTACTTACCTGGCACCAGCAATGTCATTTTCCCCAAGATCACGAATGGGAGATAAGAACGGGGTTTTTTCGCAGATGGGGAACTCGGGCAGTGGACCTCTTCACCACTCCCGACAACGTGAAGTGTCCCCTCTTCTGCTCCAGGGCAGGTATCGGCAGAGCTTCTCTCGGCGATGCCCTCCTAATCACTTGGAAAAGGACGCTTCTATACGTGTTTCCTCCAGTGATCCTCATCCCCAGAGTATTGCAGAAAGTCAAGACAGAGGCGGCAACTGTCATCATGATAGCACCGGCCTGGCCGAGGCAAAAGTGGTATCCACTCTTATACAGGATGTCGCTTGCACCATTCTGGCCCCTTCCTCTTTACCCGGACCTTCTCTCACAAGAGAGGGGTGCTCTCCTACATCCCAGACTGGACTCATTGCATCTGACAGAATGGCTGCTAATTGGCTCAGGGACGGAGAGAACCTTTGCTCAGACCGGATTAAGATAATACTGGTACACAGTAGGAAGTCTTCCACACAGAATACTTACCTAGCAAAATGGCGTAGATACTCCCAAAGGTGTCTTCGAAACAGCATAGAACCGCAGACAACTCCCTTACACCGAATCCTTGATTATATGGTTCACTTGCAGAGTTCAGGGCTTTCCCTTTCGTCCCTAAAAGTACATTTAGCAGCTATTAGTGCTTTTCACTGTCCCGTGGAGAGTTATTCAGTATGCAGCCATCACATCACAAAAAGATTTTTAAAGGGTATCATGAATCTGTACCCGCCTCGAAGGCCCCCACCTCCCTGTTGGAATCTGGATCTGGTGCTGGATACTATCATGCACCCTCCATTTGAACCTGTCGCGACTGTTCCACTCCAAATGTTGACAATGAAGTTAGTTTTTCTACTTGCCATCACGTCAGCTCGTAGAGGTAGTGAATTGGTGGCTTTGATGGCATCACCACCTTTCACCTCTTTCTCCAAGGACTCGGTTACGTTACGTTTTCACCTGGCCTTTACACCCAAGGTCTGCTCCTCTTTTCACGTAAATGAGCCCATTGTTCTTGCATCCTTTTATCCCAAACCTCATTGTCACGAAAGGACGCTCTGCTGTATACACTCGACGTTCGCCGAGTGCTGTCGTCTTATATATAGAGAACACATCAATGGCGACAGACGGACAGACTTTTGGTTTCCATTGCACAGTGCTCCAAAGGCAAAGCACTGTCTAGCCAGTGTATTGCCAGACTCATTGGCCTTTGTATCTCCACCTGTCATGCTATACGAAACAGGCCCCTTATCACACAACTGACTGCCCACTCTTCAATTGTGGTAGCGACCTCCACGGCTTTCGCCAGCGGAGTTCCCCTCAGTGACATTTGCTGTGCAGCTACCTGGTCTTCCGGCACTTCCTTCATGCGGCATTACGCAATAGTACGACGTTGGGCCTCAGACTCGGCAGTAGCTTCTGCAGTGCTATCAGTTGCAGAAATGCATTGACCCAGAGTGCACACAGTGGCTACTGCTTTACAGTCACCCAGAGTGGAGCACCCACGGGGACCACTCGAAGAAGAAGAACTAGTTACTCACCTCTGGTGCAGTAACGGTGGTTCTTTGAGATGTGTCCCCGTGGGTGCTCCACCGCTCCGGGCTCTCTCTCTCTCTTTATTTCTCGTTGCAGACACCGAGCGGTGAGAGGAACTGGCCGGGGGCTGGACCGCGCGTCGTTGGAAAGCACACAAACAGCGCATGGCGCTAAACGTGCATGAGCGGTCCAGCCGACTATGGCTGTAAAATCCTCCAACCAGCAGCGCCGGGACGGACCCGACACCTAGAGTGGAAATAGAGTGGAGCACCCACGGGGACATATCTCGAAGAACCATCGTTACTGCACCAGAGGTGAGTAACTAGTTCTTCTCATGAAGCAAAATTCTGGCTTCACTAGCACTGCACAACCACTGTTGTGTCTCATAAACAGCACCTTGGCTCTTCAGAGTGGTTGGGCAACTCTCCTTTCATTTGTATGTTGCTGTTAGTCTCAAATCTCCATTCTTGAGTGTTTGCATGTTAAAATCTAGCACAGATAGAATCGCTTCTGCTGAGTGCTGAATGCCTCATGTAAAGTTCTGAGACCCCGTCTACATGAAGTGGAGTATGTATGATAATGGTGATAAAAGGTTCAGGATCAGGTGATATGGTGGCAGTATTACAGCTGGAGCGGGCTAAGCTGGTAAAATTTTAATTTGGAGACGACGACAATCTTTCGCCTGGTTTATCATATAGTAATGAAGTAACATACTGATGACTTTAGAAGAGCCTGTCTGATTTAGTAGACAAATAGCAGGAGCACTAAGTGTGTACCTGTCAAAGGTTGCTGCAATATGAATGTAACTATATGGCTATATCTAGACTACAAAGGTAGTTCGGAAAAGGATACACAAATTGTGGTTCTCAATTTACATATCCTTTTCCGCTTTTCTGTCGAAAGAGGCTTTTCCAAAATTTGGCGCGTCTACACGGTGCCAAATTTTGGAAAAACCTGCTCTTTCAACACATCCCTTCTTCCTCGTAGAATGAGGTTTACAGGGATGGCAAAAGAGCGTGTCCGCTTTCCCAAAATTTTTTTTGGAAAAGCGGATGCATTCCTTGGACGTGGCATTGCTTTTCTGGGATACCTGCTTCAGTTCTGAAGGCAGCAGAGAAGTAAGGATGGAAATTCTGTGACCCTTTTAAAATAAACTTGCAAGACACCTGCAATTCCCTTTTGGGTAAGGGCCCCATATTTAATAAACATTCTTCCCCATGAAATCTGTCTAGTATGTGGTAAAAGCACACAAAAGACCAAATTTCACAGGTGCGGGGAAGGGGGAGGAAACCAGATTTCATGGCCTGTGATGCATTTTTCTTGGCAGTGAATTTGGTAGAGCCCTAATCATGAATTCTGTTCCCATTGCCATAGAGATGTTGCTGATTTGCTTGCTTGCATCTTTTTGGACATAAATAATTATTTTAATGTGAGAACAAGAATCATTGTATATTAATCAAAGCATCAGAGTAGGAGCCAGTTGAGCTAGGTTCTGTTTCTGGCTCTGCTGTTAGTGTTTGATTTTGGGCTGCATACCTTCTCTGCACTTGGATTTTACCATTTTTCTAGAATAGAAATGAAAGCAGCTATGTAACAGGAAATTGCAAAACTTTATTTAATTAATGTTTTAAAGGGCTTGGAGCACCTTAGATAGAAAACATTTATGGAAGTGCAAAGTGAAAAATAAACTAAAAACAATGGGCCCCATTAATTGCTTGTGTAAACCTGTTAAGGTTACATCATAGACATGTAAAATTGATGAACATTGGTCAGCAGGTGGGATTGAACCTGTGACCTTAGGAGCTAAAGCCACGTGCCACCACATGAGCTCCAACCGGACTCTGCTAAGGCTGTAGAGTAGTTTTCACTCTCCCTTGTTAGCAGTCTTGGTGCCTCTAGGTTACAGATGTTTGGCCTAATGACGTCTAATACACCTGTCTTACCAATGTACCTCATTAGGTTATAGTTTTTTCTATGAATCCTTCTAATTTTCTAAACTATGATTATATCATTCTGGACTCTCTAAAGCAGCAGTTCCCAAACTGTGGGTCAAACCAGAGTGGGTTACCAGGGCTGGTGTTAGATTTCCTGGGACCCAGCATTCAAGCCCAAGGCCAAGCCCCACTTCTCGGGACTGAAGTCAAAACCCAAAGACTATAGCCCTGAGCTGTGGGGCTCAGGCATTGGCTTCAGTACTGGGCAGCTGAGCTCAAGTTACAGCTCCCTTACCAAGAGCAGAAGCCCTTGAACTTTGGCTTCACCCCCCTCCCCAGTGCATTGGGGCTTGGAAATCAGCTTTGACCCTCATATCTGGGGCAACAGGGCTCGGGAATCACCCCTTCCCTTCCTGAGGTTGTGTAATTTTTATTGTCAGACATAGTTGACTTGTCGCACTTGGGTCATGCAAATCCACACTATGTCCCTGGCAAAATTTTAATTGCTCAATGGTGTGCCCCCACATCTCCCCCCCCAACCCTCTGGAGGCCCTCCCTACACCCTTCCCCCTGCAGGCTTGAGTTGCCCCTGTTGTCAGAAGCAGGTTGTAGGGGAATGAAGTTTGAAAAACGCTGCTCTAGAGGTACCAGATACTCTTTTATAAGGGCTGATTCAGGAACCCACTCTAAGCACATGAATAGTCTTGAAGTCAAGGTCTGCTGGACTGGGGCCTTTCTCTTCAACATCAATAAATAGTGACAATTCCTTTAAAAAAAGGAATAAAAAATGTAGGTCAGTTATAAAAAATCTGGGTGTAGTCAGTCAGAATTTACTGCCGTGGTGTCCAGACAGGTCTCTGGCTCTGTCGATTAGGATAACCAGAAGGCTGCTTGCGTACATGCTCAATGATGTGGGCTCGGTGACCACCACAGACCCCGGGAGTGTCTCCAAAGACCACAAATCAGATAAGGATTAAAGGTGCCTCAGCACAACCCGTGGGAAACTCCTACTGCCCCCCAGCTGGACAAAGACTGTCTCCCTAAGACTCCACTTTATATACAGGTACAAACAAGTTACACATCACTCCTGACATGTCAGGTTACCACCCATCGCCCTGTACCTTATGGTGTCATTAGATCATCTCTATCCATCATGCTGTCATCTTAGACCCTTTCCTGAACCTGGGGTCTATATCTGTGGGGAGTGTGTACCAAGGTCTTTTTTAATGAGCTGGTGGTACCGTGTGCATTCAACTTCTGACCAGTACCATTTACTGTTTTGCAGTCGGTACCTAGCACCAATTATGGTTCTACATCTGGGCCTATTACCAATTAGCGTTTTGCTCTCTCAGCCCTGTTTGTGCCAAGTTCTGTGAGCAGGCGCCTGCCTCTTGCTCACAGCTTAGCTTTGCTTTATGTTAGCCATGTTTTGTCCATTGTTAGCTAGGCCACAGGCTTCAGACCTTTTTGGGAGTTTTTGCGCAAAACGGATCCGTCTACACTGCTTGCTTTTGTGCCAAAACCTCTTGTACAAAAAGCCTCGGGCAGAGAATATGCTAATGACAGCACAACAAATGCTAATGAGCACTTCATTAGCATACTCTCTGCTGGCAAAAGCTGGCAGTGTAGACATAGCCTGGTACTGAAATTCAAAATTAACAGGAATTGTCTCTAAAGTTGGATGCGGTTAAGGATATTGGTCAAAGATAAGTAAACAGTAACCTGAAAAGGGCTATTTTAGAAATGATTCTGTCTGATTAGGATTATAAGAATTTGTTTAGAAAATAATAAAACATTTTCATCTTTCTCTTAAATTGACTCTTCCTTTGAAATTATTACATTGCAGAATGTTTACATTTTTTAGAGAAATAATTCAGACACATTAAACTCACAGGGCAACTTTCACACTACAAGAAACTTTGGGGAAAATGTTTTACACAAAAATAAGGGACATGATCCTGAAATCAAACCCACAAGTATGGACCCATGTGTTACCTCGCTACACACACACAATTAAGATTGCCAATTTTGGGTGGAGATATTGCTCGAGGTTTCATTACATGGCATAATATTTAACTAAAAATTAACCTGTAATTTCTGGAGAATATTGGATAATCCTGGAGTATTAGAAACCCTACCTCCAGTATGTAGGAGGGGTTGGCCAGTATTTTCCAGGGCCCTGTTAGCCTTTTTTCAATTTTAATAATTACTTTGCTATTCCTAGTTCAACTTCAAAAATTGTTGCCCTCAGACATTCCATTCTGCCTCAATGCAAATGAAAGAGTCATCACAAAATCAGCATTATGATTTCATTGTAGGGTCAAGTAAACAGCGAAGATTGATCTGGGAGAGAGCAAGCCTTTGATCCAACACACATAGTTTTAGTAATTGGTAAAGATGAGTTGCTGATCAGAACTTTTAAAAAGTACTTGTATATTCAATTTGGGAGGGATGGTTTGGATCACATCTCTAATAGTTAGCAAAAGTGATTAAAGGAATTTATATGTCAAGAGAAGAGATGAAGCTGTAGAAACTTAATTTTTCCCACTATAGAAGTCTCTCATCAATCCATAGGAATATGGTGCTTTGTTTGTTCGATTTCACATACTTCTCTGGCACTGCCCCTAGAGTGCTGAAGATTAAAGCCTCATTCTTTCACCTCTGAGAACTTGGGTTCATATTAATCTTAAATCTGTGAAGTGCACGGAAGTGTATTGTCTCTTCCCAATCCTTACTGGATAATTAATCACATCAGCCAATGCTGAGAATGTTGGCTGTAATTGGCAGTGACGCTTCATGGGTGTTCCAGCATTCCTACACCGGGGGTGGGGCAAGCTAGAGAGACATTGGCAGAGCTGTGCGGAAATGGCACTTGTAAGATTATTGATTAATTGTAGCTCATGCCATCAGAGCTCCTTACACTGTTAAGCATGCAAACATGATGGAAATCTGTAGGAATGTGAGCTAATGAAGATAGTAATAATGATGGATGTTTGCAAAATGTTTTACAAACAGTAAATGATAATCTCTCCCAGATACATCCTCCTAACCTTCTCTATGAAGCAGTTATTGTCCCCATTATACAAAAGAGGAAACTGAGGCACACAGAAAGTAAGTGAATTGTCCAAGGCATATATAAAGTGTCCCAGCTGGATGCAGCATAGGAGAGTAAAATGCTATTTGATTAATTAAACAGTTAAAGGTTATGATTAACTGGTTAACCACTTAAATGGTGGGCGGGCTGGAGTGGGCCCCCTTCAGCAATGGCGTTCATGGCATGCTGCTCCAGTCAGGCCAGGCCCACCACAAGCGGGGGCTGCTCCCGCCTGCGACATGCTGCTCTGGCTGGTCCAGGCCTACTGCAGACAGGGGCTGCTCCAGCTGGACTGGAGCCCCTGCCTGTGACATGCCAGACCAGGCCCACTGCAGGCGGAGGCTGCTTGAGCCCCCACCAGTTAAACATAGCTGGTAAGCGTCTCCTTTAGCCAGTGATGCTTAGCGGTTAACCATTCATATCCCTAATGCAGCATGGATCAGTGTAGGAAGTAGAAGACTGGCAATCAGGATGTCTGGGTCCCATTCCCAGCACTGTTATGCCCACTGTGTGACTTTAGGCAAGTAACTTAACTGATCTGTGCTGTGGCTAAGGAGACCAAGGTATAGCACAGGAAGACAAGATAACAAAGATGGCTTTACCACCTTTTTGTTCCCTTTTTTCTGTGTTGACTGTCAGGCCAGTCCTCAATATAAGAGCAGGGTGAAGATTACTCTCAAACGCATCAGGTGCTAATGGCCCCAGTGACCTGTTTATCAGCTTGGTGTCAAAACCCAACAAATAAAACCCAATATAAAACTCCTGTAGGAATTTTGAGAACTGCAAATGGTAAAAGTGCGAAGTTTTATTTTTAAGGATTCAGGAGTTCCTATTCCTGTTCCTACACCTACCTGTGCCTTTCCTTGTAATGCTGAAATACTGTGTGTAAGACCCCAGATTAAATAGAGTGGTTGAAATATTTGTGCAGTATCCAGGGACATGTTGAAAGTGAAAATCATTCATAATTATTGTTTGATACACTTTACATCTGTCTGCTTTAATGGGGTTCCATGTAATGCTCAGGGTTCAGGAAGGACAAAAGGCAGTCCCAATCAATTATCAGAGTTCATGCAAGATGTCTGATTGCCTGGAGATTCAATCCAGGGGGGAAGTACAGTGAAGGAGCTCCTGGGCTAGTGTGAAATAACAACACTCAGTCTGATAGAGCCGCATAAGGCAAAGTGAATCCAAGTAGCAGTTAGCAGGCCATGGCTTAGACAAGACCAGAAGGGATGTTGGAATTTAATATTCAGTTAGTAGCCAATCTGGGTCAAGCCCTTGTGACCAGGTTGCAGAAAACTGGAAGTTGATTCACTCAAGTCTCTGAATTCCCCGGTACACTAGTGCACTGGTGTGCCATGGTAGCCAATCCTGAAATCTCTGTAGCTCTCAGTCCAAGAGCATTTTCCCGACTTTCCTTTTCTCCAAAAGCATATGATTCTGCTTGGAATGTACAGTACATGTTCTGCTCTTCCAGTATTAGTTTGACTAACTATCTCCTACTTATAAGAAATACATAGGTTGGTCTTTGCAAGGCATTTATTTCCATAGGCAGATAAACAAAGAAAGGTTTGTGAAATTTCTGGTTGAACAATATTTCTAAAAAGCTCCATCCCGCCTTGCTGTTGTTTCTGTTGTTGTACTTTGCACTTCGTGACATCACTGGTGACAGCTAAATAAAGTGTATTTATTGTTAGATGTTCTTTGACCAAGGATGTTGATTTTTCCGAGCAATCAAAATCATGGAACATAGCCAGTTGTATGCATAAAGCTGCTAATCTACTACAGTACAGTAATTTCATCATACACTGAGTAAAAAGGGATGGCAGATTTAAAGAAACAGGAAATATACAATTAGAACAAAATTGAAAAGTAGTTTTATCTTTTTAATTTAACCCCCAAACAACCCCTGAATCGCCAAGATAGGTTTAAACAGCTACTTTCACTAAAATAAATAAATCTGCTTTTATAAATCAGACCTTTTCTTGCTAAATGGTTGTTCATATCACCTAAGATTAATAAGAAGAAGAAATAAGACTGTGTGCTTATATAACCTCTTCTCTTTGAGGATCTCAAAGTTCTTAATTAAAGTAAATGGATTGATACTTGCAAAATGCTTGCTTCTGCTTCTGCTGAAATCAGTGGTAAAACTCTCATGAATTTCAAATAGGAACCCTTCAGCATGCTTAAGGAGGGTTCAGATGTTTCTGCATCACTGTACATTTCCAGCTCGTTCAAAAGCCTCTATCTGCATCTGGTTATCAGCTGGCCAAGCGGGTAGATGGGCCAAAAGAGACTTTCCTTTTTTGTGTGTAATCCCTCCTAGGTTCTCAGGGAGTTGTTTTGGCCAAAAAGAGTTCCAGGGAGTGTGGTTCTTATATACTATAAACTATACTGTCTGTGCACGGAGCTATGGGATGTGTAAGGGTATGTCTACACATCAAAGTTAATTTGAAATAACAGCCGTTATTTCGAATTAACTTTACTAGTGTCTACACAGCCAAACTGCTATTTCAAAATAAATTCGAAATAGTGGAGCACTTATTTCGAATTTGGTAAACCTCATTCTACGAGGAATAACGCCAAATTCGAAATAGCTAATTTGAAATAAGTGCTGTGTAGACACTTATTTCGAAATGGGCCTGCAGCCTTCCCAGGGTGCCCTGGTGGCCACTCCAGCCTCAACCAAGAACATTCCTCTCCCTCTCCCCTCCCCGGAGCCCTTAAAGGGGTTGACACTAGCCACAGTGCCTGTGCCAGCTTCAAGCCTGCCAGCCCAGAGCCAGCAGTCACTGCCCCTGACCCAGTGGCCCCAAAACATGAGCCAGCAAGCTGCTGGCAGCCAGCCCTCCATCGCTCCCTAGGAGCAGCCTGCCAGCTCCCAGGAGCCTGCCAGGGCCTGGAGAAGGCGGGCACCTTCCTGGTCCATGGTGGAGATTAGGGTAGACCTTACTCAGGTTTGGGAGGGTTGCCCCCAACGTCTGTGATCTCTGCACTAGACGGAGGAACGCGGCCATCTCTGGCAGGATAGCTGCCAGCCTGGCCACCAAAGGCCACATGCAAACCCAGGAGCAGGTTCGCATGAAAATCAAGTTGGTCCGGCAAGACCCCCAACCCTGAGCCTTGAGCTTCCCCTTCCCCTTCTTCCCCTTGCTTCCTCCTTCCACCTCCCAGGTTTCCCCCTCCCCTCTCCTACCCTCTTTTCTCCCCTCTCTCACCTTCTTTCTCCAGTCTCCCCAGTTTCATCCCTCCCCCCCCCCCGCAGTTTTGTTAAATAAAGAGAGTTTGTGTTCATGAAAATATGTGTATTTTATTTGACATCAGGAAGGGGGGCTGGGAGGGTAAGCGGAACGATGTGGGGGAGGAATGAGGCACAAGCCCCCAGTGGGGCAGACCAGGGAGGCTCTTAGTGCTCCTCAGGGTGGAAGCTCTCCCGCAGGGCCTCCTGGATACTGACAGCCCCCCGATGGACCTCCCGGATGGCAGCCTGCAGAAAGTGCAGCCAGGCTCGCAGCAACGCGTTCACGAGAAGCACCAGAGTGCCCAGGGGCCTCTCTGGCTCCGTGTTGCAGAGTGCTGTGGTGTTCCGAGTGAGGGCAATCAGAGCACGCAGAGACACAAATGCTTTGCTGTGCCTCATCGAGGTAGGCAAGCAAGCAGGGAAAGCTGAGAACTGGCTGCCTGGGGTGCGGGTCCCTTTAAGCACAAGCCTCAGATAGCCTCAGGCAGCAGCCACACAAATAAACTCCTGACCTGATGCCCTGCTGGACCTCGTTCCGGCCAGCCTTCAGTGCAATTCAGTGTCCACTCAATGTGGTCGCGCTATTTCGAAATGCATTTTGTGTGTAGATGTGTTATTTCAAAATAAGCTATTTCGAATTAACTATTTCGAAATAACACTATGATTGGTCCTCTCCTCCCATATGTCTCCTGGAATCCACCGTCTTTGGGGTCATCTTTTCGGGATGAGGCAAGTTGCACCCCCTGATGGCAGGCTTCAGAGACATTTCTATGAGGGACTGCTTACTGAATTTTCCTTACAAAAATCTCTTTTCATTCCATTGTCCTCGCCTGCAGGACACTTGGGCTTAAGGTAGGTCAGCATCATTATCCCTGTTTTATAGACATTTACGTGACTTGCCTGGGTGACAACAAAAAACTCATGATAGAGTAGGGAGTGAAATCCAGGGTCTTCCAGTTTAAACACTTTGAAACTGTTACATTGTGCCTTAGCAAGAAGACTCCTTTCTGTTCCTCAGAAACATCCTCCATATTAAAACAGAGGAATTTGAATAATTGACCACATTGAATTTGGATAGTTGGATGGGATTGGATTATGGCAGGTAGCCTATGCTGCTACCAGGCTGCTGTGGCCACAGTGCCATTTTAGGGTATGTCTACACAGCAAATTTATTTCGGAATAACAGCCAAATAGCTTATTTCAAAATTAATGTGCTGTGTAGACGTAGTCTTAGTGTGCTAGCTAGAGCAAAACTAAAGCAGATACTGAGCTGGAAATTATACCTCAAGCTGTATAGTTTTAGTGCAGACCTACCCTAAAACTATACTGTGGCTCCCAGCAGGTCTTTCTGCACCTGTAACAGCTGAATACTAGAGCATTTATTTTTCTTCCACTCAGTGGTTGTAGGTGATTGAGGAAACCCATGCATCACAAACAGTGTCTTTAATCTGTTGTTTACACAGAAGGGTAAATTAATAATGTAATTGCATAGGCGGAGAAATTGAAGCCTATACCTGGACTATGGAACCAAGCTATATTCATGGTTCTGGCCTATTCTTTCCTGATAACAATAGGTGATGCATTCACTGTGCAGATCTGATATAGAGAAGAGAAAGATAATATGGGAACAGTGGAGTCATTATGTTTGAAATGCATCTGATTTGTATTGCTTATGGAATGTTTGCATATTCAGAGCAGAGGGATTATTTGATACTTTTTCTGCAACAGGATCATTACTGTATGTAGCTAGTTGTTAGGGAGCATATGCCCACACAGAAATGCACTCTGTGGCTTTCAGCAATACTTGCCCTGTGATTTGGGACTGGGATATCAGTTATATGCAGCTGGTACTGGATTAAGAGCCCTGAAAAGAGTGACATTTCCATAGCATGAATTGTGGTACTGTAAGATTTCCCATCCTGCCCTCTCAGAATGTTTCAATCCTGACTTGAAGGTGACTTTTGTTGAGAGGGCAGTTCAGTCAGTCCTTGGCCTCTGCTGAGATTGTCAACAGTCAGAAAGGTAGGGCTCAGTGGTGGTTGTGCTGAAAGCTGTTCTGCCTTGGAGGGCAGTGTCATTCCATCCACCGTAGGCAGACGTGTGCTTTGCTCTCTTTCTGTAGGACCCCGATTCTGCTGCCGTTGAAATCAACGCTTACTTTGATATTGACTTAAGTGGGACAAGATCAAGTCCAAGGACTAAGTCCAGTGTTAAGGTGACAGAGATAAATTTAAATTCTATGGAAACCACAGGTATGAAGCCATGGCAAATACTGCTGGCATGTTCATAGTTATAGAGGTGTTGAACTGACTTGTCCTTCTTGAATGGGTATCAAAGATTACATAGGGCTGATCTAAGTTTGTTGTAATACAGTTCAAAATGGGTTGAGTTGAAATAAGGAATTGCCAGTACTTCTCCAACAACAGAGTGGGACACCAAAGGGAGAGTAATTAAGATGCCAAATCCTAGTATCTCTGCCAAGCCCAGTAAAGCTGGATACAACTAGGTACACTGTGAAGCATATCCAGTGCTAGAAGTAATATACCTACGCAGAGCCTGATTCAAAAGGCTATGGATCACTGCTTACTTGTCGTACAAGTGCTTGTGACTGCACTACCAGAAGTCAAGTGCTTGACCCTTGGGGAAAACTAGCCCTTGCAATGGAAGGAAGCAGGGTTTCCATAGAAGTCTGAATCTTCACCCTTTCTTGGATTTTGCACTAGAAGGTACTGAGCACCATCAATGGAGTTTACCCAGTAGTGGATTCAAGAGTGAGTGAATTGCATTTTGTATCCAGATCTGAGCCCTCAGAAATCACATCATTGGACCACTCTGTTGCTGTACCCATCCTTTGCCTATGCAGCTGAAAGCTGTTTAGGTCTCACAAGAGTCCTAAAACATGCAGCGGTCTAATAGAACTGGATGTCTTATCATGCTTGACTTTTCACGTCTGATCATTCTCTCCCACCCAGCCTCGTTATTTTATCTCCAAGGGCTCGGTTTAGATAGACAGACCGAGATGGACTGTAGTGGGAGATGTGGGAAGCAAAAAGGCAGTGCCCATGTTGTGTTCTGGGGTGTTCTGCCTCAAAAGGCTGAAGAAATGTGTGGCATGCATTCCTTTGTGGCTGCCCTCGTGCACCAATAGCACAAAAAGATGGCTTGAAGTGAGGCCTCCTCATTTTAGGGTTGTGTATGGCAGGTGCGCTAGCAGGTGTGTGACTCTTGGATGCATAGATCAAGTGAGAAAAGACTCTCTGGAAACCCTCTGTTCTTCCACACTGCTACTCCCTAAGGTCTCCATAAGGTTTCTATGATAGAGAAACAGAGGAGGGAGTGGGGGCCTCTATTGGGACTTCTTACTGGTTTTGGGGAACAGAAACAAAATTGGTTTTAAATATTAAACTTCTTACTGACTATAAATAGTGGAAAGGGCTAGCCTGTGAGGAGCAACCACTGAATCAGCTCTTTCAAAATAAAGAAAACCATAAATAAAGAAAACTCTGCCCTTTTCTAGAACCATCTGTTTGAGGACCATACTTTAAATATGTATTTGCAAAGTTGTAAACAGGTAATTAGAGAAGCATTATCCCCAGTTCACTGACAGGTAATTTTTGCATTAGCCTTGCTTAGTCTCAGTTTTCAAAAGCGTATGCCTAACTTGGGGTGCCTCCATTTTTAAAAGGCTATTTTTATTGTTTTTGTAGTGCTTGTTTTGAATTCTTGCAGTTAGCATTTGGACCTAGGAGAGATTCTTTCTCCCCACAAAAAAAATGTTGCTTGTTATACGATCTTTCAGATCTTGGCTCCTTAGTACTAAATGCATTTTCTTAAGCTTTTGAAAAATGTGAGGTTCAAAGATGTCTCTTATCTCCTCCCTTCCAAGTTTCCATATGTTACCTGGAAACACACCATACATCATATCGAGACATCCCTACTTGCTGACCAGCAGCACCTGCCATTCACTTAACATAAGAACATAAGAACGGCCGTACCGGGTCAGACCAAAGGTCCATCTAGCCCAGTATCCTGTCTGCCAACAGTGGCCAGCACCAGGTGCCCCAGAGGGGGTGGACCGAAGACAATGATCAAGCGATTTGTCTCCTGCCATCCCTCCAGCCTCTGTCAAACAGAGGCCAAGGACACCATTTTATCCCCTGGCTAATAGCCTTTTATGGACCTAACCTCCATGAAATTATCTAGCTTCTCTTTAAACTCTGTTATAGTCCTAGCCTTCACAGCCTCCTCTGGCAAGGAGTTCCACATGCTGACTACACGCTGTGTGAAGAAGAACTTTCTTTTATTAGTTTTAAACCTGCTACCCATTAATTTCATTTGGTGTCCTCTAGTTCTTCTATTTAGGAACTAATAAATAACTTTTCTTTATCGGCCCTCTCCACACCACTCATGATTTTATACACCTCTATCATATCCCCTCAGTCTCCTCTTTTCTAAACTGAAAAGTCCCAGTCGCTTAACCTCTCCTCATATGGGACCCGTTCCAAACCCCTAATCATTTTAGTTGCCCTTTTCTGAACCCTTTCCAAGGCCAAAATATCTTTTTTGAGGTGAGGAGACCACATCTGTACACAGTATTCAAGATGTGGGCGTACCATAGTTTTATACAGGGGCAGTAAGATATTCTGTGTCTTATTTTCTGTCCCTTTCTTAATAATACCTAGCATCCTATTTGCCTTTTTGACCGCCGCTGCACACTGTGTGGAAGTTTTCAGAGAACTGTCCACGATAACTCCAAGATCTCTTTCCTGATTTGTCGTAGCCAAATTGGCCCCCATCATACTGTACATATAGTTGGGGTTATTTTTCCCGATGTGCATTACTTTACACTTATCCACATTAAATTTCATTTGCCATTTTGTTGCCCAATCACTCAGTTTGGTGAGATCTTCTTGGAGTCCCTTACAGTCTGCTTCTGTCTTGACTATCCTAAACAGTTTGCGGATGATACCAAACTTTACCACCTCACTGCTTACCCCTTTCTCCAGATCATTTATGAATAAGTTGAACAGGATTGGTCCTAGGACTGACCCTTGGGGACACCACTAGTTACCCCTCTCCATTCTGAAAATTTACCATTTATTCCTACCCTTGTTTCCTGTCTTTTAACCAGTTCTCAATCCAAGAAAGGACCTTCCTCTTATCCCATGGCCATGTAATTTACACAAGAGCCTTTGGTGAGGGACCTTGTCAAAGGCTTTCTGGAAATCTAAGTATACTATATCTACTGGATCCCCTTGTCCGCATGTTTGTTAACCCTTCAAAGAACTCTAATAGATTAGTAAGACAGGATTTCCTTTACAGAAACCATGTTGACTTTTGTCCAACAAATTATGTTCTTCTACATGCTTCACAATTTTATTCTTTACTATTGTTTCACTAATTTGCCCGGTACTGAAGTTAGACTTACCGGTCTGTAATTGCCCGGATCGCCTCTAGAGCCCTTTTTAAATATTGGTGTCACGTTGGCTACCTTCCAGTCATTAGGTACGGAAGCCGATTTAAGGGATAGGTTACAAACCACAGATAATAGTTCAGCAGTTTCCCATTTGAGTTCTTTTAGAACCCTTGGATGAATGCCATCCGGTCCCGGAGATTTGTTAACATTAAGTTTTTCTATTTGTTCCAAAACCACCTCTACTGACACTTCAATCCGGGACAGTTCCTCAGATCCATCACCCACAAAGGACGGTGCAGATTTGGGAATCTCCCCAACGTCCTCAGCCTTGAAGATTGAAGCAAAGAAGTCATTTAGTTTCTCCGCAATGGCTTTATCGTCCTTGATTGCGCCTTTTATAGTTCGATCATCTAGGGGACCCACAGGTTTTTAGCAGGCTTCCTGCTTCTAATGTACTTAAAAACATTTTGTTATTTCTTTTGAGTTTTTGGCTAGCTGTTCCTCAAAATCTTTTTGCTTTTCTTATTACATTTTTACACTTGATTTGACAGTGTTTATGTTCCTTTCTATTTATCTCACTAGGATTGGACTTCCACTTCTTAAAAGATGCCTTTTTGTCCCTCACTGCTTTTTACATGGTGGTTAAGCCACGGTGACTCTTTTTTAGGTCTCTTGCTATGTTTTTTAATTTGGGGTATACATTTAAGTTGGGCCTCTGTTATGGTGTCTTTAAAAAGTTTCCATGCAGCTTGCAGGGATTTGGCTCTAGTCATTGTGCCTTTTAATTTCTGTTTAACTAACCTCCTCATTTTTGTGTAATTCCCCTTTTTGAAATTAAATGCCAGGGTGCTGGTCTGCTGAGGTGTTCTTCCCACCACAGGAATGTTGAATGTTATTATATTATGGTCACTATTCCGGCGGTCCTGTAACGGTTATTTCCTGGGCCTGATCCTGCGCTCCACTCAGGACTAAATCGAATTGCCTCTCCTTGTGGGTTCCTGCACCAGCTGCTCCAAGAAGCAATCATTTAAGCCATTGAGAAATTTTATCTCCGCTTCTCTTCCTGAGGTGACATGTATCCAGTCAATATGGGGGTAATTAAAATCCCCCATTCTTATAGAGTTCTGTGTTTTGGTAGCCTCTCTAATCTCCCTCAGCATTTCAGTGTCAGTATCCCTGTCCTGGTCAGGTGGTTGGTAATATATCCCTACTGCTAATTTCTTATTTTTGGAGCATGGAATTACTATCCATAGCGATTCTATTGAACATGTTGATTCATTTAATATTTTTATTTCATTTGATTCTACATTATCTTTCACATACAGTGCCACTCCGCCACCCACCCAGCCTGCTCTATCCTTTCGATATATTTTATATCCCGGTATGATTGTGTCCCACAGATTTTCCTCATTCCACCAGGTTTCAGTGATGCCTATTATGTCAATCTCCTCATTTAATACTAGGTACTCTAGTTCACCCATCTTATTAGTCAGACTCCTAGCATTTGTGTAGAAGCACTTTAAAAATTTGCCACTGCTTATTTGTCTGCCCTTCCCTGATGCATTGGATTCCTTTGTACGTGGTTGTTTGTCTGCTCTGGCCCATGGTTTGCCCTCTCCCCTCCTCTCTTTCTGACTACAGCTTAGAGAATCTCTATCAATGGATTCTCCTCTAAGAGAAGTCTCCCTCCGATTTACGTGCATCTCCACACCAATCGGCTTTCCCCCATCTCTCAGTTTAAAAACTGCTCTACGGCCTTCATCTGTAATTAATTGTGTGTGCTCAAGAGGTCCTGCATCTCTCAAGCTGGGAACCCCAAAAATAAGACATCTAAAATTAGAGGCTTCTTTCAAAAACGTGTGTCTACGGGATTTACATTTAGCCATGCAGTCAGAAGTGGCAGAGTTATGATTACAAACCAAGTCATCTGACTAGCTACTACTGCCCAATCAGTATCTTCTTCATGGCAGGGCCTTATGAGTCTTTGAAAGAAGCCAGGAGTTAGCTGTTCAGGTATAGACTTAATATGTACCATTACAATGTGTTGTGTTCAATGTATTTTTAATATGCTTCAGACCTCATTGTTTCTAATGAAATTTCTGGCATTAGTTTGAGCGTTTCTGATAAAGCCCTTATGAAATGTGAATAATACTTTCAGTTTACAGAAAGGCATTATATTGGTATTGAATTGTCATCTCTCCATGTTGGTCACAAGTGATGAATATTCTTCTTTGGTCCTGCAAGGGGTGCTGTAAAGCTGACTACACTGGCTCTGTGCCTGTGAGGGGAGCAGAGTATTGTCTATGGTCTTACAATTATTTGGGAGGCTTAGGGTTCTCTACACAGTGTGACAGTGTGCACTACTAGGAGGGCATGTTTTCTAAAGCACACAAATGTTTGTGCACTAATTTGGTCCGTGTGGACCCTGTCGGTACACACTAAAAATTCTTAATGCATATTAATATAGAATTGTTCAAACATTAAAGCATACTAGCCAACCTTTAGTGCACACTAGCAGGATCTACATGGACCAATTTATGCACAGCACATTAGCGTGCTTTAAAAATCACACCTCCATAGTATGGATTGTTGCACTGTATAGACAAGCCCTAGACAATTTTGTCTTCTCATGTACAGAAATTTTTAAATACAGTTGCCATAAATATTACTGCATCTTTTTATTCTGCCTTTTAGTGACCTAGACAAGGAACTTTTAAATACAAACGCACACAAACATTGCTGAAACTTTGGGCAGGAGATGGATTCTTAAGCTCTGTGTTGCCCGATCAGGCACTGATTCAGAAGGATCAAGTTCTTCAAAAGTTTCATTGCTAAAACGTGAACTGAAAATTCTTTCATTCGTGCCCTAAGGCCTTTAACTTGATTCCTGGTAGATGGAATTTATTAATGATTCATGGTTAATGCCTCTCCTCTGTGGAACTGAAAGCATTTTACAAACATGTAGGGTCACAACACCGTGTTTCACAGAGCAATTTAGTTATTTATCTATGGTCCTGCAAGAAGCATTGGCAGAGCCCCACGTAGAACCCAGAAATTCTAATTCTCAGGTTTGGAGTTTAACCATTAAAAAATGTTTCCTACTCATACAGTTAATTGGACTCCTCTCTCCCCCAGTCCTTACTAGTTAAGGTCCTTGAATGGAACAGATCAGTGCAAACTCTTCAGAAAACTGAACTTCAGAGCCCCAAGACACAAATGAAGGATTCTTATTATCAGGCCTGTAAACAGGCATGAGTCCCACACCACTGGAACTTGGCACAGGCATATACTCAGTGGGTTATGATCCAAATTTAATCCCTTCTTGGAAGTTTGCCTTTATCATACCTTTGGTACAAAGCATTGAGGCAGGACTGCACTTGTAAATGTGAACTTTAGCTTGAGCACACTGTTAGTAGGGTTTCTCCTTGCAAGTCCTCCTGTCCTGTCTCTAGCTTTTTCTCATTACATAGAGCACCTCTCTAATCTCTGTGCATTGGAGCTGGTATGGCCCATCTGATCTACCTGCTGGAGTGAGTCAGCAGAATAGTTCTGCATCTTCCCACAAACTCCTAATACCTGCCATCCAGTCCCATCACTATTGAAATTTGGCCTTCACCATCCGTTAATGTAGTTCTTCATTAAATTGTGCCTTCGTATGCTGATTGAATGGAATCACTTCCTGTGCTTCAGGGGTTCATTCAAGAAAGACCTGCAACTTATTTATAAAACTCTAGCATTAGTAAGTAATCTTTTCAGAGGTTATCTTTTTAATGGTTTCTACCGTTGTATTATATTAAATCAGATTAACTAATAAAGATTTTATGATGTTTCCATTTTATCTGTGACAAGGGTTAAAGATAAACCTTTCCTCAGATTGTGTGATTGTTCTGTTGAAAGCACAGTGTTTTTATAAGAAGCAGATGCCTACTATCTATGTGCTGTTTTCTGGGTTGGTTATGATTTTATGACAGGAAATTCTTGTATGCTTGTGCTAGTGGGATACATTATGTGATTTTATGGTTGTACTATAGAAAGCCTTTCATGTGTATAATTTTAAGAAGGTATAACAAGAGAATTTTCTTATAACTTTCATACTGGCCTAATTTCTTATAAAGGGAGTGTTGATGTTTTGAAGGCCTTTGTATTTTTACCTAAGAATAAATCCAGCATGTTCATTTCACAATTAAATAGCCACCTGAGCATTGAGTGATATTTAGGAAAACCTATAAACAAATTTATATAAAGGCACTGTTATTATATGATTGATGTAGCAAAATTTGGTGTAAAAATGGTTCCTGGCTGGTGATTGTAGTGTATTTTATGGGGACTCTTTTCAAGGCTTCCCGGGCTCAGAATGTGACCTTTTCTTTTTCTTTCTTCTATGTGTTTTTGTTTTAATTAAATGTTTCATTCCCTCTCTCTCCACCCCTCCTCCAATATTTAGAATCACAGAAAAATAGGGCTAGAAGGGACCTGAAGAGCTCAACAAGTCCAGCCCCCTGCACTAAGGCAGGACCTGATAAACCTAGACCATCACTGGCTGGTGTTTGTCTAACCTGTTCTTAGAAACCTCTGGTTATGGGGATTCCACAGCCTGTCTTGGATGCCTATTCCAAAGCTTAACTAACATTATGGGTCGTTTTTCCTACTGTGCAACCTAGCGGTGGGCAGTAACAAGTGGTTGCCTGCCATCTAGTTTACCTGTGCCTTTGCAAGTATCGGGCTATTGCAGCTCTCGTTGGCTGTGGATCGCTGTTTGCGGCCAATGGGAACATTGGGAAGCAGTGCAAACAGGGACACTGCTTCCCACCACTCTCATTGGTTGCAAACAGTGATATGCGGCCAACAAGAGCTGTGATCACCCGAGACCTGCAGAGGAGCAGGTAAATATAGAGCTGGGGACCTGCCAGGGACTAACCCTGGCGGACTGGATCCAGCCTGTGGGCCAGTATTTGCCCACCTCCGATCTAACCTAAATCTGCCTTGCTGCACATTAAGCCCTACTTCTTGTCAAGTTAAATTCCAAGAGCTTGTGTTGCCATTCCTCTACAGTATCAAGCCAGTGTGTTCCACGTGCAGCAGCAACCCAGCACACACAAACAATACTACAAAAACCATCCAGGCTATTTAAAAAATAGAAGTCTAAATTTAGTCTTCCAAATCCATAAATTAACTGATTTTTTAAGAGAGTTAAGTATCCAATAGCTAATTTAATACATTCATAGAAACATAGAATCATAGGGTTGGAAGAGATTTCAGGAGGTTGGGTCCAACCCCCTGGTAAAGCAGGACCAATCTCAACTAAACCATCCCAGCCAGGGCTTTGTCAAGCCAGGACTTAAAAACCTCTAGGGATGGAGATTCCACCACCTCACTAGGTCACCCATACCAGTGCTTCATCACCTTCCTAGTGAAATAGTTTTTTCTAATATCCATCCTAGATCCCCTTCCCCCACTGCAACTTGAGACCATTGCTCCTCGTTTTGCCATCAGTCACCACTGAGAACATCCTCTCTCCATCCTCTTTGGAACACTCCTTCAGGTAGTTGAAGGCTGCTATCAAATCCCCCCTCATTCTTCTCTCTGCAGACTATATAAACCCAAATACCTCAGCCTCTTATCAAAAGTCTCATGCTCCAGCCCCCTTATCATTTTTGTTGCGCTCTTCTGGACTCTCTCCAATGCGTCCACATTCTTTCTGTAATGGGGGACCCGGAATTGGATGCAGTATTCCAGATATGGCCTCATTAGTACTGAACAAAGGGGAATAATCACTTCCCTAGATCAGCTGGCAGTGCTCCTACTAATGTACCCCACTATGCATTAGCCTTCTTGTCTACAAGGACACACTGTTGACTCATATCCAGCTTCTCAACCACTGTAATCCCCAGGTCCTTATTTGCTGAACTGCTGCTTAGCCAGTTGATCCTCAGCCTGTAGCAGTGCTTGGGATTCTTCTGTCCCAAGTGCAGGATTCTGCACTTGTCCTTGTTGAACCAGATCAGACTTCATTTGGCCCTGTCCTCCAATTTGTCTAGGTCACTCTGGACCCTCTCCTCCAGCGTATCTTTCTCTCCCCCTACCTTAGCATTATTGTAAAGCACTTCACATTTGAACTTCAATTTGAATTTGAGGTACATTTAAAGGTGATTTATAGCATCCTGTGGACTTTGCTTCTTTTCTCTTTTTCTGCCTCTTTTCCCCTGCTGTGGTCATTGAGATCAGTTGATGCAGATAGTCCTACATTTGAATATCAGCACATTCGGAAATAATGGAGAATCCATAACTTGATAATTCTCTTGCTTTGTTGGTCCAGCAACCTAAAACTTTAAATCTTCGAAACTCATTTGTTCAAGTTTTTGTCTTGAATGTAGGAAGTGAGCTATATTTATATAATTGTTAAGTAGAGGGTGAGTTTTGGCTAGCTTTTGTCTACAGTGTGCAAAGTTGGGTTTGTATATGCACCCACAGAGTTTGGGATAAGCACATGATTAAATATGGAGAAAGAACAATTATTTTATTTATTTTAGGGAGCTTTTACCTTTCTCAGAGTTTTTTTCCCTCCTTTTTAATGAGATGGATTGTTAAAATATGTTAATCTGACACATGGGGAAGGGTGAGGAAATGCATTGAGATGCTGAATAATTAGATCATCTCCTATGCAGGAATAAATCCAAGTATTAGACAGGAACAAGAATGTTCTCTCCCCAGTTCTAACCTTCTCCCCTCTCACGGATACATAGGATTTGCGTGCTTTCTGTAAGCAGAGGTCTGATCTTAAGTATTAAAGTTTGTAAATTGCTTTGAAGATTCTAAGTGATACATATCAGTCTTGTCTTTTAATTTCCTATCTCTTATTTAGAGGTTGAAATCTTAAATTAGGGTGTTTGAATATGTAGAGCTACATGTCACTGTTAAAAATCAATACAAAACTTCCGCTATTACTGGACGAACTCCTTAAATCCCTGAATTGTTAATCAGTCCTTTATGCCCAAAGATAGTGTGAATTTTGTCTTGAGTAAGGACCTGATAAGTTGTCCCACAGATATCCAACATCTTTTTCATTTTCAATTTAAAACACACATTGTGTTCTATATTTCTTAAAAGGTACATTGCTAGTTACAGCAGTTGAGCTATGGTTTGCTGTATTAGAGATGTATTTATGGGTCTAAAATGCCATTTTTGTAGAATACTGAAAGTAACTGTTTAATAGTTGGAAAGCTTATTAAGGACTGATCCTGAAACCTTTACTGACATAAGTAATCCTACTCACTATATTGGGCTTACTGGCAGCGTAAATATTCTCTTTATTCTCTCTTACTTTAACCAATTCCTTCAAAGAGTTAACTTTCTAAGCAACCGCAGATTAGTTCTTTTAGTTGTTTTAATTATTTTTCTCGTCACGCACAGTGAAGGTCTAGTGTTTGTGATTTTTTTTTTGTCCTCCCTTCTCTGCTGTTTCAAATATGCTGGCATTGAAAGCTAAAGTAAAATGCTATCTATTTGCCATCTTATTTTAGCAGATCTTCACCTGTCTCACATTTTAATATTATAGTTTCTTTTAATGCTTTTCTTCAGGATAGTTTGGGTGTATCAGTATTTTACATTTGTAAAATGCATTCATAGCACTCTTAAGCAACTACTCACTATCAGAGTGCTTTCATGTACTTGCTACTGACTAATTTCCTTCTCTGTAGCTGACAGGTGACTCAGAGTAAAAGCTGGCAGATGGATATACATTAGAATGTGGCCAGAGCTTTCTGAGATGAGTTTTGGAATTTTCATGAAAGTGGGAATTAGGTTCAGGATATACCAGTGGCACACACCACTCCGTGGGAGTGTAAAATAAGAGGAAATAGTTCACAACGAGTCATCTTTTGGTTGGATGATTCAGGGGTCTGCTGTTGGTGATCAAAAAGGCACGTGGCTGACTACAGTCTTTGTATGCTATTCAGAATGCAATCTGTCTCTAAAAATTAATTCCACCATTCTGATTCTTGTCCAGTGAATCATTTCCAGAAATGAATAGCTGCAGTTGCTGGAATGGATATTGTGATAGTCCCTTCATTTACAACAGACGGGTTTTGAAACGATGACTTATTGAGCAAATTTTTTCAGAATTAGGATTAAAACTGCTTTAAAATAAATATATGTCTTTGTGTATTTTAATAAAAGCAAAAGTTAAAAGCCTCTCAGTTTCCGAATGATGTAGGACTATCTGAAAGAGCTAATTCTTGGAATCGTAGCTCCGTTGGCACTAGCTGGTGATTTCCTGTGCATTTCCTGCAAGAAATGTTCTGTGATGTGAGTAGGTGGTAGTTAAGAGGTTGTTACGAAACCAGTTTTCAACCAGACGTCTTGAGTCGTAGATTGGGAAAAGGGATACAGCTTTGAGTGTTGTCTCTTTGTTTGAGCAGGATAGTTGTAATGCACATGCTGCATAGGCTGCGTTTGTGTGGAGCAAGAAATATTTGGAATATATCTAATATTCCATTATGTATTTTTCTTTGTGTCACTCCACTTTGTAGTTGAAACATGAGACTGTGGACTAAGACAACTGGAAGCAGTGAGCATGCTGAAGGAGGAATTTCCTGAATGTATCTTTAACTGTAAGTAGACATGAGAGGCAAAATGGAGTTTCATCGATGACTAATGTCTATACCAAAACAGGGTGATTATTTGAAGCAAATTGGTTCTGTTCAGAAAGAAAGATGGGCTACCAGTAGCAAGAGATAGTAGGCTTTTCCACCAGAAAATGGGCATTTCAGGGAATTGCTCTGGCTGCCAAACCCTAGGAATTTTTGACCTACTGACTCAGATATGGAGAACTAGGAAAACAGTCTTATTGTGGTTTCCTTTGTTGATGACAGATTCAAACGACACATGTGATTATGTGAATGTGGCTAATAGAAGAGAGGTGGCTCTAATGCATGTTGCATTCTGGATTTGTTTTGTTCCTGAGAGGAGTTGAATTTCTGAGCACTGGAAATCTCAACATATTTGTGCTGGCTCTGCTCATGACAGTATAGTGGTAAGTTTAATTAATTCTCATTTTTGTTGAGTCACTGATCCCCTCTTTACTGTGTCA
The DNA here is from genome assembly GCA_019425775.1 of Rafetus swinhoei. Lineage (NCBI taxonomy): Eukaryota > Metazoa > Chordata > Testudines > Trionychidae > Rafetus > Rafetus swinhoei. The sequence continues at coordinate 340,578,249 of CM033437.1, read as the reverse complement.
GTAGCACACGTGTTGTTGACCTTTATTCTGGACTGGAATGTTTTGAAAACCAAATGAACATGTTTCAGTGCTTGAGATCAACTTTAACAGGGAAGACCATTTGGAGTCCCAGAATTTAAGGGTATTTGATCTGGAGCCAAACTTTAAGGTTCAGGCCCACCTCTGATAAAATAAAAAGAACCATATTATCACTGTTTAGACTGTTGTTTAGTTTTGATTAAACTGTTTTTAGTGGTCATGGTAACTAGCAGAAGGGATGGCTGAGTATTCCATCCAACAGGCTTGGAATAGATTTTTCTCATAAAGAAGCCATCATTTCTCTTTCGAGTGTATTACGGAGAAATTGCTGAAGAGGATGCTTTTGAATTAAATATAAAAAAACTAATACTAAATATGGACATCAAAATCAGATGATATTTTTTCGTAATAGTAGTGTATGCCCCTACACTGTTAAGTATTTCAGTAAGTTCCAACAGAGACATTAGCAATTAACGGTTTATTATGAAAGCATGAATAGTGTTGTCTAACAAAGGGACAGTAGTGTCTAATAGATAGAGCAGGGGATGAGACGCAAATTTTCTGAGTTCTATTACTGACTCTGCCGCTGTTTGTGTTAGTGCTGTTGGACAGGTTATTGACTCTTAGTTACCCATTACTAAAATGGGAATGGTGATGCTTACTCACCTTTATTAATGTGCTTTGATATCTATCAGTTGTAGGTATTATATTTTCCTTCTTCATAGAAAGTTGATTTTCTGTTATCCAAAGCACTTGTAGCATTTTAATTACTGAAAACTGTTTACAAGTATAAACGAATAAGTAGTACATTTCAGAGTGATAGATCTAAGCATGGAAGTGATATTTAGCTAATCTATCTCATTACCACTTGCAATGCTGTCGATGTGTTGGCTCTGGGATATTAGAGAGTCAGGATGGGTGACGTAATAACTTGTATTAAACCAGACTACTTTGGTGAAAGTGATAAGCATTCAGGTTTTCAGAGATTTGGGAAAGGTATTGTGAGAGTCACAGCTAAGTAAAAGGCAAAACATATTTTTAGCATAAGGAGTTAACATATGTTGCAAGACATCATTTAAGGCAGGGCTACTCAGCACGCGGCCCGTGGGCCACATGAGGCCCACCACCCATTTGCGGCCTGCAGTGCAGTTTTGGTTTACACAGGGCTCAAGACATGGCCGGTGGGTGGGAGCCAAAACAAAAAAATAGTCACTATAATGGTCTTCTGTTGATATGCATTTTAGTAGTTAAATTCTTGGACTGTCATTGCTCATTAAAAGTGCTGTCATCTGGGTGGAAATTGAGTAAATATTGCATTTTATTAATATCAGCGGAACTGATTTAAATGGGGCCTGCGCATTGTGTAGTCTTGCCTTAATCTTTGTATTCATGCCCATCAGTGTGAAAGAAGCTGTTTGCATATATTTGCATATGTATATGCAACCACACTTAAGTTGCAGCCTTTGGCATGTGCTGTGAGTATCAAGTTGAGTAGCTCTGATTTAAGGTGAAGTGGGCACTTACCATCTCTGCAGTCCTAGGACAAAGGTGAGTTAATGGGTTACACTTGATTACCTTTCCCAGACCTGAAGAAGAACTCTGTGTAAACTAGAACGTGTGTCTCTATTATCAACAGAAGTTGGTCCAATAAAAAGTTTTACTTGACCCACCTTCTCTTGTTTCTTGGTATTTTTTCTCTTTCCATGCAAAATAAGTCACTGCTGATGATGTTGCTTAGTGATCCCAGAGAAGACTTGGGATTCACTATGTATAATTTTTCTTCTGCATATATGACATAAGGAAGGTTCATGTTTCCAAATGCAATTGATTGCAGAGTTGAAATAAGGCTGCTCTCTTTTCTTTACTGAAATGGCATCAAAGAGAATACTGTTTAGTAAAGGTCTCTACAGCACTATGAAGTAAAGGATGGAAGTAAAAATGCTAAAGTGTAGTATGTGTCCCATGTCTCCTTTTATGTGATGCTTCCTTCATATCTTAGTATAAGAATTTAAACTATCCACTAACTTGCTAGTGAGTGATTCCACCAGAAGGAGTAGGCATTAAGGTCAGAAAAGTCATTTGCTGTGGTTGCTATGTGGGTTTGAAAAGCCTAAGAAGAGGAAAGGGTGGGGAAATGTTACTTAAATTAGACAAATAAAAATGTATGTGAATAAGACTTTCTGAATTTTTGATTTTGCCTCTTAGCCAAACCAGTCAGGATCACCTGTCAGAGGCTCCAAGATCTACCAGTAGATCCCGATCTGCTGGTTGGTGACCACTGCTGTAGGGTCTCTGACTGTTGAGCAGCTCTCAGTATCGAGCCTTAAATGAATAAAACAAATTATTAGTGTTAGTGAATAAGACTTTCTGAATTTTTGATTTTGCCAAATATCCTATTGAATGAATCATGTATCTCTAAAATCACAGTTAATTGTAAAATTATTAGAATGTTCTCCCTGGGCGCTGTACTTTTAACAACACTAATTCCTTATCACTCTAGATTGAGAGAGAGGAAGTTGTGAATTTTTATAGTCCCTAAATTCTTAACTGTTAAAGATCATTTGGAATGGCGGATCAAATTTCCTTAGGCTTACACCAGAACAGACTCAGAAATTTTAAGCCGTCAACATGTAAAGAAAAAAAAATTGATCTGCAGTTAATTGTCGTTTATCCACCTGCATTGCACAGTTGGATACAGAGTTTTATTGCTGCTTTTTAAAATCACCTGTTCTTGAGACAAGGTGGTATTGTCTGTATAGGGAATATTGCATGTGGCTGCACCGAAAATAACTTAAGCGAAAACGTATTTTTTTATTTCAGTTTTGAGTGTGTGTTTGTAATATCTCCACTGTATTCTGCCTTTTACAGTGTGATCAGTAGTAATGTGAGAGGGAGATAAATCACCACCAGATAACTTTTTTTCCTAGCTTCTTGTGATTGTCCTTCTAAAATACAAGAGCACATGGAGTTAGCTTAGACTATCTTGCAGTGTCTTTGGAGTGAAAAACTGCCTTTTTGCATGCAATATTGGTAGATGAAAGGATAAAAGATTTCTTACTTCAAATGTTGCAGCATAAAGTATAGGACTGAACACAAGTCAGAAATTGGGGTGTGTCTAGACTACAGGGTTTTGTCGACAAAACTATACCTGCGTCTACACTACCGCCGCGTTCTGTCAACAGTAAGTCGACAGAACGCAGCAGTTTTGTCGACGGCGGTAAACCTCATTCTACGAGGAGTAACGCCTTTTTTCGACAGAGTTATGTCGAAAAAAGGCACTATTGCATCCACACTGCTTTTGAAAAAGAGAGTGTCTAGACTCTCTGTTGAAAAAGTGGCTTGCTTTGTCGACAGAACTGGCTGTAGTCTAGATGTTCTTTTTCGACAGATGCTTTGTCGACAGTATCTGTCGACAAAGCCTCTGTCGACAAAAGCCTGTAGTCTAGACGTACCCTTGGATACAGAGAAAATATGGATATGATTTGAAATTAGATAAACAAGTCAGTAACATGATGCCTTTTATTGAACCAGCATAGTGCTTCAGCTTTCTGATCCATGTAGCTATCTTCTTCCATTGATCAAGGGTCATTTGAAGAAAGAACCTGTCTAACTTAAATTTCTCTACTGCAACCATATGTCCTTCCCTGATTGCACTGGCCAAAGGGGAAAATTCTCATTAACTTAATTAGAGAAGAATCGGACCTCACTGTGCTGTTGTAATAAAAAGCATGCCACATCTTTTGTGTTTTGTTCATTTAAGGCTTGATACTGAAAGCTGCTGAGCAGTCACAGCCCCTAAAGCAGTGATCACCAACCAGTAGATCGGGACCTACTGGTAGATCTTGAAACCTCTGACAGGTGATCCTGACTGTTTTGGCCAAGAGGCTATCAAGCGCAGCCCATCAGCTGTTCCTCCCCCCCACTGCTGCACACCTCCTGCCATTTGCCTTGGAACTGCCCCCCCCCCCTCCTCCTGGGAGCCTCCGGCTTGCTGTGCAGAGCAGGAAAGGGAGAGGAGGGGGCGCTGATGTCAGGGTGCCTCCTCTTCCACCCTGTGTTCCCTCTCCACAGAACAGAGGCAGGGGGCGGCGCAACTGGGCTTGGGATGGAGGGAGTTTGCTGTCTGCCTTTGGGAGTGGTGCAGGGCCAGGGCAGGGGTGAGCCTGCATTAGCCTCACTGCACCACCACCCAGGAGCCACCTGAGGTAAGCAATGTCCAGCTGGAGCTAGTTCCAAACCCCTGCCCAAGCTCTGAGCCCCCTGAACCCAAACTCCCTCACAAAGCCTGCACCCTGAACTCCCTCGTACACCCCAACTCCCTGCCCCAGGCTCAGCTCAGAGCCCCTCTCACACTCCAAATCCCTCAGCCCAAGACCAGAGCCTGTGCCCCAACCCTCTGCCCCTGCCTGGTGAAAGGGAGGGAGGATGGGGAAGGGAGGGAGGACAGTGTGAGCAGGGGGCAGGACCTCAGAGATGGGACACGAAGGAGGTGGGGCACGGGTATTTGGGTTTAAGGTAGATCTTACGTTGTACTTAAATTCAAAACGTGATCTTGTGCTTAAAAAGGTTGGAGACCACTGCCCTGCAGTCAAGTCAAACTAGCATTCAAACCTCTCAGTATCAGCCCCCAAAACACAGATTCTTAACCACTGACACTCCAGGCTCCATTCTTGTAACTTAAAATTCAAGTACAGAAATGGCTTCATACTGTGTTATGAAGGTTTGTCTCTCCAGATAATATCAGCTCAATTTACAATTTAAAAGAGTTTGATTTGGGATTTTTGGTTTGGTTTGGTTTTATTTTGTTTTGTTTTGGTAGGTCTTGCAACCTCTACCTGGAATCTGATATTCAATCTGGGCTCTTTCTGGCCCATCCATAATCAACAATAAAGACTCTGAAGTTGGAATTTATGGGCAGAAATGGTAACTTACATATGATCTGGAACATAGGCCAGCCCATTTTCTTGTAGCTGTGTTGCAGCTGTAGTGCTAACTGGAATAAGAAGTTACAATTTTGGTCAGCAGAGAAAACACAAATGACAAGGCATATACTCCAGGATCATGTCTAAGGAGCAAGAAGGCACAATTTATATCTATTTATTATCTAAACTGAGTGCCTAAATTCCCATTCAGTTATTTGCAAGCTAACCTATGTTGATCCAGGGTTAGCATGTTATGTTCATTAATTGTGTGGTGGGAGGGTTATCATACACAATAAAATTGGTGGTGGGAATTTTATCGAGTTAGATAAAATGGTAGAGTTGCCCCCAAAAGTTTGGAGATACAATATTAAGGATCACAACAGCTAATGAAATTCCCTGTGACCTCTTATTACAAAATACCAAAGCCATAACTGCACATTTTAGCACTATGGTGAGCAAAGGTGCTTATGCCTCCTACCCATTTTTTTTTCTTAACTTTTTGCCCCATTTTTCCATCCCTACAGCTCTGCATCCTCAATGGCTGTCCTGCTTGCCCCCCCAACTCTAGTTGCAGTTCTGCAAGCTACTATGAAAGTGTACACATTGCAAAAACAGTGTTTCCCAAATGGTGTTCTGCGGAACCCCAGGGTTCCACGAAGTGAAAATAGGGATTCCGTGAGAAAATTCCATTACAACCTGAATTATTGTAATGAAATGGAATTTTCATTCATTTATGAATTTTATTGAAAACAATTTTCATTTGTTTGCCGTGATAAGTGTCCCTGTGTAATGCCAGCTTAGCCAGAGAATGGGGACAATGATGTCGCTACTCATCGCTGCATGCGCAGTCAGTAAAGAGTTCTGCGCAGTCAGTCAGGGGTTCCTCAAAATTCTTTCGAGTTCAAAAAGATTCCGTGGCCAAATAAAATTGGGAAACACTGTCCTAGGCTAAGATAACTAATAACTGAGATCTCAGGTTTATTCTCTTATTTCCTTTTACTGTATTTAAAAAAAAACATTAATGCAGGTAAACACATATTATCATATTGCCTCTAAGGTATATTTGTAACTCATAGGGTGTATTTTCAAGCTTTTGTGTATAAAAAGAGGAAGTTGTGACTATAGTTTTCAGTTTTCTTACTGAACTGATGCACTGATATCTAATGAACTGCTTTCAGATACCGAAAATGACCAGCCACAGTGGTCTCTCACTTTCTGCAGTATCCTAGCTCAGTGATATCTTCTCTTTCTTAGGCTTTGTCTACAATGAAATCATACTATATAGTGTATAGCAGCATGGACATTCAGGTGCAGATAGTAGAGTTCTATTAGGGTGGCTGTGTTTGTGGAAGAAGAGTGCTTTTGTGATTAAGACACTGCATTGGAATTCAGGAATTCTAGGTTCAATTTCTGGCTCTTTTTCAAACTTCCTGAATGACTTTTGTCAAGTCACTTAATTCCTCTGAACCACAGTTACCCATTTATAAAACAGGAATTGTTCCTTTCTCATTTTGTCTGTGCTGTCTGTTTAGATTCTAAGCTCTTTGTGGCTGGAATGTCAAACATTTTTATATAGTGCATAGCACAGTGGTGATCCCAATCCTTACTAGAGCTTTCAGGCATTACAATAGTGGTATAAATAAGTAAATCGTATTGGACATGTGGATATGCGAAGTTTGCAATTGCAGTGTGTGATTGCAGTTCGAGTAGACGCACTCAAACAATCTTTAATCTTGCTAGCTCTGGTCTCAGAGTGGTGAAGCTGTGACACCACATACTTCAGCATGGACTAGCCCTGCAAGTAATTACCCAGGGTTCTGGGCAGGCTTGTACAGCTTCCTCGGAAGCATGTGCTTCTACAGCATTGCTGTTCTGAGACTAGCTAGGATAAAACTAATTTGGGTATGTCTTCTTGAGCTGCAGTAATCTCAGTATTGCTGCATTGCATGTCCACTACAACTTACTTATTTATACTATGGGAATCCTTACAGGTGCCAACAAGGAGGATATACCTTGTATTAATAAAGTCTTAGGGTGTGTCTAGACTACAGGGGTTTTTTTGAAAAAAGTGGCCTTTTTTCGAAAAAACTTCCCCTACGTCTAGACTGCTGCCACATTCTTTCGAAAGTAAATTGAAAGAACACAGCAGTTTTTTCGACCACGGAAAACCTCGTTTTACAAGGAAGAACACCTTTTTTCAAAAGTGTTTTTTCAAAAAAAGGCGCTATGTAATGGAAACTGCTTTTTCTAAAGAGAACATCTAGATTGCCTGGGTGCTCTCTTTCGAAAAAGCGGCTTGCTTTTTCGAAAGTACTGGTTGTAGTCTAGATGCTCTTTTGAAAAAGAGGCTTGCAGTCTAGACATAGCTTTTAGGGTGCATCGACATAACAGGGCTTAACTTGAAATAAGCTATGCAAATTGAGCTGTGTCAATTGAGTAGTTTATTTCAAAATAGCCTATTTTGAAATTGGGAGCATCTACACAGCACTTTTTTCAAACTGGAGCACTCTTTCTCCAACTTCCCTTACTCCTCGTACAATGAGGGTTGCAGGAGTCGGAGTAAGAATTCCTCCAGCTTGACAGTATTTCAACATTATTTCAAAATGACAGCCTGCTGTGTTAGACGCAGACTAAGTTATTTCGGAGTAGCGCTAGTTATTTTGAAATAATGTTGCTGTGTAGATATACCCTTAAATTCTATATATTTGACTTATTAGACAAACTTTACCACAAAATATTTCGTAACATCTGTCATTTAAAAACAAACAAACAAAAAAAAGCCTTGTTCACTCTGATAATGAAATATGCATGTGGTTTTAGTTTGCATGATTCTGATCCCACTGTGATCTAGGCCATAGTGAAGGTCATACTGTATCTCATAGAATATTAGAACTGGAAGGGACCCCGAGAGGTCATCAAGTCCAGTCCCTTGTCCTCACAGCAGGACCAAGCATCATTCTAGTTCATCCCTGATAGATGCCTATCCAATCCGCTCTTAAATATCTCGAGTGATGGAGATTTCACAACCTAGGCAATTTATTCCAGTGTTTAACCACCCTGACCATTAGGAAGTTCTAGGAAAGACTCTACTTTCACATAATAAAATTGTCCAGGCAAGGGACTCTCACCGACCACAGAAGAACTCTTTGTACTGAAAGGAGTTACCTGTTCCGCTCTTCTTTTTCTCTCTGCTAGCGATGTGAAAGGTTAACCGGTTGACCAGAAAGCATCACCTATAATGGATGATGCTTTCTGGTTAACTGGTGGGAGCTGGAGCAGTTCCTCCTCCCCACCCCCACCCTGGGTGTGTCGCAGGCAGGGGCTGCTCCATCTGTCCAAAGCAGCCCCTGACTACAGTGGATTCTGGCACGTCATAGGCAGGGACTGCTCTGGCTGGGCTGAACAGCCCTTGCCTGCAGCAGGGGGGAGGCTCATCGCCACCCCCCTTTAATTAGTTAACCAGTTAAACATCATGTTTAACTGATGAACCAGTTAATTGGGATTTTACATTCCTACTCTCTACCTTTCTTTTTTTCCTGTCTCCTACTTTTTCTCTAATTTACTTCCTATCTCTAAAACTCACCATTATTATATAATGATATATCACAGCAAAAATATATCACAAAAGATATAAATAATGATCTATTTTTGCTGTGATATATTTTTCCTCCTCATACTTATAAATAGGCAATGCTCTCGTTCTGCATGTTTTCTCATGCTCTCTTTCTTCCTGTGTTTACACTTACCTAACAATTTGAAAATAGGAAAGAAAATACATAGCAAATTTAGTGGAAAATCTGGCATTTTGCGTTTAAGGAAGAACTTCAACCTACAAATTTCAAAAGGACTAGTTGGAAGTACCACGTATTAACTATAGGTTCATTCCTGCAAAGATTTACACATATGGATAAAAATACTTGCACATGCAAGTGTTGGTAGGATTGGACTCTGCATTCTAATGTTTTATAAATACATTAGAAGCAAGAAGAAGACCAAGGACAGGGTAGGCCCACTGGTCAGTGAGGAGGGAGAAACAGTAACAGGAAACTTGGAAATGGCAGAGATCCTCAATGACTTCTTTGTTTTGGTCTTCACCGAGAAGTCTGTAGGAATGCCTAACATAGTGAATGCTAGTGGGAAGGGGGTAGTTTTAGAAGGTAAAATAAAAAAAGAACAAGTCAAAAATCACCTAGAAAAGTTAGATGCCTGCAAGTCACCAGGGCCTGATGAAATGCATCCTAGAATACTCAAGGAGCTGATAGAGGAGGTATCTGAGCCTCTAGCTATCATCTTTGGAAAATCATGGAAGACAGGAGAGATTCCAGAAGACTGGAAAAGGGCAAATATAGTGCCCATTTATAAAAAGGGAAATAAGAACAACGCAGGAAACTACAGACCAGTTAGTTTAACTTCTGTGCCAGGGAAGATAATGGAGCAAGTAATTAAGGAAATCTTCTATAAACACTTGGAAGGTGGCAAGGTGATAGGGAACAGTCAGCATGGATTTGTGAAGAATAAATCATGTCAAACCAATCTGATAGCTTTCTTTAATAGGATAACGAGTCTTGTGGATAAGGGAGAAGCGGTGGATGTGGTATACCTAGACTTTAGTAAGGCATTTGATACGGTCTCGCATGATATTCTTATCAATAAACTAGGCAAATACAACTTAGATGGGGCTACTATAAGGTGGGTGCATAACTGGCTGGATAACCATACTCAGAGAGTAGTTATTAATGGTTCACAATCCTTCTGGAAAGGTATAAATAGTGGGGTTCCACAGGGGTCTGTTTTGGGACCGGCTCTGTTCAATATCTTCATCAACGATTTAGATATTGGCATAGAAAGTACGCTTATTAAGTTTGCAGCTGATACCAAGCTGGGAGGGGTTGCGACTGCTCTGGAGGATAGGGTCATAATTCAAAATGATCTGGAAAAATTGGAGAAATGGTCTGAGGTAAACAGGACGAAGTTTAATAAAGACAAATGCAAAGTGCTCCACTTAGGAAGGAACAATCAGTTTCATACATACAGAATGGGAAGCGACTGTCTAGGAAGGAGTATGGCAGAAAGGGATCTAGGGGTTATAGTGGACCACAAGCTGAATATGAGTCAGCAGTGAGATGCTGTTGCAAAAAAAGCAAACATGATTCTGGGATGCATTAACAGGTGTGTTGTGAGCAAGACACGAGAAGTCATTCTTCCGCTCTACTCTGCTGGTTAGGCCTCAGTTGGAGTATTGTGTCCAGTTCTGGGCACCGCATTTGAAGAAAGATGTGGAGAAATTGGAGAGGGTCCAGAGAAGAGCAACAAGAATGATTAAAGGTCTAGAGAACATGACCTATGAAGGAAGGCTGAAAGAATTGGGTTTGTTTAGTTTAGAAAAGAGAAGACTGAGGGGGGACATGATAGCCGTTTTCAGGTATCTAAAAGGGTGTCATAAGGAGGAGGGAGAAAACTTGTTCATCTTGGCCTCTGAGGATAGAACAAGAAGCAATGGGCTTAAACTGTAGCAAGGGAGGTTTAGGTTGGACATTAGGAAAAAGTTCCTAACTGTCAGGGTAGTCAGACACTGGAATAAATTGCCCAGAGAGGTTGTGGAATCCCCATCTCTGGAGATATTTAAGAGTAGGTTAGATAAATGTCTATCAGGGATGGTCTAGACAGTATTTGGTCCTGCCATGGGGGCAGGGGACTGGACTCGATGACCTCTCAAGGTCCCTTCCAGTCCTAGTATTCTGTGATTAACAGAACACTCGTTAAATAGTGACACTGGGCATTTTGTTAGAGCGGAGATAATTGATACTTGTCTAAATTTGATGTTGCTTACTTACTGGAAGCCTAGACCGCTTTGGATTGATTATAAGCTCACATTTCATATAAATGTTTATAATGATGACATAAATGCAGAGCTATGATGCCAAGTTAGCACAGTTATCACAGGCAGATGTTAGACCACATCTTCTTAACTTCCTGGAAGATCGACGGTGCAGCAGTCGATCTTCTGGTCTTTGATTTAACGGTTCTAACAAAGACCTGCTAAATCAAATGCTGAGGGCACCCCCAATGACTCCGAAACTCCTCGCAAGAAGTAAGGGAAGTTGACGGGAGCTGTTCTGCTCTCGACCTTCTGCTGTGAAGATGGCACTGAAGCTTGGCTTAAGGTACATCGACTCTAGCTACGTTGCTTACCTTAAGCTGACCGTCAGCTGTACTGTAGACCTGGCCTTAGATCAATGGTTCTCAACTTATTTGCCATTAGAAGTCACTTAGGCTACTTTTCAAGGTAAGGATGCATTGTAAACGCACCCGTAGACAGCTATCTATGTGCTATATAGGCATCCACACAATATATATACTACCTTATGGCCCTGCGGATGTCACGTGGGCCACAAGAAGTTATGTTAGAACATTGTATGTTAATTGTACACCTTGATTATAAACTTGATTATCAGGAGGCTAGGAGAGTTGCTGCTAGTGTTTGCCAACCCTGTGATAAGGATTGATGTATGGAATTTAAAATATCATAGACGTTAGAAATAGAAATGCCTATTGGATCATACAGACAATTTGCTTGGCAATGCATGTACTCTATAGAATATTTTCTATTGTTTATTCCACTGTAATTACAAATACTGTCTTTTATCTCTTCCCTGAGGAGTCTATTCCACAGCCATGCAGACCTCACTGGCAAGATCATTTTTCCAGATACTCAGCCTACACTTCCCATTTTTTAGAGTACTTTTTACTGTTTTAGCTTATATAACTTTGGGAGCACTTTAAGATAAGCTGAAAAAAGCCATTCTTATAAATATATACTGATGTAACTGGAAAAATCTCCCATGTAGATGAGCCTTTAGAGCAGAGGTGGGCAAATACCAGCCTGCAGGCCAGATCTGGTCCACCAGGTTTAGCCCTAGTGGGCCTCATACCGCCGTATTTACTGCATCTACACCGGTACAGGGATAACAACTCTCATTGTCCACAGATCGCCATTCCCAGCCAATAGGAGTTGTGGTCACCCATACCTGCAGAGGTGCAGGTAAATACAGATACATAATGGGAAATGATTCTCTAGGAAGGAGAACTACAGAAAAGGATGTAAGGGTCATACTGGACCACAAGCTAAATAGAAGTCAACAGTGTGACACTGTTGCCAAAAACCCCAAACATGATTCTAGGAGCTATTAAGAGGACTGTTGTGAACAAGACACAAGAAGTCATTCTTCTGCTCTACTGTGCACTGATTAGGCCTCAGTTGGAGTATCAGGTCCAGTTCTGGGCACCACAATTCAAGAAAGATGTAGAGAAATTGGAGAAGGTTCAGAGAAGAACAACAAAAATGATTAAAGATCTAGAAAACATGAGCTATGAGGGAAGACTGAAAGAATTGGGCTTGTTTAGTTTAGAAAAGAGAAGACTGAGAGGGGACATGATAGCGGTTTTCAAGTATCTAAAAGGGTGTTACAAGGAGGAGAGAGAAAAATTATTCTCCGTGGCCTCTGAGAATAGTACAAGAAGCAATGGGCTTAAATTGCAGCAAGGGAGGTTTAGGTTGAACATTAGGAAAAACTTCCTAACTGTCAGGGTGGTTAAACACTAGAATAAATTGCCTAAGGAGGTTGTGAAATCTCCATCACTGGAGATATTTAAGAGCAGGTTGGATAGACATCTATCAGGGATGACCTAGACAGTGCTTGGTCCTGACATGAGGGCAGGGGACTGGACTTGATGACCTCTCGAGGTCCCGTCCAGCTCTAGTATTCTATGAGATATAGCATCAGCGGCCTACCAGGGGCTAACCCTGGTGAACCATCACTGTTTTATTGCCCACCCTTTCCTTAGAGTACATGTACGCTGGGAATATTTGAACCCATAATTCTCCATCAGTGAAAGCTATAATGTAGACAAACTGCAGGTGTAGAAGATGATAAAGAAAAACAATTTTGAATGAAAAAGGTATACTGTAAGTCACATAATACCCTGAGCTATATCAGCCAGCCCAGCTATTTATATGTGTTCACATTTTCCAAGTATCCCCTCAACCTACTTCTAATTTATACAAAGTCACTTCTCTTTCTAATTGTTCTTTGTTTTCATTTTTTCTCTTATTGAGGATAGGTTTTAGAATTTTAGTCTGTTGTATGGCTATACAGAGAACTAAATCCAGGCTGCTTTGCTACCAGCAGGATTAGGTACCCACTCAGTGTTTTGTTCATAAAAACTAAAGGACTGGCTCCATAATAAATGACTCCCCCTCCTCCCCAAAAAAACTCTTGTAAAGCTGGAAAGTGGCCATAGGATCCATGAAGCATAATTGAGTAGGGTACATGTAGAAGTGCATGCTGGTTTGGGTGACAAGAGAGGCTAGGCTAGGTAGACTAAAGAAAGTACAAGATTATAGGTAAATAGACGGAAGGTGTTTGAGAATCAGATTGTGTAACTGAATGGGAAAGTGAATGAAAGATTATGTGATTGGGTGGGTGAGTGATTAGGAGAATATGTGCGTGGGCGTTTAATTAGTTTGGCAAGGGAGAGAATGTAGGAGTGGGTGAATGGATGGGCAAGTATGCAACTAAACCGTTGAACCAATTTTATTAGCATTCTCCATGGTGCAGCTCTGCAATGACACATAGAAACAGAAGAGAACGGGAAATGTTTGGCAGTACTCCAGGCACACTAGGCAAGATCAGATTGGCTAACTTCATGACAGGGCTAGCATGGTTAGAAGACAGGGCTAAGAATCAAAAGACTTGAGTTGTGTTGCCCACTCCATCTCTGACTCATTGTGCAGTTTTAGACAAGTCACTTAACCTCTCGTAGCCTTAGTTTCCCCCCAACTTATATCAAATGGACATAATCTCCAACTTTGTATAGTGATTTGCAATTTTTTTATGAAAGATTCTGTGGAAGTGTATACAACAATAAGTACTGATTATCTCTCATTTGGCCATGGCGCAATAACAAGGCGGCACACTGAGTCCAATATTTTAAAATTGGTATTATCTGTAGTACTGTAGGTGTACCTGGAGACCTACAGTAGAGACTGTGTAAAAATTCTCCCAGTACTGAACATGGGAGGGATTGATAAATCAAATCTGTGCATTCCTGCTGTATCCTTTGCTCTCAGATATCAAACTCATGAGATGTCAGCAAGGATGCAATAATTTTCCAAAATTCAAAACTGTCCTTTTTCAATTAAGTAGGCTTTGAATTTTCAAAATCTTTTTTAATAAACCTATAAAATTGTTTTGATCTTTATTGCATCTACAGTAATACTGGAAATAGTTTAACTAATAATAGTAGTTGTTTTTAATTCACCATGGCACAGTTACAGACCTAGCTGTGACCTTCCCAGGCCAGCTACAATTGAGCTATTGTTAAAGTGATTGCTGTGCTATCCTGTTAAGTTATATTAAGCTGTGCATAGTACATTTTCAGTTTTTAGTGTAATAAAGCTGAGACCTTTTGAACCTTAAATGGAGGTGAATGAATGCTGTGGGAAGTCATAGGCTTTGTCTTAATTGCCAAAGGGGTGTGTGTTTACTATGGGATAATTAATGCACATTAGCTGTCTCACTATAAATCCTAGTGGAGACAAGGTACCATTGTTTTTACTAGGAGATAGCTAGGCAAAATCAGTGCTACCTTGTGGTACAAACTACAGTGATTTGAATCCGCTAGAGTTATGCTGCAAGGTAGCTAATGAATGTTGAGTATTTTTCTGTTTAAAAAAAAAAAAAAACATCCTTTTTGCCATGAAGACATAGCCAGGCAGAAGTTTGTGCTTAATAAATTTAGTCTGCTATAGAACTTTTGTTATCAGTACTATTTTAAAAAGTCCGCAGCCATTTAATATTTGGTGTCTGGTAGTATGCAGTTTGCCACGATCATTTGGAATTTCACAATGACAGTGGGTACAAAACTCTGATTTCCTGTTCCTAAAGCACATGTCTCTATCTCTTAAGATTAGGAGAATCTGTATTAGCATTATAAGGTCTTTGACAGATAGATTAGCAGTTTTTATTCTGTCCACTAGATAGTCTTATAGGTTAGTCAGTTCATTATAATATAGGTGTTTTTGGTGAGGTTTACATCAGCCCTGATTATTGTAATCCATGCTGAGTTCTTTAAGCGTTGGAGGTTCAAAAAAGTTGTTGTAAGGTGAACGTTATAGATAGGACCCTACCAAATTTATGGCCATGAAGCATACATCATAGACCACATCATAGATCCCCATGAAATCTGGGCTTTTATATACTTTTACCCTATACTATACAGATTTCATGAGGGAGACCATTGTTTCTCAAACTGGGATCCCAACCCAAAAGGGGTTGCAAGAGGTGGGTTGCAAGGCTAATGTAGAGAGGTTATGGTATTAGTCAGGGGCTGGAGAGGGATGGCAGGAGACAAATCGCTTGATCATTGTCTTCGGTCCACACTCTCTGGGGCACCTGGTGCTGGCTGGCCACTGTCGGCAGACAGGATACTGGGCTAGATGGACCTTTGGTCTGACCCAGTACGGCCGTTCTTACGTTCTTATGTACCGCCTTTACTTCTGTGCTGCCTTCAGAGCTGGGTGGACAGAGCGCCGCGGCTGTTGGCTGGGTGCCCAGCTCTAAAGACAGTGCTGTATCCTCCTACAATAGTTTGCAACTCCCTCCTTCCCCCCCCCCACCTCCCCGATTCCCTTTTGGGTTGGAACCCACACAGTTACAATACTGTAAAATTTCAGATTTAAGTATCTGAAACTGTGACATTTACTATTTATAAAATCCTTTGACCATGAAATTGACCAAAATACATCATGAATTTGGTAGATCCATAATTATCAAACTATATATTTTTTTTTATTATTGCTGAATATCAGCCTTCTCCTCTAATGCTAGCCCACCCCTTTGTGCCACCTGAACCTTGTATTTAAACAGCATGATCTGGTAGATTATTAAAATTCTTCCTATCAGCCCCTAAAATAGGGTTATTTTTGTATCCTGGCAAAACTAACAGGACATTCCCTGATACTCTTGGAAGTCTCCTTAGCCACAACAGGAAATATGGCCAATCTTGAATGATATGGAGATCACCCATTGTAAAAGTCTACTTCAAAACTCAAAGGCAACTTGTATAGTAACCAGTATTTTATGTTGTACTCTGGGACAAAGCCAGAAATCATTTACTTTAACTAAATGGAAATGTCATACTGTTACTGCTCTTACTGTTGATCACTATAATGAGCTGAGAAGCCAAGGGTGTGCAGAAATAATGGTTTAGTATAATTGGATATGTCTACACTACAGAGGAAGATCGAAGCTGCAGCTGTCGATCTTCCAGGGTTCGAATTAGCAGTATAGTCAAGACAGCTAGTTCAAAGTGAGAGGGGCACTCTGGTTGATGCCAGTAACCCTGCTTTCATGGGGAGTAAGGGAAGTCGAAGGAAGAGTGTTCTTCCTTCAACTTCCTGCAGTATAGACAGCGCCAGAAGCCGAGTTAGGCAACTTTGACTCCAGTTACGCAGTTAACGTAGCTGAAGTTGAGTATCTTAATTTGACTTTGTCCTGTAGTGTAGACATACCATTATGTGTTGATGAGTAGACTTACAAGGCCTAACCCTGCAGTTCTTAGACAGAATATCCATAGGTTTCTGTGGGAGTTTTTTCTGTGCTCTAAGGACTGCAGGAATGGGATTGATGTCCTTAGTTACAATCAGTAGGATTGCATGTGTGCTTTGCATTAACTAAGAGGAAAAAATCTTGCTTGCTGTCATGTGTAATCTTAAACATGAGAAGGGCGATCTCAAGAGTGTTCTGGTAGGGGTGTGTGTGTGTGTGTGTGTGTGTCCTCAATAGGAGGTGTACAGTTTTGAGTTTGTGCAGGTTTAGAGAAAACAAACCCAGAGTTTTAACTTCTGTTTTGTCTAGTGATGTTTGTCTCTGCCAGTGACAGAGTTTACAAAATATTGCAATAAGCATGCCTCATCTTTTGCCATTTTTCCCCATATGGGTGTGTGCTTCCTTTTCATCATGGTTTTATTTTTTGTGTAGCTACTCCTTCCATTTTAAGAATAAGAAATGAACTTTAGACTGTGTGTGTAGGGGAGAGGGAACATTTCATAAACATTGTGGTTTTGAACCCTCTAATCTTTTACTACCTGTAGGGGCAGGTGATTTCCAGGAAAGAACTGGGAGGCTCTGACTTTTCCAAGGCACAGGATTATGCAGTGGAGAAGAATATTTTAGAATCTAAAGAGAGAGTTCAGAACATCATGGTCAGAAGGTGCGTTGCTCAGAAATTGATCCCTCCTTTTTAGTATTTTTTGTTTAATCATTCCCGAGTAGAATGCCTATCACATAGGTTTTTGCTTTAAATATGAAACTGAAGTGTATGGGCTGCTGTTTATTTTTCATTGCCTGTTTAGCTGTATATACAGTGTATTTAGTTTGTGGAGCTGGTGGTTCCTAACCTCTTGGCTTGTTTCTTTGTGCGTGCAACATGCTTAAGAGAAAGTAAAGGAGAAACATTCGATTGGTCTAAGAGCAAGGAAGCAATTATATGTTGTCAGTTGTATTAACTGTGTAATGCTGAGATAGCGTCTGTTGAAAAACAACCAGACAGTTAAAGAAGAAGTCAGAAATATTTTTAGCATATTGAAACTGTTTAAAATGCTGAAAGCGGGGGGAGGGAGGGGAAGGGAGTATGAGGAGGAGAGAAATACAGCATCGTTCCCATGTGATTCTGTGGTTTGGTTTTTTCAGAGATACTCTTATTTCTTTTTTTTCTTTATAAGATCAGCCACATGTTTCAGTGGCAATTGCTGTCTTACACTATGGGTACGTCTAGACTACAGGCTTTTGTCGACAGAGGCTTTGTCGACAGATACTGTCGACAAAGCCTCTGTCGAAAAAGAGCGTCTAGACTACAGCCAGTTCTGTCGAAAAAGCAAGCTGCCTTTTCAAAAGAGAGTGTAGACACTCTCTTTTGAAAAAGCACAGTATGGATGCAATAGCGCCTTTTTTCGACATAACTCTGTCGAAAAAAGGCATTATTCCTCGTAGAATGAGGTTTACCGCCGTCAACAAAACTGCCGCATTCTGTCGACTTACTGTCTACAGAACTCGGCGGTAGTGTAGACACAGGTATAGTTTTGTCGACAAAAGTTCACTTTTGTCGACAAAACCCTATAGTCTAGACACACCCTATAACTGCATATAGAATGTCTCATTTGCCATCATAGTAAAACCAGTACGTCTAATAAAACTGTGCACCTTCTCTCACACCCATTTAGGGGGTACGAAACATTTTTCTCACTTTAAAATGTTAGGATTCATGGCATCCCTGTGAAGTAGGTAAGAATGTGTATTATTCTTGTTTTGTAGAAGGGGAAATCAGTGCACAAAATGCTTAGCATTCCATTCTAATTTGAAAAGCAATTCGGAATAGCTTTTGATTTCATTAACAAAAATAAGATCTTACTATTCTTTTTTTATCCCTGTCAGCTCCATGGAGCCAAGTAAGTATGGCTATGTCTATACAGGAATCAGAGATGTGATTGTAGCATATATAGATATATCCAATCTAGCTTTGATCTACATAGCATGAATAACAATAACAATGAAGCCTCACTAGCACAGGCTAGCTACCCGAATTCTGCCCAGGGTCTCAGGCAGGCTTGTATTGCCTGTGCTGATACCTGTATTGCCACCCCTTCACTCAATTGTTACTAAATCAAAGGTAAGTCAGGTATATCTACATGTGCTGCAGTATAGATATACTCCATTTATGAATGCAAGAGCTGGAATCTCTTCCAGCTGATGCATCAAGAGAATTGTAAGCAGATGAATCCTGAGAAATGCCTGGTATTTTCCTCTCCCATCAAAGTAAATAGTTTTTGGAGGGCACTCTAGGGCCTTTTAGAGTTTGGTCCCCAATTATAGTTTCAGGTCAGATCATAGCCTCTGAAATTCCCATGTAGACTAAAGAATTGTGTCTGAAGTAATCCGCTGCCGACCAAGTAACCCTACTGAAAACTACCCCCAATCCTTACACAGTCATTTTAATGGACACAGCCATGTTCTCGCTTGAGAATTGTGAAGTAAACCAGTTTCAAAACTTGGAGATGATAATTATAAATTTTCATCAATGACCAATTTGTCTTGCAAAAGTTTTATTATGGAAGATTATGCCTAGGATGACCATAATTCCCTGTGCTGAATATGGGATACCTGGTAAAATTACTCATTCAGGCAAGTTCAGTGGCAGTGAATCAGAACTATGCAGTACAGACGTTCAAATGACCATCAAGTTGACTGAGACTCTGTTAAAAATACTGCATAGTCGGATTATTTTTATTTACCTTATGTTTAAGGCTTTAGGGTCCACACAGGGAGAAGTGACACAAACATGCTGCCATATATCTCCCTCATATTGGGGTGGGGGGTGTGGCTGATAGACTGGACTCTCCCTCCCTGGTGCTCTCCTCCCTCCAAACCTGTCTGTGCTCCTTGGACAGGCCTGCCCCTCCTGGTACTTGGAGCCGTGTCTTCCCAAGGTCATATTGTCCCCCCCCACCCATGATTTCTGCCAGAATGTGACCAGCAGCAGCCTTTCAGCATTGTGCTTCCACTCCCCCATTGCCCATTCCTTGTGGCTGGAATCAGCTTGTCCCAGTGTTAAAAGGCATCTAACACCTCTAGGCTTCTTCTGGACACTGACATAACCCAGCTGCCTCCTGGCTACAGTGTGAAGAAGCAAGGGTTAAGCCCAAGAATACATTGTGTACCAAGGCCCAGAGAACTTGACTGCAGGGGCTTCAGCGAACCTGGACAGAGAGGTGGCTGAGCAGGTAGCCTAGAGTAGCCTCATGCTCCCTGGGAGCAGAACTGGAGGAAGGGCTGAAGAAGGTGCTAAGCCTCTGCGCAGCGGTCTTCTGTGGAGCCTGCAGGGTAATGGGGCAAACTGGCTGGAAATCGCTTCCTTTCTGCTACTCCAGAGCTTAGGTGAGGGCCAGGCCAGCACTGTGTGGGATTTTGGCACACGCAGGACTCGGCTTCTCCTGTGCCAAAGGGTCTTGGGAGTTCCCAGGATACCAGCCTAGCCAGAGATAGTGGGGGGAAAAGTAACTTGCCAGCCAGGCTGTTGATGAGATGAGTACTCCAACCAGGGGTTGGTTCTTCGCATAGTGCTACGAGGGGGGATGCACCCTGCCAGTGGAAAATATGGAGGAGCAGTGGAACTGAGGGGAGATGAAGGGACAAAGTAGGGAGAGGACAGCAAGAAGAAGCATGTAAAGGGTCAATGGCTGGGCAATGGAAGCAATATGTAATCAGCTGCTGCCTGGCGCCTGCCTGCCGCACCACCACCGTGCACAGCCAGTGCCGTCTGTCAATGGAACAGGCAGCAGGGCCTTGCTGGCCAAGAGCCAGCACAAGAGCAGCCAGCCCCACTTGCTGCAGTTTTGTCCTGCCACCAACGTTACACACCCAATCACATTGTCGGCCACTAGACCCACCTCACTCACTGCTGGGGGCGGACAACTGATGAGCTGAGATCCAACTAGCAGCAGGACCCAGCAGTATAGTTGCGGGAGGAGGAAGATAGAAAACGTGGGAGAATTTGCCTTTTTTTTTAAGAATGTCAGGACAGCCTGAGGATAGCTTAAAAATAGGACTGACCCTTTAAAATGAGACATCTAATTACCCTAATGATACACAAGCCAGAAAAAAGCCCAGCTTGACTTTCAGATCTTGAATTCAGAGTTTGCCAGAATTATTTTTGATTATAAGGCTTCTAATTTTAGATTTTAATTGATAAACATCAATAAAACATCCCCATTTTTTATTTAAAAAATAAAGCAATATGTGTAAACCTAATGAACACTGGAAAACCACCAGAAATGGTTATTTGTATCTAAGGGTATGTCTACACTGCAACACTATTTTGAAATAACTAGTGCTATTCCAAAATAACTTAGTCCGCATCTACATAGCAGGCAGTTATTTTGAAATAGTGTCAAAATACTGTCAAGCTGGAGGACTTCTTACTCCGACTCCTGTAACCTTCACTGTACGAGGAGTAAGGGAAGTCGGAGGAAGAGTGCTCTATTTAGAAATAAGTGCTGTGTAAACGCTCCCAATTTCGAAATAAGCTACGCAATTGACGTAACTCAATTTGTGTAGCTTATTTTGGTAGATGCACCCTAAGAGCTTGTTTACAAAGAGCAGTAATGAAGAATACAGCAGTACACTTCTGAAGTTACACTAAGTGTTGTACATGTATTGGTCTCATAAACCTGGCTGGTGCTCACTAAAGATTCCCTACTATGTTTTAACTTGCTGTTTGAAACAGTACTGTGTTAATGTGCACTAGAGAACATTACAATGAGATTTCCCCCTATGATAATGTATTTTATATATAATAGACTCATAGACTTTAAGGTCAGAAGGGACCATTATGATCATCTAGTCTGACCCCCTACACAATGCAGGCCACAGAATCTCACCCACCCACTGCTAGAATAATCCTCTCACCTATATCTCAGATATTGAAGTCCTCAAATGATGATTTAAAGACCCCAAGATGCAGAGAATCCTCCCGCAAGTGACCCGTGCCCCATGCTACAGAGGAAGGTGAAAAACCTCCAGGGTACATTATCATTACAATATATACAATGAAAGCCCAGAAAAACCCTGATTTTTAGATATCTAACGCAAAAAAATTGCTAAAAATAAATTTTAAAAAATGAACCCTGAAAAACCTGAATTATAAACTTTTTAAGGTAAGGACTGTCATTTGTTATCTTTGTACAGGGTCCTGAATAATTGAGCCTTTTAGAACCTACCACAATGTAAGTGATTAATAGGAATAATAGTATTGGGGAAAATCACATCTTTATACTTGTTCTCTGAACAACGTTGAATTAAGAATACTGAACGAAATAACTGCATATTGTCCCTTTTTCTACGTTAATGGCTAGATTTTCAGAAGTGCTTAGCAGCAAGCAGCATCAGTTGTGCTCAGGCCTTGTTTGCAGTGACAGCTGTTGGCTGCTGAACATTTCTGAAAATCTCATCATGTCGTTCATGTGTCTTCGAGTTCAACTTTTTTGATACTTTGGTGCCAAGTGAGTTATCCAAGGTCATACAGAAAGTTACTAGCAGAACTAAGAATAGAATTCCAGCCTTGTGCTCTGAACCACCAGAACATGTTCCCTCTCAAACTACTTTAGAAACAATTATAAATTAAAACCTCTCTAAACCCTGTGATCCATATGCTTAGCTGGTGTCTGTTGGCATTTCTCCATTGACTTCAACCAACTGAGGATCTGACCCTCTACCAGTATTTATTAGGAGAGCTTCATAAAATTCATCCCATGTTTCCAGTAAGCCTCTAATTTATTTTTCTTTTGTCACAATCTAACTGATACATCAGGCTATAACTTTTAAGGATTTGATTTTGCTTTCTGCTATTTGGATGTATATCTGGTAAGATCAGTGTAGCAACTGCATTTACAAGCCTAATTTCTCTTATCTGAGAACTGGATCAACTGAAATTGGGACTTTGTCCAAAAGTAAAATACTGTTATCAGCGTCTGCTTCTGTTATGTGAACATTGTAAGTTTTGGGGGCTGTTGAAAATGGGAATTGGTAACATGAGTTGTTTAATGACTCCCATTCTTAAGGCTACCTCATGGTCTACTGGAACCAAAAGCAGGATGCTCTTACCCACTCGCTGTATTACACTATACAAGCCATGTGATCTCCTGTTAAATATATAAAATTACCCAGCTGTAAAAATATGTGAAATTTAAAAATATATACTTAACTTATTGTACAAGGGCCTAATTCTGTGTAGTAATAAGCCTTCCAACTCCATTTCATCCCTGTGGGAGTTGGGGGAGCTTAACACCTCACAAAATTAGGATGTATATAAGTTTAACAGAATGGACATCTGTGACTTCTATTTCATTCCCTCACGCCTTCTCCCCTGCTGTTCTCAGCTGCTGCCTGACACTTTTTTATCCATCCAGAATGCCCAGTTGCTTTCCTGACTTATCAGTTTTGATATGTCATTAGTGGGCAAGTGGTCTTCCTGTGCTGAGTCATGTAGCCTGCTTCATGACTCTGGAATCCATTTCTGGATGCTTGCCTCTTAACCTTGTGATTCCTACTTCCCCTCTGTGTAGTAACCATCTTTTCTAACATGCCATACTTATATATCATCCTGGTCTTGAGCAATCCTTCACCTTACGTTACAGAAGAAACTCTCTAGGCCTATGTAACATTTCCAGATTCAGTATAAGTGACACACACTAAGAAGGTAATAACACCTTTCACCCCTTAAAAATCCCCAAAATGCTTCACAAACATCTTGGTCCTAATTCTCTACTAATGTTATTTCGAAATAACAAATATTGTGTCTTCACTGCAAGCCATCATTTTGATATAATGGCGAGCTGGAGGACTTCTTTCTCTGACTCCTGTAACCCTCATTTTACAAGGAGTATGAGTAGTTTCTTCCTGCTGTGTAGACCAGTAGTCCCCAACACGGCGCCTGGGGGTGCCATGGCGCCTGCTGGGGCACTTATGTGCGCCCGCTGAGTGATCTGGGCTGGACCAAGCCATTCTTGCGCCCTGGGCGCATGGCGCACGTGCAGCCCCACCCCCAGACATGCGAGGCACATGCGGCCCCGCCTCTGGGCACCCGGCAGCCCCTAAAGGTTGGGGACCACTGGTGTAGACAGTGCCAAAAGCTGAATTAAGCTATTTTGGCTTAAGCTACACAATTGACGTAGCTCAAGTTGCATAGCTTAATTTGCCTTTAGTCCTGCTGTGCAGACGTGTCCTATGAGAGAGGGCGGATTACTTTAACTGTCCTGTTTTGTTCATTTTCTTTGAAGAATCTGGCATTAGCCGTTGTTAGAAGACAGCATACTAAACTAGATGGACCACTTGTCTGACCCAGTATGTCCATTGTTACCTGCTAATTTTAGATCACTATGTTATTGCCTATAATAAATCATATTATAAGTAATTTTTTAAAATCAGAGCATTATTATAAGTGAACACTACACCACAGTTTCACACACATCTTTACAGTGATAATCATGTCACTAAATTTTAATGAAATGTTGGAGTGTAGCTGAATCTAATATTTTTGCTGAATTGGCCATTTGTCCAGAAGAAACTAATTAGACCAGTGGTCAATTTGGTTACACCACGGTGAATATGGCCCATTCATTGTCCATACTTCCTATAATTATTGCGACAGGTTGGACCTCCCTGGTCTGGCACCCTTGGGACCTGCGTCATCCCGGACTAGGGAGTTTGCCAGACCAGGGGAGGTCAGTGTTCCCCTGCTTATCTCTTTTCCATTAATTATTTTGTATATCTTTATCGAGTCTCCTCTTATTTGTCTCACTTAAGTTGCACTCTTTTCAAGCATTCAACCTCATCCAAGTTATGATGTTGCCAATGTATCAGCTACACAGTAAGTCTATTGAAACCGACCATTAATTGTTACAAAGTAATTTTCATTAGCACAGCTGTGGTCTTTCTTAAAGATGGTGCAGAAAAGTAGACTCCCAACTAAAGTTATTTGAATTTTTTATTACAAAAATACAGTGTTGGAAAGAGGTACTTATTCTTTAATCACCAAACTCCCATTGGTTTTATTTACTTTACTTTCTACTGTCCTTTTGCACATCTCAAGCTTCTGGACTTGTCACTTCAAAGCTTCCAAACCGGAGCTGGACTGAACAGTGTACCAATAATTCCATTTATTGGGGAACTAAACATTCAGCTGTTTTGTTTTCTAGCATTGGCCTGGAGAAATCTGTGAGGTCAATGAGCTTGATGGGTTTAATGGGGCTTCTCACCACTTTGCAAAACATGTTGTGAGCTGTGGTCTGAAACTCCAAGTTTAACTTACTCATTTGCTTTTTGGTGCTTACTACAGGAGATAATTCAAATCTTTGAGGTTTAAATGCCAGCGCAAGCCAAGAAGGTTTTCTCTTTACTGCTTTCCAAACTTCATTTAGGCAAAAGGAGCAATAATTTCCATAAAATAAATGACACTTTTCAAGATGTATAACAAAAGCATTTGTGTGAGGCTTTCGGGGTATAAAGTGTTCTGTATAGTATAAGTATTACTAACCCTTAACAACCACAGTTCAGAGTTTTGATGTTGTTTTTGGTATTATTTTTTCTCTCTCTCAAGTCCATGGACCTTGGAAACAGTTCTCCTATTTGTTGTGTCTTCTCCATTCTCCAAAGATCTGAGTCACCGCACAGGATACACCTACCCTCTGGAGATTGGTTCAGAAGAAAGAGAATAAAATTTTCAAAGGGACCTCAGCTTGGTCTCTGAAATAGTGAGTACAGTGCCAGGTGTCTGGGTTCTTGTGCATACAAAAACCCAGCACTGTGAGAATCAACTGCTTTCTTGTGGGCAAAAAACTCAGGGGTTGAGACTTGTGACTGCATTCTTAGAGGCTGCTATTGAAAATGTGGCTTTTCAAAGAGATACTTTCATGGTTATAAAGAAATCTATCAGACACCTTGCTTCCCAGATATCAAGCTATCTATCCCATTATAAAGGAAGAGAGGGCCCTGAAAAAATGGAACTGCATAGTTCCACTGTGCAGGTGGGTGTGGGAGAATGCTGGGAACTTACACAGAGAAGAGAAGCAAAGTTGTACCTTGGTATCCAGGAAACTTGTGGGCAGGATGGATCTTCTGGATATTGTTTCCTACAGAGGGGCATAGCTTAGCAGCAGGGGGTTTTGCCAAAGTGATGGTGCTGTGGTATCCATAGAGCTCTACCCAACAGTGGAGAGCAGATTTTTTCTTGTCCTACACATCCTCACAGATCTCCCCATTGCACCACTCAGCTGCCCAGGCTGGTGACTTTGTAAAGTATTTGGCACGAAGACAATAGGTGCACCTAGGATTGCAGGACAGCATACTCAATTCATATGCACCACATCAGCGCTTAATGTCTGATTTTGAATGCACACATTGCATTCAGGCATATCTGGCTCTTGATTTAAAAACAACAACTTAAACCGCCCTCCATCACAAATAAATGACTGCAAGAAAATATCAGACAATTGAGCAACATGCTAAGGACATGTTGTTTCCTTTAGGGTACTGACTAAAGAGTACATCACTTGATATTTTGGATGTTTGTGATACTACAAGGCTTGGAAAGGGAAAGCAAAAAAGGAAAAACACTGGGGAGGTGAACAATTTGTTTTCTTTTATAATTCTCTTAGTAGTTTAAAGGAACGATTACTCATGCCCTGTCACTGTGAATCTAGAAAATTCCGCTGGGCTTGAAAACTGGCAGGAAAAAGTAGTTTCCTAAAAACAATGAATTAATTACAAGAAGGCTATTACTCAGGAGTCCCTCCCTGTTGACTAGGAAGGGATAGAATCTGACTTGTGCAACAGTTAGGATCTGTTTTAAATGCCCCGTAACCCATGAATGTCCTTTTTGGCATCTTGGATTTCAGGGGAAATGATTGATTGGGCCAGCAATTTCTACCCAATCCCTTTTCCCCATTTCCCTCAAAAATCAAATGAGAGAGTAGGTGAGCCAACATCTGCTGAAGAGGTAGGATTGGAAGACTAGTCTCCCACCTATTAAAGATAAAACAGAATAAAGCATCAGGACAGCTTATGCCATAGGGTTGTTAAGAGATGGAGGAACTATAGATCTCTCAGCTCTCTAAGACAAGCGAGAGAAGTGATCAAAACAGTTCAGTTTTGGTGTAAAGATTTGTTGGGGCAGGAAGGGCAAAGTTTTTTTTATTCAGTTGGTTCACACATCTTTAAACATACTCTCAGGTGCATGTTCATGAGCATGGGTGCTTTTAGAGCCATGATATCCAACCAGTTCTGAAGCAAACTCAATCGGTCAAATAGCCACATTGTTTAAACAGCTAGCTACTGGCTAGCGTGTTGGACGGTTTGCACGGTAGAGGTTTGCAACAATGTATCCTGTGCACTTGTAATTCAAATCTAGTCCACTATTTTCACATATTTGCAGCATATGCATCAGTTCCTTCTATGCTGGAAGACCATAGTGAGTTTTTGGGCACTGGGAAGCAGAAATTACCATTACATGCTAGAGTTTTACTGTGAAATGTAAACAGAGGGCTCCCGTAATATACAAACACAAATTGTGTGTATTTTATACCAAAATACCTAACAGCATTATAGTAGAATCTCATGGACAGAGAGTGTTCAGAACTGAAACGTTCATAACTGTGAACAAAATATTATGGTGGTTCTTTCAAAAGGTTACAACTGAAAATTGACCTAAAACAGCTTTGACACTTCATTTTGCAAAAGAAAAATGCTGCTTTCAGCCACCTCAATTTATATGAAACAAGCTCAGCAAATCTCCTTGCCTTGTCAAATTATTGTTTTTAAACTTTCCCTTTAAATTTTCAGTAGTTTCTGTTTAACACAATACTTTTTTTTTTAAGGAGAGGGGGCCTCTGCTGCTGTCTGATTGTGTACTTCTGATTTTCTGATCCAAATGAGGTATGTGGTTGGCTGGTAAGTTCATAACTTTGAGGTTATATTGTACTATCATACTGGCATAAGTTATTGGACTTCTTTTGCTTGCAGTGCAGATCGCCCAGGAGAGGATGGAAAAAATGTGTCCAGCATACTATGCTTCAAAAGTTTGGTATAACCATTCAAATCTGAAATTAACAAGGTTCCATAAGGGTGTTATTGCTGTGTACAGTATGTTCTGAACTTAACCTCTTAAAACTTTGTTCTGTTTCCATACTGTATAGCCTAAATCATTTTCCCCTCTACCATGTAAATTACAGAAATTACCACTGGCGTTGTTACAGTCAATCTCCTCCCCAGCTTCAGTCCAGGATATTATCAGTTTTACAGGGATATCCAAAGGTCATGCTGCAAAACGTCAGAATTTTAAGCTTATGTCTGAGAGGTGCACAGCTGTGACAATTGTGCCCCGTGACTTTGGAATTCACTCTTGTCCCTTAAATTTATGAAGCTGATATGGTTTTGAATTACTCCTTTCAAAAGCACAAATGTTAGCTTATATGTTTGTTTTGGATCTTTGCCCTTGGATGCAGGAAGAGAAAAAAAAATACAAAATACTTGCTACCTATACTATGGAAAAGTGTTGAATTGTAAGCCAAAAATGCCAGCTCATGGCTTTACTAATGACATCATCAGAATAGGCTTAAATATGAAGCAGGGTGTTTGAACTGGACCGCCCATGGATTGAGAGCTAATTAAAGGTGTTTTGAAGGTAGGAGTGATGTGAACAGCATCGCTGATTATGCTGGATCTAAAAAACTAACGGGGACATTAGAAAAAAAGAGGTAGTATGTGTACTGGTTAGCACAATGGACTTGGTATCAGAACTTATATATTTTATTTCTGTCTTTACTACTGGCTCAATTTTGGTTTATTGGGCAGTATAGTTAAGGCGTAACTGGGCACACAGTGTTGCAGTTGAAGTAAATTGAAATGGCAAGTTATTAGTGTCTCTGAAAATTGTTTCTTTACCTCTCTTGGGAAAATACATACATAGGCTAGGAGGTTTGATTTATTAATGTCTGTAAAGTACTTTGAGCTCCACAGCTGGAAGGTACTATATATGTGCAACATATATTATTATTTATGTATCATTAAATATAAAAATTAACAGTCTTAAATGTCTACCTCCCAAGTGTACTTAATATTTGTTAGATCAGGGGTCAGCAACCTTTCTGAAGTGGCATGCCAAGATTTAACCCTCCTGCCCTGGGCCGTGCTGCTCTCCCAGGAGAAGGGGAGGGGCTTTCTCCACCCTGTGCCCCCCGCTTGGTCTCCTGCCCTAGGCTCCGCTCCAGCTTTTCCTGTGAGGAGGGGAGGAGAGGAACAGCACATGCACACTTTCCCAGAGGCTGGATGCAGTTCTGAGCCTTGGGGCTTCCTCCCCTCACTGGCTCCAATCTTGCGGTGGGCATGAGGCTGGGTTGCCAGCATGGGCTGGGGTCAGGTGACTCGGAGTGGGGGTTCAGGGAAATGTGGAAGGTGGGCGGCTGGGTGACCCCTGGGAGTCTGGTCCATGGTACCCTCTCCTTCCTGCCAGGGACCCAGGTGCCCAGGGGCCAATGCGGCTTTGGGCAGGGGGAAACAAGCAATACAACTCCCAGCACTGAACCCATTCTGTGGGGAGCCTATACATTTTTCAGGGCTATCATTTCAGTTTTCACAAGCCTACAACTGATTGATCAGTTCTTACTTGTATAAATTTGATATAGCAGTTTCATAGGTCTGTAGTATGAATAGAATAAATGTATCTAAAAAAAATACTGGCAAGCCTCAAAACCCAATAAAATGTTTGCCTTCTTAAAAGAGATATGGCCCCTGGAGCAGCCATGCTCTGCCTTGCAGCCTGGCCAGTTCTGGAGCAGCCCCGAACCCTGGAGGAGCCCCATACCTCCACGTGGCCTAGCCACCCCCAGAACATCCCCGACCCACGAAGCAGCCCTGCTCATCCATGCAGGCTGGCCATTCCTAGAGCAGCAGCCGCCCACCACACAGCCCCACCAGCCTGGCCGCGTGTCTGCCATGAAGCAGGAACCAGGGCCGTGATGAGTTCTGGAATGAGCTAGGAGAGCCCTTTAGGGAGAAGGTGCATTGTGCTGCAAATAGCCCCTCTGCCCAATGCTAGCAGTTTTCTGAGGAGTTGCACAGACTCCATGAATCAAAGTGATGTCTGCTAGACTGAGGCCTGTGAAAGGGGAAGAGGGTGTTGGATAAAGATGGGGTTGCCTGGCAACTGGTTTTTGACCAGAACACCTGGATGAAAAAGAGACCTTGTCAGCTCTGGTCAGCACTGCTGATCAGGCTGTTAAAGTCCAATCAGCAGCACAGCAGGGGCTCCCTACCTGCCATGCAGCTCCTGGAGCAGATGCCAGGTCATTGTAGCTCCTAGGCTCAGGGAGGCCCTGCCCCAGTGCTGACTCCACAACTCTCAGTGGCCAGGAACTGCTACCAATGGGAGCTACAGAGGTGGTATCTGTGGGCACAAGAGCAGTGCACAGAACTCCTTGGCCACCCATGTGCCTAGTGGCTGCAGAGACCTGGTGGCCACTTCCTGGAAGCTGTAGCAAGTGCTGCCTGGCCCTGCACCCCACACTCTTTCCATGCTACAAGCCCCTGCCCCAGCCCAGAGTCCCCTTCTGTACCCAAACTCCCTACTGGAACTGCACATCCCACAACCCAATCCCCAGTCCTGACCCTCTTCCTGCATTCCAAATCCCCCATCTCCAGCTCCACTCCTGAGCCTGCACCTGCAGCCAGAGCCCTCACCCTCTTCTTGCACCACAACCCCTGTTCCGGTCCAGAGTCCCCCATACCCAAACTTCCTCTCAGAGCCTGCACTCTGCACCTCCACACACCCCAACCCCAGCCCTGAGTCCTCTCGTGCATCCCAAAACCCTCATTCCTGGCACTACCCCAGAACCCATACCCCCCAGCGAGAGCCCTCAGTCCCTACCCCAGCCGAGAGCCAGCCCCCGCTCCCAAGCCCCATGTCTTTGGTTCCACCTCAGAGCCCTCATCCCTAGCTGGAGCCCTCATTCCCCTCCTGCATCCCAGCCCTTTGAAAGTGAGTGAAGGTGGGGCACAGCAAGCAGCAGAGGGAGGGGGATAAAGTGAAGGAGGGTAGGGCATTGGAGAAGGGGTGGGGCCACAGGAAAGGGGATGGGCAAGGCTGTTCAGTTTGGTGTGATTAGAAAGTTGGCAACTGTAGGCAAAAAGGAGAAACAGTCTAGGGCTCTGAAGAAGCTTCCTCTTCACTTTCTCCCAAAACGATCTTGAAGGAAGGGGCAAGGGAGAAAGTGCCAATATCACAAGCTTTCCACCTGCATATAATATGCTGGAGCAGGCTGTTTTTGTGAGGCTCTTTCGCTCAACGTGCACTGGAATATATGAAAAAAATCAATATTTTCCTTTTTTTTTAAGCCATTCTCTAGAACTCTTACATAATAAGCTGTTTGTGCCAGCTGACAAGTCACCTGATTGAAATCTGCAGGCTTCTGATCTCCTTGTATTTAACACTCAATATATTGTCATCATTAAATGTAGCAGTGTTTGCAAGTTATGCGGTCAACAAAACTGTGCACTGTCTAAAGAGGTGAACTTTTGAAGCCCCCGATGTATATATTTTATGCCAGTTGAGAAGATACATTCTAGTTTCTGTTAATGTTTAGCAAACCTTACTTAATTTTCACATAAAAGATGTACTCAGTTTATTCTGCAAATACTATCACTGTGCTGTTTGTTTTATTTTTTCTCTATATGTGAATTTTTCACTCTTTTTCCTCTACGAGGAAGTGCCAGCCATTGTCAGAACTGCTACAGAGATGGAGTATAGTAGAAAGATTACTGTATGCTGTTCTCCATCTGATAGGTATGTGATTAAAGGAACCTGCAAATGCTGACTAACACTATGCTGCCACAGTCTGTTAATAGCTGTGCACTTGTTACCTATTGCAAATTGACACTTTCATGTGCAGACTACATATATTCTATATTTAAGTTACCTAGAAGTGTAAAACTTGACAGTCAATCTTCTTCTTTTTTTTAATAAGTGTGGCTGGGCCAGATTTTCAAACTGCTTTGCCTGAATTGTGCTGATAAGTCATTCATTTGCTCATGTTAGTTAGCACTTCAGCCATTACTGTCCGTGTACTGTTCCCAGTTGCCTTTTGAGATAGCTAGTTCTTCTCAGTGAGCCCATGGTGTTACCTTAATGAAGGCCCAGTTCAGTTCCCATTGATTTCAGTGGAAATTGAATCAGACCATTAGCAATCTGCAGAAATACACAATTTCATTTATAAATGTAATAAATCTTAGCTGTTCACCATAACTTTCAGCATTATAAATCCTCTTATGCTTACTTTAACTCTCCCTAAAGACTCACCATACAAACCTATGTCCTCACTTTGCAAAGACTTATGCCCATGCTTAATTTTATACACTGCATAGATCTTTGCAGGATTTTAGCCTCAAAGATTATATTGTATATCTTTAATCTGTAACACTTTTATATTTTCAGTGTTATATTAACCAAACTTCACAAAATGCCCTGGAAAGTAAGTTAAGTATCCTCCTTTTACAGGTTGCGAAAGTCATATGTAGAGACAATAAAGGCCACATCTTTCTCCCACCAAAGTCAATGGGAAAGTTTCCTACAGGTTCAGTAGGAGCAGATATGTGTGGTAAGTGCTGCCAATAAATCTGTGGCTGATATGGAATTAAAACTCAAGATTTCCAGGCTTCCATGCATAGACCATAATATGCTGACTCTAATTGTGTAACATGGATTTCAAATATATTTTCTGTTGTAATAGGTAGAGCCATATTTGGCCATTAATGAAAACCCTGACATTAACCCTCCTAAAGTGCCTGAGTAACACAGAAGATATTCTGCAAGAAAGGGTATTTTACTCAAAATTCAACAGCCATCTCTTGCCTCACTGTATTTACTGTAAAAACAACAAGGAGTCCTGTGTCACCTTAGAGACTAACTATTTATTAGGGCATAAACTTTCATGGGTAAGTCCATGTCATCAGATGAATTGGAGTGGAAGTAACAGAGGCGGGGTATATATAAAGAAGAAGTTGCTTGTGTTTATGAGGCTAATCGAGTCAAGAGACTTGTTCACAGCTTTTGATATGGAGATGTGAATATCCAGAGAGGGGAAATTGCCTTTGTAATGTGTTAACCAGTTGAGATCCTTATTCAATGTTAAATTGATAGTGTTGAACTTGGAAATGAATTCTAGTTCAGCTGTCTCCTTTTTGACCTAATCTAAAGAGGAAAGAATATATGAGCTGAGAATATACATATGTTGGATGGATCTATGTATTTTGATCTCCAAGAAAAAAAGTGCAATTATCATAGGATGTACCTCACCTTATGTTCTGAGATAGCTCTAGTGCTTGCATGCAAAGTGAGAAACGTCTGTTAGTTTTATTTGGTTAGTGCTTCCTGATTTGGGAAGAAAGAAAGAGATCAGAGCTAGATCACAGCTGATAGAAATATAGGCTGGGAATGTGGATTTTTCTGCCTTTATGGTAGAGAAAGTTAGAATGAAAGCTACAGGCATTCACCTGAATTATCTGATGTAAATTCTGGATACCAACCTTATGAGACTGTGCCAGAAGGAGAGCATATTGCCCAGGGAAAAACATGTCTACAATTCCTACACACTGACAGGTAAATAGTTTATTACTGTTGAGAATCAAAAGAGCATACATAGCCTCTGTATGGATTTTGTTTCCAGATAGAAAATCATCTGAATATGTTTGGTTTACCGTGTGTTTGACACAGTGTTGCACGGTGAGCTGGGAAGCATAACACTTTTAATAATTGGGTTTGTTCCCTTGGTTCTTTATTCAGTTCTTCAGTATTGAAGAAAAGCTGAAAAGTGGTTGGGAGGAGGGTTTAAAGGCATTTTTCTGATTTTTTTTCCCTTTGCCTGCCTTGAGAGTTGTCACACCTATTACAAGGGATGGGAGTGTTGGAATCTTTTAATGAAGGGATCTTTTCTCCAAAGTGTTTGTCAGCCATTAGAATTAAATAGATGTTAACAAAAACAAAACATTTTGAAACATCTGAGTGAAATCTTTCCTTCTCTTCAGTTTGTTTAATATCACAACAGACTGGGCGTTGGTCTACACTAGGGAGTTATTTCAAAAGAACAAGCATAGTATCCACATTACTAAGCCTGTTATTTCAAAATAATGGGCTGGTTATTTTGAAATAATAAGTCCTGCATTCCATGAGGAATAATGCTTACTTCAAAATAGTTATTTTGAAATAACAGTAGTGTGGATGCTCCACTACTGCTTTTTCAAAATAACTACTCCCCAGAGTCATTCAAAGTAATTAGTTCCCAGTGCTTCCTAGGGCTCTAAGTCGAGATAGAATGTTCACGTTAAGGGAGCCTGCCTCGGACTAATTTTGAGGCTTCCCTGTACTGTGGACATGCTATTTCAAAATAGTTATTTTGGAAGCTATTATTTTGAAATAAATTATTTCAAAATAATTTCCTAGTGTAGACCAAGGATGTTAAGGAGTGGTTATTTGGCTAATCTCATAGTCAATACAATATGCATTGACTACACAATTAGTCAGTAAGGGGAGCCGCTCTGCAGAGCCGCTGCAGGGGTAGTTCCCAGGGCCGGCACCTCTGCATTTTAAATGTAGTAAGAGGCCGGAGACTGTTACTACATTTAAAATGCAGAGGCGCAGTGCTCCCAGACTGGCGTGAGCCAGGACTGCTTGGTCTTGTCTCGCCCTGGGTCCAGCAGCTCCTGTTCACGGTGGCCCGGGCTGCTCCAGCAGCAGTTGGGGGAAAGGAGGGCAGGCAGCACCTCAGAGACGGTGCTGGCAGGAAACAGCTTTTAAGCCAGCTTTCCCCAGCACCAGCTCCTGTTCCCACCCCTGCTGCCTCTCATACAGAGGCAACGGGGTGGGGGGGGGAGCAAGTAATTGAGTACTCGACTCAACTACCCAATAAGCTTCGCCTTATCAGGTAGTTGAGTGCTTGACTACTCATTTACATCCCTAGTGTAGGCATGCCCTGATAGTTCTACAATCATAGAATATGCCAAAATAGTCAAGCCCTGAATTTCTAATAATAAAATATTAAGAAAAAATACAGCCTTATTTTCTGCAGGGAAAAAACCCTTGCAGGCCTTCCTTACCACCATAAAAACCACATGAAATAACAGTGCACAACAAGGATATTTTTTTTCTTTTGCATGTCACCTTTAGCTATCTCTGGCAGGAAAATTAGGATGGCTGTTTATTTAGTAGTGTTAGTGAACCCAGCATGACAGGTAATGGAGAGGTGCCAAATAGTTGAGAGTCCCTGCTTTAGCAAAGGCACCAGTGGATGCAAAACAATCCACTGCCCATGGCTGTGCAGTGCTTGAATGTTTTGTGACAAGGATATCTGTTTTAGCACTGGAGTCAGCTCTCAGTTTAAAACTTGGATGGTGGTCCTATGGTTTCTAAAAATGAGACATTCCAAATTTTACATGTCCACAGATATTTACTTAAGGAAGCTTTTAAAAATAAAGAGGCATGGCTTCTGATGTAGACCTACTACAAGAAAGACAAATGGCACCGCTTCACAGCATGGTGCTACGATCAGAATTGCTCACCCACATCCACAGACTTCCCACAGATTCTCCAATACCTGCTGTGTATAAAGCACTCAGGACTCTCCCTTAATTCCATCAGGGTGCATCTGGCTGCAGTCACAGCATTCCATCTTTCAAGAGATGGCCACTCCATTTTTGCATACCCATCAGTCATGCACTTCCTCAGGGGCCTCCAAAACATGTTTCCCCAAATAAGGTATCCTGCTTCAGCATGGGGTAAGAATTTAGTATTGAGAGCACTAACAGGCAAACCATTTGAGTCCCTGGCCACCTGCTCATTGCTTCATTTCTCGAAGGTTTCCTTTCTTGTGGCAATTAGATCAACACATAGGGAAGGCGAGCTAGGAGCTCTCTTGGTGGACCCTCCCTACACTATCTTTCATAAAGATGTAGTAGTCCTTCGCCCACACCTAAAATTTTTCCCAGAAGTATTTACAGTACCTCATTTCACTGCAATGAACCAATTTACTTACCCATCTTCTATCCTACACCTCATAGGGACAACAGAGAGGCAGTCTTACATACATTAGATGTCCTCAGGGCAATCACCTTTTACCTGCAATGCACAAAACCTTTCTGCAAGTCTTCAAGGCTTTTCGTCTCAATCGCAGAGAGGTCTCAGGGACTACCTATTTTGAAACAGAGACTTTCCAAATAGATCTCAAGGTGCATACGCTTAGCGTACATCATCTTCCAGCAGGAGCCCTCAACACCTATGCAGGCTCATTCCACAAGAACTGATGACAGCATCTACAGCCTTCCTCCAAGAGATGCCAATAAACATCTGCAGAGCCACTAAGAACATAAGAACATAAGAACATAAGAACGGCCGTACCGGGTCAGACCAAAGGTCCATCTAGCCCAGTATCCTGTCTGCCGACAGTGGCCAGCACCAGGTGCCCCAGAGGGTGGACCAAGACAATGATCAAGCGCTTTGTCTCCTGCCATCCTCTCCAGCCTCTGTCAAACAGAGGCCAAGGACACCATTTTATCCCCTGGCTAATAGCCTTTTATGGACCTAACCTCCATGAAATTATCTAGCTTCTCTTTAAACTCTGTTATAGTCCTAGCCTTCACAGCCTCCTCTGGCAAGCAGTTCCACATGCTGACTACACGCTGTGTGAAGAAGAACTTTCTTTTATTAGTTTTAAACCTGCTACCCATTAATTTCATTTGGTGTCCTCTAGTTCTTCTATTTAGGGAACTAATAAATAACTTTTCTTTATCGGCCCTTCCACACCACTCATGATTTTATACACCTCTATCATATCCCCTCAGTCTCCTCTTTTCTAAACTGAAAAGTCCCAGTCGCTTAACCTCTCCTCATATGGGACCCGCTCCAAACCCCTAATCATTTTAGTTGCCCTTTTCTGAACCCTTTCCAAGGCCAAAATATCTTTTTGAGGTGAGGAGACCACATCTGTACACAGTATTCAAGATGTGGGCGTACCATAGTTTTATACAGGGGCAGTAAGATATTCCGGGTCTTATTTTCTATCCCTTTCTTAATAATACCTAGCATCCTATTTGCCTTTTTGACCACCGCTGCACTACCTGGGCTTCGGCACATACATTCACCAACCACTATGCCATACAGATGTATTCCACCTCTAATAAACAATTCAGATGAACAATACTTTCTATAGCCAATCCAGGTCTACCAAAGCTCCCTCCACCAAGCATGACTACTGCTTCGTAATCACCTAAGATAATGTACGCTAAGGGCACCACAGGGACACTCCTCTAAGAAGAAAAGAGGGTTACTCACCTGGTGAGGTAACTGAGGTTCTTCAAGAAGGTTGTCCCTGTGGCTGTTCCACCACCCACCCTTCCTTCCCTCTGCTCCAGAATCCTCTATTTCTGGAGAAGGAACTGAAGAGATGGTTGGCTATGCATGCAGAGTAACTGCTTAAAACAGCATCGACCGAAGGCACTACTACCTAAAGTCTATGATTTTCTACACCTAAGGTGAGCACCCACAGGGAAAACTATCTTGAACTTCAGTTACTCCACCGAGTGAATAACCCTCTTTTATATGAAATTCACCTCCTCCATCCACGTGGAGGAAGGCATACACAACTTCTCTCCCCCCACTCCAGTTAGAAATTACATAAAGTGGGTTGTACTATAAATAAGAGATAATTTTATTAGCTAAAAAAGGTGTATTTTAAGTGGTTGAAAAGGTAGCAAACAGAATAAAGCAGATTACTAAGAAAATAATACAAAGCTCAATTCACTAAAGAAATTGGTTACAAATAATAATTCCTCCCCCTAGATATTGTTTCAATTAGTCCTTCACAAGTCATATACCTTTTTAGACTGGGTCCAGCAGTTCTCCCCCCACCTCAATTCAAGTCCTTTTGTTTCCAGATGTTTTCAAGTGTTTCTTTGGATGGAGAGTACACTCAGCAAACTGGAGAGCAGACTGAAGACAATCAATGTTTTCCTTCCCCGCCTTATATAGAATTTCCGTAAGGTGGGAATCCTTTGTTTGATTCCTCACCCCTCAGTGGAAAAATACTCAGATGAAGGTGGTTGTTAGTATCAGGTGACCAGGTCACCTGACTTTATAGCATCCCAGCATCCATGAGTCAGTAGCAGTATGGAACACAGGAAGGCCAAGCCTTTTCATGGTCCATGGTCCTTACTGATAGGCCATCAGCCCTGCCTGGCTTTTCCACTGTAATACCTGAAGTGTCGGCTGTGGAACTCACCCAAATTAGCATATATGGTATACCAATACACAGGTTTCTAACTTCAAATACAAAAATGATACATGCATATAAATTGGATGATCATTTTCAACAAATCATAACCTTTCCAGTGATACCTTGCATGAATTATCTTGCATAAATCACATCTCAGTTATGACATATTCATACCATAAGCATATTTTCATACAGAATATGAAATAAGATGTCACAGACTCCTTGGTCTCAGTTTATGTCCTAATGGACAGCTTGCCATCACAGTTAGCAAATACTACAGTTAGCAAATACTACAGTTAGCATTAACTGGTATTTCAGTGGAGAGCCATCTTCCCAATGGCCTCTGATACTGAAAACTCCTCCAGTGCATAAGGATGCTGCCTGTAGGTCAAGTATGAGATATACTGGTGTGACATTCTGTGGAAAACTCACTCTACCACTTCCTATATTGTATCTGTTCTGTGAATAGAGGACTTGTCCGTGGCTGTCAATCTGACATTTTTCACCAATTCCACATTTCAAACAAAACTGAAGTAAAAAAAATAAATTGAACAATTTGTCTGACATAAAGTACTTACAGGCTTTTGTCTGAAAATTATAGGCTGACTTGTTCTTTCACAATCTCATGGGTGGATCCACTAAAGCTGTCATACAGAAAGCTCCAGCAAAGTACATTTACACATCTCCTGTTGGGGAGTGTATGAAAAGGAAGTCATAAAACTCATTTTTTAGGAATTTCCCATACGGAAATGTTACTCCTTTTAGAAAAACTTTCAGAGTCTCTACCAGTGAAAACTGCTCTATGATTAATCTTGGAGTCACATTTTATAATGCACCACAATTGTTGTTTGCATTAGCAAAAATAAACTGATGGTTCTCATTTTATTTTGAACTTTTAACCACAGACATTCTTTTACAAGGGGGAAAGGAAATGCCTAACTATAGAGACTTTGAATGCTTCTGACTGGCTCTTCACTTATTAAATCACATGTAAATTAGTGGAAATTGTTCAGCAATGAAACCAATGCAGTTTTAGGCCCTAATCCAGGATTGATTTAAGCACATGCATAATTTTACTCATGTGAGTAATCCCATGGAAGTTAAATAAAGAGATGTACGTGCGCTGCCTTTAGAGAACAGGGCCTACATTACCAAATCTCCTCAGCATTTACTATTGAAGATTAAAGAATAGTGTTTATACCAAGAAAAAACATAACCAGAAAGACTTCCCATTTTGAGGTTTTACCTAATTCTGTGAATCCCTGGTGTTGAAAACTCTCCCTTTCTGGCTTCTGAACCGCTGCTCTTAAAGTCCTTCCACTGATCGTCCATGTAAGCTGAAAGGAGCTAACCCCCACTCTATCAGGGACTGCCCTTGCCTCCTTCGACAACATCAAATCCAGGAAAAGCAGCAAGGGAATACTCGCAGAGGTTATAAGATATTTAAGGGCATATAGGAAATAAAAAGGTCTAGTTATTAGAGAATATCATGGGCCAATATCAGTATCACTTTTATCTGATTATCTCATGACGACAATCGTTCTTTACTTTTACATATTTGAATTGACAGCCTCTATTTGAAAATGTTGTTTTCATTATCCGTGTTCTGGAAATATTCACTTACTATTACAACACTTGAATTTTTTTTCTTCGAATAAGTTAATTTACACATGCAAGCACAGTGAACAGAATAACACTTGAATCCTGTTGTCTAAACAACACTCTCTCTGTAGGTTACCCTTACTGATAAACTCGAGTACATAAAGTGAGCCTCCTCTTTTAAGCCCCATCAATATTTTACTGTATATGACACTGTATTGGCTTAGATTTGCTTGTATGGACAAGATGGAACAGTGTCATAATAATGTTATGAGAATCATGTTACATTCCTGGCCTTTCTTTATAATACAGTATGATTCTGTTGACATATGATCCAAGCTCTGCTCCCATGCCTTTTGGAATTCTCTTAGATATTTTCTGTGGGTGGCAAGGTATTCCACTGTTAAGGATTATCCCTCTTAAATGCTGTCCATACTATGTGCAAAATCATGCTAGTTACAGTACAGATGTAACTAACTAGATTTTTAGCATGGTTCCCTGACCAGTCTGAAGAAGGACTTTTGTCTGAAGGCTTTGGATTGTCTCTGTGTGGCCATTGGTCAGTCCATCATAGATCCTCTCCATACTTATGTCCCTTCTACAGTATGAAAGTCTGCTGTGTTATGAGATCTGGTTAGTGCACGGTAGTGCCAGAAGAAATTAAAACTCAGTTCAGTTTTACAGTGTTACAGCGTAGAAGGGACCAAATTAAGTTTTAGCTCTGTTAATCAATCATGCTATCGCATGGCAGAGCCAATGACCCTGTAAATATGCTTTGAGAACACCTCTCTCCACAGTAAAATTACTGTATTTAAACTGTGTTTAACTGTTAGCATTTTGTATCCCAAGCCTGTGTACAGAATTTGGGATAGAACCCCGGGAGCAATCTATAACCATGTTTAAACCCAGTGGTTCCTAGCAAACCCAGTGGTTCCTAGCAAAGTTATTTTATGGGTTCCCTATTTTTTATGAACAGGCACTTTTTTGTCTGCAAGCCTTATAATAAAAGTTGTGCCTACACTACAACACAGAGTTGATAACCAGGCAGTAACATGGTTTGCTCTAAACATAGTGTGTGGCTTTGCATAAGGTATGTTATATAATTCTTTAAGTAACCATGGTGACAGAGTATGTTGCATACTTGCGAGAGGTCTAGACTGGCACATTGCAGTCTTACTTGTTAATACCGTTGTTTTGCTGTGCAGATGGGACTCTAACTGTGCCTGCCTACATAACCTGTTTGGCCAGTCTTCCTTCCTCTCGATTCCCTGTGCATGGTAACAAGCCAGCCAAAGGTTGTCCCACATGATGTTGTTGACACACTGTGCACATGTCCTCTCAGTAACTTATTCCCCTGCTGATGCATTATGAAACACCTGCCAGACTGTTCCCAGAAAGCATCAGTACAAATACAGTGAAGAAGAATGATCCGTGTGGATACGCATATGTGATCATTGCGTGGTTGTATTGTGCATAAACTTGGTGTATATAGACATAATCAAATAAGTTTGTTTTAACCAGATCATAAAGACAAAATTTGAATCAACTGTAAGTGAGTAAGAAATCTGTAACACAATTTGTCTAGCACTGTTCTAAGAAAAAATCCCTGCCCACACTTCTCAGGGCACCTGCTAGAGCCCAGCTGGCATCAGCCATGTTCTCATGTCAGGCTTGTCCCTATATTTTTTTACTTAAAAATTCGTCCCACAGCTAACACTGGCTCAGCTCTAGCAATGGTGAGATCACTATTATAACCCAGCCTGTGGAATTATAGTCTTTCTGTTATATTACTCTGTTTAAAGCAAATTCTGACTACAGTGATGTGTTTCAGTCACGTGTGGAGCCATTGGGAATTGAGTGAATTCAGCCTCTGACGGGATACTTTATACCTTTAGGTTCATATTTGTATTACCACCATGGTGTTGATCTGCAATAATGCTGGTCTCATTAACACATTTTGTGATAATGCAGCTGTGGGCAAGTGGATAGCAGAAAGAATGAAGAAAAGAGCAAAATAATGGGGTGAGGCTATAAATCAGTCTGTCAGCTTTAATCCAGCATCTGATGAAATCGTGGTAGTCATTCACAAGTCTCAAATAATGGAATCCTGCAGCATGCTTATTCGTTTTGCTATCAGTGATTCTGTCTGCATTGGGAACAGTGTAATGGGATGTAAAATATCTGCATGGAGTGGTCAAGCCAGAATGAGGAAGTAATATTAAAAATCGCCAACTCTTTAATGAAAAGGAAATGAATGCAAAACAAATTGTATGTGCCTGTTTTCTAGGTGATATCAAGTTCATTGTAGTAACAGGAAGTCTCATCTACAGTAGAAAACTCTGAAGCTCCCTCAGGAAGCTGGTTTCATATGGTGGTTTAGATTTAACTACTCGGTGTCTAGCACCATTTGAAATCAGTGTTCTTGGAGGAAGAATGGCTGCCCTTCATCAACGAAGGAAGTGAATTCTGGAGAACCTTGGTGGCATATGGAAAAGAAGATCAAGTCCTCTCGCACATGCTTTCAGCACGGTATATAGCTATTAATTCTGAGCGTACTATCTGTCCCACCAGCTTGTGACCGCAGAGTCTATGGTTAAACTTAAACCAAGTGAGCACAATCTAGTTTTTAATTTCAGAGATAAAAATTGCTCAATCGCAATGTTAATCAACAGCATATTTGTAGACTCTGAACGCTTTGAGGCTGAGATGTTGTTTACAGGCGGTGAAAATGGGTTATGCGGAATTACAGCAGTATATGAAACATAACTTGTCACAGTTGTTTCTGCTAACATCCTGTGTTATAGATTGTAAACACTTTAGGACAGGGACATCATCTGTTTCACCTTCTTTGTAGCATTGAGCACACTGACAGAACTCCATGGATACTGTTTAATATATTAGCTCTAACTCTACCCTTGTAAAATAATCTGTATGTTATTTATTGAAGAGATTGAAATGACTTTGTGTATGTAATGGGAGAGTCAGTAGATCTAGCTGCTGTTCCCAGTTCTACTGTTGAATCATTTTGTGTCTGTGATTCAAGTGTTTTCTCTTTTTGCAGAAAAAGGTGGGGGGTGGGAGTCCTTGATTTTTGTGCCTTTAGCTGCCTGTGATCTGATTTTCATAGGTTCTGAGCACTTACAGTTCCCAACATAGTCAGTGAAAGCCACCAGTATTAGTACCTATGAAAAATAGCTCATTCATGTAGTTAGCTTAATATGGATTACAGTGCTTAATTTTGGTATCCAAGATTGAAGGTTTGTGGGTGAGATGTCCAAAGTTAGTCATACAAAATTTGAGGCATGCACAGTGAGTACCTCTGATAATTTGCATCCAGACATCTTTGTGAATCAATCCATTTAGACATCAGTAATAATGTGCATTGTAATTGTCTAATCATAGGCATGGTGTGATGATTAATTACTGATTATAAAGTTCTTGGAGATTCTCAGATATAAAGTACAGTTTTATAATATACTTCACTTGT
This sequence comes from Rafetus swinhoei, assembly GCA_019425775.1. Taxonomy (NCBI): domain Eukaryota; kingdom Metazoa; phylum Chordata; order Testudines; family Trionychidae; genus Rafetus; species Rafetus swinhoei. The sequence goes on along the minus strand of CM033437.1, from coordinate 340,535,300 downwards.
TCTTCTTTGCAACAGGTCCCAGTAACCCCTTTAGAGGATGACTGATTTCTTTTGGTGTTCAGAGTCAATACTATTTTCTAGCACCATTTGAAATCGGTTATAATGACAGGGGAATTACATCCTGTGAGTTTCTGCCGCAGAGAGGCTCTAAGGAGAATCTTCAATCTTATTACTCAGAAATGTACTAGAAAACTAGTGCAGGTGCACAAGCTCCTGAACACACAAATATTACACTTACTTGAGTTGTAATAGTGTATGGCTGATTTAGATCTTGTTGTGACTCACCTCTTCAGAGAGACAGCACCATCTGGGGGATATCACTAGCAACTATAAACTGAAAGATACTGGTTGTATTCCCATCTGTGCCATACAAATATAGGAACATAAGCATGGATGACCATGCTGGGTCAGACCAGTGGTCTGTCTAGCCCAGAATTCTGTCTCCCACTGTGGCTGATTTAAGTGATAGGTTACCTACTGTAGTGAGAAGTTCTGCAATTTCTCTGAGCTCCTTCAGAATTCTTGGGTGAATACCATCTGTTACTGGTGACTTATTACTGTTTATTTTATCATTTTGTTCCAAACCCGCTGACACACTGCACCCCGTATTCTTCATAGTGATATTGGTATGACATAATCATGACATTGTTATGATGTATTTCAAGCAAGATAAGTCATGTCAAGTGTCTTTGGAAAGGTTATGATTTGCTCAATATGATTATTCTATTTGTATACATGTATCAGTTATGAATATTAACTATCTGCATTTCAAATATAGTTACACCAGGGGAATGCCCACTAGATAAGATGATTTGAGTATAGATAAACATGTTTTTTTAAGTTTATCTATAGACTAACAAAACATGTAGATGGTATCATAAGCTTTCATGGGCACAGCCCACTTCTTCAGATGACCAGAGTATAGATAGTCGGTTGGGAAGGGCCACAGAAAAACAATTAGAGAAAAACAATAGGCTTTAGGAGAATCTTATCTCCAATCTGGTGAGCCTTCCTGTGAACACTCGATGATGATGATTGATGACTGGTATGAATGATGACTATGATTCTGCAACAACATGTGATGAGGCCACATGTCTCTAGGCTACATCTTGGGATGTCAGTATTTTTCCACAGATCCGTTTGGGAACCAACCTTTGGGAACAAATGGCTCCTGTCGTATGCAAAAGTTGTGTAAGAGAGGGAATGACATCATCAGGTTCTTTGCTCCACATACAAGAAGACTCCTGGAAACACCTAAGGAAAAAAGACTGAATTGGGGGCAATGCTGGACCCAGGCTAAAGGGATTTTAGCCTCAGTATGAAACACTTGGCGATTCCAAGCTTTAAAACAAATGTAACTTGCCCCTTAAGAATCTTCAGGATGCTTATCATCTCTCAGAGTAAGAAGCTGCTAGTCATAGCCAATCTATTTAATATATTAAGCTTAGTTTGCTATTTTGTTTATTTGATAGGTAATCTGCTTTCACCTATTTGCTATTATTTATAATCACAAAATCTATCTTTTGTCGGTAATAAACTTGTTTTTGCTTTATCTAACTCAGCTGGTGTGAAATTCAGGGGAAACAGCTCCGGCAAAAGGCTGTTGCATATTTCTTAACACATTGAGGGAGATGGCAAATTGTATCAGCTTGTGCTGTACAGTGGGGGTGCATGCCTCAGGAGCTAGTAATTGCTCTAGCTGTAGCCTTCCTATGGAAGGGTTGGTCAAGATCCTGCATTAACTGCAGTTGGGTGTGTCCCTATCTGTATATGTGCTGGTGAAAGTGCAGGCTGGAGGGCATAGCAGCTTGTCACAGCAGTACAGTGTGAGGGGGTGCCAAGGCAGGGGGCCAAGGGAGCTCAGTGGCACCCCCAATTCCAGGTGCCACCTCAGAGGAACCCATCATACCCACCTCCATTAATGCATCTCTCCAAGACAATGCCTCGGATGTGTCACCTAAAAAGAATCTCAGGTGTGGAAATCTCGCTCGTTTTGCTTTCCTGCAATGACTCTGTCTTCCTTGATTGCTTCTTTTAGTAGCTTGTAGTCCTGTGGTGCCTTAGGCTATGTTTATACTGCACGCTTATTTCAAAATAGCTATTTCAGGAAAATAACCCCTCCAAAATGGCTTATTTTGAAATAGCGTGTCCATACTACAAATGCCCATGGAAATAGCTCTGAGCCATTTTGAAATAAAGCGTCCCACTGATTGGAGCCTGAATCGCATTTAAAGCCCCCTGAAAGCTCTTCAGGCAGGGCATCAGGACAGCAGTCACTTCTTGGAGCTGCTGCCTAAGGCTATCTGAGTCTTGTGCTTAAAGGGACACCCCCATGTAGTCGTGACTCAGACTCTCCACCTTTGCCTACCTCCCTGAGGGACAGCAAACCTATCTCACTGCCTGCTCTGGTTGCCTTTGCAGAACCATTGAGCCGGGCCTGCTGGAAAGCAGTCACCAGCTCTTGGACCTGCTGCCGCACCTCCTGGTGCAGTTATTGCAGGCTGCCCTTGTGGCTCTGGTAACTGAGCCCACCGCTCCTTTCAGGGCACCTCCTCACCTCTGCTGCTCATGCACCACAGCCCCTCCCGTCTTCCCCTGTGCACTTCTGGCACCGGGACACCAATTCCGACTGGTGGGATCAGATCATCATGGAGCACTGGGATGACCAGCAATGGCTCCAGAACTTCCACATGCGGAAAGACACCTTCATGGAGCTGTGCGAGTAGCTCACCTCTGCCCTCACACAATGGGACACCCACATGCAACCCGCCATCCCCCTCCAGGAGCAGATCACCATTGCTATTTGGAAGCTTACCATGCTGGACAGCTACTGCTCCATTGGGAACCAGTTCGGTGTCGGGAGGTCGACCGTTGGGGTTGTGGTCGTGCAGGTATGGCAATCTCGTGCTGTTGTCCCAGGAGTGTGGTGAACTGCTGGAATGGGGTTCCCTAGGGAAGGGGAGGTGGAAGCTCCCTTCCTTGAAAGGTTTTTCAGTCCTGCCTTTACAAAGCCCTGCTGGGGATGGCTTAAGGCAGGGGTTTGTCCTGGTGTGTGGGAAGGGGGCTTGGACTCAGGGAACTCCTGAGGGCTCTGTCAACTCTGCGATTCTCTGTTTGTCTCCTCCTTCAGGTGGTGAGGGCCATCAACACCATCCTGCTGCGCAGGGTTATCATCCTGGGCGAAGTTGACCCCATTGTCGCCGGCTTTGCCCCCATTGGCTTCCCCAACTGCTGGGGAGGGACATTTACAGCACCCATATCCCCATCCGGGCTCCCGACCACTGGGCATCAGACTACATCAACGTCCAGTACTTTTCCATGGTCTTGCAGGCCCTCGTGGACCAGTGGGGCTGGTTCACCGACATTAACGTCGGGTGGTCGGGGAAGGTGTGTGACACCCGCCTCTTTAGGAACTCCAGCCTGTTCCGAAAGATGCATGCCAGCACTTTTTTCCCCAACTGCACCATCCAGTTGGGGACATGGACATGCCGAAGTGTATCATGGGGGATGCAGCCAACCCCTTGTTCCCCTGGCTAATAAAGCCCTACACAGGACACTTGGACCCCACCAAGGAACGTTTTAACACCAGGCTCAGCAGCACCTGCATTATTGTGAGGGTGCCTTCGGCCATCTCAAAGGGAGGTTCTGCTGTCTCCTTACCCGGCTGGACCTCGGCAAGGTGTCCTGCACAACCTGTGCAAAAATGAGGGAGAGACATTCCTGCCAGGATGGGGTGCAGAGGCAGAGCGGTTGGCCAGGGTCTTTGAACAGCCACATATGGCTGCCATCCAGCAGGCTCATCAGGGAGCTGTGTGCATCTGGGAGGCCCCAAGGGAGAGTTTCAGACAAGGACACATGTGACACTCCCCTGGGCCTCCCCACAAGGGGCCTCTGCAGTGCTCCTCTGTGCCTTTCTTCCCCTACTCCTCCCTTCCCCTGCCCTCCCTTCCCTTTCCTCTTACCCTGCAGACATAATAAACCACACTTTTTGGTTTAGAACAAGAAACGGGAGTTTTTTTATTTGGGAGTTTTTTTATACAGTATAAATGTAACTGGGGAGGGACTGGGGAAGGAACCTGGGAAGGGGAAGGAGAGAGGTAAAAGGGGGAGGAGCAGGGAGGAGAGGCTCAGGGATGGGGCTGGGACCTGGTGCCTGCTTAAGTGGTTCCACTGCCTCATGTGCAGGGCCCTCAGTGATCAGAGGGGCTAGGGGTAGAAGCCAGAGAGGTGGGAGTGGGTGCCAGGCGGTCTTGGGAAGGAGCAGGTGCGGAGGAGGGCAGCTGCTGCACCACTCAATCATGGTGACCATGTGGTTGGCAGAAGCACTGTATGCCATGCGCATGCTCCGGGCCTCCTGGGACAGCTCCCGCCAAGTAGAGCAGCGTACGGTCAGCACAGCGCTCCTCCAGATCCGCCTCTAACCTCTGCTCCTGTCGGTCCAGAGACCACTGGGGGGAATGGAGGCAGGCTATGTGCTCCTGCTGGAGGTCCTCACGGGGTCAGCGGCACCTGCGGCTATCGTGAGGTAGGGAGGCTGGCACGGTAGATGTGGCTCGTGCCCTACTTGCAGCTGGTTCAGCTGTGAAGAACAAAGAGAAGGGCAGTTATCCCAGGAGTCCTCATCTCTGAGCTGACACTGAAAGGTCTCAGGTCAGATGAAGGTGATGTGCTTCAAGCAAGGCCATTTGAGGCCTAGACAGTGGGCCCTTTCCTGCAGGGGCACAGATGTCCCAGGGAGAAGCCTTGTTACTCCCACATCCTGGGGACAAGCAGGCATGGGAAGGTGCTGGCCAGGCCAGGAGCCTGCAGGTGGGAGGAGGGGGACGGGGTGGCTTGGCTTCCCTCCATGCCATGCATACGCTAAGTCTGGCAGTGGCGGTGTCCCACAGGGAGAGGGCTTGTATCCCTGCCCTCTGGAGGAGGAGAGAAGAGTGTTGGGAGAGATGTGTGTGAGCGGCGGGCGCCACTTGCTGGGGAGGTTCTACTGGGGTCCCCTCCACTTCCTCCCCCTCTCGGCAGACTCCCTTGGCAGAGGGCCAGTATCCACCTCACTGCGCTGCCCCGGGAGCAGATGCTACCCTGAGAGTGCAGACATGCCCATGTGCTATGTGCGGCATTGCTGTGTGTGTGTCCCTAACCCTATCTTCAGCTGTGGCTTGTGGTGGGAAGATGTCCCACCACGAGGTCGAGTACGGCAGGGCTGTGCAGGAATCCTGTGAGCAGGAGGGCAAGGTTCCTTTTTGGCAGCCTCATTGCAGCGATGTGCTCCAAACTAGTGCTCCATGTGCACCCACATGGATAGGCTCCTCTGCAATCCCCAGCCCGAGAAGGCCATGCGAGGTGTGTGCAGCCCCTCACCGCCGGCCACTTCCCCCTGAGTGTGTCTAGGGAAAGTATTGGAATTCACCTGATGGGCCATCCCTTGCCTCCTCCAAGCCCTGGGGGACATCCCGGGAGCAGGGGGGGTGACTCCAGGGACAGGCTGAACTCCTGGCTGGCGGGTATGGTGTCGGTGCTGGCCTCCTCATCTTCCTCCCCCTCATTCTCAGTCATGCCCTCTGGGAGGCTGACGACAGGCATCCAGAGTGGTCAACAAGGGGGGGAGAAGGGAGAGAACCCCCCCTCCCAGGATGCAGTGGAGCTGGTCAAAGTACTGGCAGGAGTGGGGTGCTGTACTCCCTGGCCTTGGTATAGGACTGCCTCAGCTCCTTAATCTTCATCCTGACCTGCTCCTGGGTGTGGCTATGGCCCCTCTGGCCCAGTCTGTTGGCCATGTGACTGTAAATGTCCTCATTCCTTCACCTGGTGCGGAGATCCTGGATGTTTGCCTCCTCTCCCCAGATTTCAAGGAGATCCAGGATTTCCATAGCAGACCAGGATGGTGCCCTCCTCTTTTGCCCCCAGGCAAGGGCTTCAGAGGTGGCTGCCAGCTCCCTAGCAGCCATGGAGGACTTGGTGGGAGCATGGGGGTTGCTCATGGCAGCGGGGAAGGCAGAGCAGGCTGCTGGTGTGTGGCACAGGGCTAGCAGGGTTTTCCTTGTGCCACAAGCCCTTTCCCCTGATGCTGCACCTTTAAAGGCTGCCGGGGGAGTGGAACTATAGAGTTCTGATGAGTGTGGATAGAGTGGCTACCAGGGCAGTTGTGAGAATCCCTGGAGGCCATTTATTTTGAAATAACCACAACTGAGTTGTCTACACACACCATATTTCGAAATAATGAAGAAGTGGGCTGTGCCCATGAAAGCTCATGATACCATCTACATGTTTTGTTAGTCTATAAAGTGCTACCAGACCATTTGTTGTTTTTTAAGTTAATCATATAGACTAACTCGGCTACCTCCTGAAGCTATTTTGAAATAGGCGTTATTCCTTGTGAAATGAAGGTTACAGAATTCGCAATAAGTAGCCCATTATTTTGAAATAAGGCTGCTGTGTAGACATGCCCTTAGAGACTAACAGATAGATTAGATTAGATAATCATGAGCTTTCATGGGCAAAACCCACTTCTTCAGATGACTTTGAGAAGAAGTGGGTTTTGCCTACCAAAGCTCATGCTGCTATATATATTTTTTTTTAGTCTCTAAGGTGCTACAGGACTACTCATTTTTAAAATTACAGACTAAAACAGCTACCCCTCCGAGACTTTAGTAGCTTGATTATTCAGGAAACCCCTCTGTTTGGCAGTCTTCCTGCTTATGATATACATATTATTGCTACTAGTTTTCATGTCTTTTTCACATTCTTTGGGGGCCTTTTAGGGAGAAGAGTTTATCTAAATCACTCTTCACTCTATCCAGATTCTAATACTCTACTCATCCGCATGAAATCTGAATATTTTACTCATGTGAGGCAGGTGGACCCCTCTGTCTGGGGAGGCTAGCCCTGCAGCCCTCCCCAGCCCCTCCATACAAGCTCCTGCCCCCCATCAACCCCCATCAGCGCTGAGCTTCCATACGCCACCCCCCAGCCAGAGAACCCCCAAGGCAGTGGAATCCCGAGACAATCTGTCCCCGGAGATGCCCTAAATCAGCCCAAGCCAGCCAATAAAACCCTGGCCCAAGCACCTCTAGCCCAGTGTCCCATGGCAGCAGCTGCATCGAAGGCTGAGCCTTTCTTGGTCTGTTATACCCACCACCCAAGATTTTACTAAAAGAAATAGAGTAAAGGGGAAAGCATGTGACATGTCTCTGAAATATGAACTAATCTTTATTTTCTTCCATATATTTCTTTTTATAATTTGAGGTTTTCTGGGTGATTAATGTTTATAAATGATATGTTGTACTGAAATGCTGTCTGGCTGTAATCAGTATCTGTCTCTGTGAGGCTTGTCTGGGGCTAAAAACAAAAGTATATGGTGAAAAGGAATGTGCCTATTATTTTTCCAATACAGAGAGTAAAACCATGTGTTTTCATCCTGTAAAGGGCTCAGTTTGAATTCATTGATATCTAGGTGTCTAAACTGGGTCATCACCATGGGATCTGAGTGTCTGACAACTCTGTGCCCTGGCAGACAGGCAGGCAGATGTCTTATGTTTAAAGGAACACAATCAGATTGAGAAAACACACTTCAGTCAAATATGTTGAACAATTGTTACAAATAACACCTTAAATGATTGCATAGAATGAGATGAAAGGTCGTTATTTTTCTCTATTTCCATTTGTGTCTTCTGCGCAAATGAGAGACCTTTGTTTAGAGTCAGTTTCACTGTTTCCCCTTTGTTGTAAGAAAGGGTTGGGCCTACAAACACGTATTTTATAGCTTTATTCAGATGAGTAAAGTTACTTATGTCTCCAAGGGCTTGCTGACTGGTTTCTTCTGTTTTTATGTGAGTCTGGGAGAGGACACATAAGCCCCTCACTGGTACTGAGAAAGTTAATCCCACCCCTTGGACTGAGGAGGACACGTCCCCCCAGCCCTGCTGGGAATGCTCCAACTGGGTGTCAGATACAAAAGGGAGTAGCTCAGCTCATTCAGGGCACACGGATGGAGAGGAAGGACCTGGGATGGGTGCTTCTCTGAAGAACCACTCACACCTTGGCTGGGAAGCCCTGCCTCTCCGTGATGCTCAGAGCCCAGGGAGACCCGGAGGGTCCACTTCACAGAGAAGCCCAGTGACCCCCAACATTTTACAGCTGGCAGCCTCAAAACACAGGGTAGGAAGTGACCCAGAGAGGGTGAGGGAGAGGTACCTCCCACCCTATTTAGTCAGCATGTTGCAGTTGAATTCCCCACTGACCCTGTGGTGGGAGTTAGGGCCCTAGGCTGGGGTCAGGGTGAGAAGGCTGCTGTGAATGACTCTGGGTGTTAGGCCTTGCTGCCCTGAGGCAAAGGTTGGTGTAACTGACTGGCCATTGGGCCATGCTGCCCTAAAGGCAGACTCTAGAATCGGTCTTAGTCCATTAGGCTTCAGTGTTCTGTATGTGAGGGTAGTACCACAGGGAGCACAAATATCCCTACCCACTCCAAGTGGGGACAAGCTGCATTAGCCCCATGACAGGGTCTTTCAAACACCCCAGGAAAGAGAAAAACGGGAAAGAGAAAAATAATCGAGACACTAAGGAGATAGTGTAGGACCTGAAACTTTTTTTAACTGACTAGCTCTCTAGTTATTGCTGTCTTTTTAAATGTGAAGTAAATAGAAAATAGTCATAACTACATACATAACATCCATATAATTAGCTAACAATTATTAGGAATAGGGCTTCTGGAGGTTAGGTTGTTCACTAAATGCACTTTAGTTTCTGTACTGGATAACTTAATTCATCTTTCCACAGGATCTTCTGTAGTCTACCATCAAATACCATGGAGCAACTGTAACGTTTGATGCTCAAGAAGGGGAAAGGGAAGCACTCTGTCTGTAGTGTTTCTGGGATTGCAAGTTTTCTAAGGGTTCTCTGATAACTGAACAAGCTTTCTTATACCGCCAACCATATCAGTGGAGCTTAACAAGATGAACAGCACCTGACATGGGGCTGAAAAAAGGGGAACTTTTGTAAGGAAAACATAACAGAAAAATATTTTAGTAATAATTTTTTTTTAATTATTTTAGTTTTAATGTAGCTTCCATTCAAATCACTTCCATTATGACTAATATATCATTCAGACATCAGTAAATGCTAGTCATGAATTTGTTTGAAAAGCTTGTGGCCTTGTTTAATTATCTCAAAAAAACTCAATCTACTGCATTGAGCAACTGTGTCCAGGGAGCTCAATTTTTCAGTGGGAATGGAACTTGGGAAGAAAATCTCTAGATCATTTTAGAGAAGAAAGTTGGGTTGAGGGTGTAGAAATTACTTATCTTGATGGCAAATGGTTAGGGCACAGAACAAAAGTTCTTACTAATCATTCCTTATTTTATTTTCAAGATGGAGTTTAAGGCTACCACAGAAACTACTTGCAAGGAATGGGTCATGAATTAGATACAACATATCTCAGACACTTTTTAATGTCTTGAACAATAAATTGAGACTTTATAATGCCAAAAAGGTAACCCATACACTAAATTAATTGAGATAGAAACACAGAAGGTCTGAAAGGGACATCAGGAGGTCATGTATCTGCTTCCCACCCTGCCCCATACCGAAGCGGGGTTAAGTATACCTAGGCCATTCCTGATGGCTGTTTAACTCATTTTTCAAAGCCAGTCCACCATTGATAGGAATTCCACAGCCTCCCTAGATAACCTGTTCCAGTGCTTACGTATCCTTCTTGGCAGATTTTCCTAATATTGAACTTCAGTCTCCCCGTAACAGGGTGAGATTCATCACCATGGTTCCTCTTCTTAGCTGTTTTGGGAATTAGCTCACTGGTGCCAGTGCACCCTCCTCAGGTGCTGTACTGCCACCCTCATTTCTGCAGTCTCCATGACTCTGGGACCCGCACTGCTCCCCAGACCATGGCATCTTCTTCTGGGCATGGCCATACAGCTGTGCCCCACACTACTTTCTCTCCCCTTCCAGGGCACTGCCTCAGCAGCCAAATGCAGTCCAAAGTCCAACCACCCCCCACTTCCATCCCGGGGCAAACTGCGGTCTGGATACTGGCCTCTTTCTTCACTGGTAAGTGGAGTGTCAAGGGAGGAGAAGGCCCTCCCATTACTTTGGGTCCTGACCCACGGACCTGGAAACCACCTACTGCCCCTCCTCCAATTTGCTGCCTATTTTCCCTGGGCCACTTCCCTCGTAGCCCTAGCATCCTCTCAGTCCATGTAGCAAACCCCAGCACAACTGTAGTCAGCAGCTCACTTTTGCACTCTGCTGCCCTGCCCAGCACTGCTCTGTCTATGGTGCTTCCCCAGACAGCCAGTCCTTTTCCCTTGCACTCCAAGGAGACACACTATATAGAATCAGAGACTCATAGAACACTAGGACTGTAAGGGACCACTGATAGCAGGACTAAGCACCATCTAGATCAGGGGTGGGCAAAAATTGTTGATGAGGGCCCACTCCAAAAATTTGGAAAGTGGTCGAGGGCTGCACTCTTGCATGATATTAATGGAGGAGGGTGGGGGTCTGGGATGGAGATTGGGTGCAGAAGGGAGCTTGGGGTAAGGGAGGGAATTTGGGTAAAGGAGGCAGTTGTGACCTGGGGCACTGGACTAGGGTGCAGGGGGTTGGATTGTGACCTAGGGTAGGGAATTGGGGTACAGGAAGGAAGGGGTGCAGGGATTTGGGTTGTGAGCTAGGGCAGGAGGGGACTGTGATCTGGGGCAGGAGATTGGGATGCCAGATCTGGGAGGGGATATGGGTACAGGAGGGGGGCAGAGGATTTGGGTATGGAGAGTGCGGGGCAGAAGGTTGGGGAAGGGACGAACTGGGATGGCAGAGGCAGGCTCTGCCAGGAGATTTACCAGCCAGCAGCTCGCTCCTGAATCAGCCTCCCTGCTTGCCCCACCCCTGCACAAGCTGCAACCACGTGCTCTGGAGCCCCTTGTGCTTTGTGGCTGCCTGTTATTGAAACAAGCAACTCCCATTGGCTGGTTTCTGCCCAGAAACCGGCCAATGGGATTATGCTGGGAGTGGGAGCATCTCCTAAAACTTTCCCTCCTCTTCTCCGGACTCATGGTTTTTAAAGAAAAACTGCCCTGCAGCCATGTTTCTGAGCAACCTGCAGGTGGGGTGAGGCATGCAGGAGCCTGCCTGGGGCTCCATGTAGCATCCGTGGACCGGATCCGGTGTCTTGGCAGGCCGCATCCAAGTCTGTGGGCCGTATTTTGCCCAGGTCTGATCTAGATCATCCCTGATAGTCTGTCCAACCTGCTCTTAAATATCTCCAGTGACAAGAGATTCTACCATCCCATTCTAACATACTGCTGGCGTGCCTATATGATATACCAGAGTAGATGGCCTAGAACTCAGAGAATGGTGATGTGTACCTGTTCCCTTGTCTGCAAAGGCCCTCACCTTTGGTGCCTCACACAGATCCAGACTATCCCCACTTCTCTAGAATATGCACGATACTATTGGGGAAATTTTGTGAATCCTTGGGCTCAGTTGCCAACAGTATGCTGATTACACTTAACTATTTATTTCACCAATAATGGATTTAGCCACCAGCAGTACTATAATATCAGAGCGCCTACAGGAAACGTGCTTTTGGATGACTAGCAGCTGGCGCTAGCTGGAACCAAGGCAAAACTAAAGTGCATTTTGAAGGCCAATACATTGTCTCTGCCTTCCAGTTAAGGCATACACTCCCCATCAAAGTGATAAGAAGCTGCACGGTCCTTTTTGGCTCCTTGAAAAGCTTTGATGACCAAGTAGAATCTGTTTCCAAAAATACTGCCTTTCACTTCCAGTTTGCTAAGAAACTTTGTCCTTTTCTGCCATGATTTGTCACTTCTAGGTTGGATTATTGTAACTCAGTGTATCTGAACCTGAATGTGAAGATGGGCACAGCCTCCAGTTGGTACAGAATGTGGCTGCCCACCTTCTCCATTGCTCAGGACTCCATGAACACACTGGACCTGTTCTCAAATCCCTCCACTGGTTCCCAGTCATGTTCCAATGGCAGATAAATGCTTTGGTCCTGGTTTTCAAAGCATTTACCGGATTATGTCCCAGTTACATCAAAGACTGAATTGTGAGCTATGAGTACTCATGACAGCTGCACTCTTCTGGGGTAGCGCAGATCAAAAAGACCAGACTGAAGTATGTGAGAGCTGAGGACAAAGCCTCTTGAGGTGATCCATATGAAACAATCTTCCAGAGTTCAGGCCAATCCAGAGTCTGACCATTATTAAGAAACATTGCAAAGTCTTTCTCTTTGAGAAGGCTTTTTCTATCATAAGGCACACAGCTTAAACACTTCTTTGATTCCCAAATCTCTCCCTACACCTCAAAGAACCCTATTCCAAGCAGAGTTATTCCCCTAAAGTGAGATGTGCCAAAGACTCTATGAAGTTCATAATGGACTTTGAAACTGCTCTTGATTTTACATGGAAGACCCTCAGATACAATGGTGATGGGCAGCAATATAAAAATCTAAGGGTATGTCTACACTAGCCCCCTAGTTTGAACTAGGGAGGCTAATGTAGGCATTCAAAGTTGCAAATGAAGCCCGGGATTTAAATATCCCGGGCTTTATTTGCATCTTCCGTCTGGGCGCCATTTTTAAATCCCTTAGTCCAAACTAACTGCCCGTTACTGCGCGCAGTCAACGTTAACTCGAACTAAGGACTTATTAAGAAACTTATTAAGGACTTAGTTCGAGTTAACGCTTGACTGCGCGTGTAACAGCCAGCGTTAGTTTGAACTAAGATTTAAAAATGGCGCTCGACGGGAAGATGCAAATAAAGCCCGGGATATTTAAATCCCGGGCTTCATTTGCAACTTCGAATGCCTACATTAGCCTCCCTAGTTCGAACTAGGGGGCTAGTGTAGACATACCCCATGATAGATATAAAATGTCTATAAACACAGATATCTTAGCTAATCTATCATTAATCTCCAGAGGTTCAAAAACAACCCTTTCTCCACCAGATTCAGACACTATTTGTTTTTAATGTTTGACCTTCTCATGTACCTTTCATGTAAGGAGATTTGGAGGAGAATTATAAGATAACACCAACTTCCCTTTGTTGTTAGAAATGCTTTGTCCAATGCTTCCACATATCTGCTAAAGAAATTAAATATCTGGTCCAAGGCAAACCTGTAGAGTCTCCCAAATTGTCCAGTAGATTCGTCAATTTTAGCTTTCTTTTCCAGGCTCTCTCAAATACTATGAAACTATAGCTGATTTTGAACCACCTAACTTTAAACAGTTTCCATTATATTTTCAATGTGAACTTTATAATATAAAACCTCATTTATAAAGAAGTAGAATGAAAGCCTCTACTTGTTTCAGAGAAAGTCAATTTGCAATTTCAGTGATGCAAATCACAATTCCAATTAGAGAGAACCTCCACCTGAGTGAAATTGTTTTATGAAAAGCTGACTTCACTATAAGCAGGTTTCATGGTATGCAATTTAGTTTTGCATGGCAATGTGGAGGGCTTCATGAATGATTTGTAAAACTATCTTCTGACAGTTGACTGACAGTACAATGGAAGAGCTATGTTTGTCACATGACCAGGATGCTTTCTAGGAATCGTGGAATTATTATGAAGCTTTTGGAAGATTCTGTTCACAGTGTAGGTTTTACTTTTCTGAACATAAATAAAGCAGGGGAAATAAGATTTTTAAAAATGTCTGGTCAAGAGATGTTAAGGAGAAGAAGATTGTGCACTGTAGTTTCAAGTCTGAGGAAAATCTATACTTTACAATGATCAGAATTAGGTTATTTGAAGATGCCAGATTGAGTAGAAATTAACATTAATTAGAAGATTAAAATATATGCAGTCACCCAGTAAGACAGACAACACTGAAGAAAGAACTCAGAACTTGTCCACTGTTTATAAAATATTTGAATGATTAAAATTGAAATGCTTTACATCTCATTTACTTTACACTATGTTACTTATTTCCATTTTCCTCGGACACCTTGGATTAGTCAGCCACTATAGGGGAACGTTCAAATACAAGCAGAAACCTGTTTTAATTGTAACATTTTTGAAAACCCATGATGATATTTCTTCTATTAATATTAAATCCACCAACATTTTCTTTTTTTAAATCATAAATTTGTGCCTAACTTACCTTTAAGTCTCAGTTCCCTGGTGGATGTGTGGTACAAAACTGATTAATGATTCTTTTTTTGAGGGGGCACTTTGACAGGATGACGGCACAGGTTGTTTGGCTACTGGGAGGAGGTGGTGGGTTGGGTGCCTGCAGTGAGCCTTCTTCATCTTTCTTAGCCACCCCACCAGTTCAGAGCCACTTCTCTCTATTTGCCTTGTCCTATCTCACAGTCCTGGAAGCAGCAGGAGTCATCCAGCTCATTTCAGAGGCTGGGAGTGCAGAGAAGCTGGCAGACAGCCCAGAAGCAGCTATGTTGAGGCAGCTGGTGGATGAGTGGACTCACCACCCACCTCGGGTGAAATCATGAAGTGGGGAAGGTGGGGAGAGGCTGGCAAGATGAGCAAGAGCTTGTTCTTCTTGGAGCGGCTCTGCATTCTCCCGCTGTCTGGTGGCCCTTTATGGTAGAACCTTCCCCCAGGCAGTGCCGCCTGGAGAGCACACGTGTGCTCCCCTCCTACCCGTCCCTCCAGTGCCTCCAAACATTCCAAGAGCAAGGATAGAAAAGAGAGGTCACTGCACCCTCTAGTGCAGTGGGTCCCAAACTTTTTGGCATCACGCCCCCCTTTTGATTTTTGAGAAACCCGCACGCCCCCCCCCCCCCAAAATAGCAGCAAAACTTGGGGTGGGATTTATGGGTGTCGCCTCATGCCTCCCCTGGAATTTCTTCACGCCTCCCAGTTTGGGAACCCATGCTCTAGTGCCTCAGTTCCTTCCAGTCACTGTGGTAGGTGGAACAGAACCACTCCAAGCCCTTGGAACTGGGGGTTTCTCCATCTTAAGTGCCTTTTAGTCTTAAATGTATTATAATTGGGATAGATAGGTTCCATAGCATTATTGCAGAGCTGCAGAAGGAAAAGAAGCTGGGTTTTGAGAAGCGCATTTCATGCCCAGCTATTTTCTCCAGCATCAGACGAGCATGCAAGATGTCTTTAGTATCTGGGCAAATGACACTTTTGCTCTGGTTGCTCCATTGGCAGAACTTTCAGTCCTCAGTTTCAGAAGGACAGGCAGACCAGACAGCCAGACAGACGTACTAACTGGCAATCCCCCTCCAGTTCCAGAGGTTTGTCAGAACCAACAACTAAGAGGCTAGATTTGGCTTTGGTGGCGTCTTTGATGAAGAAGAGCTTAAAGTCATCAGGATTGCTGTTGGTACCCAGGTCCGATTGCCATTTCTTCAAACCAACTGAAATGCATTTGGCAACAGGAGAGAGACAATTGCTTTCATTGTCACTGAGAACGGGAAAGGAAATTTTTAGTCCGTCTCCAGACTTTTGTATGCTTTCTTCCATGGCTGCTAGAGTTTTCAAATAGACCTCTCTCACTCTGTGTTTCTCTCCATCCTCCTGTTCCATGGATCTCTCTCTAATGAGATCCATACCGTGGCTGAAGTTGGATCTGTGTGCAGAGGAGGATAGAGGAAGAATCAAGAGACCTGCTTCCTCTTGGGTTATGCCAATCTACCCCTTGCTCCTCTTCCCAGGGGTATGGTCCCAGATCTCACCAACTGGGAAGACTGGCAGCCACAGTCTTTGTGGCCCTATTGGGTTCAACCACAGCCGTTTTTAAAAAATTATTATTATTGTGCTATTCAATCAAGCATCTGGTGACCTCAGTTTTGATTCTGCTGGATCCATCAGCACAGACAGTGGCACCAAAGAGTCACACTGCTTGCATTTAATTACTATGAGTGGAATCCACATGCCCAGGAGCTCAAAGAAGGAATAACAGTTAATAATAGTTATTCTGAAAGATATCCTGTGCACACAAATCCTGTGACCCAACTGCCATTCTCGTAGTTTGGCATCTTATCACTGAGGCTGTGGGAGAGGAAGTGACTGGTATGGGGATGTCCCATCCTCTGCGTTCTCAGGAGGGAGTGCAAGAGTATTTAAGGTGTGTGCAAAGCCCCTAGTGTACACTGGTAGGGAAAAGCTTTCCAAACGCCTTTGTGGAGGGCATAAGTGTGCTACAAGTGGCAGCCACATGCACAAAATATTTAGCAGCAGCACACTTACTGTACAGGAAATAACCATCTTTTTTTATTATTATTGACCTGGAAGAAAGTGCAAAATGATTAGTGATAAAGTTTGCAAAGACACAAAGATGGGGAGAATGCACACAGCTTTGCTATAGAACAATCCAGGTCAGGGTAGAGCGGTGTGCAGTCAAACAATATGTGTTTCTATATGGTCAAATATGAAAGGCAGGAACAAAGAACGTAGGGCATCCTTGCAGAATAGGGACTTCATCCTGGGAAGCAGCCACTTTAAAAAAGACTTGAGAGTGATGTAGAGACATCTTGCTTGTAGGATCTATGGTCAGATAACAGACAACAGCTCATAAATAAGTTGATGCCCAGAGACCCTAACTTCCTTGTTTGCCTTAACATATGGCAGAACTTTTTGCAGAGTATTCATGGCATGTACAGCCACTCTCTAGTCCACGCTATAAACTCTGGAGTGGCTGGTATCACGGACACGGGGTTTATTCTCTGCACAAAAGAAATAGCCGATTAAAAATCCTCAGGAAAAGAAAGCTGAGAGAAAGGAAGTGCTACCACAGAGAGTGAAAGGAGGAGGGAAGACTGGAAGGCAAAAAGGTGATGTAAGAAGGAGAAGGCACTGGAGGAGCACAGGGACAAGACAGCAGAAGATTGGTGGAGGGGGCACAGTAGTTGGATGTCAACAAATACAATCAACTGTGAGTCAATTAATTTTGAGAAATGGATAGAGAAAATCAATGGAATGACAGATTACTTCATTGAAATACCAGTTTTACAGAAGAGACAATTATGAAGATGATAAGAACATAAGAATGGCCATACTGTGTCAGACCAACAGTCCATCCAGTCCAGTATCCTGTCTGCCGACAGTGGCCAATGCCAGATGCCCCAGAGGTAGGGAACACAACAGGTAATCCTCACACGATCCCTCCCCTATCACCCACCTCCAGACAAACAGAGGCTAGAGTCACCATTCCTACTCATCCTGGCTAATTGCCATTGATGGACCTAACCTCCATGAATCTATCTAGCTCTTTTTTGAACTCTGTTAAAGTCCTAGCATTCACCACATCCTCTGGCAAGGAGTTCTAGAGGTTGACACTGCGCTGAGTGAAGGAAAACACCTTTTTTTTTGTTTTAAACCTGCTGCCTATGATAACTAAATGGAGACAGAGACAATCCATTACATAGAAGGTATAAATGAGTTGATTAATATGCAGAGAATCAGGTGGTCAGAGGGATAATAAAGTATTGCACAGATCAGAGCAGCCAGATAAGTAAATAAGGATGCTCACGCAGTGTGACACAGGCCTGAGGGGTCTTCAGAGACAGCTGTTCAGTTAAGTGTTTGCCAGTGAAGGTGCTGTGATGTGGTCAAGGAGAGATAAAGAAGCTCCAGACATGTTCCCTGCAGGTCTGCGTGCTTGTCCTGTGCTTTCTGGGGCAAGGAAGATGGTGGTGGGAACTGATCAGCTGTGGCAGTGGCGATGGAGAGTGGTGAGGGATATGAACAGCATCACGTGAGATGAAAAGGACTGGGGGCCAAGGGTGCAGTGGGATGGTGCATTGAACAGTGCCAATTCAGGACTCAGTTTAGATTTTCATTAATGATCGAGAAGGAGGAGTTGAAATTAAAATAATTTATGGATGAAACTACCTGAAAGGTGGAGTGAATACCAGCAACACCAGAGACGTTATCCAAAGTGTTAGAGAGAGCCTAGAAATGGGATGAAAAGGGTGATTCACCAGAAACATGTATGCCACTCCAATACATTTGGGGGTCAAATAATCTGCAATGTAGACAGAAACCTGGAAACGTTAATTACTATGAAGATAGGTGTTATAGAAAACTTCACGATACATGTACTAGAGAGTTCTTGAGGGCAGGAGAAATGGGCAATAATTTGGCTATGAATTTGCAAGATGATTTGGCAACAAGGATGGAAAAGCAGAATTATTTCGGAAGGAACGGAATAGGATGAAACTGAATGCGGCAGAAACTTCCTGACTGGGAGACCTATTAGACTGAAATAGACTCCCAAGGGAAGTAGTGGAAGATCCAGTCCCACGGGATTGTAAAACTAGACTGCTGTGTAGGCAGAAGCAACAGCATTTGACAAATCTGCTGTAATGATCTGAATCAGCCCCCCTCACTGAACTGAGAGCTGCCAGAGCTAGAGCTGCCGTATAACACATCCAGTAACTGCAATGCTGATATAACCAGGAGTGCCATTTTCCCACAGTAACTCCTTACCAGTACAGAGAGCAGAATTATGGTAATTTTCTGCTGCATGTCACCATGGATGTTCCAGTATTCCAGGAATACAGGGCATTTCTGGAATCTCTGAAATCTCAACGTGGACACCCTGAATATCAAGGGGAAAGGAAAAACACTCCAACTGAAATCATATTGCCCAAAGTGCCAGGCAAACCCTAAAGTGCAGGTGCTCAGCTATGTAAATCAGCAAACCTCGGCTGGACCCAACATCTTAAATTGTGGCCAGAGAAGACCTGTGAGGGAGGCTCTTGTTATCAGAGGACATTTTGCAGCAGCCATCTCTGTCCAGTGTTTGGGGCTAGAGGCTACACTGGATGCTGACGACAGAGTCACTCAGAGGATCTTTGTGGCCTCCTACAAAGTCACCGGTTACACAATGCTGTGCATCCTTTCTGACCACCTCAACACCAAGGTGCTGCACAGATGTGTTTCTTCCCAGGGGGAGAGGGTTATTTCACTTAGATTTCCTATGTGTGCTATAACACAAGTCAAATATGTGAGAGTTAGGCACGTAACTTCTACTGATTCTGGAAACTCCCCTTGGAGAGGCTCAGCTTGCCACTACAATCACTGCTGAAAGTTTTCTGGCAGTCCTGGTCCAGTGGCAATGAACTTGCATCAGTCGGGTGAAGAACAGCTGCATTGCCAGCATGCCTGAAGGAGGGAGAAAAGACCCCAGTGTAAGTGTGAAGCCCGTTAGCTCTCCCAACATGAACAGAGAGCACCTCTTCTCCGGAGGGGTCCCAAACCCCTTCACAAAATACCTCTGAACTGCAGCCACCTCGGAGGTACACAATCGGAACTAGGCAGATAGCGCACTGTGAGGAAGGCAGGAATGGCCCAGGCTACCCTTACAAGAATGCCGTAGGTTAATTTAATTCCCATTACAGCCTCGGAAGGCAAGAGAACCTTGATTTAAGACACAACCAGGGTGCTGTGCTTTATATCTGAGTGGCCCAGACAGGAACAGGATCACTGAGCTTGGGTTTTGTCAATATTGTAAATGGTAAGAGGTCTGGACTTGCTTTCTGTTGTGTACAGCACCTAGCAAAATGGGCACCAATCTTTCACTAGGATCTCTAGACCCTCGGCACAGGAAGCGAGCCCCATTTCTCTTCCATCTGGGGAAGGGCTGGTGACCAGCCATGAGAAGGAAGAGCTGAGTGGGAAGGGGCTGAGACACTTCCTCTTAAGGCTCCCCCACAGAGCTTTAAATGTGGCTGGTCCCAAAGCCCTGGGCAGAATGAGAAGTGCAACACCTGAGACCTGGAGTAAGGCCTAAGGCCCCTGTGAAGTTTTCACTAATGAAGGGGTTGTGATGTAAAGTGAGACGGTGCTGATATAAAGCAAAGTTTGCAGGAGTCAAGCTATGAGCAAAAGTCAGGCCCCGTTACAAAGCAGATGCTGGCTTGCTGGTTCACTGTCTGGCACAGGAACTTGGCAAGAACAGGGCTAACATTGCAAGAACACAAGCACTTCTAGGCACTAAGTATTCACATAAGCACATTCCAGACAGGTAGTAGCAGAACACCCCGAAAGGAAGTTATGGTGTAAACACACACCCCAAGTCTGACACAAGGACACACTGACCTCTCTAAAAGATCAGGATGATGAATAAAGATGTTTTGATTGAACCAGCAGGTACAAGGTAAAGGGTGGTAACTAACCTGTCAGAGGGGCAATACATAACTTCTTTGTATCAGTGTATAAAAGAGGGGCGGGAGAACGGGTGTCCTTCTGTAGCTGAGGGAGGAAACAGAACGTACCACTGTTCACCAAGCTGGTCCAGTGCAGTGAGTGTTAATGTATCTGTAATCACTGAGTCAGGCCACTAGGACCGTGCTT
The DNA here is from genome assembly GCA_019425775.1 of Rafetus swinhoei. NCBI lineage: Eukaryota > Metazoa > Chordata > Testudines > Trionychidae > Rafetus > Rafetus swinhoei. The sequence goes on along the minus strand of CM033437.1, from coordinate 340,514,994 downwards.
CATTGACGATAAACCTGGCTGAGCACCTTAGCTACTGAGCAGAGTCCGTGGTCTTCTTGGGCAGTTCGAGCAGAGTCTGCTGTACTGGCTACCTGGCCAGAGATGGAGCAGCCCATCAAGGGAACACGCACACAGCCAACACCAGACAATGCTCTGGTGCCAGAGCCCACAGGGCTGAACAAATAATTCTAATCACAAGGGCGGAGGCTCTGCACACCATTCTTCTGCACACAGGTTGCTGTGGGTTGACCCAAAGCTGTGAAAATACTTAGATGATGTAGAGTTGAGCTGCCACAAGAGGGCGGCATAGTCACACCTACTTGACCTGGTCTCTTGATAACTACTGTATGATTGCAAATCTGCACTGCTTAGAGCAGAGAGCGATTCCTGCAAGTCCTCTGCCACTACATGGAAAGGCCCAGGCTTGGGAAACAGCAAAAACCCCCTCCTGGAGCCAGAGCGGGTCTTCAAATGCTCCTGATTTATGTGCCTCTGGCTGGCACATGTCCTTTCCATCACAAGCTGTTGTTGGCTTCAGTGACAATTCCACAGTAGGACTGTAAGCTCCAGCACAGGCTTCTTTCATCAGATAGCCAGCACTTGGGGACAAGAGACAGGACAGAGACAGGTTGGACAGGAACCTGTAGAATTTTATCATCTGTAAATGGAACCCTGCCTGCCATTCCAGGAAGCCCAAAAGTGTGAGAGGGCAGTCAAGGGCTGCAGCCTATTGTTCAGATGTCTGGCCAAGAGACTCAGGTAGGCTATGTAAGTGTTCCCTCTAATTTTTCCCACCCCTGAGTGGAATGATTTTGTTATGTGCACCAATGTGGAGATGCTGTGTGACACGTCACCTTCATATTGGTGCACATAACAAAATTCATGTGGCAGGATTGGGACCAAGGGTTTCTGAGAGTGGGAGGGGGCTCAGGCCTGGGGCAGAGGGTTGCAGTGCAGGAGTGTGAGGGCTCCAGCTGGGGGTGTGGGCTCTAGGGTGGGGTTGGAGTTGAGGGGCTCAAGGCTGGAACAGAGGTTTGGGGTGGAAGGGCTCTGGGGTAGGGCGAGAGGCAGGGACTAGGGTTGCCAACTCATTTGGACTGAATGGACCAGAGGCTATTGCCACAAATGGCGTCCTGTCTGTCTGGTCTGGGAAAGTTGGCAACCCTAGCTGGGACAGAGGGTTGGGGACCAAGGGCTCTGGGTGGAGGTGCAGGCCCTGGGTTGGGGTTAAGGCAGAGGGTGGGGTGAAGGGATATGAGGGGGGCTGAGGACCAAGGAGGTCTGAGACCTTGCCACTCTAGCCATAGCAGGGACGGGGGTGGTCCTGGCTGCCCTGCCTTGGTGGGGGAGAGAGGCAGGGCTGCCTAAGCTATGGCAGAGGAGGTCCGGGGTTGGGCTGTGGGGGAGAGGGGTCTAGGTCCAGGCCACGGTGGGGAGGGGGCGTCCAAGGCTGGGCCCCAGACACGGTAGAGTCAGGCCAGGACCAGACTGTCTGCACTGCCCTGGCCGCAGTAGAGTCAGGCTGGGGCCTGGACATAACAGAGTCGGTCTGAGGCCAGGCTGGCCGCAGCAGAGCCCTGTCCAAGGTGGGCGGGGGTGGGCCAGCCCTTCCCAGTTGCTGCAGGTTCCTGCCCTGTATGGTCTTGTCATGGGCCAGGCTCACCGCCACGGCGCCTCCTGCCGATATACCTGGGATTTAGCTCGTTAGCCCAGAGGGCGCCTCCCTCTGGCTGGTGTCTCCCCATGGCCTCACTCCACGCTCTCCATGCCAGAACTGTGTCACTCCCAGACTACAGTGTCCCCTTCAGGGCAGTGCCCACTCCAGTGTCTCTTGGCCCCCTTCTGGGGGTGTGTGTTTTATGAGTAGTCTTGTCTCTGCACTCTGGGGCTATGTCTACACTGGCGGGTTCTTGCGCAAGAACCCGCCGAGCGTCCACACTGCCCGCCCGCTCTCGCGCAAGAAGATTTATGGTGCGGCGTTGGAAGACAGGGCTTCTTGCACAAGAGCTACGCTCTTTTCTAATAGGTGTAAGCCCTCTTGCACAGGAGCTCTTGCACAAGAGGGCAGTGTGGACGCGCAGCAGGGGTTTCTTGCGCAAGAAAGCCCTTCGGCTAAAATGGCCGTCAGAGCTTTCTTGCGCAAGAGAGCGTCCACACTGCCATGGATGCTCTTGCCCAAAAGCACATCTCTTCCAGAAGAGCACATGGCAGCGTGGACGTGTTCTTGTGCAAGAGTTCTTGCACAAGAACCCGCCAGTGTAGACATAGCCCTGGGGTCCTCCCCTCCCAGGTAACCCCCCGTTTCCCTACACCCACCTTGCCTCAGTCTTCATCTAGCTCCTGCCACAGGGGCAAACTGCAGTCTGCAATGGCCACTCATCATTGGCAAGGGGGTGTGGACCCGCTGCCTTTTCCAACCCTGGCTGCCTCCCTGCAGCCCGGGTAATCTCAGGCCTTGCCTCAGGCCCTGCAGGCTGGGAGTGGGTTCAGGCCAGGGCTCCCCAGCTCTGCCTGCCTTTCCCCAGTACTGCTCTGTCTCAGGAAGCCTCCAGTTTCCCTAGCAACCAGGTTCCTCCTGCTCCCCAGCTAAAGCAAGAGTCTCTCTCTTCCTCCCTCCTGGAGCCCTTATTTATACAGCTGGGCCCTAGTTGGCAGTATCTGCCTCCGCTGTGGTCTTCGCTCTCAGCCCTCTGGGATTTAGCCTAAAAGGGCCATTGTGGGGCAGATGCCCCATCACAGGTTTGCCAGGTAGCCAGTGCGGGACTAAACTAACAGCCGCCCGCGCCGCTCACAGGGAATGCAGCCTGTGAGCCAGTCAGACAAACTGACTGCAGAAGAGACAAGTGACGGACATTTCCATCTGATTAAATGGCTCCATCATGCCTCCTTCTCCTTGTAAAACTGTTCTGGACAAGCTGCCAGTGCTCAGAGCTCCCCGGTCCTGATCCCCCCTTCACATCCTGGCACTTACCAAAACTGAGCCTACACCCCAGCCCCCACTGCGACCTTGTGGCCATCTATTGGCACACTAGCCTGCAAAACAACTGTCAGCAGCCCTCGGGCCTCCATAGGAGCAGGGACATGCATGGAACCTAAGGACTAGAAACCTGAGGTAGCCCTGCAAGTCCCCTCCTGGAAGAGAGGATCCTCCGAAATCCACCACATACCCTTTCCCTTAGGTCAGTGCCTGCAAGGGTACCAGTGACTTCTCCCTCTTCCATCCACTGTGTGTGTTGGCAGTGGACAGGCTGAAAGGTGTTAAGCCTGTTGTAGTGTTGTCCGTGACCGCCACACTGAAGAGTCTCACTCACTGCCACATGGCAGAGTTTCAGTCCAAAGTCGGAGAGACAGCCCCACACACCTTCGCAAGGGAGGAGAATGTGACAGCTGTAGGAAGGATGGTGCAAAAAGCAGCAAAGAAAAATTGCTGTGGAGAAAGGCTGAGCACTTGTAATCACCACCAGGCGCAAGAGCGGGCGGGCAGTGTGGATGCTCTGCAGATTCTTGCGCAAGAACGGCCATACTTGCGCAAGAAGCCGCGAGTGTAGACATAGCCTAGGTGTGTGGGTTACATACTGAGCTGGCTGCACCGAAATATGGCAATGGGGACCACAGGGCAGAGGACATCTGTGCAGCTAGAGGAAGTGTACACAGGAAGTGTAAGAAAAAGGGATGGATGTAAGTCGACTACAAAAAGGGAGTGGAGGGGTAGTGCAAGGCACAGTGCTTGATGCCAGCATTCAGGTACAGGCTTTAACTACTGAGCACGGTGTTAGCCATGCTGTTGTTACCCTTAACATGGATCCGAGGGCAGAGGTGACTGCGCTTTGTGAAGACTCTCTGAAAGAACTAAAACAAAAGACAGGACTATGCAGCACTTTAAAGACTAACAAGATGGTTTATTAGGTGATGAGCTTTCGTGGGCCAGACCCACTTCCTCAGATCAAATTGTGGAAGAAAATTGGCACGACCATATATACCAAAGTGATACAATAAAAAAAAAAGTGAATACGTATAAAAAAGAAAGAACTAAGATCTTGTTCTGAATTGGAGACTAGGGTAGTGCTCAGTAGCTCATGGTGAAATAAGTAGCATGGGGCAATTCAAAGCCCATACTAGCTACAAAGGCAAGTAATGTGCATTTGATACTGGTTTTGGTTCATGAGGCCACTGTCACTACCCAACTAGCCTGCCCGGCGGCCACTGAAGCGGGTGTCATAAAATGCACAGAGGACCCTGGAACGGTACTTAGCAAAAATGGGCTGCTTAAATCAGAGGCGTTGTGACTCCCAGTGTACAGACAGGTGCTCAGGGGGTACTGGCCCCTGTGCTTTCCAAAGTGGAGACAGAAGACTGGAGTTCTCAAGTTCATTACTGGACCAGAAAAGCACTGGGACTCCGTGAGACCTGTGGGGATAGACATGGGCAGCGCGGTACCTGCTGGGACTGAAGGAGGCAGGAAGTTGGGAAAGGCCCAGTCTTACTTTTGTGAAGAGATAGGGCCCAGTTCTTTGACCTACTCTGCTCCCTTTGTGCCATTCAGGATGCATGTGGGAAGCAAAGAGCCTCTGAGTCCCATCCTGGGGATACCATTGGTGGGGGAAGTCTCTGGTGAGTGCAGAATCTGCATAGCAGGCTCCTTGGCGGATGGTCTCTCCCGCAGGGAATGTTGCCACCTGATGTGGGGATAGGGCTGAGAATCAGGAAGCCCTGAAGCCCTCCCCGCCATCATTTTGCTCATCAGTAACTAAATGTAGCAGAGAACCTGGCCCCATATCACCACCTTTACTTCTCTAGGATTCTTGGATGAATGGGAAATATCAGTTAATGATGCAAAATGAGTTTAAGGACCAATTTTAGTGGTCAAAAGAACTGCCCTCAGAAAACAGAAATCTGGAACCGTACTGCCAAGTCAGCACCAGCATGACATGTGAAAGTAACTATTGGCTAGACCTTCAGGAAAAAACTGGCACTAATGCTGTAATCCCTCAGCCCAGATCTACACTAGGGAGTTATTTCGAAATAACAAGTGGCGTGTCCACACTAGCAAGCCTGTTATTTCTAAATAACCAGGGGCTGGTTATTTCAAAATATTAACTCCTGCTTTCCATGAGTTAAAAGGCTTGTTTCAAAAGTTATTTCAAAATAGCGGTCATGTGGACACTCTGCTGCTGCTGCTTCAAAATAACTACTCCCCAGAGTCATTCAAAGTAATTACTCCTCAGTGCTTCCTGGGGCTCTAAGTTGAGGTAGCGCGTCCACAGTAAGGGAGCCGGCCTTGGACTAATTTCAAGGCTTCTCTGTAGTGTGGACATGCTATTTTGAAATAACAAATGGTCTGGTAGCACTTTATAGATTAACAAAACATGTAGATGGTATCATGAGCTTTCGTGGGCACAGCCCACTTCTTCAGATGACTGGAGTTTTATTTTGGGAGTTATTATTTTGAAATAAGTTATTTTGAAATAATTTCCTAGTGTAGACATGCCCTCTGTGCCCAGCTGCAAGCCTAAAGCCTCGGCCTGAGAGGAAGCCTTAGCTCTGCAGAGCACCACAGGGTGGCTACAAATCAAAGCAGAGCCATAGCATGTGGAGATCGGGAAGTTAAATGGTTATTCGTCTGCAACAGTGTCTGAGTTCGGTTTTCCAGAGGGAAGATATTTGTTAAAACCCCAATGCTGATTTTGGCTGATTAGTATTTCTTGCTGATATTAAAAGGCCTTTTTCAGGAAAAAGGAATGATCAATATGTTGCTGGATTTTAGCTCTACACTAGTGATTGTTCATGTTTTTTAGGCCAAAAGACTTAAAGAAGACGGAAGAGGAGATGGAACAGCAAAAACAAAGGAAATGTTCTGCTCCTGAAAAAACTAGAAGGAACTCAGAAAGAAAAAGTAGCCTCCTACAGGTACTCTGAGCAGTATTATCTTCAGCTACCACATCAGCAGACCACATGTGTGTAAAATTATGTGTTATCAAAATATCTACAATGGTGACTTGAAAAAAAAGAACAAGAAGTGCTAATGAATTTCTTGTTATTTTAAAAAAAGGGACTTTCTCCTCTCCCCATTAAAGAGAGAGCTTCCTGCAGCAAAAACAAGTGCAGCTGCTGGGTCTTTTAAAGAGAAAACTACACTGAAAGAGAAGTTTGTACCCATTTGTCCCTTGAATAGCAGTGACTAGATAATAATATTTGCATGGGGACAATGGCCCTTCAGGAGAATTAGGGCCTAATTGACCTACAAGAACCTTGTGGGCTACACATGGGAGTATTCAGGAGCTCCAGCTGGTGCCCCATTAGCTAATTAGTAATGAAGCAGCTGAGCTAGAAAGAGGCACTTAGAAGAGTACAGAGGAAATATTATTTAGATTTAGAAGGTGGAGACTGTCTCACGAGAGGCCCAGCAGGTGCTGCTGGCTGAGGGAAGCCCACAAGAGATAGAATAGGCCCCTGTGGGGATAAGCCTTGAAGTAGGGGTTGGTTGAAAACCCCCGAGGGAAGTGCCAGGGAGCCTGGGAAGAGGCCCCTGGTAGCATTGCGCCCTGACACCAGGGGCCGCTCTGGAGGGTGAGTTCGCCACCTTACAACTTGGAATTAGAACTTCCCTATGTTGCATGCTCTTTTCATTACAGGTGAATCCTATTAGCTCTATCTGCAGCCTTTGGCACTGTTGGCCATGAAGTTGACTAACCAAAGGAGTCAGTAGGTGCAGATGGACCTGCTTTTGGCGAGCACCATTCTTACCTGCAGAGCTTCACCGAGAGTAGTGTGGGGCAACTACGGCCCCATCATGCGCCTGCTGTTGTGTAGAGTTCATCCAAGATGATGAACCCATAAGACCTAAAAGGTCTGGGAAACTGACCTCCAGCTGCCACCATGGCGGAGACTGTACTCCTTTATACTGACCGTATGCATGACTGCTGCCGGCCCTCTCAGTAGCAGCACACGGTTACTCAGAGAACATATAGCGCCCACAGCTACTAATCACGAAAGGCAAGATCACATCTGTCTTCATCAACAGTGAAAGTGTATGGCCCAGTAAGCTGTCCAACATGTGTTTCTAATAGCAGAAAGCCCTCCACCAAAGCCTCCTATTTGACCAAGTGGAGGTGATTCTCAGTGTGGTTGCTATCCTAGGGATAGCACCGTCAGTCTTCTGCTCTGTCACAGAAGTGAGATTTCTCCACCTGCCTGTGAAATGTGGGACCTTTATACTGTCCTAGTGTCTCCCTATGGAACCGCCTTTCTCTCCTCTGTCTTTGCTATCAGGCAGTCTTCCTTCTCAATAATGTCTGAAAGGATAGTGGATGAGATGGTGGGTGAGTTGCAGGCCCTGGTGGCAAAGTCCCCATACATATTTTTCCAAAGACCTAATTTTTTGTTGAGGCTTGTTTCTCAGTTTCATCTAAACCAAGCTGTGTATTTACCAGTGTTCTCCTCTAAACCAATTTCAAGTCCAGAGGAACAATGACTTCTTGATGTCGGGCAACACATAGCTTTTAATTTGGATATAACTAGACATTTCCATTCTTTGCTTGTCTTTTGGTCTCCTATGCGGACCAATGGTGGCTCAAGCAATCTCTGCATGGATGATCTCCAGGTAGGTAACTTCCTGCATTACAACATCACATCTAGTAGCTCAGACTGTGATTCTGCACTAGAGCCCCATACTTACTTACTCCCCCTCCTCTTCCGAGTACTGTCAGAGCACTGTGAATCAGCTGATTTGCAGGGTTCAGGCTTTGGGGGTGGGGGGGGGAGGAGTAGGGACAGAGCACAAATCAGCCAATTCATGGTGCTCCAAAAGTGCTGAGAGGAAGGAGTAGATAAACACAGGGCTCCAGTGCCCCAGTGTGAGAGGCTTGGGGAAAGGGACAGAGAAGGGGTGCATGGGCCACTCGCAGGTGGAACCCCAGTGGGCTGCATGCAGCCCACAAGCTGCCCACCACTGGATTTCCATCATTTGGCCCACTAAGATGAAGGAGGGCCACTCATGTGATCCACTCTCTGGTCCTGGTTGCCCATTGCTGCTCCACAGGCATTGCTAGGCAAAATTCCCTAAATGGAATACACATTTGCGCCCACATCTGTAAGAACAACAGTTATGGTGCAGGTTGTTAGGGAGCAGGATGTAGGTAGCCTTGCCTAGTGGTCACAGCAGGAATCAGGTCCAGTGGGCAGATCAAATGTCCAGATTGTGGAACAGAATCCAGGGTAAGCACCAGAGTTAAATGCTGGTGACCAGTGCCAGGGATCAAGCCAAAGTCAGATATAGCAATCAAAGTTGAGCGTCAGAGCAAGGGTCATATATCGAATGCCAGCAGCAGAGTAAAAAGTTGGAGCTGGGGGTCAGCGCCAGGCCTGGTAACCGATGATTGGAGAGAAGCATAAGGACAGGGCTGGAGGAGAGGCAAGAAGAGAGCATGGAGCAGGAGCACAGGGGGAACTAGGTGCAAAAGCAAGGAGGCAGGAGCAGAGCAGGATTCAGGGACAGGGTTGGATGCAGAATACAGGAAGCACAAACCGGTTCTGATGCTATGGTGCCAGAGAATCACCTAGTTGCTTGGACCCTTCCTGTGCCTCTTTTGGCTTCAGTAGCAATGGAGCTGGGTGAACATACCACCAGGGCTCCTATGGATGGTGCTTTGGCTGAGGATGTTGTTCTGATAGCTCCTTGGCCCACCAGGTTTCATCAAGGTATAGAATGCCACACTGTGTCATGGGAAGAAGTTGGAACCTAAACTAAAGAAACATGAGGCATCAGAAGAGTGTCATATGAACTGATACTGAGCCTAGAAAGAACTGCACACCCATCTCACTACTGCCATTTAATACTGTAGCAACTTCTACATGTCATGCTATTTCTGGGTGAAGTGATGTTAAACACTTAAGAGACGGATGGAATGGAAAATTCCTCAGAGTGACTGAGTTATTAGTTACTACTATGAGCCTGTTTTGGCAAATCATTTGGATAAAATGGTGGCAGGTACCAATGTGCAGTTCCTTCAACTCCAGGGTCAAATCATTAATTGGCAAATTCTGATGGAAGTGAAAGCGGCAAAATATTCTGCATTTGTTGCTCTGCTGAACACTGGATTTGTTCACCTATAGAATAAATGTTTTTAATTCTTCAGTATGTAAAACCAGATTAAGAAGAAGCTTCTATTAAAAAATCTTTCCATGCATTCCTGTGCCTCAAAGCCTCTACTGGAGGAACTTGCTGAAACTGCTTTGACGCAGCTAGAAGACATAAGTTTTACAAGAACATTGCAGAACCCAATGTTATGATAATGATCCATACTTGGTGGTGATGGGGGACTTCAATTATCCAGACATCTGTCAGGGAAATAACACAGCAGGGTACAGAATATTCCACAAATTCTTGGAATACATTGGAGACATTTTTTTATTTCAGGAGCTGGAGAAAGTTGCTAGGGGAGAGGCTATTCTAGATTTGATTTTGATGAATAGGGAAGACCTGGCTGATAATTTGAAAATACAAGTGTCCATGAAATGGTAGCATTCAAAATCTGAAGGCATGGTAGGAAGGAACAGCAAAATAAAGACAATGGATTTGAAGGAGGCAGATTTTAGTGAACTTTGTCAGTGTTTCAAAGAGTTTTCCCTTGTCCTTAATGTTGTCTGTCTCACTGCATAGGAAAGATGAGAAGTGTGATGAATGGAAGGGGTACTACCTTTTCTGGACATCCCCACCATTCAGTTAACTACATTGACTGTAAGGTTAAAACATAGACCCTTCCTAGAGTCTCCAGGAATGCTAGGAAAGCAGGAAGTGTTGGCCGGGAGAGCCAATGAAAACAGTGTGGGTTTTTAATTGGAAACAGTGATCTTCCTGTGGCAGTCTTTGTGTGACCAGAGCAAAGCTGAGAGTGATGAGTTTTATGTCAGAAAGCAGGACATGGAGGATTCAGCAACATCCATGTCTTGGGAAGGACTAAATCTTTGAACGGCAGATATGTGAGTAGAACAGGGACTGTTTAGTCAGATGTGATCAGATTATTTTGGGGTTTTTTGGACTTCTTTGTGCTGAGCCTATGTGACCCCCTCCAGCCCATATAGTGTATTTTTTAAACTGAATCCCCGGGAAGCAGTTCTCTGTGCTTTTAATCTTTTTTCAGTTGCTCTGTAACCTCTAGCAACCAAATAATGTTTTAACGAGTATTTTTCTTTGTTTTGTTAGTAAGAATCATGTTTTTAAGACCATTATCTGATTCCTATGTCCTAGAAGGCAAGAAGTTCTGTATGCACATGCCTAAAACTGCAAGAAATTTACAGGGGATTTTTAAGTTCTCCCCAGAGGGAGGGTTAAAGAACTTGAGGGTACTCCACAGAAAGAAATTCCCAAGTGCATCTTCCTAGGTTCTCAAAGGGGTTATTGCTACTCTGCGCTGGTTAGGCCTCACTTGGAGTATTGTGTCCAGTTCTGGGCACCGCATTTGAAGAAAGATGTGGAGAAATTGGAGAGGGTCCAGAGAAGAGCAACGAGAATGATTAAAGGTCTAGAGAACATGACCTATGAGGGAAGGCTGAAGGAATTGGGTTTGTTTAGTTTAGAAAAGAGAAGGTTGAGGGGGGACATGATAGCAGTTTTCAGATATCTAAAAGGGTGTCATAAGGAGGAGAAAACTTGTTCATCTTGGCCTCTGAGGACAGAACAAGAAGCAATGGGCTTAAACTGCAGCAAGGGAGGTTTAGGTTGGACATTAGGAAAAAGTTCCTAACTGTCAGGGTGGTCAAACACTGGAATAAATTGCCCAGGGAGGTTGTGGAATCCCCATCTCTGGAGATATTTAAGAGTAAGTTAGATAAATGTCTATCAGGGATGGTCTAGACAGTATCTGGTCCTGCCATGAGGGCAGGGGACTGGACTCGATGACCTCTCGAGGTCCCTTCCAGTCCTAGTATTCTGTGATTCTATGATTGCATTTGGGTGGTGACAGCGATACCTTGAAAGGTCAGGGAATCTGTGACCTTGGGGAGTTTGGTGTTTTTTAAACAGAAGTCTTTAGTGGCAAGGTATTTTAGTCTCTTGTGGGCCCTCACCTTCTGCACTCAAATTGCCAGAGTAGGGAACAGTCTTGGCAGGAAGAATGGCAAGACACCGCCCTGGATTAACCAGGAGATCTTCAATCATCTAAAAATCAAAAAAGAGTCCTACAAAAAGTGGAAACTGGGTCAGAGTACAAAGGGTGAATATAAACAAATACAAGTATGTAGGGACAGAATTAGAAAGACTAAGACACAAAACAGATTTAAACTAGCTAGAGACATAAAGGGTAACAAGAAAAAAATTCTACGAATAGATTAGGAGCAAGAAGAGAACCAAGGACAGGGTAGGACTGTTACTCCATGAGGGAGGAAAAGTAACAGAAAATTTGGAAATGGCAGAGGTGCTCAATGACGTCTTTGTTCAGTTTTCACTAAGAAGGTTGGTGATGATTGGGTGTCTAACATAGAGAATGCCAGTAAAATGAGGTAGGATCAGGGATTAAATTGGGGAAAGAACTAGTTAAACATTACTTGGACAAATTATATGTCTTCAAGTCACTAGGGCCTGATGTAATGCATCCTAGAATATTCAAAGAGCTGACTGAATAGAAATCTGAGCCATTAGCAATTATGTTTGGGAAGTCATGGTATACAAGAGAGATTCCAGAAGACTGGCACCATGTTTGTCCTTTTCCAATCTATAAAAATGGAAATAAGGACAACCTGGGACATTACAGACCAGACTACTGTACCCAAAAGGAAAATGGATCAAATAATCAAGCAATAAATTTGCAAACTCCTAGAAGATAAGTAACAGTCAGCATGGATTCGCCAAGAACAAACCATGTCAAACCAACTATTCAGTGCAAGCATCTGCGTCAAAAATCCTAAGAAGCTTCTCTGATTTGTAAGCATTTGAACACCATAGCAGGCTAACATGAGAACTCACCACAGCATCATCAAAGTTGGAGGTCTTTTGACCTCCATATAAAGCATGGTACTGGAATTGACGATGGACTTAAAAAGCACTATATCTGCAGAAAAGGAGAAGTGGCAAACAGTGCGAAAAATAATCCTTAATGTAGTTACGTTCTGTGCCAGAAAAATCTAACACTACAGAGTTCTAACAACGTAATTCACCACCAATCCTACTCAGGAATATTCCTCAATTTGCTTAAAATGATTAGCCATTACAGTCCAGAATTAGTGGTTCATATTTCAAATCACATTAAGGAAAATTTTTCTATTTTTCACCAGCATTTCAGGGGATGGCATCTGGTCCCTGGGCCTAAGATTCCCCACCCTTGGAATAGTGGCATGCGGGCAAGACTGACACAAGTGAACACTCTGGCTAGCAGCACAGTCACTGAATTTAGTAGGAGTTCACACAGATGGTTCTTCTGTGCAGATGGTATTATTTTTTCTGGAACTCTTCAGAGACTTTAATTTTTGTGTTAGTTCCACAAGCAGATGGGAAATCTTAATCAATATTCTTAAAATCGTGCTCAACAGTCATCGTGCCACCCGGCAGTCATTAAAAGCCCAGTCTATTGAGGCCCTAAGATGACGACTGTGAGGTGTTCTCCAGGCATTGCACAAAATATCCAAATAGATTTCATGTCCAGAAACAGTTTCGACAGCCCAGAGCCTCATGCTGCAAAATAATTTCAAGTTCATGGGCACGCTGCTTATGGGGTGCTGAATTTTAAGTAATATTGACTGTTGAGGCAGCCACAGGATTCAAGCCACAGGATTATCTGTTGACCAAGCTGCAAAACTGATAAATGGACTGCAGAACCGACTGCAACATATACATGATGAAGAGATTGACGCAGTAATGAAGAATGCAAATAAATACACTCAGTCCATGGATCCTTTTTTGGAATTTCCTGAAGAGAAGAGTAGGAAGTTAAGAAGATGCTGATGAAGCCCAAGATGAGGGTTTCAATATCAACCCTGAGCAGGCTTTCAAAATACTATTTACTAATGTTATTGACACACTGAATGCACAACTCCAGCGGGGAAACAAGACACTGTCTGAGATCTCAGGCTTTGACATCCTTACCTGGCCTACCCGCTTAAACATTTTAAAGAGGGTTTTTAAGTCCTGGCTTGACAAAGTCCTGGCTGGGATAATTTAGGGTACATCCATGCTGCAGTGTTTTTCCGGAGTAACAGCCGTTATTCTGGAAAAACAATGCTACCACTGCAATTGCGTTATTTCAACAAAATGTTGAAATAACAGAGGGCTTTTTCCAACGGCGGTAAACCTCATTTTATGAGGAATAAGGCTTTTTGAGAAAAAGTTTTTCAGAAAAAGAGTGTGGACGCAGAAGAGGGAGTTCTATTGAAAAAAGAGGCCCCCAGGAATAACACAGGTGCCCTGCAGGCCACTCTGTCCACACTCATCACAACTCTATAGTTCCTGTCTCCTGGCAGCTCTTAAAGCTGCAGACACCTGGGACAGGGCTTGTGACAGGAAGCCGGCCCTGGGAGCTTATTCTGAAAGAAGCTTGCAGCATAGATGTAGTCTTAGTTAGGGTTGTGCAATTGATGTAGCTTAATTTGCGTAGCTTATTTCAAGTTAAGCCCTGCTGTGTAGATGCATCCTTAGGCTATGTCTACACTGCCGGTTTTGCCAGCAGTGAGTATGCAAATGAGGCGTGGATTAACGTGTTGCCGCACCGCATTTGCATAATTTATGCAAGCCGTTTTTGCAGGGAAAAAAAGTACTGTGGACGTTTTCTTTTTATGCAAAAACCCCTTTTCATGCCAGATCAGTAAACCTCCTTTTTTGGGACATAAGGATCTGGCGGGAAAAGGGGTTTTTGCGCAAAAAGAAAATATCCACACTACTTTTTTTTCTGCAAAAACCCTTTGCGCAAAAACGGTGTGCAGAAATTATGCAAATGAGGTGTGGCGATATGCTAATCCATGCCTCATTTGCAAACTCACTGCCGGCAAAACCAGCAGTGTAGACATAGCCACCGAGGGTATTGGCTTTTACCTTCGAGAATGAAGCCCTTCAGAGCCTAACCAAGACTTTTTATATTGCTTGTAATGAGAATGAAGCGTGTCCCTACCTCTACTCCGAGGTACTCTGTCCTGAGGTTAGAGGAAGCAGAATCACACAGGGGGTTGGGGAGGAAAGCATAGCCAAGCTCTTATCAGACTAGGCTTTCCCTAGTGGAGTAAGGAGTGGAACTCAAGATAAGCTAGGGGCTTCTAAGTAGAGGAAAAGAAGGGTGGGCTATGGAGTTATGTTTAATCTAGCAATTGTTATCTAGTTAAATACAAATGTGGTGGTTTTTCCAGCCCAGGAGTTGCAGGCATTGTCATTTGGCAGGGTCCTCAAAATAGTTCGGGAAGGCAGCCATGACTGCTCAATATTTGTAAGCAAATTCCTTGAGAGAGTTGTAGCAGTGACCCAGAGACACTGGTGTTGAGCAAGGTGTATGCCCAGGAAGGGGCAGGTCATGACAACTCCTAATTTTTTAAATCACTGAGTCACTTCTTGAGAGGCACTTGAAGTGGCACACCCACAGAACGAATCACTTGAAGAAAGAGAGGTTATATACCTTGTATAGTAACGTTAGTTCTTCAAAATCTATTGTCCCTGGGAGTGCTCCATAACCCACTCTTCTTCTCCTCTACTAGGAGCCTCTACCTGAGGTTGGTTTCCACAGTAGAGAGGAACTTGGAATGGTGGTTCATCCCACACTGCCCTGTATACCCTTGGCATGGGACACAGAAATAGCTAGAGTGTATGCATGGCCCAGATAGATGCTGCTGGCAAAAATTCTCTGACTGAAGGCACATGTACATCTAGAGTGGAACACCCTTTGGGACAACACACCTAGAACAGCTCAAGTTAATGTACATGGTAAGTAACTTCTCCATATCTACAGCTGATTATCATAATTCATATCCTCTTTACCTTCTTAATTCCTTCCTAAGATCACCTCATCCCTTTTATCTTCCTCTCTCTTCTTTGGAGGCAAGGCATTGAGAGACTGCGTGGACTTTTGCCAGAGGAGATCAGCACGATAAACTCAATCCTGGCCATTTTTAAGCACCTTGAAACACCATCTTACTATCATAAGCTGAAAGGGGGAGAGGCAGAAGAACAAGAGGAAATAAGATGACAGGAAGGGGCTAGACAGAAATCAAACTATAAATATTGGTGGCTAAAAAGAGAGGTTCACTGGTTACCATACAATTGTATCAGGTGCCTAAGTACTGGCCTATGGTGATGGATACTTTATCACAGGGGTGGTGGCCAACCTGCGTCTTGCGAGCCGCATGCGGCTCTTCAAAGAAAAAATTGTGGTTTCCACATCCGCAGCTCTTAGAGGGGAATCGTGTTTCTGTCTGAAAGAGATAGAAACAGAGTCGTGGTGTCCCGTGCAGACTTCAAAATGGCCACCTTCAAAATGGCCACCTTAAAAGGGCAATGCCTGCTCTGCTCTTAGAAAGGAAAACGCGGTGGACGGGGCTTCTTTTTTCCTCAATCAAACACGGCTGCTCTTTGTCTGTAATGGGTTGGACACCCCTGCTTTATCAGTTTCGCAGACACATAGATAAGCTGTACACCTGTGTTGCCTTTGCCTCTCTCATGCTGGGGTTCTTTAGCCCTTAGTGCATGTTACAACAACTTGAAGGTTGGCCTAACTAGTGCCTTGGGTGTTATGGTCCCTATGTGCTGTTATAAAAGCCAAGGGCATAACAACGCCCCAACCTGCCTTCTCCCACCTGCAACACACAGGCAGTCTTAGAGGCTCCTGCAGGTTCTGTCCCTGAGCTGGCTCTGCCACATATACTTATTAGGGGTTCTTCTACATCCTGATAATTCCTTTGGGGGACTGTTATGGGGCTTTTCAGATCTTTTATGCCAGCAGAGCCAGTGTGTATGAGCCATTATGTGCTGTTAAATTTGGCCCAAGAGATAGGGCAATGTTATGGTCCTATTATCCTTCTTTACATGCAGCTTGTTTGGTTTTTTTTTCTTCTTATGTGTGACCTAACTACTGTGTATTGCATCAGTAGTATTTCCCCTTGATACTTTAACTGGGATGATTAAACAACACAAAATTAGCAGGTTCATCATCTGTGGTCTTCAGTTCCCAGATCAAACATTTTGGGTTTTCCACTTGTATACACCATGGTAACGGCTGATCTCTCTTATTTAAAAAAAAAAAAGGTGTTTCTGTGCCTCTGTAGGCAACGTAGTTGTCTTCGGTTTCAAATGTTCTGTTTCCCTGCCTTAGCATTTGTGCACTTGTACTTTGCATCAGGGAGGCAGATCTCAACGGAAGTTAGAAAACTTTTTATCAACACCCTGGAAAGTAAATAGGATTCATTTTACTAACAGCTTTAGCAGCTGCCTGTCTTATTATTTAATATTCTCCACTCTCATACAGGAGATTTCATTTGGATTAAAAATCCTGATCTCTGATCTTCAGGGCTAAATGGACTGTAGCAGCAATATGCTTAGTCCAGGGGTGGGCAAAATGCAGCCTGTAAGCCAAAATGGCCTGCCAAGCCTCAGCCAGGCTCCACACCTGCCCTGCCCCTGCACGCTGCCCAGAGCAGCTCTGTGAACACTGTGAGCGCGGGGGGTAGAGGGAGAGATGCTTCGTGCACTGCCCCCATGCTCAGCACAATCTCTCAGCTCCCATTGGCCGGTTTCCTGTTTGCAGGACAGGCAGCGTGTGAAGTATCCCTCCCCTTGGCCTCAGAGCAATACACATGGCCTGTCCGGCTGCTCTGAGCAGCGTGCCGGGACATGGAAGGCAGGGCTGCTGGCCGGGAGCCACCCAGGTAAGCACCTCCTGGCCAGAGCCTGCCCCTGACATCCCAGTCTCCCCTCCCCCCAACCCTTTGCACCCCTGCTCCTGCTCCCGTACTCCCACTCAGACCTGCACCCCAATCTCCTGCCCCAGGTCACAACCCCCTCCTGCCTTAGGTTACAACCAAAACTCTTACACCCGCTCCTGTACCCAAATCCCCTGCCCCATGGCACAACCCCCTCCTTCATTCAAAGTCCTTCCCAGATCCCACACCTCCTCCTGCACCCCTGTGCCTTACCCCAAGTTCCTGTGTGCACCCCACCTCCCTCCCAGACCCCATATCCGTACATTAAAATCATGGAAGAGTGCTGCCCTTGACCATTTTCCAAATTCATGGAGTGCCCCCCCATCAAAAATTACTGCCCACCCTGGGTTAGTCCCAGGGCAAGAGGGGAAAAGGAGAGATTTGTCTCTTAGCAGTGAGTTTGCTAGTTGAAGCAGCTCTAGATAGTTGCATTGGTGGCTGTGAGGAAGTGGGGGGTTTTGGGGGTTCAAAGGGAGGTGTTACATACAGGGGGGCACTCAATGCCCAGCAGTTACTGGTTTAATGTGACAAAGGTGGGGAGTTTGTTGTTTCAGAGAACAGCCCAGAGTTGGAGCCGTGGTGTCTGGTACCCTGATGACCCCAACCCTCCTTGGAGGACACAGTTAGTTCTGGCCAGATGACAGACAATGGGCTGCAGAGACGGACCCCAGCAACCGGCCCAGCTGACCCCAGCGAGGGGAGAACATTGGACGGAGGAGAAGAGGCATAGAAGAGGGGCCCAGGCTACTCTCTTACCTGGGGAGAAGACAATGGACTGGGGAGGGGCTGTTGCTGGGGTTTTTGGAGGCTCTCCTCGGAGACTGGGGGTTGTGGTTTTTGGGGACTGAGAGCAGAGCAGGCAGGGCTCAGCTAGCTCAGCGGAGACTAATGTGTGGGCTGAGGGCCCAGGCCTACTGGCCTGCGAGACCCGTTGCTGTGTTCAAAGCTCAATAAACCCTTCTGTTTTGTGCTGGCTGATAGTTGCTCTGGTCTAGAGAACAGAGGGGCACAATTCCTTCTGGGAGTGGAGGCCCCGGGCGTCCAGAGAGAGGGGAACCCCCAAAGGGGCTCACGGCGGAGGCAGATGTGCTGAAGGCCCTGAGAGGCACCGTCCCGGAGGCAGAGGGGCGAACCCCCCAGGTGAGAGTGGGCACCCCAAGAGAGGGTCACCGCACTGGAGTGGACTCCCTGAGAAAGGGCTGTCTCACTGCCACTGGAGTGGAGTGGGCTCCCCGAGAAGGGGCTGCTGCACTGGAGGGTGGGGGTCCGCCCAGGAGCTGAGGGGCCAAGTGTGGGCACGACCTGTGAGCCGTGACAGTGGCAAACAGGACCTCACTGTAAAATCATGTACAGTGAAGAAAATGCAGAAGAGACAGAGGTCAGCTAGCAGTGATGTTTGGGTTTTTTTCCCCCAATAAGATGGATAATTGCAGTTGTTCATGTCTGATGAACTGTGTGGAGTGGCATGTTTTATCAGCTGGTTCACGGCAATGACTTTGATGCTCTAGGAGTTAGAATGTCTCCCCTTTCTCAATGATCTCACTGGGAGACAGCCCAGGTTTCCCTTAATCCTCCACTCCAATTGATTCTTCACTGTTTCACATTCCAACCATGCAAACCATTAGAATCTGATTTTTCAGTGTTAAGAATCCACTGTTTAGCATGTTGCACACCTGCATTACACACTCCCTATAGACAAACTGTGTTGGGTACAACAGAAGATGTGTATAACAAACAGTGACTATCTACATATAGGCACTATGGTCAGGAGGCCATGGGGGACCAAATCTAGGAACTCCAGCACAAACCCTGCTTGGTAGCATTCTTTCATTCTTGATGGGACCA
The DNA here is from genome assembly GCA_019425775.1 of Rafetus swinhoei. Lineage (NCBI taxonomy): Eukaryota > Metazoa > Chordata > Testudines > Trionychidae > Rafetus > Rafetus swinhoei. The sequence goes on along the minus strand of CM033437.1, from coordinate 340,496,265 downwards.
ACACGGAAAGATGACGTGTTCTCAGGCCATCAGATAGTGCCTTTGCCTAGGCACAGTCAAAAGTCATGGCGGATTTGCATCCACAAATTGTTTGCTGTTGGATTCTAGTTTCGGGGCAGAAAAGGAGTATTTCTGGCCAGGGATAAGGAATTGAAACGTTCTACCATCCTACCACCTTTCGGTGTTCAAATAAATCAAGCTGTTCAAGTCACCAAAAATCGCTGCTTCTTAAAATGTTCTTATTCTGGATGTTTTCACAGGGATTCTCCTCCCTCCCACCCCAGTGTTCCAGGCCTGATCTCACAGCTGCACGGACACGGCTATCTTGGTTTTGGGAGAAAGGAAGATTAAACCAGTATTGCAAGACAAGATAATGAAAACACGGTTCAGTGTAAAGGGTGTGGCTCTTGGGTAAATCCCACATTTTGCAGATGTGTTGTTTATTTCCTTTCCGTGGGTGGAGGACTTTTCATTTATTATCGCCCTATCTCCCCACATTGCCCACAGGACTGGCTGCTTTCTTTTCTTCGGGTCTTTACAGTTTAATTCTGTTTTTTCTGTGCATTTGCTACCACACGCTTCCCCTCAGGGACTCCCCTTCTGGTGTTTTGATTAATTGGGACTATGTCTGCACAACTTATGAGTATTGATTTTGTGAAGTTATGTTGTGAAAAACTGCTGCATTGCCTCTGGGCTCCAGTGTTTGTGACAGGCTTGTTGCGGGTATGCACCAGACTGATGCAATAGGAGGATGCTTGGGACTAATGATGATACTTTGGGGCAAATATCTGGGACAAAGGATCAGCTGCATCACCAGAAAACTAGTGTAGCTGACTTCTCTGGAGGGACAGCAGAAGGTGGGAGCAGTGGAAACTTGCAAGGCTGAGAACATAAGAGGCCAGATGAACAAAGGTGGGGCTTAAACAAAGAAACATCCAAGAATAGGGGCCAGACAGGAAGAGGAAATGTGGCACAAAGTCTCAGAGGCTGGGTAAGGGTCCAGGAGGGAAAGGTCACTCAGCATGCAGTAGCCATGAGCTGCGGGCCACCAGTCCGAGCTGAACACTCGCCAGGTTCAGGGGAACGAGGGCAGGGCCTTGGGGTGGAGCATGCTTCTAGAGAGGTGTATAGTTTTCTTTAATGCAGCTACTCAAACATATTCCTTGTACCTCTAAAACAAGCCTCAGATGGAGTATACCTACCAGGAAGTGTCTCTCCCCGTCACCTTAATGTGAGAAGCAGCTCAGTGAATTGCTTATAGCAGTGGTGCTCAAACTATGGGTTGTGATCCCAAAGTGGTCATGAAATGGGGTCGTCAGGGCTGATGTTATACTTGCTGAGGCTGGAGGCTTCAGCTTTGGGCATTCCTGCCTGGATGGGGTTTGGGCTTTGGCCTTCCTGCCCAGGGTAGCAAAGCTCAGGCAGGCTCAGGCTTTGGTCCCCCTCCTCTTCTGGGGTCACATAGTAATTTTGGTTGTCAGAAGGGGGTTGTGGTGCAACGGAGTTTGAGAACCACTGATCTATAGTCATGGGTCCAAAACATCTTCCTGCTGACAGGTAATCAGGTAGTGGACTTCCTGGCTTGGATTATAAACTCTTTGGGACAGAGTGTTTATTGTTGTTTGTACAGCACCTAGCAGGGTCCTGGTCCATGTCTAAGGGTCCTAGGCACTAAGGTAATACAAATAAATAAATGAACATTAATATAACAACAGAATTTTTAAAGTTTTTTTAATTATTTGCGTAGAGGATGAATTTTTTCTGTTTCCTTCACTTGGTTCATGAGAAGTGTTTTGTGACCTTTTTCATTAGAAGTTTCTATCCTGGAGGCCTCACCAGTTTTCATACACAGACATCAGGTTTCTTGCTTAGTGGTTTTGCTTATGACTACAACTCAGTCTAGCTGAAAAGGGAAAACAAAATCCCTTCTGAGTATTTCCTAGTCCTGGCCTGTATTTACTTCTGTAAATTTTTCATTTCAACATAAAGAATTTTTAAAATGTACTTATTACCAGTACTTTTTTCCGAAGAGGAAAATGCTGTAAGGCAATGACAAATGTCTCAAATGCTATTTATTCTTTCGTCTTGCTTGGTTATTAGGCTAGCTGTCAGGCTGACTACACCTAATTCCTGGAACCCTTGATGATGGATTCTTATAAAGCAAAGACTTCAGAACTGACTAAGCACTTCTACAAGATCAGCCATCAAGGTGGTAACAACATGGACTTGTTGAGACTAACAGTGTCTTCATTCAGCTGATCTATATCCAGAAATACATACAGTAAACTTCCGATAATCCGGCACCTTTAGGACCCAGGGGGTGCCGGATTATCAGATATGCCGGACTATCAGAAGGGGGGGCTATGAGGGTCTAGGGTGGTGTGGGGGGGGATGCCACCCCAGACCCCTCATAGCCCCCCCTTCTGATTGTCCGGCTCTGCCCCAGGCGTCCCCGATTCAGCCGCTGCTGGTCAGTTTCAGCGGCAGCTGAATTGAGATGCCTGCGGCAGAGCAGCTGGGGTGCTGCCGGGTTGGTCCGGTAGCGCTGCCCCTTGGCACTGCGAGACTAACCCGGCAGCACCCCCGTTGCTCTTGGGGATGCCTGGGGCAGAGCAGCTGGGGTGCTGCCTGGTTGGTCCCGCAGCACCAAGGGGCGGTGCTACCGGACCAACCCGGCAGCACCCCAGCTGCTCTGCCTGAGGCGTCCCCAAGTCAGCCGCCGCTGAAATTGACCAGCGGCTGACTCCGGGAAGCCTGGGGCACCTCGGGCTTCCCGGAGTCAGCCGCTGGTCAATTTCAGTGGCTGCTGACTTGGGGCGCCTGGGGCAGAGCAGCTGGGGTGCTGCCGGGTTGGTCGGTAGCGCCGCTCCTCGGCGCTACCGGACCAACCCGGCAGCACCCCAGCTGCTCTGCCCCAGGCGTCCCCAGCCGCCGCTGAAACTGACCAGGGCTGACTCGGGAAGCCCGAGGCAGAGCAGCTCTGCCTCGGGCTTCCCAGAGTCAGCCGCTGGTCAGTTTCAGCGGCGGCTGACTTGGGGACAGCTGGGGTGCTGCCGGGTTGGTCCCGCAGTGCCGAGGGCAGTGCTGTGGGACCACCGCAGCACTCCAGCTGCTCTGCCCCAGCTTCCCGATTCAGCCGCTGGTCAGTTTCAGCGGCTGACTTGGGGACAGCTGGGGTGCTGCGGGTTGGTCCGCAGTGCCGAGGGCAGCGCTGTGGGACCTACCGGCAGCACTCCAGCTGCTCTGCCCCCAGCTTCCCGATTCAGCCGCTGGTCAGTTTCAGCAGCGGCTGAATCGGGGAAGCCGGAGGCAGAGCAGCTCCAATGGTCCGGCTGCCCCGAGCACTTCCGGGTTCCTGATGGTGCCGGACCATCAGGAGTGCCGGACCATCAGATGCCGGACAAATGGAGTTTTACTGTAGCAACCTCTTGGAATGATAGAGCAGTGGTTTTCAGACTATGGGCCACAACCCTGCACTGTGTCATGGAATGTCAGGCACTGGGTCTCATTGCTGCAGGGGGATCAGGTGACCAGGGGGGGTGCTAAGGCAGCTACCTGCCTGTCCTAGCACTGCAGACTGTGCTGTGCCCCAGAAGTGGCCAGCAATAGGCCCAGCTCCTGGGGTGGGGGAGAGTGCACAGGGCTCCACACACTGCCCCTGCCCTGAGCACTAGGTCCATACTCCCTTTGGCTGGGAACCTGCTGCTGGCTGCTTCTGAGGTGCAGCATGGACTGCGGTGCCAGGAGAGGCAGGAAGCTGCCTTAGCACCCCCACTGCACCACTCACCAGGAGTCACTTAAGGTAAGCCCCTCCGGCCCCAGCCCTTACCTCCCCTCACCAAAGCCAGAGCACCCTCCTACACCCCGAAACTCTCATCCTCAGCCCTACCGCGGATCCCACACTCTAGTCAAATTATGCTCGGTCATGGGCACCACCGATTTTCTTCAACTGGGTCACAAGAAAAAAGGTTTGAAAACCGCTGTGACAGATGACTCAGTAAATTGTTTCAGGTTCTGGCTTGCAAGTGGCAGAATGTTTTAATACAGGGTCATCAATTCCTGTGCATTAAGACACTGTAATAGAGAGGTGACATAGAAATATTGGAATAAAATGTACTGTATTTTACATATGGTACATACAGAAAATAAAATTATCTTTCCTCACAAATGTCTTCATCTTGTCTAATTGCTGGTGTATCCATGATGTTATAGCCAGATGATTCTTTTCTTTGACTGGCTCACTCCTCTCTCAAACGACTCCTATGCACTGGTTGTTGACTAGCACCGTCCATCTTTCACAGTCATGACAGATCTGTAAAACTTCCAGTCTCCTTGGAATTCTAGCGCATCTGGCAATGTTTCTGATGTATCTGTCTCTCTTTCTTCCTCTTCCTGGGGGACCTGCAATCTTACCTGATACTACAAGAGCTGGAAATGAGCTGCCCTGATCAGAAACCTGTGTGTCCACAGAAAGATGTTATTCTTTGTATCTTGAATCTCAGATAGTTGTGGTCTTTTTAAATCCACCCTTCCCATCATCATTCATGGCTTTAGTTATCCAGCTAATTTTTAACATTATTCTGTAACAGCTCTGAGTCAGCTGTGTCAGTTTTGAGCGTCCAGCTCTCCCAGCCATACAGTTTGACCGACTATATACAGCACTTCAGCAATCTGGTATCCTTCTCCTGACTTCTTTGTGACCTTTCTCACTTTCTCACAAGTTTCCTCCTGACCAGGGCTGGCCCACAACATTTTGGCACCTGAGGAGGGGAGCTCAAATGATGCCCCCATTCCCCCTCGCTTGGGCCAAAACTTTGAAAGGTCTCAATTCTGCCTTCTTCCTCTTCTACTCCTCTCATGGTATGCTCTGCTACCTACCCCAATAAAGGAGAACTAACAACTTAAAATGCCTTGTTCAAACATTTTAAGTAACACTTAACTTTCAAACGCCTGAACAGCAAATGTAACTTTTCTTGTCTGCATAGCAAACACTGGCATTTTTATCTGTTTGAATAATCAAAGTGGTGCTTTCCGTGCCTTCTTGGTTGCAAAGATTTGAACTGCTTCCCGAAGGTCCACAGTCTGGCTCTCAACACTCAATTGGAGGGGACAAATAAACAGGCTGGTAGCAGGGCCTGAGTGAGGGAAGATATCAGCGTCTTAAGGGCCTAACTGGCTCCTACTACTTCAGTTGACTGCCTGTTCTCTTCAAGTGGGTTCAGGGAAGCAGCAGGAAACAGGAAATCTGAGAAGCTGTTGTTAATCAGTCCAGGCTCCTGGGGGTGCTAGAGAGGTACATAAGAGGCTCCTTCTCCTCTGTCTCCCTGCAGCTCCTGCTGCTTTCTGTTATTCCCTCTCACCCTTTTTCCTGCCTGCCTGTTATGTCTCTTGTGTCTCTTGTGCCCTCCTTCCTCCAGCAGAGCACTCCACCACCTCTGTGCATCCAGGGCAGAGAAAATACATATGCACCAGCAGCAGACACAATTTTCTATACTCTGGGTCCTAGTGGCACCCCCCCCCCCTACAGTCTGGCACCTGAGGCGGCCGCCTCAGTTCGCCTCATGGTAAGGCCAACCCTGTTCCTGACCTTAGCCACAGCAGTGACCATAGCCATCTGTTGAGGCCCCATCCAGTATGTCTATGCAGCAATTAAAGACCCATGGCAGCCCCAGGCCAGATGACTCAGGCTTGCAGGGCTGCAGTTGCAGGGCTAAAAATTGCATTGTAGACACTAAGGCTCAGGTAGGAGATCTAGGACCCCGTCATAGCCCTAGCAACAATGGAAGTATGTTGATGCTCATAGATGAGCCAAGAACCTGCTTCTGACATCATTGCCTGATACTTCCACGACAGGTGGAGGAAGCCAGTTGTTACCACATAATATATCTAGAGGTTTTACCAATCTGTATGTGGGGCGGGGGGAAGAGCAGATCTATGTACTTTATAGGTCCTTTGTTATCTCATGCTGTTTACAGCTCCAAGCTCATGGCCACCTGCTGCCCATTTCCTCCCCAGTCTTCTTGCCTGTAGCTTGTTTTTTATATTTTTCACTTTTGTGCTTTCTATTGTGCTACTCCCTGTACTTGAAGCCACCTTCCATTGTGTCCCTATCAAAAACTACCAATCCCTCACCCCATCCCACCATTTTACTAATCCCTAATCAGGCCTGGCCTTTGGGCAAGGTGAGCAAGGTGGTTACCTTGGGCCCCGCGCATTCAGGGCCCTTCGCTGCCTAGTTCCCGGCCCTGCCCACCCGGCCCCTTGCTTGCTGCCCTGACTGGGAGCCACGTGGCCATGAGGCTCAGTCAAACACAGCGTGCTACCTTGGGCCCCACAAGCTCTTTGGCCGGGCCTGTCCCTAATCAAAGCCATTTTCCCCAGGAATGTGCCCTACATTTCTCTCTGTACTTCCCCATTATTGAACTGTTGTCCCCTGCTGTTCTGATATCTGCGTCGACTCTCGAACACTACAAGCTTCTGGGTGAATCTGAGGGCCAGTAATGTGTCATGCACTTGTTATTTCACTTTTCCATGATTCTGCATGAGTCAAAGAAAGCTGGGGCACAAAGACAGGGGTTTATGGCCAGTGATGTTATTAATGGTGGATCTCTAAATTGCAATGGTACTTAACATTTTTTCCAAATTCTTCCTAAAAGTTCCATCTCTTAAAGAGTGAGTTAGGCTTATAGGGAAACAAGGTCAGCAATAAATGCTGTTCATTCCCCTTCAAAGGACTGTGCATATGTACATTCTGTTGTAGGTGTATGTGAACGCAATGCACTCAAGTTGGACTTCTGCCAGCAGTATCAATGGGTGGCACATGCTTCTCTGCTATCCTCATTATGATGGCTTTAGTTCGGGGTGCAAGCGCGCAACCCCCGACCCAGGGTTACGGCCCAGCGAGCCCACCGTCTGAAGGCTATAAAGTCACCAGTTAAATGGGCGCAAGCTCCTGAGACACCACCGGGAGGGGTGGATCGTTGCCCAGCAAGCCCTGCGTCCCCAATTCCCCCTCTCGGGGCACCTTGGACGGTCCCCCACAGTTCTCGTGGCGGAGGTCCCTACCACTTTGCACCCGTTCATTTCTCTCCAGCGTTGTGTGCAGCACGGAGGAATAAAAGGGGTGGCTAGGGGGAACCGGGCCCACCCTCTCCACCGGGTCCCAGCCCGGGGCCCTAAGGGTTTGGGTCTTGACCCTTACCCGGCTGATGGGGTCCCACCGAGTAACGCGTCAGCCCACGGGTGCCAGTACGGCCCTGCCCTGGGCTGCTTCCTAGCCTCCCCCGAGTCAGCGGTTCTGGGGCCCGGGCTGTCAGCCCTTACCTCGCTGTCGTAGGTACACGAGAGTCCGTCCCGTGGCTCTCCTGGAGTCCCGGCTTCCTGTCTCTACCGGGGGGTGGGGGAAGGAGGAATTGCCTACCTGGCGTCCTCCCCATTGCTCCGGCTCCGGGGCGGCTTTTAAACCCCCCGCCAGAGATCATGCTGTCCTTCTCGTCCCCGGCCCCGGCATTGCCGGCGTCCCTGCGTAGGGCCGCAGGGGGTGGGGTTGCATCCCGGCGTCCCCTGCCTGGGGCGCGCACATCCGAGCCGGCCTGTCGGTCGGCGTGGTTTGCCGTGGCTGCGGGACTCTGCTCCACGCCGGGCTTGGTGGACGCGGTGTCCCGGTCACGTGCCGGCTGGGCAGCACCTCCCGGGCTTTCAGCCGGGGCTGGAGCTGCTGCCCGCCCCGCTCTAGTGTGGGCCGCTGCTGGCCCGTCACACACCTCCCCCCTCGGAGGCTTTAGGCACTCCCCCTCATCGCGGTCCCATATTCTAGAGAAAAAGTCTGCGTTCTGGTGTCTCTTACCCGGCCGGTGGGTTATCTCAAAACTATACGGCTGCAAGGCCAAGTACTACCGCATAATACATGCGTTTGTGTCTTTCATCGAATTGAGCCATACTAGCGCGGGCGTGATCTGTTGTCAAGTGAAATTTATTTCCCCACAAGTAATACCTTAGGTACTCTACCGACCATTTCACGGCTAACGCTTCCTTTTCAACCGTGGCATAATTCTTTTCTTTGGGCAGGAGTTTCTGGCTGGCGTACAGAATTGGGTGTTCCGCCCCATGGTGTTCCTGTGCCAAGACCACTCCGAGTCCTACTTGGGAGGCATCTGTGTAAAGAAAAAAAGGTTCTTCTTCAAGTGATGTCCCCGTGGGTGCTCCACATTAGGTGCTGGGCTTGCCCCAGCGCCGTAAGACAGAGATCTTTAAAGCCGTAGTCAGTTGGAACGCTCATGTGCGGGGAGGGGCGTCTCGCGGCGTTTGCACTGTCCCGCGCTGCGCGATCCAGTCTCAAGCAGTTCCTCTTCAACCGCCTCAGGCTGCAGACAGAAGAATCATCTCTCCTTCTTGTCCAACCTTTGTGAGGAAAAAAAATGTCAGCTTTACTTTCAGTTTTTAGTGTTATACTAAGTTTCTTATTAAGTTCTTTGTTACTACTCAAAAAAAAAATAAAAATAAAAATAAAAATAATAATAAATTGTTCATTGTTAGCTCCAAGTTCTCCCTTCCCCATACTGAGTACGTAGTTTAAAAAAAAAAAAAAAAAAGAAATAACAGAGAATACGAAATAGAGAAATAAAAGAACAAGATAAGAAAGCACGAACCAGTGGCATAAACTTCATTGCCGCGGGTATTAGAACCCTCAAGATGCCAGGCTCTCCTGGATTCAAAAAATGTTCCTCGTGCAAGGACCTTATGCCCATCTCTGACAGCCATGCGGCGTGTATACGATGTCTTGGCGAGAGTCATGTTCCGCAAAAATGCACACTTTGCTCTAAGCTCACAGCAAGGGCCCGCCGAGACCGTGAAATGAGGCTCCGTATGATTTTATTTGATAAGGCCCTTCAACCGCCTGCGCCAGCCTCCCCAGCTCGGGACGCGCACCAGCCTCAGAAACGGAGCGCCTCCTCTCCATCAAGGGCTCCCGCTAAGAGGCCCAGACCGTCGCCAAGTAGATCTCTCCCTATAACGTCTCAGGGCAGAGCTACTCAGCAATCTAAGTCTGACACGGCAGTTTCAAGCGCTCGTCCTGCTTCGAAACCACCTAAAACGGTGGCCTCAGCACCCTGTCATGTGACTGACACTTCTCCGGCGCGAAAAGCTCTCCCGGCACCGAAGTCGTCGGCACCGGCTATTTCACCGGCACTGAGACTGCCCTCAGTACCGTCACGCGCCGCATCTACTTCATTGTCCTCTTCAGGGGACTTGATAACTCCGGTGCAGGAGCAACTGGCACCGAGCTCGGTACGGGACCGTTCTCTACTTTCATGAGCTCGAGAAGAGACTCCGGCACCGGTCCCACACTCTCAGGACCGACAACCTACGGCACCGCCTCGGGACGCGCCGGCACTGACTCAAATCCAGTCGGAGCCACCTCCCACGCGCCCGCCACATGATTCCCGTACTGAGAAACATCGCTTGGCACCAGCCTTGGCACCGACACATACGGCACCGGCCTCGGCACCGGAACACAGAGCTACCAAAGCACGTACTAAGACGCATCACATCCGTAGCCCTTCTCTGGCCTCTCCAGCACCGGTATTCTCGCCTGCTCCATCTCCATCTCCTCCTCCTCCATCGAGCAGGAGATCACCATGGCGATCTACGGGGTACTCCTCACCAGACAGACTGCCATCTCCCTTCTTGACGCCTCCTAGACATCATCAAGGTTCCTCCCGCTATTTTTCAGCCTCGCCTTCGCCATTACAGCGCAGATCATACTCCTCTTCTCCATCTATTCAATCGAGAAGGTCGTCTTCGCACTACGACTACACGGCTCATCGTCGTTATACTTGATCCCTGTCCCGCTCCTCCCATTACTACCGGGACCGTTACCACCATTCCCGTTATCACAGAGATCCATCGCCTCACTACCACACGAGTCATTACTCACCTGGATTGCCTCCACGTTCGATAACCGTTTGCTCTTCTTCCAGACATTCTCCTTCTATTCCACCTCCCGGCCAAGCCTTGCCCTCCACTCGAACATCTCCTCTTCTTCAGGAACAACCTTCCACTCAGTTGCAACCTCCTGAAGTTTCTCCCACGGACCAATCCTCTTCTCCCGACGATGCTGTTATCCCTGGAGACACCTCACCACCAGACGACTTGAGGCAGTTCCAGGACCTTTTCAAGAGAGTAGCAGTCTCTCAGGAGATCCAACTAACAGAAGTTAAGGACAAACAACATCGTCTCTTAAAGAATTTGAAGTCTGTTCACTCTACTAAATTAGCCATACCTCTGGATGAGGCTATCTTGGAGGTGACTAATGAGCTCTGGCAGACTCCTGCCTCTGTTCCCCCCACTAACAAGCGGGCTGATAAGAAATACTTTGTGCCCCCAAAAGGTTCTGAATTCTTTTTTTCTCATCCATACTCAAATTCTCTGGTGCTCGACGCAGCCCAGCAGCGCGCGAAGATGCCTCAATATAAGCCTGCCACCGCTGACAAGGATTCAAAGAGGCTCGATTTATCTGGGAGGAAAGTATACACCTCCTCAACTTTACTCCTCCGAATCTCAAATTATCTGGTGCACTTATCAAACCATAATTTCGACAATTACGCGAAACTCACAGATCTTATGGACGCACTCCCAGAGGCTAAGAGACCCCTTCTTAAGTCAATAGTCCAGGAGGGCTATGCTGCCACTCGTACTAGCCTTCAGATTGCTATGGATGTGGCAGACACTGCAGCGCGTACCACAGCCACCGCAGTTGTTATGCTCAGGGCCTCGCTCTTCCAGTCCACAGGAGTACCTAAAGAGCTTCAGTCCAAAATGGAGGACTTACCGTTTGAGAAAGATTCTCTCTTTGGGGATAAAACGGACTCAGTCTTGCATTCCAATAAGGACACGAGAACAACCCTGAGATCACTGGGGATGTACATCCCTACCTATAGGAGGAAACGTTACTCCCCCTTTCAGAGGCGTTATGATTACTACCATCCCAGACAACACTGGCAACCACAACACCGTCAGTTTGACCAACCACGCCAATTTCAGCAACAGAGACCCATAAGGCGCCGAAACCAAAGTGACCGGGCGCAAGTGCAATCTACCAATAAGCAGCATGTTTGACGCGTTGGTCGAGAGTCAGCAACCCCCTCCTCGAAGCGTCGGTCACATCTTTCACCATCGTCTGAGACCCTTTTACAACCAATGGGCAAAGATCACCACAGACGCATGGGTCTTGGAAATTATCCGCTCCGGTTATGTCATCCCATTCTGGACTCTCCCCCCCACAACGCTCCCATCCCCGTCCCTTTTCAGGGACCCTTCTCACGAGGATCTGCTTTGGGTCGAAATCTCTCATCTCTTCCACATAGGAGCAATAGAGGAAGTGCCACCTCAGTTTCAAGGGAGAGGATTTTATTCCCGTTACTTCCTTGTCGAGAAAAAGACCGGTGGATGGAGGCCCATATTGGATCTTCGTCTGTTAAACAAACACTTTCAGAAACAACGCTTCAAGATGGTGACTTTAACCGCAATTCTGCCCATGCTAGAGCGCGGAGATTGGTTTGCTGCTCTCGACCTCAAGGATGCCTATTTCCAGGGCTCACCAAACCGCGGCGAGCCCCGCTCGCCAGCCACGCTATCCGGCGATCTGCGCATGTGCAGATCGTTCTGCGCATGCGCAGATCGCCCGAACCTGGTTCTTCCGGGTTACAATCTACTCGCCATGGGCGAGTAGATTGTATAATTTGTTGAGCCCTGCCTATTTCCATGTGACAATCCATCCCGCTCACAGGAAATTTCTTCGCTTCACAGTAGGGGAGGACCACTACCAATATCGAGTACTCCCATTCGGTCTTGCCACCGCACCATGAGTTTTTACGAAAACGTTCATAGTCGTGGCTCTTACCTGCAATGCATGTCGGTCATCATCTATTCTTACCTTCACGATTGCCTGATAAAAGGACGCTCCTCTTCGGAGGCCTCGCACATGGTACAGATCACGATCGACACTTTCCTCTTGTTGGGTCTTCTTCTCAACGAGGACAAGTCCACCTTAGTACCTACCCAGAGACTCGAGTTCATAGGTGCGTTCCTCGATTCAGTCACAGCAAGGGCATACTTACCTCTACCCAGATTTCAAACACTACAGAACTTACTGGATCAGCTTCTCTACAATTGCTCAGTGCAAGTAGCAACAGTTCTCAAGTTAATGGGTCACATGGCCTCCACTACTTACGTCGTTCCTCATGCCAGGCTCCACTTTCATGCTCTTCAGCATTGGCTAACCACAATATACGATCCTGTAACGCACAATGTGACCAAATGGGTATCCGTTCCTACCACCGTCAAGTCTTCCCTCCAGTGGTGGACAGTAGGCAACAATCTACTCTCCGGCACGCCTTTCCGGTACCCGTCACCGCGCGTCCACATCACCACCGATGCCTCTCTCATCGGCTGGGATGCTCACATGGGCAACCTAGCCGTGCAAGGTCGTTGGTCTCCTCAGGAATCGCTTTTACACATAAACCTTCTCGAGGTGAGGGCCGTTGCCAACGCTTGCAGACACTTCCGTACACACCTCTGCAATTCCACTGTGGCCGTTTTCACAGACAACGTAGCCACCATGTTCTATATCAACCACCAAGGGGGTGCACGATCCTGTTCTCTTTGTGCGGAAGCAACCCGACTATGGAATTGGTGCATTGCCAACGGCATCACACTCGTGGCCTCCTACTTACCTGGCGTCAACAACACGATGGCCGATTCCCTCAGCAGGAATTTTGTGACACAACACGAGTGGGAGATCGATCACCATGTACTTCACTCTGTATTTCGCCTTTGGGGGTTTCTGCAAATAGACCTTTTCGCCACGGCCGCTAACAGGAAGTGTCACCACTTCTGTTCCAGGGCAGGCCTAGGGCACCACTTGCTAGGGGACGCCTTTCTTCTGGACTGGAACGGTCCCCTCATGTACGCTTTTCCCCCTATCCCACTTATTTTCAGAGTCCTCCAGAAGATCAGGTCCGACAAAGCCTAGGTCATCCTTATAGCACCCGAATGGCCTCACCAGCATTGGTACCCAATTCTGTTGCACCTGGCACAACATCCACCATATCGGCTACCACGAATGGACAACCTCCTAACACAGAGGCAAGGTTCCCTCCTTCATCCCCAACTGCACACACTGCATCTGTTGGCCTGGTACCTAGTTGGCTGAATGCTTCGGAAGCCCTCTGCTCCAATAGTGTTCAGAATGTTCTTATACATAGCAGGAAACAAAACACACGGGTCACTTACCTGTCAAAATGGCGTCGATTCACTTCCTGGTGTTCCGACTGCAACCTTGATCCTCAAATTGTCCATATTCCTCTCATCTTGGACTATATGATGCACCTACAAGAAAACGGACTGGCTTTAACGTCTTTAAGGGTCCATCTCACGGCATTAACTGCATTTAGACAACCAATAGGGGGAATCTCGCTCTTCGCTCACCCTCTGACGAAGCGATTTCTTAAAGGTTTAATGAATCTAAACCCTCCTGTACATTCCCCCACGCCGTTGTGGAATTTGGACTTGGTACTCTCCACTTTGACGACACGACCATTCGAACCTCTGGCTACCATACCTCTCCAGAACCTCACCCAGAAGCTTGTTTTCCTGATCACCATCACGTCGGCGCGCCGAGTGAGCGAGATCTCTGCACTGATGGCGTCGCCTCTGTACACTGTCTTCAACAAGGACAGTGTTATCCTGAGACACCACCCGACCTTCATCCCTAAGGTCTGCTCGCAATTCCATCTTAATGAACCTATAGTTCTACCAGCCTTTTACCCGAAACGTCATACATCTCCTCTCGAGGCCACCCTTCACACCTTAGACGTACGCAGGGCCTTAGCGTTTTACTTGCAGCGCACTAGGCCCTTTCGTAAGACCAATAGATTATTAGTCTCCCTAGCAGAACGATCCAAAGGACATCACCTCTCGTCCCAGAGAATTTCTAAGCTAATTGTCTCCTGTATATCACAATGCTATACTCTACGTAATGTTCCCTTGCCTCAATGCCTTAGAGCCCATTCCACTAGAGCAATAGCCACCTCTACTGCATTCCTTAAAGGTGTCCCCCTTGCCGATATTTGTAGGGCGGCCACCTGGTCTTCTTTCGACACATTTGCTAAGCACTGTGCCATTCACTCCAAATGGTCCTCAGATACTTCTGTGGCTACTGCAGTGCTTTCCTCCTTACATACACAGTGACTTCCGAATCCCACCTCCTTCTTCGGGTGGGTACTGCTTCTCAGTCACCTAATGTTGAGCACCCACGGGGACATCACTCAAAGAAGAAAGTGAAGTTACTCACCTTCGTGCAGTAACTGTCGTTCTTCGAGATGTGTGTCCCCGCGGGTGCTCCACTACCCACCCGGCCTCCCCACTTCGGAGTCTGTTGTCTTTTGCAGATCCTGAGACGGCTCCGAGGAACTGGTTGAGACCGGGTCGCGCAGCGCGGGAGAGCGTGAACGCCGTGAGACTCTCCTCTCCGCGCATGCGCGTTCCAGCTGACTATGGCTTTAAAGATCTCCGTCTTGCGGCGCCGGGGCAAGCCCAGCACCTAATGTGGAGCACCCACGGGGACACACATCTCGAAGAACGATAGTTACTGCATGAAGGTGAGTAACTTCGCTTTTCTTCTTTGAGTGGTTGCTCATGTCCATTTGAATCAGGTTTTAGCTGAGGACTGCCTCCAGCTTCCATCCCGAACACACCACACGATCCATTGTTTACAGCCAAGCACTGAGGTACAACCACATATGCTCCAACCCCTCAGACAGAGACCTACACCTACAAGATCTTCAACAAGCATTCTGTAAACTACAATACCCACACGAGAAAGTGAGGAGACAGATTGACAGAGCCAGACGTGTACCCAGAAGCCTCCTGCTCTGGGACAAGCCCAAGAAAGAAACCAACAGAACACCACTGGCCATCACCTACAGTCCTCAGCTAAAACCTCTCCAATGCATCATTAGTGATCTACAACCCATCCTGGACAATGATCCCTCGCTTTCACAGGCCTTGGGAGGCAGGCCAGTCCTTGCCCACAGACAACCCACCAACCTGAAGCATATTCTCACCAGCAACTACACACCGCACCATAATAACTCTAACTCAGGAACCAATCCATGCAACAAACCTCGGTGCCAACTCTGCCCACATATATACACCAGCAACACCATCACAGGACCTAACCAGATCAGCCATACTGTCACTGGTTCATTCTCCTGCACATCTACTAACGTAATATATGCCATCATGTGCCAACAATGCCCCACTGCTATATACATCGGCCAAACTGGACAGTCCCTATGTAAAAGAATCAATGGACACAAATCAGATATTAGGAATGGCAACATACAAAACCTGTAGGGGAACACTTCAATCTCCCAGGACACAATTGCAGATCTAAAGCTAGCCATCCTGCAGCAAAAACTTCAGGACCAGACTTCAAAGAGAAACTGCTGAGCTACAGTTCATCTTCAAGTTTGACACAATCAACTCAGGATTAAACAAAGACTGTGAATGGCTCGCTAACTACAAAAGCAGCTTCTCCTCTCTTGGAATTCACACCTCCAGATCAGCTACTAGAAGTGGGCCTCATCCTCCCTGATTGGATGCACCTCGTCATCTCCAGCCTGATTCTGGCCTGCATATTTATACCTGCCTCTGGAAATTTCCACTACATGCATCTGACGAAGTGGGTCTTTGCCCATGAAAGCTTATGCTCCAACACTTCGGTTAGTCTATAAGGTGCCACAGGACTCCTCGCCGTTTTTGCAGATTCAGACTAACACGGCTACCCCTCTGATACTTACTTCCACGTGGCAGTGAGACCCAGCCACAGGAGGTTTCTCCGCTTTATTGTATCCCGCTGTCACTTCCAGTTTGCGGTGCTCCCATTTGGTCTCTCGACAGCACCCAGGGTCTTCACAAAATGCCTGTCGGTCGTAGCGGCTTTCCTCCGCAAAAAAGGGGTACACGTCTTTCCGTACCTAGATGACTGGCTAATTCGTGGTCAATCCTACGAACAAGTGGAGGCTCATGTTTCCCTTACAAGGACTCTCTTCGTAAGACTGGGCCTCATGCTGAACGAGGAAAAGTCATTGCTGACTCCCTCTCTGCGTCTCGAATTCGTGGGGGCTCTCTTGGACGCCAGGGTGGCGAGAGCATTCCTCCCCAGAAACAGATTTCTGGACATAGTGGAGCTGGTCTCCGAGTTAACCCGGTTCCTCATTACGACCGCCCGAGTCTGCTCGAGGCTGCTGGGCCACATGGCGGCATGTACATATGTGGTGCGCCATGCTCGAATGAGGCTCAGACCCCTGCAGGCCTGGTTAGCGAAGTCATTCGACCAGTCCAGGGGTTTCTGGGACGTGGTACTGACGGTACCTCCAGCAGTAATTGCCTCCTTACGGTGGTGGACTCAGGAGGCTGTGGTGTGCAGCGGGGTTCCGTTTACCGTACTTCCCCCCTCAATCACACTGGTCACAGACGCTTCAGACCTGGGTTGGGGTGTGCACCTGGGGTGTCACAGGACCCAGGGCTTGTGGTCTCCTGCAGAGCGGGCCCTGCACATAAATGTCCGGGAGCTCAGGACAGTCAGGAGAGCTTGCCAGACCTTCCTGTCAAAGCTGCCCCACCGCTTCGTCCTGGTGCGCCTGGACAACACGGCAGCTGTTTTTTATCTCAACAGGCAGGGGGGAGCCCGGTTGCCTCCCCTCTGCCGAGAGGCTTTGTGGCTGTGGGACCTGTGCGTAGCGTACGATATAGCTTTGCAGGCAGAATACCTGCCGGGGTGCAAAAACTTGCTGGTCGATGCTCTGAGCAGGTCCTTCGGAACCCACGAATGGTCCCTCAAGGATTTGGTCCTTCGTCCGGTCTTCCACAGCTGGGGTTGTCCCCTACTAGACCTGTTTGCCTCGGCACACAACACCAAGTGCCAGAGTTACTGCTCCCTGTTGGGGCTGGGGGACCACTCCAGGGGAGATGCCATGACCGTACCGTGGCCGGCAGGCATCCTCTATGCATTCCCTCTGTTTCCCCTAATTCCCAGGGTTCTGACCAGGGTCAAGACCGTCAGGTCCACGGTCATCCTGATGGCCCCTCGGTGGCCCAGGCACTTCTGGTTCCCGATCCTGGTGGATATGCTCAGCGAGGAGCCTATAACACTCCCGCCGGTTCGGGATCTCCTCACCCAACCTTGGGACGGGGGGCTCATGGTTCACCCGAATCTCAGCTCTCTCCACCTGACGACCTGGTTTATCCGTGGCTGACCCAACCAGAAAGGGAATGCTCCCACGAGGTGCAGATGGTGCTCGTAGGTAGCAGGAAACTATCCACCAGGCGGTCCTACGCAGCCAAGTGGTGGCGGTTCTCGTCTTGGGCGTCCAGAAGAGGAGTGCACCCGTCCTGTGCACCTGTCCCCTCCATTCTGGACTACCTTTTCGAACTCAGGTCCGCTGGCCTCTCTACGTCTTCTATCAAAGTCCATGTGGCATCACTCTCCGCCTTCCATGTTGGATCGGCAGGAGTCTCTCTATTCTCTGACCCTGTGGTCAAAAGGTTCCTTAAGGGTTTGGATAAGTTGTACCCCTCGGTTAGACCCCCTCTCCCCGCTTGGGACCTTAACCTCGTGTTGTCTAGACTTGTGTCGCCCCCCCTTTGAGCCGCTGGCCACGTGCTCTTTGAAGCACCTCTCTATGAAGATTGCGTTCATTGTAGCCATTACGTCGGCTCGCAGGGTCTCCGAACTGAGGGCGCTAACTGTAAACCCGCCCTCCTAGTGTTTTCGGAGACTAATGTGAGGCTCCGTCCTCACCCAGCTTTTCTTCCCAAGGTGGTGTCACCGTTCCATCTGTCACAAGAAATTTACCTCCCGGTTTTCTTTCCAAAGCCCCATGCCTCTCCTAGGGAGCAAGTGCTCCACTCCCTAGATGCTAGGCGGGCGTTAGCCTTCTATGTCGATAGAACGAAACCCTTTCGTAAGTCCACACAACTGTTCATTGCTTTCACGGACAGAATGAAAGGACTCCCTATCTCGACCCAGAGGTTGTCCAATTGGGTCGCGGGGTGTATCAGGGAGTGTTATGTCCTGGCTGGGAAGGTCCCGGCCCGGGTTACAGCATATTCCACCAGGGCGCAGGCGTCCTCTGTAGCCTTTGGGGCGCAGGTTCCAATTACTGAAATCTTCAGGGCAGCCACGTGGTCGTCAGTGCATATCTTTACGGCGCACTATGCGCTGACACAGCAGGCTAGGGAGGACGCAGGGTTGGGCTCTGCGGTTCTCAGCTCTGTGTTGTAAATGTGTTTGGTTTTTTCTCTGTACCACATTGCACTTTTTTTCAACAGTTCTCTGTATTCTGTTACTTGAATAAATATGTTTGGGTTGTTCAACTTTCATGGACTTCTCTTTCTGGGTTCTCCGACCCCTCCTCCGTGAAGTGGGGTTAGCTTGGAAGTCACCTGATTCGAATGGACATGAGCAACCACTCGAAGAAGAAAAGAACCGTTACTTACCTGTAACTGTTGTTCTTCGAGATGTGTTGCTCATGTCCATTCGATTCCCCCCCACCTCCCCTTCGTCGGAGCGTCCGGCAAGAAGGAACTGAGGTGGGGGAGTGCCGGCAGGGGTACTTATGGTCCGCCATGGCGGTGCCACTCCAGGGGGCACCCTGCCGGCACTACGGGTACCGCTAGGGAAAACGCTCCAGAAGATGCGGTGCACACAGTGCGCACACCTGATTTGAATGGAAATGAGCAACACATCTTGAAGAACAACAGTTACAGGTAAGTAACTGTTCTTTTTTCAAAATCTGGTTGCGCCAACACCGGAACGTTCTACAGGCCTTCTTTTAACGTCTCAAAGGCCTGTTTGGCTTGTGGGGTCCACTGCACCTGTGTGGGCTTGCAGTTCTTTGTGAGCTCTGTCAGGGGTGTGGCTATCGTGGCAAAGTTTGGGATAAATCTCCGGTAATAACCGGCCAGCCCCAAGAATTGTCTCACCTGCTTCTTTGATCTGGGTGCTGTATAGTTCTTAAGGGCCTGTACTTTGCTGGCCAGGGGCTTCAACTTCCCCCCTCCCATGGTGTACCCCAAGTATGACACCTCCGCTTTGGCTAGATGACATTTCCTCGGGTTCGCCGTTAGGCCCGCTCTTTCCAGAGCTGCCAATATGGATTCAATGTGGTGCAAATGCTCCTCCCAGCTGTTGCTGTAGATGACAATGTCGTCTATGTAGGCAGCGGCGAAGGTTCGGTATGGGGCTAGTAGTTGGTCCATCACTCGCTGGAAAGTGGCCGCTGCTCCATGGAGGCTGAAGGGCATCGTTCTAAACTGAAAGAGGCTGAAGGGAGTGGAAAACACCGTCTTCTCTCTGGCTTTGGGCGCCAGGGGGATTTGCCAGTATCCCTTTGTTAAATCCAACGTGGATAGATACTTGGCATGCCCCAGCCGGTCCAGGAGTTCATTGACTCTGGGCATCGGGTAGGTGTCGAACCGGGATATGGCGTTAACTCGCCGAAAGTCGATGCAGAATCTAGTCGTTCCATCCGGCTTCGGGACCAGTACAATGGGACTACGCCATTCGCCCCGCGACTCCTCGATCACACCCCACTGCTGCATCAGTTGTACTTCGTCCCATACGGTCTTCCACATCTTACGGGGTAAGGGTCGGAGTGGCTCCCGTACTACCTTTCCTGCCTCCGTGATAATCCGGTGGCAGCCAAACGATGTGCGGCCCGGCTTAGCTGTGAGCACTGTCTCGTATGTCTAGTATGTCCTTAAGTTGCTGTTGCTGAGGGGTTGTCAACTCGTCACTTAACTTGACCTCCGTTCCCTCCTGACTGTCACTGCCCCAGGGTCCGAGGTCGTCTTCGATGGGTATGGGCGTTACTAGCAGGTTCTCTGCGGTGGTCCACTTCTTCAGGAGGTTCACGTGGAAGGTTTGTTTATCCTTCCTTCGCCCTGATAGGTGGATTTCGTAGTCCATGGCCCCGACTCGTCGGAGCACTTCGTAAGGACCCTGCCATTGGGCCATTAGCTTGGAGCCGGGTGTGGGAAGAAGGAGCAATACCCGGTCTCCCGGCTGGAATTCTCTTACCTGCGCTGTTTGGTTATAGTACCATGCTTGCCTTTCCTGACCCCGCGTCAAGTTCGCGCGGGCATAGTCGCCTAGCCATTTTAGCTTCCCTTTTAACTGCAGTATATAGTGGGCTGTCCCGCAGCAGGTGGTGGTCTGTTCCTCCCAGTCTTCCTTCAGGAGGTCCAGGATTCCTCAGGGCCATCGGCCGTACAGAAGCTCAAAGGGCGAGAACCCCCTAGTTGATTGCGGGACCTCGCGAATAGCGAACAGTAGCGCGGGGAGCAGGCCGTCCCATCCTCTGGGGTCGTCCCGCATGAACTTCCGGAGCATCTCCTTCAGGGTCTTGTTGAAGCATTCCACCAGTCCATCAGTTTGTGGGTGGTAAACAGATGTTCGGATCTGCTTGATCTTTAACATCCGACACAACTCCTTCATAACTGGGGACGTAACGTTTGTCCCTTGGTCTGTCAGAATTTCTTTCGGCAGTCCCACCCGTGAGAAAATCTTTACCAGTTCCCTTGCTAGCGTGGACGCCTTAGTGTTCCGCAGTGCTACCGCCTCGGGGTATCGAGTCGCGTAGTCCAACACCACCATGATATACTGGTGT
The DNA here is from genome assembly GCA_019425775.1 of Rafetus swinhoei. Taxonomy (NCBI): domain Eukaryota; kingdom Metazoa; phylum Chordata; order Testudines; family Trionychidae; genus Rafetus; species Rafetus swinhoei. The sequence continues at coordinate 340,475,530 of CM033437.1, read as the reverse complement.
CCCGTGCGAGAGGCCTCCAAGGGACCAACCAAATCAAAGGCTATACGTTCAAATGGAGTTTCTATGACCGGGAGGGGGATGAGTGGTGCTTGTGCCACGCCTGCCGGTGCCGCCCTCTGACACTCCGGACAGGAGGCGCAAAAGTCGTGTACCGCTTTATAAATCCCCGGCCAATAAAACCTCTGGGTTACCCTAGCCAATGTTGTTTCCCGCCCCAAGTGTCCGGCCCAGGGGTTGGCGTGGGCGAGGTGGAGCAGCGCCCGTCGGAGTCACAAAGGGACTAACAACTGTTGTCTCTCTCCCTTCCCCTCCAATTCCTGGATTACCCGGTACAGGTGGTCATTTCGTACCTTGAAGTACGGTCCCTGGCGCCGACCTTGGGGTTCCTCTCCGTTTTCGTCCTCAGTCACGGCTTGGTCCCAAGCGTTTCACAACATCGGGTCCTCTCTTTGCTCCCTGACGAAGTCGGTGCTCCGCCCTATTTCCGTGTCTTCGTCCACTGCTTGCTCCTCGCCCCGCGTAATTCCAGTGTCGTCGTCTCCGGGTTTGCCCCTTCCTGGGGCCAGGAACCCCTCGACGGCAGGGGAGTCCCAATTCTCTGCCTCCCCCGGGGCCTCCCCTCCCGTGCGCAGCCAATCTTTCCCTAGTACCACCGGGTAGGGCAAGGTGGGGACCTTCCCCACTCTCCACATTTTCTCGCTTCGCCCGTCCGCCAGCCGTACTTGCACCAAGGGATAGACCCTGACCTCCCCGTGGACACGCCGCATCAGCTCGGGGTCTCCTTCCTTTTGCCCGGTAGGGATGAGGTCTTCCCGCACCAACATGACGGCGGACCCTGAGTCTACTAAGGCTTTTACCACTTCTCCTTCGACCTTTACTGTGGCTATCACGGGAGCTCCTATCCCTGCCGCCACTCGGGGCTCTCGGGGCCTCCCTGGCTGGCCTAAAGTGCAGTCCATTGGGGGCAATCCCTCTTGTAGTGTCCCTCCTGGCCACATTGAAAGCAGGCGCCTCGGGTCAGGGTCCTTTTCTCCTCGGCCCCTCCTTCCTGAGCTGTCTCTGCCTCCGCCCCGTCCGCCGGCCTTTTGGGCCATACTGGGGCTAGCTTGCAGCTGGCTCCCAGGCCACCCCGGGGGCCTCCAAACCGCCCCCTTCCTCCTGCGCCTCCACTGGGTTGTGGTCCCCCTACCTTCGGTCCTTGGCGGGTCGTCCGGAGGCCGCTGTCCTCTCCCTCCTCGGCGGCAATGTAGGCTTCCATTAAGGCCACCGCCTCGTTTACTGTTGTGGGTTGGTTCTTCTTGACCCACTTCTGGCCTTCTCAGGGCAAGATGCTGACGAACTGCTCGAGGATTATTAGCTCCATCACCTGCCCAGCTGTCTTTTGTTCTGGCTCAATCCATTTCCTCGCCCATTCCTGCAGCCTCTGGGCCACTGCCCGAGGTCACTCTTTGGGTCTGAACCGTTCCTCGTGGAACCGTTGCCAGCAGGTATCTGGGGTGACCCCCAGCTGGTCCAGTACAGCCTCCTTCACTTTAAAATAGTGCAAAGTGTCTTTGGCCGCTAGGCTCCGGTATGTGAGTTGTGCCGGCCCGGTAAGGTACGGGGTGAGTAGAGTCGCCCACTGGTCCTCAGGCCACCGGGCCGTGGTAGCCACCCTCTTGAAGGTGGTTAAAAAGGCCTCTGGGTTGTCCTGGGGTCCCATCTTAGTCAGACGAAGGGGGAGGGTTCCCATCTCCGACCCCTCTGGCCCTCCACCTCCCCCGGTGGGCGTCACCGGTCCGGCTTGCCGAGCGGCCTTGACCCACCGCTCTTGTTGCATGCTCAACTCCTGCACCAGTTGCCGCTGTTGGTCCTGAAACTGAGTAGCCAGTTGTTGTAGGAGCTGCGCTTGCTGCTGCTGCTGCTATCGTTGGGTTTTCCCCGATCCAATCCAGCAGCTGCCGTGGTTCCATTGCACCGTCTGTCTTCCTTTACGCTCCTATGGCCGATATAACCACATCTTAGTTCACGAAGGCGTCGCTAGTGGGGTGTCGCAGCACCCACATTCTCCACCAGATGTGACGGCTTTAGTTCGGGGCGCAAGCGCGCAACCCCCGACCCGGGGTTACGGCCCAGTGAGCCCACCATCTGAAGGCTATAAAGTCACCAGTTAAATGGGCACGAGCTCCTGAGACACCCCCAGGAGGGGTGGATCGGGGCCCAGCGAGCCCTGCATCCCCAATTCCCCCTCTCGGGGCACCTTGGACGGTCCCCCCACAGTTCTCGTGGCGGAGGTCCCTACCACTTTGCACCCATTCGTTTCTCTCCAGCGTTGTGTGCAGCACGGAAGGATAAAAGGGGTGGCTAGGGGGATCCGGGTCCACCCTCTCCACCGGGTCCCAGCCCGGGACCCTAAGGGTTTGGGTCTTGACCCTTACCCGGCTGATGGGGTCCCACCGAGTAATGCGTCAGCCCACGGGCGCCAGTACGGCCCTGCCCCGGGCTGCTTCCTAGCCTCCCCCCCGAGTCAGCAGTTCTGGGGCCCAAGCCGTCAGCCCTTACCTCGCTGTCGAAGGTACGCGAGAGTACTTCCCGTGGCTCTCCTGGAGTCCCGGCTTCCTGTCTCCCCTGCCGGAGGTCACGCCGTCCTTCTTGTCCCCACCCCGGCGTTGCTGGTGTCCCTGCATAGGGCCACAGGGGGTGGGGTTGCATCCCAGCATCCCTTGCCCGGGGGCGCGCATGTCCGAGCTGGCCCGTCGGTTGGCGCGGTTTGCCGCAGCCGTGGGACTCCGCTCCGTGCCGGGCTCGGTGGACGTGGCGTCCCGGCTGTGCAGTGGCTGGCCAGCGCCTCCCGGGCTTTCTGCCGGGGCCGGAGCTGCTGCCCGCCCCGCTCTAGTGCGGGCCGCTGCTGGCCCATCACACTCATGCATGGAATCAAGGGCATAAAAGATGTCCAGTAGCAAGTGTTGGAGCTCCCTGTAACTCTTGAGCTCAGTTTTCCCTCTATTAGCCAGCATTTACATACCATGTGTACATAGTTCTTAATAATAATCGTTTAGTGTTAGATAGATGTCTAGATTAGATAGTTCTTCGAGTGATGTCCCCATGGTGCTCCACTGTAGGTGTGATAGTATCTTTGCATCTGGAGTTGGAAAACTTCAGTAACAGTGTCTGTCGGACCGCATACACCCACCTCCCCTCTCATGCACTACATGTAGGATGTTTATAGCACTGTGTGGTCCAACCACCCTCAGTTCCTTCCTTACTGCCTCCAGTCTGGAACAGAGCAGTTAGTAGAGATAGTCTATTACCCGTCTTACATCTCATAGGGTATGTCTACACTGCCACCCCTAGTTCGAACTAGGATAGCTAATGTAGGCATTCGAACTTGCAAATGAAGCATGCGATTTAAATATCACGGGCTTCATTTGCATGTTCCTGGGCGCCGCCATTTTTAAATGCCCCGTAGTTCGAATTCCTCCTTGCAGGAGGAATAACGGTAGTTCGAATTAGGAGCTTTAATTTGAACTACCTAGTCCATGCTGCGTGTAGCCGCGGGCAGGGGAGTTCGAACTATGGGGCATTTAAAAATGGCGGCTCCTGGGAACATGCAAATGAAGCCCGGGATATTTAAATCCCGGGCTTCATTTGCAAGTTCGAATGCCTACATTAGCTACCCTAGTTCGAACTAGGGTGGCAGTGTAGACATACCCATAGTTATCTCTTTGGTTTCCTTTGTCTGCTTCTTTCTCCTAAAAAAATAATTGTTTTGGTCCTCTGTTTTTCCCTACTTCCCCTCCAAGGAGCTATTTCCTCACCCATATGAGGGAGATTTTATTTTATTGTGTTAACCCTTACATGGCCATCTTGCCTTTGCTACCTTGTTGTTATCCATCGATCTTGGCTATCCTTTATGAAGGGTTTGGTGCTCTTCTCCCCAAAAGCAAGAAAAATGAACATCAAGTTGTGACTGACATCCCTCCCCAGCCATGCTTTATGAAACGGACTTATGGGCACGAATACACATAACTCAAAAGTGCTTAGGACAAATTGCTTCATGTTTCCCATCAGTCTTCATGTCGTAATCCGCTGGATCTGTTTATCTTCTTTTGGTGTATATATCATTCTTGTGTGTAAAATTAGACTTATGGAGGGTGGAGTGCTTTATGGTTTTAAATGTGTTAAATGCCCTCTGGTTCGTGGGCTCAGGCGACAGCAGTGTTTGTAATGAACTTTCTTACTCAACCGCTGGGGATGCCCACAGGCGCATGCTGGATCCACAGCAGCGGAGCTCCCAAATCCGGAGGTGGTACATGCAGCCCTAAAGTAAAGGACTGGAGAGCAGGAAAGTTCTCTGGCCACAAACAAGGGCTGCTGTGTCGGTGACACTGCCGCTAAAGAGGGATTTGAAGACACACTAGTTCCATGAGGTCCTATCCCTCATGTGTTGTCCTCCGTTTTCCTAACCCCATCTCCATAGAGAGAGAAGGGGTTGGAGGGAGCTTGACAGTGCAAATCTCTGTCACTCTCACACACTGTGTGTGTCTGTCACTCTCTCACAAACACACACTGTCCTTCCCTCTCATCTCCTGACCCAACATGTACATGGTGGGTTGTTACTACTTTTACTACTTGCAAAGTGGGTTATTTTTTGTTTTTGACTGGTCTGTGCATTTCATAACTTTCAGTTCTCTCTTATGCTTAAATTTAATTCTTTGAGTAGTGAGTTCTAAAATGCCTAGCCTGTCATGGCTGGAGTAATTATCCCTGTGGTAATTACAGGTGTTACCCTCAATGTCTTGATGACCAGCTGTTAAACAATCATTTTTGTCCTTTAAGTCTTAGCAGTGGTTGGTCCGGGGGAGTCACATGTCCACACTGGCTGACCAGGTGACTTCCCATACAAAAAGGGAAACTTTAAAAACAATAGGAAATTAGGAGTCTTTGGTCTTTGGCTGGCACACCCAGGACAGTGCACCAGAGACCCCAGGGGAAGAGGAGATCTTCCTGGTTGAAAGTCTTAGCTGGCAAAGGAACAGTTTTAGGGTGAGTTTGAAATAAGTCTGTACTGAGGTTTTAGTATTAGAATTAGCTAAGCATTTTCTTTTGTTTTTTTGTTTGTTTGTTTGTTTGTAACTTACTTTGCTCTCCCTGTTCTCACTTATTGTCACTTAAATCCTACTGCTTGTACTTAATAAAATCATTTTTACTGACTATCAAGCCCAGTGTAAATGAGTGTTACTTGGTGGAGCAACCAGTGTGTAATTTCCCCCTTTTCATTGTTAAAGGGCGCTTACCTAAATAATTCATTTGGGGTTCTGATCCCATTTGGGGAATGATATCCCAGGAGGCTGGGCCCTAAACTGTGTTCTCCTTGGACCTGAAGAGCTTCAGTGTCTGCACTGCTTCTCCGGCGTGGGGGAGGGGGGGGGTGAGTCTCAGCTCTGTGCCTTGGCTTGGGGGGACCAGGGAGCTGACCCAGCAGGACAGGGTGGTGAGAAGCCCCAGAGAGCAGGAAGGTGAGTGTCAGTGGCCTGGTCAGCCATCCAGGAGGCACTTGCAAGGGGTCTGCTGTGACGTCACCCCATCACACGAGTGACCAACTAGTCTGCCCAATAGCAGCAAAGCATAAAAAGGAGGAGTTCCCAGCCAATGGGAGTTGCAGGAAGTGGTGTAAACTGGCACACCACTTCCCACAACTCCCATTGGCCAGGAATGGTGATCTGCAGCCAATGGGAGCTGCAATCGCCCATACCTGCCGAGGCACAGGTAATCTAGTAAAGGCAGCCTGCCAGGCACTAACCCTGGGGAACCAGATCCATCCTGCAGGCCAGTACTTGCCCATCCCTGCCCTAACTGAAACCAAATACTGTAATGTAAATGGCATTCAGTATGGCCTCCAAGATCTTAAGTGCCACCAACAAAACTAAGAGGTTTAAAATGCAGCCTCTACCAGGGCTGGCCTTACCATGAGGCGAACTGAGGCAGTCACTTCAGGTGCCAGACTGTGGGGGGGCGCCACTAGGACCCAGAGTGTAGAAAATTGTGTCTGCTGCTGGTGCAGCGAGGGGTCATGGGGACGTCATTTGAGCTCCCCGCCTCAGGTGCCAAAATGTTGTGGGCCGGCCCTGGCCTCTCCCCAGCAGATCTCATTAGACACATATTAAGTGTAAAACTCACTCGGTTTTCTTGATTCACAGAGGGAGTTGGACACTGGATATTTAGGAAGTTCTAATTCAAGAGTCTCTCATTCTCTCTCTAAGAAGATAACTGTCACTGGAAAAGTTCTTGAGGAAAATATTTGACTTCTCTATTTTTCGAGCGCCCACTGTGAAAGGATAAAGGCGTCCCTGCTCAGCTCCTTATGGGTATGTCTACATTGAAATAAAAGACCCACTGCATGGCCACAGCTGGTTCAGGTCAGCTGACTTGAGCTTGTGGGATATGGGCTGCAGGGCTAAATATTTTTGGGAAGCCATTTGGATGTGGGATGGAGCCCAGGCTCTGGGACCTCTCCCTATGTAGGGCCCCAGAGGTTCAGCTCCAATCCAGACATCTAACACCACATTATATAGCCCCCAGGCCTAGGGCCAGCTGTAGGTGTTTAATTGCTGTGTAAACATACCCTTCGATAGTAGGCAGTTCTCCATTAGTTTTTCAAACTATTGGTTCTTTGAGGCACGTGTAGCACAACTAAGACCAACTGTCAATATCTTGAAAAACTTAAAAAACAACAAATAGTCTGATAGCACCTTAAAGACTAACAAAACATGTAGATGGTATCATGTGCTTTCATGGGCACAGCCCACTTCTTCACTGCTAGAACATTCTGTTCCAATTTCTTGATGACAAGAAAGGTAAAAGCTCCCCAGATTTTGTCACCGCAATGGACATCAAAAATATGTGTAAAGTTGGACAAGACCACAGTGGGGGGAAATTCTGATGAAAGATAGCTTGGTGAATAGGAATCCAATTAAACAGTATCTTCAGTGAAACAGATTTATAGATGAGCAGATGGATACCTTTACAGAATGGCTTACTGACTGGTTTCTAGTTCTTGGAGATTAAAGGCTGAGTGCTCAAAGGGGGGCAATTAAGTCCATGTTTCAGGCACCTAAATCCCAGTGTTGGCTCTACTATGCTGCACAAAACTCCTGCTGAAATCCTGTAAGTGCCTAAACTCAGTTGGCATCTAAGGTTTTGCAGTAAAAATTCTTTAAGCTCTAACTCACCCAAAGGGCCTGATCTGGTAGCTATGCACTGAGGCTGCCTGCCAGATCAGACCCCTAACAGCAAGCTTACACAAAATGGCCAGCAGAGGCGGTGGAGAAGAAGAACTTCTCTCCTAACTTTTAATCCAGCAGTTAAGGTGCATACCTGAGATACAGGAAATCCCTTGTTCAAGTCCCCCCTTTTCCTGAGGGGGGGAAAGGGCTTAAATAGGGATATGCCACTTCTCGAGTGATTTCTCTAAGCCAGTAATGCCTGACTGGTGTGCTGTGGCACACAGAAGTGCCGTGGAATTTTTTTGAAACACTACATGTGAGAACAAAATCCTTCTCTTTTTAATTTTAAGTAGTGTCAGAGCTGGATTGCATGCTGTACTTTGCTCATTGGGATGAGATCCCCTTTAAAGATTATGTATGCGTCACATTCCATTTCCCGAAGCAAGGTTATGAGGAGTAAAAAATAAAGATGACAGGCCCTAATGAATGCAATGAATTGTATCATGGGCCTTTGATGATGATGGCTATAAAAAGACATACAAGACACGCTCAAGTTTTATATTTACATTTGACTTGGGGTAAAAGCTGGAAGAAGCCAGATCTGGAATGGCATTATAATTAATTATATTGCATTTAAAAACAGCAGAGGAATTAGTATACACTTGGGAAGACTATTTTGGGACTGAGAAGAAACGATTATTAATTGCTTGTCATCTCAAAATATGATTCTCAAATGCATGCCACTTCCTTCACTGAACATGCTTTTGTCCAGAGTTCTTATATTTTGCTGCAATGGAAATTTAGTTTAGTTGAAAATGTTAATTCTGGCATAAAAGACAGATTGTGATTCAATGTTTGTTGCCATGGGTGTTTTGACTTTTACCCTACTAACCTTATTCCAGATTTGCTCATAAATATTCATGAGACAAAATGAAGACTGGCCTGTGACAGATGCAACACTGTGCTATGCTCATATGAACTTGATGTTCTGGGAATCATGTGGCGGTCAGTGTGTTTTTCAAATCTTACAAATCTCAAAAGTTACAGTGGTGAATTCTGAATTCTGATCTAAAAATGGACAACTGAAGAAAAAAGATTTTGGCAGTTTCACTTCTACTTGCAGTGATGACGCTGAGCATAAAACTAAGGGCTTGTCTCTACGTGGTGGATTGACACTACAGTGATTGATCCACAGGCGTCAAATTATTGTGTCAGCTTAGACACGATAAATCAATCTCCGAGCATTATCCCATCGACTCCAGTACTTCATCAGGATGAGAAGAATAGCCAGAGTTGACAGGAAAGCAGCCGTTGCTGACCTTACTCCACAGAAGACAGTAAGTATGTCAACTTCAGACACACTATTTGCAAAGCTGATGTCACATAGATTACATGGATGGTGGGGTTAGTGTAGACAAGGCCTAAGGAGATGAAAGTGGTAATCAACACTTTTCTCAGTGCTATCTGCAATATAGATTTTCATCTACAGTGGAATCATCTTGCCTTCTTCCACAATGTCTCGTGTGTGGGAAGACGTTCTTGAACAATGCCATAGTGAGCTAAAACTACGTCTTACAAGAAAACAGTCATCCCTTGCCAAGAAGGACATAATTGGTTTTAAGCATTTGAAGGATCAGACTGTAAAGCAAGTGTGGTGGTGGATAGACTGTGCAACTGTTTCTGACAAAGTGCTGGAAAAAACTATGTCGTCACTGAGCAGAGACATTAATTTTATCAACTCACAAAGATATCATGAGAATAAGGTTAGGTACACATGCAGCTAAGGAAATTGAAACATTTCCCTTTCAGATAATGCAATAAGTCACCGCACTGGTGACATGCCAGGTGATATTGAAATGGTGACCTAATAAAAATTAGTCTGACTGTGTGAGTCAACTGAAAATACTTGTCACGGTCTGTACAATAAAGTTAATTATGTTAGAGCATCTTCACTGTTAGAGGGAAAGAAGTTTTCCTCTCAATGTTTCTTGACTCTGAAAGTAAAAGGAGCATTAGGTCTATTTTAGATCCAAGAGAATTAAACAAATTCCTGGAGAAATCAGAATTCCAGATGGTCGCTCTAGCTTCCCGCATTCCTTCCCTGGAGCCAGGGGATGCTGCTCTCATCTTAAAGATGCTTCCTTTCATGTGGCAATACCTCAGCACCCTGGAAAACTTATAAGATTCCCCATCCACGGATTATCCATTCTCAGTGCTCCCCTTTGATCTCTCAACTGCCCCTCTGTATTTATAAATGGCAGTGGTAGCAGTGCAACTTTGGAGGTCAGCAGTACACATCTTCTCTTACCTGGCTCACTGGTGGGTAAGAGGCCAATCCAGGTTGCAGATGTAGTCCGGCATAAACATAGTCAGATCTATTTTTGATGCAGGCAGCCTACTGATCAGCATGGAGAAGTCAGTCCTGTCTCCAGCACAGAAAATGGAATTTACCAGGGGTGGCTCCACACTTTATGTGGGTGCAAGGTAGCAGAAAGTGCTCGTGTTGCCCTCACGAGTACCGTCAAGGGAAAAGTCTCAGACAGCTGTGCACTGGAGCCCACGATTATTTACAGTGCAATGGAGATGTGCAACACATCTGGAACAGCAGCAGTTACTGAAAGGGCAGTCACTGTTTCTTGGCTGCTTTGCTTTACATTTTCAAAGATTCTTAAGTGACTCTTTTGAAAATGGGACATAGTCATGTAGGTGCTTTGGAAAATGTTACACTTTGTGTAGTGATGTTTCAGGGAATACCTTTGTTTTCCAAAACACCCCACCAACAAACAAAACTCCCATCTCTTGCTTTGTCTCTGTTTCAGTATTGCCAACATAAAAAGTTCAAAAATCTTGAATCAGACCATACACCAGATCAGAAGGGTTGGCCTTCCAAATCTTCAGTGTACATATGATGGGTTTTAGTCTGTCTTTGGACTCTCTTGCCCCACCATGTGAGAGAGAGACAGAGAGAGTGTGTCTTTCCAGCTCTCCCAAATTTATTGATCAAGGTGATTTTGGCCCCGACTGCAGAAGCTCTTGACTGAGCAGAGGTAGCTCCAGGGGTTCTTCACCCCTTTCCACACCTGGTGTTGCAGGGAACCAGAGGGGCAAAGCAGAATGACCCATTTTTTTCACATGGGATGGGGGGGTGAATAGGGCCACTCTGAGCTGTTGGGCTCTTTCTGATCCCCTCCTGTAAGAACGGTGTTGGCTGTTCCCTATCGGCTCTGACAGTGGGGCAGAATCATGCTGACCCCTCTGTCTCTGAAGCTGGGAAAGAAGGAGAGAGGATTTCCCCTGACCAGGCTACAGTTAGCACGGGAACTAGGGTTTCTTGCATCATTGCCAGACAGGCTCCCCCACACGCCCAAAAAAGCATTCCCCAAGAAATTGTCATGATTGGCAACACTGTATCTCATTCTGGGGATGGCAGCCAGGAAATATTCTGACACCCTGTTTTGGCATCATTGTTCCAATAGCAATATGACGATCTTTGGAAAGTGTCAAAATTCCTACTGTGGCCTAGGGTTTACAAGGCAAGCCCTCCCAAAAAGTGTGCTTGCAGTTTTCAGCCACTGGAGGTCTCTTACTTCCAATCTAACAGAGCGAGGTAGGGTTGTACATTTTTATATTGGTATGTGGATTATGCTGTAGATGGAGACTCTTGTGAATTTGCTTGGAGACTTCCAGGGAGGCCTTAAAAGCAGATGGCTTCCAGAAAGGGGGAACTCAATGCACACGACCCAGAAGCCACCTCCATCCATAGTTAGAGTTAAAGAGGGGTTTTTTTAGAAGAAATGAGAGAGCTGCATCCCTGCTTTTGCAACTGGCAGGGCCAGACAAGCAAGAAGTTAGACAAAATAAAAGAAAAAATGGACAGCTAAGCTCTATGGTTGCCAACTGTCCGGTCACACAAGTTCACACAAACTCAAACACCCCTGCTGCATCCCACTCCTACCTTGAGATCCCACTCCTGCCCTGAGACCTCACCCCCACCCCACACTTCTCTGAGACCCTGCCCCACTCATTCCATTCTCCATCCCTCCGTTGCTCCCTCCCTCACTTTCAGCAGGCTGGACCAAGAGATCGGGGTATGGGAGGGGATTCTGGCACAGGTAGGGGTTTGGGATGCAGGAGGGGGCTCAGGGTTGGGGCATGGGAGGAACTCAGGGCTGGGGCAGAGAGATGGGATGCAGGAGGAGGTGTGAGGTGCTGGCTCCTGGAGGGAGTTTGGGTACAGGATGGGGCTCAAGGCTGGAGTAGGGTGTTGGATTGTGGGAGTGAGTAAAGGGTATGGGCTCCGCCCCAAGTGGCACTCCCAGAAGTTGCTGGCATGTCCCTGGGGGTGGGCTGGGGAGCACCATGCATTGCCTCCACATGGAGGCACCACTCTTACAGCTTCCATTGGCTGTAGTTCCTGGCCAATGGGAGCTGCAGAAGTGCACTCGAAGTGGGAGCAGGGCACAGAGATCCCCCTAAGGGGCTGCAGGGACATGCCAGCCACTTCTAGGAGTGAAACAGGGGCCAGGGCAGGCTGGACTTTTAGCAGCTTAAAATCTCCTGCTTTGGCTTCATTCGACTTTTGGAGATAGAGCCCAATTCCAGGAGACTTCCAGTGAAACTGGGAGGCATAGGTGACTCATAGTAGCACTCGGAAGGTGCACTGGCCCCCTGTGTCCCCACCAAAATTTTAATTGCTAAATGGAGTTCCTTCCCATAACATCTCTCTGTTCCTTTGCGTGGCCCTCTCTTCAGCCTTAGGCACTAGTTGCCTATGCTGGGAGGGTTGACAACTGTACTAAGATCAAAGTTAGGCTGTGCATTAAAAAACAAGATGGCTGCTGTTCAGCGCTCTCCTGAGGGAGCTGATGGGCAAAGAGAAGAAACAGCAGTTCTGCTAGTGGTTAGGGAATTCAGAATGAGATGAAGGACGTTAGAAGAGACTCATCTCCTCCCTTCATGACTTGTATAAGTCAATACCTGAAACTAAAGAGAGTTTGGCCTGACAAAAAATTAGAATAGAAGCTCTTCAGCAATGATCTGATTTAATGGGGGAAGAAACCTGACAGGGACAAAGCTCTGATTTTTTCTCAATACAATCAAGTGAAATAAATCTTCAGTATCAGCCCCAAATACTGGTCTCGGCTCAGATTTAAAACATGTACTCGCTAAGGGTATGTCTACACTTGCACCCTATTTCAAAATAGGGATGCAAATGAAGACATTCGAAATCGCAAATGAAGCCGGGATTTAAATATCCCGCGCTTCATTTGCATATTCGCCTTATGGCACTATTTCAAAATAACGCTATTTCGAAATAAAATGTGCCATGTAGATGTGTTATTTCGAGAGAAAATCCTTCTCTCGAAATAACTATTAAACCTCATTTTGTGAGGAATAAGGGTTATTTCAAGAGAAGGGTTTTCTCTTGAAATAATGCATCTGCACAGCGTGCTTTATTTCAAAATAGCGCTATTTCGAAACAGCGCCATAATGCGAATATGCAAATGAATCACGGGATATTTAAATCCCGGCTTCATTTGCAATTTTGAATGTCTTCATTTGCATCGCTATTTCGAAATAGGGTGCAAGTGTATACATACCCTTAGGGATTTGCTTGATATAGCTGAAAAGACGATTGACAGCAAATACATTTTTCCAACCACAAGACAAGAAGTACCTGTTTAAGGAGTAACAATAGGGGATGGGCAAGTGGCAGATAACCACCCATTCTGTGTTTAGAAACAAAAACCAGAATCCCAACATGAAAAGGTTCTATTTAAAACTCAGTGTTGTAAGTCTGATTGCACTCTTGTACACCAGCTAATTCTTAAGCTAAAATGCTAGGCTTTCTCCAGGGAAATTTTGTTTTTATGCTGCAGAGAGCTAAAGATGACTACCTAGATTTTTTTTTCTTTAAACTTGGAAAGCTTTTCATCTGTCTTCTTCCCTCTATCCAGAGAAGTGCTGGGGATCTTGGAGGGAAGGTGCTGTAAAACTGTGACAGTGATGGAATGTGTTCCCCACAGCATCCTAGAAAAATGTTGGTCAGTACTAAGTGAGGGAAAAATAATAAAGCAGCAGATGGAGAGAGCACTTCACATCTTCAAACAACATTCATAAACAAAGATTCAGCCTTACAATTTTGCAAGTGAGTCACAGAACGGGTAAGCGATTCATCGAAGGCCATACTGCAAATCAACAGCAAACTTCAAGCTCAAACCCAAGGGATCTCTGGAATTGCAGGTATGAGCTCCAGCGTAGGTCCAAGATGGTATATATTTGAAGTTTAATAATTTTATTATTAACAAAGCCATAATGCCTTCACTAATGGAATAAACAGAGTTCATGCTGAACAGTAAATGTCTATTTTTCTCATTGTCTGTCTGGGTTCATATAAAAAAACCATTGTGAACCGTGAGGTTGTGGCTTTTAAATTCTCAGTTGTACCTGATAGCACAAGGAGGGACAAACCTCTTTTTTAAAGAAAGCAACAATCTATTTAACATTAAAGTACTGCAATGATGCAACTGAGCATTTATCTTACACTTTGTACATTCCATTTTTTAGGGTGGTATTATTAATATACTGATAGGGAAACTGAGGCAGAAAGAATAAGTGATTTGCAAATGGTCACGAAGCAAATAATTATCAAAGCTGAGATTAGGATGCAGACAATCTTAACTCCTATTATGTTTAAGAAAAATGTAGTTTTTATCAGCAGAAATAAAACCACAAAAAAGCCAGATTTGATATTTCTTGGAAAAATTTTCTTTTTATAATTGGAACTGGTGTTATATTAATTCCATAATCATACATCAGAAAACCAGGTATTACACAGCTACTATCCTATTGAATAGAATTTCCTTCTCTATAGCTAAATGCAGACTTTCTCTATTTTTAGGTTAAGTGCCTACTCCTGCTAAAACTTCACTCCCTGTATTGATACACAACTGAAATGAAACTCTCATGGTGTAAGTAACTGCAACATACTATGTAGTGTCAAACCACTTCCTACAAACTAAACTATACCACATTTTGCAAACAGCATGACTTCCTGGATGAGGGTTACTAATATCAGAGCAGACAAGCTTTATTATCTCAAGTAGATCAAGGCAGCAAAAAGATGATTTGTTGATCACAATGAAATGTCAGCTGTGTCTTCAAAATGGCTTTCCCTTTTTCCATCATAATACCAAAAGACAGTTCATTGATTCAACCAGTGAAAGCCCCTTATCTTTGGGGACATCAGTGTTGTACAGAAAATATGTGAGCTTGTTCCATGGAGCTTACTTTGTGATATGGGATATGCTAGGATCCATAAAAACGGCTGGAGATGAAAAAAACCAAGAAACCATTTTGTTGCTTTCTGGAAAGTAAAACCTGGTTTTCAATTGCTTGATTGTTGGTGTAGTGTAGGTTACATGAAATTTGACTGCTTTAAGAGAAGAAATTAGCAATTTAGGAAATTCCGTATTCTAAGGAAGTAAGCATGTTTTGTGCCCACATATCAACCAGAAAATCCAGAATAGGTATGTGAAATTTTTCGTGTGAGTAAGGTATGACTCCTCTAACCCATCACTGCAACAGTGGGCAGATCAAAGGAATTCTTACAACTGTCTGGCCTGAAAAGTTCTAAGACATCTCCGTTTTCCTGTAATGCTAGGTAATCTAAAATTAGAAAGATTGGTAAGTGTTGGTAATTTAAAAATCTCTCTGCAGGTGAATATATATTTCATGCTAGTAGTTGAAAAACAATCCCTTTTTATTAGAGATACTAGTCATATTTATTGTGATTTTAATTGTTAAGTAAGAAATGCTATTTATTTATCTCAAGAGATTTTAATAGCCATGCAGCAAATCCTGTAAATGTATTTTGAGTTAAGGAGAAGACCACCAAGGGTTGCTATTAGGTTATGCATGTTCACCAACATGAGTTGTTTGGATTTCACGAATATTCTAATATATGTTTTGAATTTGAACTGTTGTGTTTTCAGTGCAAAATATCTCTAAAGGATAAGGTGCACACATGAAATTTTCACTTCTGAAACCCCAAGGAGTCTAAAGATCAGAGGTAAAAGCTTGAACAGGCTACATGATATAGGCAATGAATTTCAGATGAACTGAAGAGTTCGCTGCTATTTAATAAGTACCTGCAGAAATATCTGGAATTACTCCCAGGTATTTGTGATCTTTACAGAAGAACTGACAGTGTGTTGTGGAACAGCTAGATTAGACTGCTGCCCCAGATCCCTTGTAAATGGGACATTGTATCTCTTGGAGGTTTTCTTCTCATTGGAAAATTATGCCTTGAAAGATTTTCATCTTTTTATTAAATAGACAACTTTAAGGACAAAATTATGTCATTATCCCCAGTATGTTTTCTAGGGGATGCATTTAATAGTGTCTCTGTAAAATGTTCAGAAGCCATTATATAAATAGAGTTAGTCAAGTTCTGTATATCCTATTTTCTGCATTACTGTGTCCTGGAATGCAGTGGGAGAGCTAATGCTGACAGATCTGTGCGTATCAGAAACCTTCCTGAGAATTATGGAAATAGTTCAAAAAGCTATCAATAGTTCAAACAGCTGTCAAACACATGCATTTTGTGCTGCATTCTGTGCTTCAATTCTGTACTTACCTTCAAAATGCACACTGGAAATGTCTTGAACTGATTTTTTCCATGCATCTATCACCTTCTTCCCTTCCCTTCCTGAGCATATCTTGAATGAATGTCATTTCTCGTATAATTTTGATATTGTTCTTTTTGTTTATAATCAAAATGGGAGGTAAAAGACTAGCTCCTTACTAAACTCTTTCCCCCCTTCCTGTTTGTTACTGTAGCATTGCTTGTCAGCACTGTGGCTTCAGGGATTGTTTTTAATGTCATGGGTTTTTGAAAATAGCTATAACAAAGAGGGCATGCCAAATTCCAGGCCAGCCTTTCAAATCACAGCTTCTACAGTGTCTAAGGCATCTTATTATAGTGGACTGGCAACACTATTATAGTTACAGTTGAGACTAGCTTACTGTTTAACCGCTGATTTTTCTAATTTTATCCTTTAGGTGCTAGCTCTCCTATTATTGTAAATTCATTGGCGTACAACAGTTCATGTTGAACAATTCATATAGCAGAGGGTTTGGGGGCAAATCTATATTCAGTCATAAAAATCTCCTCTTAGAATCTGTGGTGTGATTAGCAATCCATTCCATGAGTACGCAGCTCAGCCCAGAGCTTAGAGAGACCCTCTGTGGTGTAATTAGCGTGCGGTCGGAGCATACCGATGCCTTGCAAGGTGGAGGTAGGGGGTGGTCATTTAAACCTGTGCTAGGTGACTGTAACAACCATTATGAAGCAGAGCTCTCCACTCAGATATGCCGGGGTGGAATTTTACTCTCATTTTGCGTAGGTGCAAATGACTGCACTTGGCACAACCATGAGGTGAGTCAGGCCTGTTATGTTTAGGCAGGCTAGAGAGGCAGCGAGAAGCATGCCTAAATCCCGTAACCTGGACAAAGAAACAAAACAAATCACCTGGATATTTATTAAAACTGAGACTTGTCTCTTTTCTACCATGAGGGGCACTACAGACCTACTTTTGTACCAGTTTTCCAGATCTCCTATGCTGCTTTTAGCCTGTGCTCCCCTCTGCCATGTTTCTAGTCATGTGTAAGTATCCAAGTGTAACCCACACACCTATTGGGCATGCTCCACTGTGCCATGTAGTGGCACTTAGACCACTCATATAGAGAAAGAATGCGTTTGCACTACAGCATGGCTGGGTGAGAGCCACAGGGGAGGCACGAGCACTTTCACTTATTTCTAGTGAAACCTCTTTCCAGGGTAGCCTGCAACCACTTCGAAAATTTTTGAAGTGGCTTCCCCTTCAGAAATTATTGCCCACCCCTGTTCTATGCCCTTAGCTGAGAGCCAGGTGGCTTTTAGCTCAAACAATAGAGGCTCGTGCATTAAGCTCTAGGGCTCCCAGGTTTGGTTTTGCCTGTTGACATTACACCGGCATCTGGCAAAGTGGTTTTTACCCACAGAAGCTTCTGCCCAAATAAATCTGTCTGTATCTGCAAAACAAGAGGAGTCTGACTCCTGTGGCACCTTGAAAACTAACATGGCCACTCCTTTAAAACTTGTATGTGTGTAAGTTAGACTGTAAATGTCTCGGGGGAAAGAATCTTGTTATCTCTCTTGTTTTTATAAAGTGCTATATAACCTCCAGGGATGATCCCCACTCCAGACCCCTGATCCCGACTCCCAGCCCAGAACAAGAGTCTTACGGTAAGAATAACAATGGAAGGCGCTGCAATTTTGACTGTCAAGCCCACCCCTCACAGCTTGAGAGCCCAACAGGTACTCAGCAGTTTATAGCACACTAGTATGAGCCCAGATATCACAAGCCCATCTCTGGGGCTGGATGGCGTGCTCCAGAAGCAATATAGATCTAGCCAGAGAGGCTCAGTGATTTGCCCAAGGAGGGAACTGAAGCCAGGTATTCTACAGCCAAGGTTAGTGCCTGAACCACTGTTCTGTCTCAGCCCAGCACATGGTGCCAGTTCTCCCTCTTCTCTTGAGGTCAGTTTCAGTTGTGGTATCCCATGTTCTAGAGAGGATGTGGGGGGATTCAGAAGCAGCAGCAAATTCCTGGGGGAAGTGAATTGCAAGGGAACTTGTGTTGGGCCTTCTGGATTTTGCTGCAGGATTGGCTCCTCCCACCTTTTGGAAAAAGCTTTCTTCTTTCTGAAGAGTCTGGCTGCCTTTATGGATTATTAATTCAAATGTTCTTTGGAAAAATCTTCAGGGCAGCCAGCTGCATACTGTGCCTTCTCACATGTCTCTTGTACTTGGAAAGAAACATGCCATTCTATACATTGCAGTTTTAAACTCTGCATCAAAACTACATCACAGTTAGTGCCTTCAACCCACAAACGAGGAAGTCAGAGTTCAGACTATCATGGTACCTGGCTGACAGCATCATGGTGACATAATGCTGGAAATACCCATGTCAAATTTCCCCGCTCGTGCATTTTGAACACCATTTAAAAAAAATATCTCTCATCACACACACAAAATGATCCTCTAATTCCCGATCCACTCTGTCTAAAGTTCTGATCTTGTCAGATTTCATTTACACAGCAGTAGAAGTCTTGGAAGTGAGACCCCACCTAAGGAAAATACAAGTGATAAAGGGAGCAGTGTTTTTACAGGTGCTATTCCTTCTTCTAAGACAATGTCTTGATCCTATACTGTGACCTCCATCACGTTAGTAGCTGAGCATCTCACAGTCTCCTGGGTCTTCTTGAAGAGTTTTCTTCAGTTCCATCTGAAGTGGGTTGTGCCCACAAAAGCTCATGATACTATCTATGGCTATGTCTACTTTGGCATGATCTTGCGAAAATACTCTTTAACGCAAGAGTTCTTGTGTTAAAGTATTTGCAAGAAGAGAGCGCCTACACTGGCATGTGCCTTTGCGCAAGAGATGTGCTTTGCGCAAGAGCATCCGTGCCAGTGTAGATGCTCTCTTGCACAAGAAAGCTCTGATGGCCATTTTAACCATCGGGCTTTCTTGCGCAAGAAATTCATGTTGCCTGTCTACACTGGCCTCTTGCACAAGAACAGTTGCGCAAGAGGGCTTATTCCTGAGCGGGAGCATCATAGTTCTTGTGCAAGAAGCACTGATTTCACACATTAGAATGTCAGTGTTCTTGCGCAAGAACTCCCCGCCAGTGTAGACAGGCAGCATGTTTTTGCGCAAAAGCGGCCGCTTTGGTGCAAGATCGCGCCAATGTAGACACAGCCTACATGTTTTGTTAGTCTTTAAGGTGCTGCAAGACTATTTATTGTTTTTTAAGTTTTTCCAGTTACAGACTAACTCAGTTACCTCTCTGAAGCTTTTAGTCTCCTGGGAGTTAGGGAAGTATCATTGCATTTCATACATGGAGAACTGGGGAGAGGCTCAGTCATTTGCCCAAGGTCACCCAGAAAGTCTGTATCTGGAAGGAATTGAAGTTGGGTCTTCCAAGTCCCAGCTCACTGTTTTAACCCCTAGATCACCTTTCCATTCATGCATAGAGTGAGTGCAAGTGGAATTGCTGAGTCTGCCATCTTTCAAATAATCTGTAATTACCATCAACATTTTAAAAGGGCAATACCCATTGTTGTGTATTGTGAAGCATAAATTTTCCTTACAAATATATCTATATGTATGTCCTCTAACCATCACACCATCCACCTTCAGTAATGCTCTGCATATGGCTCGAGTCTACATTTTCTATATAATTCATATAGAAGTTGATTAACCAGTGTGGCTGAAATAAGAAAATGGCCTGTGTTGTCATAAAAGCAAGGCTCAGAAACCCTGCCTGAAGGACAGAAAATATTTGGATAATTTCTCTTTTAATTTTTGGTAACCACTCAATTTCCTGACACTGGCCAGAGAAGCAGAGATGCCTCCAAGACCCTTGAAGAGACTAGGTGGGTAAGGACTAAGTTTTATTGGACAAGCTTCTTCAAGTTCTTCAAGACAAACTTTCAAGTTTACATAGAGACCTGAAGAAGAGCTCTCTGTAATCTCCAAAGCTTGTCTCTCTCACCAACAGAGGCTGATCCAATCAAAGATACTGCCTCGCCCACCTTGATTTTCTAATATCTCTTGTCCAAGATGGCTACAAAGACTGCATACACCAAAGGCTCTTAAGACAGATAAAAATTGATGAGAAGAAGGCTGGTCCATCCAGAGGCTAGAGCCCTGCCTTGAGATGCAGCGATTTAAGTTCAATTCTTTACTCTACCTCAGAGCCTATTGAACGTGGGCCAGTAGCTGAATCTGTATGCCTCCGTTTCCCAATCTCTAAAATAAAGTTAATAGCACTCTCCTACTTCACAAGGGCATTGGGATGACAAACACATTGAAATTGTGAGATGCTCAGATACTATAGCAATGGGGGTCCATGTATGTATTTAAGATACGTGATGCCCTGTTTAAAAATAGACAGTTGCCTTCATGGGCTACATCTACACAGCAACATTATTTTGAAATAACTAGCGTTATTTCGAAATAACAGTCTGCGTCTACACGGCTGTTATTTTGACATAATGTCAAAATACTGTCAAGCTGGAGGACTTCTTACTCTGACTCATGTAACCCTTATTGTACAAGGAGTAAGGGAAGTCAGAGTAA
Source organism: Rafetus swinhoei (assembly GCA_019425775.1). Taxonomy (NCBI): domain Eukaryota; kingdom Metazoa; phylum Chordata; order Testudines; family Trionychidae; genus Rafetus; species Rafetus swinhoei. Next base: position 340,455,138 of record CM033437.1, on the reverse strand, counting down.
GAGTGCTCTATTTCAAAATAAGTGGAAGCACCAAAACTCGAAATAAGCTATTTTGAAATAAGCTACACAATTGACATAGCTCAATTTGCATAGCTTATTTCAAGTTAAGCACAGCTGTGTAGACGCACCCAAGGAGTGTAATGTAAAAGAGACTCTTTCAGAAATATCAATCAAATATTCATTTAATAACCATTTTGCAATTAGTACATTTAACAAATATTGTCTTCTTGGCCTTTTTAAAAATATATATTCACAAACCGTCAACTCAGATCAGTTCCCATACAGTCCAAACTGGCTGTGAAGTGTCAGTAATATAAACAAAGTCATTTATGCAGGTCAGCAACACAAGAGAAATCACTGAGAATTTTCTTTCCCTAATTCAAAAGTGGATTTGGAGAATTCACATGGAGGCTCATCATGGAATTTTTCCCTTGCATTCTTATTTGGGTTATAAATGCAGTTAGCTTTAAACTGTGATGTACCCAAATGCCAAAACAATGGGAGGTCTGTGGGCCCTCTGTTCAAAATGTGGCTTCTGTTTGTGAATGAGCAACTTCTGAGTGTGGGAATCATCTCTGTGCATAACTATTTCCATCACAACAGCCTCGCATAGGAGGGCCACAGACAAGCCAGGCCCCTGGGCAATATGAGGAGGCCTCAGCTCCCAGAAAGGGTGGGGCCTCAGGCAATCAGCCCTCAGTGCCACCAGACCATGCTGCCCCTTCCCCGGCAGCCCTCAGAGCTACCCAGAATGCACCATGCAGTGCTCCAGCGGTGATTTAAAGGGCCAGAGCTCTGGTTGCTACCGCTACCACCAGGTTCCAGGACAGTTGTCCCTTTTGCGCCCCCATAAGTGGGCCTGGCCTGGCAGACCCCAAATTCTTTCTTTACTTGCCAATTAAAACAGCCGTAGTCCTTTACTGTACATAGACTAAATGTTGTGGGTTTCCTCGAGAATGATTTTAAGAGGTTTGAATCCCTGCTGAGATTTTGATCTACCAGCTGCCTCAAAGAAGCGATTAAAGTCTCAAAGGGGAATGTGCTTTTTAGCTTTATGGGAGAGCGAGAGACTGTGCCCACAAAACATTTCTAAACCTGAATACCCTTTAGTTTTAATCACCCCGACAGTTTGTGGTAAAGCATGTGGTTAACTATTTCAGGTAAAGTAGCTTCTCTAGAAGCCACAGGCTGCTTCTAGATTGTTAAAGGATTTGCCTTGTACAATGTACAGATGTAGGAGCACTGAAGATGTTAAACAGTTCAGACCATTTGTGCACAATGATTCTCTTTATCTTCCTCCTCCCTTTCCTCCTGTGTGTGCACTTGCTTTCAGCTTTCACTGTGGCAGGAGGCTACAAAGGAGGAAAAGAGAACACGGAAAGCTATAGTAGGTGACAGGGAAAGTAAAGAGGGAGCATGTGGAGCATGATTCTGCACAGGAAATCACTGATCTTCATGATTTGGGGTTATGTCAGCAAGGCTGATCTTGGGAGTTGTGTAGGAGGCAAAAAGAATTAAAAGTGGAAGGCTGTCTACAGTTCAAGGCCCCTTCCCAATCCTTCTCCCCATGGGGGCAGGCAGTTGTGTTATTTTTTATTTTCAGAGGTGGTGGGTACAGAAGTTTTATCATAGCAACCTGCAGTAATAAAAGAGAAATAAGCACTTTCTATAATATTTGTGTTTGTCTGTCTCCTCTGATTCTTTCTGCATGTACCCAAGGCCCTCTGTCTGCTAAACACCCCTTTTGTGGGCAGGATAATTCTCTAATGGATTTGTTAATTAATCACTACCTTCCTAACACAGCAGCACATAGCAAGATAGCCCTCCAGGTCCTGAATCCCATCTTTGAATTCCATAAGCTTCAGGCACCTTGAGTAAATGATTCCAAAATTTCACTGGGCCAATGCATTCATCTAACCCTGGCCCCACAATGGAGCCTGATTATGGCTCCCCACTGGTATTAAAGTGACCCATCCTTAAGTAATTCTAATCCCCAAATGCCTCGGAATACAAAAACTGCTTTGAGAGTCCTCATCCATCCTTCTATCCACAACAGGCTGTGCTGATACAGCCCCCAGCATTGTTTTATATCCTGGCACAAGGAATTTAGGAAACTCAGATTATATAAATTAATTGTATGCCTTGCCTGGAAACCTGTTTTTAGTTCTGCTCATCCTATCTCAAAAAAAGATAAAAAGGGAGTTCAGAGATGGGCCACAAAGGCATGAGATACTTGTTTATAGAATGATGCACAAATAAAGAGTAATAAACATCTGGTCTAGGCCATTGTCTGAGACAGGCCACTGGCCTAGTAGAGCAGTGATTTGCAGCAATATGGTAATTCCCATGTAGAACATTAATTTACAATTCACTTTAATATTTTCCACACTGTGCTTTTATGGAAATCTACTACAGGTTGAACCTCTCTAGTCTGGCACCCTTGGGACCTGACTGGTGCCAAACCAAAGAATTTGCTGGACCATGGGAGGTCAGTATTTTCTAGCAGCGTTACCAACACTTCCCCTGCTTCCTGGGAGGTTAGAAAACTTTTAGGGTTAAATTAGAGCTAAATAACAGCACAGAACACTGAGAGCTGGGACTGGTGGCTGTAATCAAACTTTATAAGACTGCGGGAAACATGGCCTTATGATAAGTGGACATCCAGCTAACTAAAATCATGCTGGACCATGGATGTTGCCAGACAAAAGAATGCCAGATTAGAGAGGTTCAACCTGTAATCTCATCTCATGACTGGAGAATGAGCCAACTGAGGAAATAGATTATCCTCCTTCTACAGGCAAACAGAAGTCTGGGTACTTTGCAAGCAGTATGGAGAAGTTTAATCTATCAGAATGTACAGCATATCACATATGCTTACAATGCACACATCATAATTTATTTTAAAAGAAAGCATTGTATTCATATTTTAGTTTCATATAAGCCTCCAGTGATCAGAGTGAAAGTTAAAAATTCTGTTTGTACCTGGGTTGCAGAGCTATACTTGCATTACTGGGAATGTGTGCTGTGAGCATAATGGATTATGATGGAGGATTCTGTTTAGATGTCATTTGCTGATGCCGTAAATGTTGATTTCTCTGCTTTTTAACAGATGTGTTGACAGTATTGTATTTAGATTAGCAATCTTAACTTTCTCACAATGCAATTAAATTATCTAAGGTTTTTTCACTATATGCTGCCATATATTATGAGATCAATTCTTTCAGATATATAAATAGAGGCAAAATATCAATTGTATTTTTGATATTATGTAGCTATTTATTTTCTCCAGGTACAGATAAACCCCAGCATGCTAGAGAAATTACATTTTAAATTTAGAAATGGCATTATTTTCAAATGAAATTCACTTTTTAAATGTCTAGACTAAGATAAATTAAGTTGTATTATTTATAGAATAATGCAAATTCAAAGTTTAATGTTGAATTATTGTTCTGGTGGCACGCTTCTTTCTTTTTTGCTGACACATCTATTGAATAGGGCTGGATGAAGACTCTGCTTTTTGTAAATGGCTGTTAATTGATTGATTGTTTGATTGACATAACTGGATTTCCTAGTTTTTGAATGTTTGAGTTGGCATTTTTTGTAGCTGAGCAACGTTCAATGTTGCATAATAGTCTTTTTATTCTGAATTTCCTGGTGGGTTTTTTTTAAAGTCTTAAACTACACAATTATGGATATACAATTAATGGAGACCTCAAGTTAAACTTTCATTTTCTTTAGGAAATAAAATGTTTATATTAAATTATACCTGCTAAATAATTCCTTTTCAATACCAACATTTACACATGTCAAATTTGATAAAAGATTTGCTTCTCAAACAGCAATATGGAGATTGTCCCAGGAAATGTGAAAAGTGTCCCATAACTGTTTTTTTAAAGGAGTTCTTTCACAATATTTTGACCATTGTAATTGGGAGCCACCATTGAACAAGCTGGTTGTTTTCTGAGGTAGTGTTATTGGATTTCATATAGCCAGGCAGTTGCAGACAACTGAGTTTATCTCTGCCCATGTTCACTGGGCTCCCAGAACTGTCATTCCAACTGCCATTCCCAACTGCCATGGAACCTTCCAGCTCCATGGTAAACAAGTTGAATGAGCCTCACTCCACTGGTGTGTCTACACTGCACCCGTAGCTTGAAACAATTTGAGCTATGCAAATTGCTTAGCTTATTTTGAGTCAATTTCAAAATAGCTTATTTCGAAATTTGACGCTGTCTACACAGCACTTATCGTAGAACACTAGAACTGGAAGGGACTTCAAGAGGTTGAGTCTGTTGGAGGTGAAGGAGGAGCAAGGAAAGAGTTAAAATGAACGTTGTTCTCTTTCTCACCTGTTAACAATGATATTTGGCTCCCTGAACTGTTAAAGTGTTATCTGTTAACCCCCATCTCTTCCCTGAGTGAGTGCAGAAGAGTGTCTGAGGTGAACACAAGAGGTGGGAAAACTCTGAGGCAAACAGCTGGAGTAAACAACAGTGCACACAGCCCCTTGCAGGGAGTGCACATGGCTCTAGAGGCCCAGGGACCCAGAAGCTGCATGTGGCCGATCCTTAAAGGAGAGAGGGACGCAGCCCTCCAGAGATGGAGATTCCATAACCTCCCAAGGCAATTCCAGTATTTAACTACCCTGACAGTTAGGAAGTTTTTCCTGATGTCCAACCTAAACCTCCCTTGCTGCAGTTTAAGCCCATCCTCAGAGGCCAAGGAGAACAATTTCGCCTAATGTAGGGGGACCAACCCCATTCGCCCTTCCCCAAACACATATCATCTCTATCCATTCGCCCTCCCACACACACATATCATCTCTATCCATTCGCCCTCCCACACACACATATCATCTCTATCCAGGGGCTACTAAGGCTCTGGAAAACTCTACATTTTTGGCAGACAACGTAGCAGTTAGCTGACAGGAGCATTGTATCTAATTCCTATATAAAAGAAAGAGCTAAGTGGGTGTCATATTTATTTAAATTTCTAAAACTAACATATTCTGACAAGTCACTTAAGGAATACTGGTTAACCTTAAAATTTTAATGTATATCCTTACTTTGTTACTATCTGTGTGGAGAGAGACAGACCCCATCAGGACTCCTGGGCTCTAGCTCAGCTCTGGAAGGGGAGTGGGGGGTAGCGGGTTACAGCAAGGGGGGCAGATACATTTCAGCTCTATATAAGAACATCCAAATAGCCATACTGGGTCAGACCAATGGTCCATCTATCCCAGTATCCGGTCTTCTGACGGTGGTCAATACCAGGTACTTCAGAAGGCATGAACAGAAGAGGCATTTATCAAATGATCCATCCTCTGTCACCCATCCCCAGCTTTTGGCAAACAGAGGCTAGGGACACCATCTCTCCCCATTTTGGGCTAGCTACTAGCATTGATGGACCTATCCTCCTTGAGCTTATTTTGTTCTTATTGGCAGGCCCTCTCAGAGGTCCAGAAAGGCCCAAGCCACTTCCAGCTTTTGAGGCCAACTAGCCACAATAAAAATAAAAAAGGACGACACATGAAAACCAAAAACAGCACCAAAAAAAAAGTGAGATATATTTGATTTTTTTTTTAATTTAACAAATGCTTTTCTGGCCTTTTTCTGTGCAAATGCACTCATTCTTGAGGAAAACTCTAGCCAAAAAATATAACAAGTGTCTAAATTTGAGTCCCCCTTTGAGCTTGAGGCCCAGGCCAAATGGCCTTCCTGCCCCTGCCCTCCCTCCACTTGGATTGGCCCTGATTATTGGAACTTTGTTATGGTTTGGGCCTTTCCACCATCTCCTGGAAAAGAGTTCCACAAGTTGACTGTGAACAAATAATTTATTTTATTTTTTAAAAATCTGTTGCCTATAAATTCATTTGGGTCAGCTTCTTGTGTTATATTAGTGAAGGAATGAATAACATTTCCTTATTCTATTTTTCCATACCATTCATGATTTTCTAGACATCTAACATATCCACTTACCCTTTAGTCATTTCTTTTCCAAGCTGAAAAGTCTCTGTCTTGTTAATCTCTCCTCATATAGAATCTGTTCTTTACCCCTAATCATTTCTGTTGCTCTTTCTGTACCTTTTCCACAGTCAATATAACTTTTTTTAGTTGGGGTGACCAGATCTGCATACAGTATTCAAGATGTGGGCGTACAATGACTTTATATAGCGGCAATATGATATTTCCTGTCTTATTTCCTTATTTCCAATATGATATTTCCTGTCTTACAAAGTGCCTGACCCTTTGTTCCCTCAATTGCTCTCTTGATTGCATCTGGTCAGCCTTCCCCTGTGTGACTCACGAGGGGGAGGGCCTGGCCTAGGCAAGCAGGCTTAAAAGCCAGAGGCAGAGCGACCAGGGAGCGAAGCGGACAGGAGCTGCAGACAGGGGAGTTTGAGAGGGAGTTTGGCAGAGGGAGGCCTACGATGGTCAGGAAGACCCGCAACACCTGTGCCAGCACTGCTTCTGTCTCCTCCACCGGCGCCTGTAGCCAGACAGAGCACCTGAGCATGGATGCCTCTACCCAGATCCTGGTGTGGTTTTGCAGGGACTGTGGATTGCAATTCCCACTTATTGATATCCAGGCTGGGAGATCATCCAATGCGAAAGGTGCCTGCTGGTGGAATCTCTCAGGCAGCAGGTGGCAGAGCTACAGGAGGAGGTGGCTAGGTTGAGGAGCACCCGCATCCATGAGGAATTCCTGGACCGTGTTAATGAGGAGACAGCTGAGGTAGCTGTCCGGTACACAGGACTGGGGACACACACCGCTGGTGGAGGAGGAGATGACTCAGGGTGTACAGTGGCAGCTGGTTACTTCTGGCAGCAGGCACTGCTCCACCCCTGCTCCGAACCCTCCCGCTGTGGTACTAGGAAACCGTTATGCTCTTCTTTATACAGGAGATAAGCAATCACCCCCTACACCAGAGGAGGAGAAGCCCCGTACCCCCAAGGCTGGGAGGTCTGCTGCCACCACTGCGAATAGGAAACGTAGAGTAGTGGTGGTCAGAGACTCTCTTCTGAGGGGCAGGAGGTGCCCATCTGTCGCCCTGACATTTCATCTCGGGAGGTATGCTGTCTGCCGGGGGCCTGTATCCGAGATGTTACGGAGGCATTGTCGAGGATTATCCGGCCCTCTGACTACTACCCCATGCTACTCATCCACGTGGGCACTAATGATACTGTGAGGTGTGACACCGAGCAGATCAAGAGTGACTACAGGGGTCTGGGGGTACGGGTGAAGGAGTTTGGAGCACAGGTGGTATTCTCTTCGATCCTTCCTGTCGGTAGGGGTCCGGGAGAGACAGGTGCATCCTGGAGGTGAATGCCTGGCTGCAAGGATGGTGTCGCCAGGAGGGCTTTGGCTTCCTCGACCATGGGATGCTATTCCAGAAAGGACTGCTAAGCAGGGATGGCGTCCACCTTACGAGGAGGGGGAAGACCCTGTTTGCATACAGAATGGCTAACCTAGTGAGGAGGGCTTTAAACTAGGTTCGACGGGACAGGTGAGCAAAGCCCACAGGTAAGTGGAGAACATGGAGACCTGGGAGATGGGTCGGAAATGGGAGGGAGCGTGGGCTACAATGGCAGAGAGAAAGGAGGGTCAGGGCAAAACTGGGAGGCAAGGTCAAATCAGGATCTTAGATGCCTATATAGAAATGCGAAGTATGGGAAATAAGCAGGAAGAACTGGAAGTGCTAATAAATAAGTACAATTATGACATTGTTGGCATCACAGAAACTTGGTGGGATAATACACATGATTGGAATGTTTGTATGGAAGGGTACAGCTTACTCAGGAAAGATAGACAGGGAAAAAGGGAGGAGGTGTTGCCTTATACATTAAAAATGAACACACTTGGAGTGAGGTGGAGATGGACATAGGAGACGGAAGTGTTGAGAGTCTCTGGGTTAGGCTAAAAGGGATTAAAAACAAAGGTGATGTCATGCTAGGAGTCTACTACAGGCCACCTACCCAGGTGGAAGAAGTGGATGAGGCTTTTTTCAAACAACTAACAAAATCATCCAAAGCCCAAGATTTGGTGGTGATGGGGGACTTCAACTATCCAGATATATGTTGGGAAAATAACACTGGGCACAGACTATCCAATAAGTTCTTGGACTGCATTGGAGACAACTTTTATTTCAGAAGGTTGAAAAAGCTACCAGGGGAAGCTGTTCTAGATTTGATCCTAACAAATAGGGAGGAACTGGTTGAGAATTTGAAAGTGGAAGGCAGCTTGGGTGAAAGTGATCATGAAATCATAGAGTTCACAATTCTAAAGGAAGGGTAGAAGGGAGAACAGCAAAATAGAGACAATGGATTTTGGGAAGGCGGATTTTGGTAAGCTCAGAGAGCTGATAGATAAGGTCCCATGGGAATCGAGACTGAGGGGAAAAACAACCGAGGAGAGTTGGCAATTTTTCAAAGGGACATTGTTAAGGGCCCAAAAGCGAGCAATTCCGATGTGTCGGAAAGATAGAAAATACGGCAAAAGACCGCCTTGGCTTAACCACGAGATCTTGCGTGATCTAAAAATAAAAAGGAGTCATATAAAAATGGAAAGTAGGACAAATTACAAAGGATGAATATAGGCAAACAGCACAGGAATGCAGGGGCAAGATTAGAAAGGCAAAGGCACAGAATGAGCTCAAACTAGCTACGGGAATAAAGGGAAACAAGAAGACTTTTTATAAATACATTAGAAGCAAGAGGAAGACCAAGGAGAGGGTAGGCCCACTGGTCAGTGAGGAGGGAGAAACAGTAACAGGAAACTTGGAAATGGCAGAGATCCTCAATGACTTCTTTGTTTTGGTCTCCACCGAGAAGTCTGTAGGAATGCCTAACATAGTGAATGCTAGTGGGAAGGGGGTAGTTTTAGAAGGTAAAATAGAAAAAGAACAAGTCAAAAATCACCTAGAAAAGTTAGATGCCTGCAAGTCACCAGGGCCTGATGAAATGCATCCTAGAATACTCAAGGAGCTGATAGAGGAGGTATCTGAGCCTCTAGCTATCATCTTTGGAAAATCGTGGAGACAGGAGAGATTCCAGAAGACTGGAAAAGGGCAAATATAGTGCCCATTTATAAAAAGGAAATAAGAACAACCCAGGAAACTACAGACCAGTTAGTTTAACTTCTGTGCCAGGGAAGATAATGGAGCAAGTAATTAAGGAAATCATCTGTAAACACTTGGAATGTGGCAAGGTGATAGGGAACAGCCAGCATGGATTTGTAAAGAACAAATCGTGTCAAACCAATCTGATAGCTTTCTTTAATAGGATAACGAGTCTTGTGGATAAGGGAGAAGGTGGATGTGGTATACCTAGACTTTAGTAAGGCATTTGATACGGTCTCGCATGATATTCTTATCAATAAACTAGGTAAATACAACTTAGATGGGGCTACTATAAGGTGGGTGCATAACTGGCTGGATAACCGTACTCAGAGAGTAGTTATTAATGGTTCACAATCCTGCTGGAAAGGCATAACAAGTGGGGTTCTGCAGGGGTCTGTTTTGGGACTCTGTTCAATATCTTCATCAACGATTTAGATATTGGTGTAGAAAGTACGCTTATTAAGTTTGCAGATGATACCAAGCTGGGAGGGGTTACTAATCTGGAGGATAGGGTAATAATTCAAAATGACCTGGACAAATTGGAGAAATGGTCTGAGGTAAATAGGATGAAGATTAATAAAGATAAATGCAAAGTGCTCCACTTAGGAAGGAACAATCAGTTTCATACATACAGAATGGGAAGTGACTGTCTAGGAAGGAGTACGGCAGAAAGGGATCTAGGGGTTATAGTGGACCACAAGTTGAATATGAGTCAGCAGTGTGATGCTGTTGCAAAGAAAGCAAACATGATTCTGGGATGCATTAACAGGTGTGTTGTGAGCAAGACACGAGAAGTCATTCTTCCGCTCTACTCTGCGCTGGTTAGGCCTCAGTTGGAGTATTGTGTCCAGTTCTGGGCACCGCATTTCAAGAAAGATGTGGAGAAATTGGAGAGGGTCCAAAGAAGAGCAACGAGAATGATTAAAGGTCTAGAGAACATGACCTATGAGGGAAGGCTGAAGGAATTGGGTTTGTTTAGTTTAGAAAAGAGAAGATTGAGGGGGGGACATGATAGCAGTTTTCAGATATCTAAAAGGGTGTCATAAGGAGGAGGGAGAAAACTTGTTCATCTTGGCCTCTGAGGACAGAACAAGAAGCAATGGGCTTAAACTGCAGCAAGGGAGGTTTAGGTTGGACATTAGGAAAAAGTTCCTAACTGTCAGGGTAGTCAGACACTGGAATAAATTGCCCAGGGAGGTTGTGGAATCTCCATCTTTGGAGATATTTAAGAGTAGGTTAGATAAATGTCTATCAGGGATGGTCTAGACAGTATTTGGTCCTGCCATGAGGGCAGGGGACTGGACTCGATGACCTCTCGAGGTCCCTTCCAGTCCTAGTATTCTATGATTCTATGATTATCTATTCCTTTTCTGATGATTCCCAATATTCTGTTAGCTTTTTAGTTTTTAGATTGTCACTGCATATTGAACAGATGTTTTCAGGGGAACTATCCACAGTGATTCCAAGATCTCTTTCCTGAGAGTTAACAGCAATTTTAGACCTCATCATTTTTATATCTATAGTTAGGATTATATTTTTCCATATGCATTACTTTGCACTTATCAACACTGAATTCCATCTGCCCTTGTGTTGCCCACTCATCCAGTTTTGTGAGATCCCTTTGTAACTCTTTGCAGTCAGCTTCGGATTAGTCGCTGTTCAAGAACATTTTCAAGAACATTTATAAGTTTAACAGCAGTGATCCAAATGCAAATCCCAGCAGTACAACACTCATTCCTAGTCTTCCACCCCACCTCCCCATCTTTTAAGTGAAGTACCCGGCAGCATTTTCATGTTGCTCTAACATTCCTTCAATTACTTGAATGCCCAGCCTTTTGTTAGTCTTAATCATCCTGCCTCCCTCTTTTTATAACCAACTCCCTGCCCCAAAGGCAAAGCTGTAAGCAGCTCAAACTCTGTTGCATTTAAGAACTGCCTCCGGAGATGGGGCATGGGCTTTAAGCAGACCTTAAGTATGAAATCCAGGTCTTAGCCCCCCATAAATGGCACTCTTGATAGAAAGGTAAAAATAAGTATTTTAAATGAGATGTCACCAGATCAGGCAGCAAACTAGTTTCTTTGGTTTGTAAATTCTCCCCCTCCCCTAGTTGCCCCATAGTGTTCCACACATTAACAGTGAATAACATACAGTCTGGATAGAAAAGAATTCTTGGAAAAAATCTTTTCTTTGCTAAGCTCTATTTACAGCACTAGTTTGGCCCCAATCCCCTCAGAGTTAAGGGTTAGCCCATGGACTGCAGAGGATCTAGCTTTAACACAAGAGAAATATGGGGGATGCAAGTGCCCAATATTAGAAATAATAGGAAGGGTTGGACAGAGAAGATTCCTGCCCCCAGATGCCTAAGGGAATGGGATTCTCACTGTGCAGAAGCACTGAATTACAAGTAGATTGCACAGAAACTATGCTGCTGTTTAGCTGGCCTAATCATGGCAATCCAGCCAGTCGACTCCTCCTCCCTCAGTATCCCCATTATAGCAACCAAGTTCTTCATACCAGATAGTGCTGCCTAATAGTGGCCACACTTAGGGTATGTCTAGACTGCACCCCTCTGCCAGCAAAGGGATGCAGTCTAGACGTACCCTTACTCATTACATTTCATGCATCCTTTACTCCCAGAGGGTATGTCTACACCTGCCCCGTACTTCGAAGTAGGGAGGCAAATGAAGCATACCGAGGTTGCAAATCAAGCCCGGGATTTAAATATCCCGGGCTTGATTTGCATGTTCCAACTGGTCGCCATTTTAGAAATTCACTAGCCGAGTAACTGCCGGCGTCACATCGTGGCAGTGAAACGGAGTCCGATTTAAAGCCTAATCTTGAATTAGCTGGTATTCCTCCTGCAATGAGGTTTACCAGCTAATTCGAATTAGGGCTTTAAATTGGACTCCCATTTCACTGCCGGCGTGTAGACGTGAGCAGTTACTCCGGCTAGTGAATTTCTAAAATGGCAACGGTTGAACATGCAAATCAAGCACGGGATATTTAAATCCCGGGCTTGATTTGCAACTTTGGTATGCTTCATTTGCCTCCCTACTTCGAAGTAGGGGGCAAGTGTAGACATACCCAGAGAAATTAGGCAGTCTTTGCTTGTCTTTCTCCTTGCTAGGGGCGGCAGTTTGAGGGCTTGTACGCAATTCCAAGGAGGGACAGAATTGGCTGCTTTTGCTAATGAGGAGATTGTGAAATTGTGTAAAGGGGTCGCAGGCTTCTTCAATTCTGCAGTTTGAGTTTCATCTCTCATTCAAGGTTACTGCCAATTCCAGCGCCTCCCGAAAGCACATACAACAGCCTGTGGTGTCGGATTAAGAGAGACAGATGCTGCTTCACGGGGGCTCATATTCTTAATAGGTACAGGGTCGTTGCTCCATGTTAAACCTCCAGCCTGGTCTTCAGTGCTGACACAAGAAAAAGCATGGTCTCCATGTACGACACACTGTTCTATTTACATCAAAGGGATAAATTCAGTAGGACTGTACAGATGTAAGTATATCAAGTCCAGTATCTCAAGAGTCATATACCTCACGTAAAATACCAAGGATATCACAATCTTAGCAGTCTCCTTATGAATATAAACAACTTAAATTCATATTTCAATGCAGTTCTTTTTCTTCTGATTTTTCATTTGCTCATATTCTTTTTTCTGCTTCTTGGGTTTATTCTCTTCAGGCCACAACAGCCACTCATGCCTCTTGACCTGTTTAGCAGCAGTTTGGACATTTGTTTTGCTGTTTGCATGGAGATCATTAGCAATGAGGCAAGGGGATTTTGTTATCAGGTCTCTCTCGAACACGGTGGCCCTATCACATGTTCATTCTGGTTAAAACTCCCTCTCTCCTGGTGCAACCACAAAAGCTATTTTAAAATATTTCACATTAATCTGACTCTGATCTGTACAGAGACTCTGATCCAATTATAGAGAACAACAACAACAAAAAGCCCTATGTGTACATACACAGCTGTGAAACGGTTGGCTTTATCAAACGAAAAGGAAAAATTCAGACTACAAAAAACAAAAAAACAAAAATCAGGAAAGTGTCCCAGGCCTGAGATGCAGTGTATTAAGCTATGGAATAGGTTCCCTAAAGCATTGGGGAAGGTTCTGTTTCTTGTGACTTTCAAACAAGAGTGGACAAGATGTAAGAGTATGTTCCACAGAGAGTAATTCTGCATAGACTGAGGTTGGACTCTGTACTTCATTTATACTGGAAGAGTGCCAGGGCTCAAGCAATTACTTTACATTCATAACTGATGCAGCAAGCCCAAAGGTGCCAGGGGTATGAACTGCCCAGCCCGGAGTTGCTAGTGCTAATCCCTAACAAGCCCAGGTACAATTTAATGAAGCTTTTCCAGTCCTAATGCCTACAGTTCTATAAAATATCATCTTGTCTAACAGAAGGGATGAAACAATCTTCTCCAGAGGGGGTCACGAATCTACTCTGCCCAGAACTTCATGTCAGTAAGAAACAAGAACATGAAGCAGCGCTACAGAGAACCCATTAGCCATGGTCCAGTCTGACATGAAAGATACAGTAAGTTTATGACTGTAACATTTCATCCTTTGACTTCCATAGGAGCAGAGAAAGGCCAGAGGTGAGTGCTTTCAAAAATCCTACCCTTTCATGTTTTGTAGTGGACTGTATTTTGTAATCTTTGATTCAGAAAGAGTTGCCACTGTGTGATCAAATGGCAGCATTTTTACATGACCCGGGAGCCCTACATGGACACAAAATTTGTATCTGCATTTGCAGCCATATCTGCAAAGATGAGTCACTGATATCTACATCCATGTCTGCAGATGAGGATACCTGTGGATATAAATCGAATATCCACGGATTTTCTGGACTTTACATGACCCTGAAAATTGGGAGAGTCTGGTTTTCTCTGCACAGACAAATTTTGTATCTGTGACAACTGCACAGATTTGTAGAGCCCTGCAAATCTGCAGATATCCACTTCATGTCCATGGGTATCTGCATCCAGAGATGTAGATGCAGATATCTGTAGCTTATTATTGCGCACGCGGATATAGATACAAATTTTGTATCTAGAACCCTGCAAATTTGCCGATACCTGCGGGTACCTGCATCTGTGGATCTGAATGCAGCTATCCATGGCTCCTTTTTGTGGATATGAATGCAGATGCAGATACAAATTTTGTACCACACAAGGGTCTGCTGATTTGATTATAGCTACAATAGCTTGATTATAGCAAGTAGTATCTAGATAACTGCCTGCCTCCTTTAGATCTCATAGCTTATAGTGGGATGCCCAGGCCCAAGCAACATGCCTGAGCTATTGTGACAGTATATCCCATGGGGAGGAAGTGCATTAGAAATGTCTGAGGAGGTATAATGCTTAACCCCCAATCTCTGAATTCACCATATTTAAGGATGACAGTGGGAAAATTTGGCCCAAGCTAGCTCTGCAGGGCACGGATGGCAACAAACTTGGAGAAGAGTCCACACAGCAGATTCCCAAACAGATGTGCTGGGGAGTGCTGACACAGACTAGTCCCTGACGAACGAGGGGCTAGCTACTTTTTCCCTACCCCTTACGCAGGTAATAGGGAAGTGGCTAGTTGGCTCCCCAAGTGAAGTGACTGCCATGGGGCAGGTTGAGCTGCACATCTGTGGTCAGTGGATTGGGTTGAATCCTAAGCCAGGGAGATCTGTTTCCTTTCTGATTATATTACATACTTTCACCTGTTATAAAAACTTACCCTGGAGGGGAAAGCCTCGCTGGTGACAGCTGTTGCATTTCTGCCAAGTGATTCCATGGACTTATGTTGCAGGGGCTTTCAGATGGGAAATTAGCATCAGGAGGGTTCACTCCACCTGCAGTAGCCCAGGCATATGGCCAAGGAAAACTCAGTAAACCCAGCTACTAAAATCGCAGCAGAGCTCTTGTACCTCGATCCCTGAGACACCCAGAGCTCCACTATTACTCCCCAGTGCTATCAGTTTCTTGCCCCTCCAGGCCTTAAAAAAAATCTAAGGATCTATAAAAACTCCATCCGGTGAGTTAGAAGGGCAGGGCAATAGGAATCATGATAAGCCTCTCTCAGCTGGAAGTGGTTCATTGCATATCTTAAAGGATGGTATTTAAAGCAACTGGCTATCAAAGTATTTAAAAATTAGAAGCTGATTAAGACAGATGATGCAAAGAAAGAATTCCACCTTCCATTTTCAACTGGTGGAAAGAAAACCACATCCATGTTGCACTCAGGGAAGCCCCATGTAGGTTGGGTAAGAAGCAGGGGTTCAGAGTCCTAGTCCTCCACTTACCCTCGCCCCACAGTCCCAGGGTACCTGATGTTTCTGCTGAAATATTTGACAAAGAAATAGTTAACAATATTGACATTCAAAGCCCAGTTCCTCTGTCTGAAGGGTTAGCCTTAGATTAAAAGTGTCTCACTAGGAGAGCTCTCACAACCCTGCTGTCTAGGGACACTAGAGGGAAGTTGAAATTAAAAAACCAAAAACCCTGATTATCATTGGTGGGCAATAGTCATTATGGCTCATGTAATTGAGCTGGGGCCTGGCTGGAATTCTGGCAGGTTCTGCAGAACAGATTTATCTGGCCTTGTGGTGCAGTAGATGCATTACAGGCAGATGACACAAACAACCAACCCCTTATCTTGGGTTGGGATCTCCAAAGTCATCCTTTTCAGCCACAGATGAAAGCTATCAAAATAGAAACACTTTGCTTGCTCTCATTAAGGTCAGCAAATGAAGAGTGAACAATTATATTGCTCTCTTTTTTTTTTAGGTGTAATTTTCCATGATGCTTCCTGCAACAGGAATCCTGGGAATCCTTCATCAATGGGGTTATTTTCGTTCTTTACAAAAGTGGGTTTCCAGTTTAAAATTTTTGGACTCTATTCAACAGAATCAACACAACCAGAATTAGTGAATGTTTTGCAAAACATAACCATTCCCCTCTAATATATGATAAGCATAAATGCACAGGAGGAAGACAAATTGCTCAGAGGAGGCCTGGGGGTGGAGGTAACTAGGAGTAATATGAAGCCATTACTAAAAGGAAATTAACAGCACCCCAGATGTTTGCTATGACAGGAGTATTGTTATCCCAGGATTATTTTGTAGTCACTCACCCATGGGCTGGATACTGTCCCAAAGAACTCAATGAGAATTTTGTGATTGGCTTTAATGAGAGCTGGATCAGACACTGGGGTCTTTCTGATCTTTGGTCGCTCTGTCCTATCCATATGAGCTCTGAGTAAGGAGCATTGTGGTGGTACTAAGATATTACTGTGCCCCTTTGTATGGGCAAGAATGTTAGTTCATGTTCCATTGCTCATGTGAACTTTAGGGAAACCTTACCAATCACTCTAGTGTTAGAGACAAAGCCATTCATTAGCAGCTCCGATTTTTTTATCTTAGTTGCCATCACTGCTGCCTTCCAGGTTGTTTCTTCATTTAGAGTTAATCATTTTAATGAAACACTAGTTATCAGCATCGCCTCAGGGTTTTGCAGCATACCTTTCTTGCTAAATGGATATGTGGGGCTGTTGAGGGAGTAGGTACAGCTTGTGAGTCTTCACTATCCAGCTTTATCCATCTCTTCTAACCTTGAAGATACAGTGGAGCCTCTTGCCCTGAGTCAAAGGAAATGGAGGCCTAGATAACAGCTAACCAGTGAGGCTCAACCCAGAGACGGCAGAGACAATATCTGCAGGATGGAGGAAACAAAAATACTGCAGATAAAACCTCTCTACTCAGCACCCTTTTGACTGGTGCTAAACCACAGGAGGTCAATATTGTTTAGCAGCATTACCAACACTTCCACTGCTTCCTGGGCTGTAAGAGGACATGTAGGGGTAAATTAGAGCTAAATAACAATACGGAACCCTGTGAGCCCGGACTTGTGGCTGTAAACAAACTTTATGGGACCACAGGAAACTTGGCCACACCCATGAAAAGTGGACATCCAGCTAACTGAAATCATACCACACCACAGATGTTGCTGGTCCTGAGAGTGCTGGACTAGAGAGGTTCAACCTGTAGATCAGCATCCTTTATAAATGGCCTACGCCCCTCTTTTTTCTACCCATGGCTTGAACTCTGAGAATCCCTAGCTGTTATAGGATTTTCAGGTGGTAGTGGCTGCCAAATGGCCTTCTTATCACCTGAATTTGGCAAGGAGCCACGTCCTCTCCTTTCGGAGGAGATACATGGGCAGTTCTCCATGCTTTTGTCATCTCAAGGTTGGATTTCTGCAGCATGATCTGCAAAGGACTGGACCATCAGGCCATTTGAAAATTGCAACCAGGTGTGAATCCACATGTGGTCTCATCCAGAAAGCACATTGCTCCAGTGACCCCATTCTCTGCACTGGCTATTGACTGATTTCCAGATTAGATAAAAGATAAATATTATCACTTGCAAACTCCTTCATTTAAAAAAAAGTGTGGAATTGGTTGCAATCCCATCTCCTTTTTTCCCTCTCTATGAAGAGACTTTCAGTGAAATTACTGTATTCTGACCCAGACCTGTGATTTAAATCATAGAATCAGAGATGCAGGGCTGGAAGGGGCTTTGAGACATTATCAAGTCAAGACCATCTCTGACAGGGTATTATCCAACCTGTTCTTAAAAAACACCAGGGATGGGAATTCCACAGCCTCCCTTGCAAACCTATGCCAGAGGTTAACTACCTTTACAGTTCCTAATATCTAACCTAAATTTCCCTCACTGCAGATTAAGCCCATTACTTCTTGACTTGCCTTCAATGGATTTGGAGGACAATTGATCACTCCCTTTTATAGCAGCCTTTAACATATTTGTAGACTGATATCAATCAGGTTCCTCTTCTGTTTTCTTTTCTCAGGACTAAATATGCCCATTTTTTTAACTTTTATTTTTCAAAGGACAGGTTTCTAAATCTTTTATCATGTTTGTTACTCTAATTTTTGGGCTAAGGCTCTTGGTATCATCCCCTCTGACCACCACGCCGTTCGAAACCTCTGTCTGTACCTTTCTGTAGGCAGCACAATTCAGTCTAGAAGTGCTGTTTTACAACATCCTAATCAGCTGCATATACCTCACTCAATGCCATATATGTGACTTGGGCTTCTCCCAAGAAGTGTGGAGCCAAGCAGAGGGCCCATACACTCTTCTTTCAGCCTGTTCCTGGTGCCACTTTCTCCAAAGGTTAATAAAAAGGCACCAGGGTCATCCACCAGATCCATTTTGCATGTCCCATGCCCACTGCCCAATTATCACCCCCTACCGGGGGACTTACCAATTTTCCCTGGGCTTTTTGCTGCACCTGTGCATAGCCTATAATACATTTCTGGATTCTCTTCTGCCTGCTAGGCTAACAAGGGCTATTTCCTCTTCTCCCTGAGTATGCTGAAACTCTTGGAGGGTTTTTTTACTCCATCTTTTCCACTATCCAGTTCAAGTTCTTCCTCACACTGTGTCTTTTTGTTGGTGCCACTCTCCAGTCCTTCTCCCACATCAGAGAGTGGAAGATCCTGGACAAGCCCCTGCTTTGTCACAGGGCTGGGGTCTTTCACCCTGGATGCCTCTCTGTAAACAGTACTCCTATACACCGGTGGCAAGTTCCCCACCAAGTGCTCGAGGTAGTGTGCTACCCAAATTTGTGACCATCCACAGCATAAGGCTTTTACCTTCTCTCTAGGCACAGGATGAGCAAGCTCTCACCTGCCTGAGATTTTGGGCTTCTCCTTCTTTCCTCTCTCCCTCCCTTTTCCTGTCTCTCTTTTAGCTATACCTCAGCTGAGGAGCTGAATTACCTTGTTAACTAGTTAATCATCCAGTCCTTAACCAAAGAGCTACTCTGTTTGGCCGATTTGGGGACACTTGTCAAGTGGACAGAAGGGTGAGTCAGCCTTTGGTTATTCATATTCTGTCACATCTCCCCAATCTCATTTATCCACTGGGATCTGGTGAGCACAGTGTATCACAGCTTATTCTCCAGGGCTATGTCCACACTACAAAGATAAATCGGAAAAAAACACTACACTGGGCCAAATTTTGGAAAAAAACCCTTTTTCAGACTATCCCTTCTTCCTCGTAAAACGAGGTTCACAGGGATGCCAACAAAATGCATTCGCTTTTCCGACATTTTTTTTGGAAAAGAGGACACGTTCCTTGGACATACCCCAGATGTAGTCCAGAAACAATACTGTCCCACGACAATGAAGAAAACCCACTGGGCCCAAACAACCCTTTCTATGTGGACTGGAAATCCCATTATTTCATTTTTATTCCCCAGTGTGGATATGAGCAGAGGATCTTTTGGGAGAGCAGACAATGGATTTTACACTCTTCCAATCCTCTAGTATGTTCACTCATGGAACTGGGGAGTTAGGGCCATCATGTATTTTGTAATTTTTTATAGTTCAGACTTTGAAGGTGTTCTACTAGGATGCTAGTAGAGAGATAGAATGGGACAAGACCAAAGCAGACTGTGAAGAACTTCAAAAAGATCTCACCAAACTGAGTGAGTGGGCAACAAAATGGCAAATGAAATTTAATGTGGATAAGTGAAAGTAATGAACATTAGAAAAAATAACCTCAACTATGCATACAATATAATGGGGGCTAATTTAGCTACAACTAATCAGGAAAGAGATCTTGGAGTTATTGTGGATAGTTCTCTGAAAACGTCCACGCAGCGTGCAGCAGCAGTTAAAAAAGCAAATAGGATGCTAGGAATTATTTAAAAAGGGATAGAAAGTAATAATATCTTACTGCCCCTATATAAAACTATAGCACACCCACATCTTGAATACTGCGTACAGATGTGGTCTCCTTACCTCAAAAAAGATATTTTGGCATTAGAAAAGGTTCAGAAAAGAGCAACTAAAATGATTATGGGTTTGGAACAGGTCCCATATGAGGAGAGGCTAAAGAGACTGGGACTTTTCAGTTTGGAAAAGAGGAGACTGAGGGGGGATATGACAGAGCAGGGGTTCCCAAACTTTTTGACACGGGGACCAGTAAATCCATTCACGAGCTTTTGGAGGACCGGTAACATTCATTTGCATATTTGCATATTCATTAAGCAAATGATGAATCAAATAAGTTGTTTCTGGTCCTCCCAAAGCCCCCAGTGCCAGCGTTAGCAAAGCTTTTGATACAGTCACCCACAATATTCTTGCCAGCAAGTTAAGGGAATATGGATTGGATAAATGGACTGTAAGATGGATAGAAAGCTGGTTAGATCAGGGTTTGCCAAACTTTTTACTTTAGTTGGAACCCGTTTTTTTTCAGTACTGTTTTTTGCAGCCCAAAAATATAAATGCATATAAAAAAAAAGAATGAAAAATGAATAAATTTTCAGCGTTTCACCCGGCTGCATCCTCCGCCCAGCCTGGGCCAGGGCCTGGGGGACCCGGTGCTGCATGGGCACTCCAGGAGGCGGGAGCAGGAGCAGATTGGGGGTAGGGTATCTGGCTAGGAGGGAGGGTGCAAGGAAGGGTAGGGTTGCAAGGTGTCCGGTTTTGTACCGCATAGTCTGGTATTTGAGGGTTTTGTCCAGGAAACAAAATGACAGATTACCAGACATATAAAATGTCTGGTATTTTCTAATTAGGTAAGTTTTATTATAATTAGGTGTATCAGTCCTTAGCTGCGAACTGCCTGGCTGGTAGATGTGCTCACGCTGCCTGAGTGTGTCTACCTGCCAGGCAGTTCGCAACTACTTGAGGGAGGGTATGTGGCGGCAGGGGCGGGCAAAATGGAATCCCTGGCCAGACTCACTCGTCTGCCAGGGTCTGCATGTGCCCGGGTCAGTCCCGCTCCCCCCCCCCCCCCCCCCCACACACCATTTCTCCTCCCAATCTCCCAGTCCAGCCCTGCTTCCAGCGGCCGGTTCCCCTGCTCCCTACCAATCTCCCGGTCAGCCCCACTCCCCAACAACCCCGACCAGCCCCACTGCCCCTGTCCAGCCCTGCTTCCGGCAGCTGGTTCTCCCATCCTCCTCCTCCTGATCTCCCCTGGCCAGCCCCCCGGCCCCCAGCCAGCCCTGGTTCCGCTGCTTGCCCTCCCCGATCTCCGCCAGACAGCCCCGCTGCCCCCAACCCTACTTCCACCACCTGCCTGCCTGCCCTGATCTCCGCGGGACAGCCCCGCTACCCCCAACCCTGCTTCCACCGGCCACCTGCCCAGATCTCCGCGGGACAGCCCCGCTGCCTCCAACCCTGCTTCCGCTGCCCACCCACCCAGATCTCCACGGGACAGCCCCACTGCCTCTAACCCTGCTTCCGCCACCCACGCACCCAGATCTCCATGGGACAGCCCTGCTGCCTCCAACCCTGCTTCCGCCGCCTGCCCGCCCGCCTGCCCAGATCTCCATGGGACAGCCCCGCTGCCCCCAACCCTGCTTCCGCTGGCCGCCCACCTCCCCCCTATCTCCGCGCGACAGTGCTGCTGCCCCCAATCCTGCTTCCCGGCGGCCGGTTTCCCCCCTCCCCCATACCTCCTCCCAGCCAGCCCCGCTCTGCTCCCCTCCCGGCAGCCACGCTGAGGCCCAGTATTTTTTCCCCACAGCCCAGTACCGGGGCCACGGCCCATAGTTTGGGAAACGCTGTGATAGAGGTATATAAAATCATGGGTGGTGTGGAGAGGGTGAATAAAGAAAAGTTATTTACTTGTTCCCATAATATAAGAACTAGAGGACACCAAATGAAATTAATGAGTAGCAGGTTTAATACTAATAAAAGAAAGTTCTTCTTCACACAGCGCACAGTCAACCTGTGGAACTCCTTGCCAGAGGAGGCTGTGAAGGCTAGGACTATAACAGAGTTTTAAAAAAAGCTAGATAAATTCATGGAGGTTAGGTCCTTAAAAGGCTATTAGCCAGGGGGTAAGGAATGGTGCCCCTGGCCTCTGTTTGTCAAAGGCTGGAGAAGGATGGCAGGAGACAAATTGCTTGATCATTGTCTTCAGCACACCCCCTCTGGGGCACCTGGCACTGGCCACTGTCAGCAGACAAGATACTGAGCTAGATGGACCTTTGGTCTGACCCAGTATGGCCATTCTTATGTTCTTATGTTCTTATGACCAGGGCTTGACAAATCACTGAATCTACTCGCCCGTGGCGAGTAGATTTCAGCCGGTCGCCCCGTTCACCGGCGGTGCGTGCATGCGCAATGCAGATCTTGCACATACTCAGTGCGGGGCTGGCGAGTAGATTTCACCGCTATTTGTCAAGCCCTGCTTATGACTATGGATAAGGCTCTGGACTGGGACTTGGGAGCGTTGTCTTCAGCTCTGCCACAGACTCCCTGTGTAACCTTGGACAAGTCACTTACTCTCTGTGTCTTTCTTAGCCCCCCTTCACCCCCACCCTCTCCAAATCGGGGATAACAGCACTTTCTTTGTCTGTCTTATCTATTTATTAACTGTACAGTGTGTAGCAGGATGGGGCCATGATCTTGGCTGGGAACTCTAAATGTTGCCATAATATAAAAAAAACCCCAACATTTATCCTTCTTTGACCGTCACCACACTAAATAATTGTTTTCTAAGAACGGTTTGCAGTAACAGTGACAAAGTGATCACATGCCCTGAAAA
Organism: Rafetus swinhoei; assembly: GCA_019425775.1. NCBI lineage: Eukaryota > Metazoa > Chordata > Testudines > Trionychidae > Rafetus > Rafetus swinhoei. The sequence continues at coordinate 340,432,430 of CM033437.1, read as the reverse complement.
ATTATTGTGAAAATAGCACATCTGTACCCCTCAGATTTGTTCCCTGTTTGTGTGTCAGCCACATCTGCTAGCTTTATTGATGAAAACCATTGTCCCCACTTTTTACATCTTCAGGGACAACCCAGGTATGTATGGTAAAAGTGAGCTGGAGTCTTTCCCTTTGGAGAATTTTTTACCAAGTTCCAATCAATTATATCGCAGCAGACCCACTAGTGGAGGATGTATTTGTGGTGCTCTTGAGAGAAGGAGACTTCCAGCCCATAAAAAATCAAGGGAAGATGAAGGGGACAGTCTGTGTTCAGGAATAGAGAAGGGCTTAGTGTTAACGTGCAACTTCCCTTCCCTACACCTCCCACATATGGAAACCTGCGGTACCTTCCCTGGTGCTTTGGGGAATCTGTCCATCTACCATTTATGAATTCTGTGAGAGATCATGAGCTCTCTGTATGTTTAAATGTAACCTACACATCTAGTTAGGTTCACTGTCTCACTCAGTGGCACTTAGACCACTTCCAGCAAGAGATAAGAACAAGGGAGCTCTACAACCTAAGCTGAGAGCTAGCTGGCTTTATAGCTTAAGCTGTAGGGCAGGGCTACTCAACACGCGGCACGCGGCCTGTTTGTTTGCAGCCTGTGGTGTGGTTTGGGTCTACATAGGGCTCAACGCGCAGCCTGCGGATGGGATATTTTGAACATGGCCTCCACTGGAAACACTCTCCACAACGGCGAGGCATCTCCCAGGCAGGGTGAGCATTTGAAAACGTAAGTGGACAGGCTGGCTGGAACAGACGAGTACAGGGTGTCAGTGTTTCTAGCTCCCAGGGAGGAGGTGCTGGGAGTGCCAGGGCATTGTGTGAAAGAAGCTATTTGCATATATTTGCATATATATTTGCATGTATATGCAACCACACTTAAGTTGTGGCCCTCAGCATGTGCTGTGAGTATCATTGTGGCCCCTGGGGCTTCCAAAGTTGAGTAGCCCTGCTGTAGAGGCTCCTATACTAAGCTCCAGAGGTTTGAATCCACCCAGTGGCGATTACATAACCCTTTAGGATTATCTGCACTGTGTTCTTGCCTGAGACTCCTTGTGCTAAGGACACAGAGGAGTGGCGCCTGCCTTTCTGACTATGAATAGGTTAGTTGTTGGAGATTATCGGCAGCTCAATAGATCTGGCCAGAGAGAACAAAGGAATAACCGCCTCCTAGATAAAACCAGTTTTCTCCAATTCCTGTACAGAGGGCTAAGGTTTGAAGGGATGGAATTTCCCCAGGAAAGGGAACAAAGAGAAGAAAGGTGGGGCACACCTACTTTCAAGAGTTTGAGCTCTCTGATGTAGCCACCCTAAGCTGACAAACTACTCCAAACTGCAGAGCAGGGGTAGCTATATTGGTGGGAGAATCTCTCCTGTTGTCCATACTGGTACTTATGTCAACATAACTTATGTCATTCTACAAGGGTGATTCATCCCCTTGCCCCCGAGTGACATAAGTGATGCCGACGTACGTTGCAGTGCAGACATAGCCTTACTCTAGCACAGTGTTTCTTAACCTTTTTGATATCAGGGACCGACTAAATGATGCTGCAACCTCAACTGTTCACTGAAATTTGGTCAGGAGGTCCATCTAGCAGTGACAGGCCCAAAACTGAGTGATGCTGTGACCCCACTTACCAGCTCACAACACCCAGAGCGGCCAGCTGGGGCCAACCTCATGGGACAGGAGCTGAGCCACCCCGATGGGATGAGTGTGATGTGGGCTTGCTTGCCAACCCCTCCTCTCTGTTGTAATGTTTCGGAAGAGGGGGTGCTCAGTTTCAGATTTTGCACTGGGTCCCCCCAAAACCCTGTGTGGTGCTGACAAAGGGCTCTGCTTTTGTAACAGAGAGAACCTTTTTGACTGCAGAACCCACCAAAACTGATGGAGACGGACTGTAGAGGTCCAGGAGAGAAGTGTGGCAGAAATTGGAGAAAACTGGTTTTTATCTAGGAGGCGGTTATTCCTTTGTTCTCCCTGGCCAGATCTATTGAGCTGCCGATAATCGTCAACAGAGGGACCTGGAACTTGGAAAAATACTGACCCAAATCTCAAACTATGCTCAAGAGGAGCGGTGAGGGTATGGAGACAGGGATCAATGTGCAGTTATTTTAGGGTTTTGCCTAGGTCAGTAGATCTAAAGAGTAGCTGTGTTAGAATCCTTTGCAAAGCCTGTGGCTGTTGGCTTCAGCTGTCACTTATCCCTGAAGGGGTATTGCTTAAACAATCTGGGCAGTGTGGGAGAGCTGGCATTAGACTTAGGGCCTAGGTGGCTTGACGGTGGACGTCTCAGCTCTCAGAAGGGGGTAATAGAAAGAAAATCTGCACCTCAAGACCATGCCTAGAAACCTAGAGCCAGAGGTTGTGCTTGGAATCTGTGCAGACTTAGCAAGCCAAAAGCACATGGGTCCAGATGGAGAAGCTTGTGAAATCCAGACGGAGAAGCTTGGTTGAATCCAAACAGAGCAGCTTCACCGGGGCTGTGAATACAGTCACTCCAGTTGGTTCTCACTGCAAGTGCCTCTTTCCTTAGAGTTCTGAGAACTAATGGCCTGGAGCTGTTGTCTCCGCTCTGCACAGATACAGAGTATGGTACCCAGCACAATGAGGGTATGTCTACACTTGCCCCCCTAGTTCGAACTAGGAGGGCGAATAAAGCATACTGAAGTTGCTAATGAAGCGCGCAATTTAAATATCCCACGATTGATTAGCATATTCGTGGCCGGTAGCCTGAATTAACTTGCCGTGTGTAGACGCGGTAGTCCGATCCAAAACCCTTCCCTCGAATTAACTGTTACTCCTCGTGCAATGAGGAGTAACAGTTAATTCAAGGGGAAGGGTTTTGGAGGGATAGCTCAGTGGTTTGAGCATTGGCCTGCTAAACCCACTGTTGTGAGTTCAATCCTTGAGGAGGCCATTTAGGGATCTGGGGCAAAATCTGTCAGGGATGGTACTTGGTCCTGCTGTGAAGGCAGGGGACTGGACTTGATGACCTTTCAAGGTCCCTTCCAGTTCTAGGAGATAGGCATCTCCATTCATTTCATTTACACCCACCTTTCCATCCATGTTCAGGAGGGAGAGGGCTTTCTAGGGCATAATTGGGCAAAAAAGAAGGGTGGGGACGGTGGGAGGAGTCTTGGCTTTGCCCTTCTGTGCGCTCCCCAACAGAGCTGAGCTGGTGCAGAAAAGGAAATAATGTGCTGCTTGAATAGTCAAGAGCGATCTTACTTCCCTCCGGGAGCCAGGAGTGAAAATTGTGCATTTCTGACTGGCAGTCCCTTCTCTTGACTGCTCCTGAGTGGTGCAGCTATGCAAGACCCCTTACTATGGGCTAGAAGGTAAGTGACAAGCCTACCGGGAGTGAGCATTTAACCGGTTTTTGAGTGGCAAATAGAGAAGTCTTCTGGAAATGATGTTATGTCTCAGGAGAGGAACCTGACTGTGAGGAGCACAGTACATTTGTAAAGAGCATGGGCCCTTGGAAAGCTCCCTTTCCAGGGGCGGGGCATGTGAACATTAACAGCAACACTCAGGTCAGATTCTGTGATGCAGCTGAAGAGACTTTATGCTTGACTTCAGCAGGATTTTTCATGTGTTTATGGTTTTCTGGATCAGATCCAGAATGCTCAGCACCATGCAGGATCAAACCTCTGTTCCTCTATTGAAAGCTACCAATTTCTCTGGGAGTCTTCAAGGCCAATTCTGTGTTATTCCTAAGAACTGCACTAGGATTTCATACTGAGAAATTTCTCCTTTGATTAGAGTCAGATATGAGCCAAAACTCTGGATTGGAACACTAAATCCGGACACAGGTTTGTAACAGAGTTTATAGTTTGACCCTCTCTCTGAAATGGGTCCAACCCAGTCATCAGGTCCCAACACACTAGTACATGGGAACGTTCAAATTCACGTTTGGATTTTGAACTCTCCAAGTTCAGGAATGTTTAGATCCAGTGTTTCATTTTGGCCCTCTTCACAGATAGGAAGTCTGACTCTGGAACTTGTATCTGGGGTTTGGGTTCCAGTCAATATGTGTCCTAAATTCTCATGATCTTACAATATAAATATTTGGATACCAGTTCACCTGGGCAATTCCCCTGAGAATCAGAAAGGAAATTAATTTTAACTGTTTATCCTGTAAATGAGTTGATGTGGCCTTTACACAAAAATATCTCTGTGAATGGCCTTGTGAAAGACTGGAATAACACAAAATAATTCTGACACCAACTTTTCCCATGGAAAATATATTTCAGCCCCCTTGTAGAGAATTGTAATTATTTACCTGGTTACTATCTTCCCTTATTTCTGGACATACATACACAGTTTCAGAGTTCTAGGCAAATGCTCATGCTAACGGAGGTGTTTCTTGCTCCATTGTTGTCAACATGAATTCTGCTTGTGACTGCAGCGGATGCTGAGTCATGAACAACCTATGTAATTCCTCTGTAAAGCTAAGAATAAGGAACAGTCAGTGGGGCTACACAATGGACTACTCAAAGATCAGGCCTAGGGAAGGGGATGGCTTTAAAAAAGTACAGTAATGTAAATAAGGAAAGTGACCAAATATGAACACAGCTCCGAATATTAATAAAGAGATAAGAATGACTAGGAAAAATGGGCGTGACTGATTGAGAAGGGGTTTTTGTTTTCAAATTTGTGTTTCTGGCAAACAAAATGATTATATATTGTATATTCATTTATTTTAATTATGTGTACCCAAAAGTGTGTATAAGATGATGCATTATAAGAAAAGAAATTGCAAAATTATTGCAATCATTCACATCAAAAGGATTTTTTTTTATTTTTTACGTGTCCTCTGCATATTCCTACCCCTGAGTCCAGCATCCCCTGGTAATGAGGGGTAGTGGACTCTATGCCAGGAGGTATTATATCCCACAAGTGTCAATGCCCAGAGGCAACTGTCAAAGATCTATAGTTACCAGGAAGGACCCTTTTTTCCCTCTTTCTTGAGGGTCTGTCTACTGTCTCATTTGTGGGGTTTGCCAACTGGGAGGGCAAAGGAGGGCAGTTGCCCCAAGGCCCGGCAATTCAAAGAGACCCAAGGCTCTCATCCACTGCCTCTGCTACTGCAGCAACAGCTGGAGCCCTCATCCCTTTAAATCACTGCTGGACCACTGCGCAGTGGACTCTGGGTGGCTTTGGGGGCTACACAGCATCGTCTGGGTGGCACTGAGAGCTGGCTGCCTGGCCCCACCCCTTCCACCCAAAGCCCCAGCCCTTCTAGGACCTTGGAGCCAGCCCTCCCCACACCTTGCCCAGGGGCCAGCAGAGGCTGTCGGCTCCCCTGATGGAACTCCCCTGGCATCATGTCACCCACAATCCATTGCTAGGAGGCACCAATTCCACAAGGGTGACTATTCAAAGGTGACATTAACCAAATTACTGGTCAGTAACCTCTCTGCTTTACCTAATCCTGCTAGCTGCTGAGATGGAAAGAGCTTAGGTATTCAATTGATTTGAAAAACAAATGCAAATTATCTGGGGGAATCCCCACTGAATGGCTAACAACCCCAAAAGACTAACAAAACATGTAGATGGTATCATGAGCTTTCGTGGGCACCGCCCACTTCTTCAGATGACCGGAGTTATGAGTTTAGGATGTGCACACCCAAAATAAATAGGAGAGGGAAGGGGAGGGGGGAGGGATCCTGGAGTACTGAGCTGCAATAGCCCTCGGGCCAACGGCTTGTCCATCATTAAGTGTTAACAGACCTATAGAGGACACAGATCAGCATTCACGTCTCAGTACCCAGCCCAAGCTGGGGGGAACTCATCATTCACCCAGTGGACAAAATTTGGTGATGAATTCTGGTCATGTGCCACCTGATGTGCATTGCTCAATCACTAAGAAGAACAAACATATCATAATCCAGCCATTGGATAGGGTCCAGATAGGGTCTGTCTGAAGACCTGTACTTAGTCAGAGACACAAAGCATGTACTGTGGTCTAATATCATCAGTACAGTTCACCTGTTATTTTGCCATAGGCTTGTCCAACAGTACATCACGAGTGTAGTGGAGTGTTGAACTATAAAAGGGCATTTTTACACAGCAAGTTAATACACAGCAAGCCAACATGTGAATCTAGAGTGCACCAGCTCGCTGTGCATTAACATGTGGTGTGAATGCTGCTACCACCCACAGAAACTCTCAGGGCTTTCAGTAATTTTCCAGGAAAAATCAACTTTGTTTGGCTTAATCTGTGACCTTCCTTATTTTCATTGTTTACAAAGCATTATGTATTTACAGACGTACCGAGTGTGTAAATAAGGATAGAGACGTATGTGAGCAAATGCACAGATGCTGCATTCTCATTACTGCACCAGCAGCCATGTAACCTAGGGAATTCTTTGGAAGTTAGAAAGGAAATTAACAGAAATGTTCATCTTTATGGGGCAGATAAATTGCAGTGAACAAGTCGTGGAGAAGTCCTGTAGGGAAACACAAAAGCAATTCTAGAACCATAATTAGCTAGGTAGGTGTGAACTAGAGCCCTTCTCACGACTATTTTTTAATCCTCTTCCCGTCCTGCCATGCAAAACCCACTCAGACCTGGTCCCACATTGTTTTTTACATTTTTGTCCACCACCCTGCAAAAAGGCCTTAGATCCTGCAAATTCCACAAGACAGACAGATTCCCCCATGCTACTAAAAACACCAAAACCAAAACCATACCAAAACAAAAAATGATTAAGATATTATATATATAAATAGAATTCAGTCACAAGTTTTACCAGTAAAAATATAAATCAAATCTTGTTTAACCCATGTAAAATGCTACTTTAACTCCTGTTAATAGACATTCAAGCTCATTCTATCCCTTGCTTAAATTAAACATTAAAACCTTTCTTTTAGAAAAAGAAAAACTTGCTTTACATTATTGAACTTCTATTCATGACAAATGGACCAGGGATTTAGTGTTTTCTACAAATTACCGAGGTCTCATTTTCTCCACTAAATCCCATTTGCAACAAAGTATATTTTACCGGCTCCTGCTATTAAAGCAGAGGGTGCAGCATGTTCTAGCATGAACAATCCTGTCCAGAACCATGCACAAATATTCCGTTTCTTCTCCTTCCTTCACACAGACTCAGTCAGGCAGCCACTCTCACATTGTGACATAGCTGTTTGAAGAATCCACCTTACTCAATTAGGGTATGTCTACACTAGCCCCCTAGTTTGAACTAGGGAGGCTAATGTAGGCATTCGAACTTGCAAATGAAGCCCGGGATTTAAATATCCCGGGCTTTATTTGCATGTTCCAATCGATCGCCATTTTTAAATCCCACTAGTCGAACTAACTGCCCGACTGGCTACGCGCGTGAGTCAAGCGTTAATTCGAACTAAGTCCTTAGTTTGAATTAACTGTTACCCTCATTCCATGCGTGAGTATTCCATGAGGAGTAACAGTTAATTCGAACTAAGGACTTAGTTCGAATTAACGCTTGACTGGCGTGGCAGTTAGTTTGAACTAGTGAGATTTAAAAATGGCGATCGACGGGAACATAAATAAAGCCCGGGATATTTAAATCCCGGCTTCATTTAGAAAGTTCGAATGTTTACATTAGCCTCCCTAGTTCGAACTAGGGGGCTAGTGTAGACATACCCTTAAAGATAACAAAACCAGGCATTATTCAATTGATTTTTCTGCAGTCTTTAGTGTCTCTCCTTTATAAACATACATATTTATCATATTATTTGTATTCTCTACAACATCGGATTAAGCTGTAAGAGTACATACAATAGACAGAAAACAAACATGTAATTATAGAGACCCACCCACCTCTATAGAGGGGAACCCATGGATTATATTACAGTCATCTTTTGTAGTAACTATAGGTTTATATGATGGAAGAAACAAATGGAAGGAAAAACCAAGGACATCGAAGCAAAAAAGACTGATTTGGAAAAGACACACCAGAGTAAAAGAGGGTAAAGAAATGGAAAATATGGGCTAGATCCTTAGATGCACCAGAAACTGGAAAAGATCAGTGAACCTGACCTGAAGTAGATCAGCTGAAACCCTGTGGAATCTAGGGTGACCTCTAAGGAAGTTAAAATTTAACTGAATTATTTTCTTGCTCACTCTCTGACTACAGAAAGACCACATCTCCCAGATGGAATGACCCACCCCCCTGTAAGGTGGTGCTCTTAGAAGCCAGATATCCAGGTGGCCTGGAGAGAAGCACCTTATAACAGTACTGACTAAAAGGTTTGCCACTTAAACCCACAAATAATTAACTCTATGGTCTGCAATTGCAGCTAATCAAATATTATGTCCTTCTGCAGTATCAGGTAGAGACCATATCCAGAGAGGTTAAAAATCAAAAGAAACAATGCTTCTGGAATGTACAAATGGTGATGGAGGTGTGATTAAGTGCCACAATATGGATTGTAAGCACCCAAATTAGCTGTAATTTTTTCCATTTAAAAAAAATTAGTTCTGTAGGTTTTAGCTCCCTTTGTCTTCTGTATTTTCACATTACTGTGCTATTTTGAATATGCTGAGACAAATTTATTTGCTAAATGGAAGTAACAGCCTCATAAGATTTTAGCAAGGTTTCTAGTCCTTCGTCAGCAGAGACTGTCATAGATTACTATAGTGCAATGCCTCAGAACTGTGATAAGATCATTTGTGGAACTACTGCTGCATAAATGTCATGACGGCACACAAGATAAATATTCTAGTTAAAAATTGTTATATCAGTTGCCAGCTTACCTAGGCAGATCCCACAGATATTTTTAAAAAATGGTTTATCCTCCATTTACTGTCCTTCAATGCAACAAGGGGAGTTCTGTAATCAGTGACTGGCATTTCACCAGTGTCATTCATGAGTTGCTGCATGTTGTGTTTGGCACTGTGTCTGCTAGCAGCTCCTGAGAAGGAACAGTTGGTGCCAACAATGAGTGGGCTAGGACCCATCACTTTCTGCTGTCTGTGAGTACACATGTGGATGCCAGTTTCAGAGCATGGAACACCATTTTTAGTCCAGTAAAATAGGGGTATGCAATGACTTAGGTATTACTGCATTTATCTGATAGTGCAGAGGTCCTGCAGAAGTTATCTCCAGTTGATCATTCTGTCATGCAGGAGATAGATTTTGGAGACTATCTTGTGTGTGATGTCACCAGAAAATAAAGCACCCATGCGCCAAACCTAGCTAACATTTTGTTCAGTGTATTTTATTTTCTTGAAAATCTGTGCAATAACATCTATGAGCTGTCTCACGCTAGTAATAAATACACAATACTTCAACAGGAATCAGACATAACTCAGCATTAACATGCCAAACTTTAAACTAAGCAGCATGGCACAGCCAAAGCACACAGGCAAAAAGCTAGGCAAAAAGCCCATTGACAACACATGTAAAATATTGTTATTACAACATTAATATTCTCTGCAAACTTCAGATAAGTGCAAGATTCATGATTGTGCTCCAGCTTGGGGTCACATTTGTTTCAATCCATCCACCCAGTTTAACTGGCTGAGCAGCCCAGGTTGACAGTGTTTTTTTTTCATGAGCCCCCACTTATCCTGACAGCTCCCAAACCTATCCCAGAAGTCCTAGTGTACATCCTTCTGATGGCAGCCCCCAATACGCCCCACTGACTCTCAACATCCTGCTCCCCATCCCATGACCCCAATATCCTTGTTCCAACCAGCACCAGTCCTCCATCCCTCTCTTGCCCCCGATCGCTCACCTAGCAGCCTCCCAAACAACCCCACTCACCCTATAGTCCTCCAACAGCCCCTCACCCACTGCCCTGGGACCTTCCCAGACACTCACTGGTGCCTTTTTGGCTCAGTACTCGGTTCCTGTCCTGGACTTGGGCTGTTCCTCCAAGTCATCCAGTTTTGCTCACTCCCATTGTCCATACCTCATTCCCATGGCAGGGGCCAAATCTGAGTGGTGTTGCAAGAGAGTGCACCAAGTCACAATGCCACACACTCACATTTGGCCCCGCTATCCCTTATCACGATTAGGCAGGCTATTTGGTAGTGTTCAGCTGGACACTCCAGTTTTTGTGTCATTGGCTCCCTGACCCATGCTGATATAAAGCTGGATACTGTTTTGTCTGGTGTCTCGCACACACAATGCCATTTTGAAGCACATGCTGCTGTGTCCTCACCAGCATGATCTTGCATGCACTGTGTGGGAAAGGTCACACTCATGGGGGTGGGACAGCGTGTTGTGTCAAAATGCATCCTCTTTGCAGGCACGTTCATGCTGGGTGTGTGAGTGTGTGTGAGGTGGTGCGTTCTTCAAAATAGTACCTCCCCCCACATGGTGTGACCTCACACACACCATGCCTGTGAGGTCATGCTGGCAGAGGCAGGGCCATGCAGGCAGGAGTGGGCCCAGGCTGTTTTCTGAAGTACTGTGACATTCATTATTTAGTTGGGGTTGGCCCTGCTTTGAACAAGGGGTTGGACATTTGCACCCTGCGGTGCAGTTTGGGTTCTACGCGGGGCTCAGCATGTAGCCCGCGGGTGGGAGCCAAAACAAAAAAGTAGTCAATGTAATGGTCTTCTGTGGATATGCATTTTAGTAGTTAAATTCCTGGACTGTCATTGCTCATTAAAAGTGCTGTCATATGGGTGGAAATCAGGTAAATATTGCATTTTATTAATATCAGCAGAACTGACTTAAATGGGGCCTGTGTGTTGTGTAGTCTTCCCTTAATCTTTGTATTCATGCCCGTCAATGCGAAAGAAGCTATTTGAATATATTTGCATATATATTTGCATGTATATGCAACCACACTTAAACTGAGGCCCTCGGCATGTGTTGTGAGTATCATTGTGGCCCCGGGGGCTTCCAAAGTTGAGTAGCCCTGGACTAGATGATCTCTTGAGGTCTCTTCCAACCCTAATTTTCTATGATTCTATGATTAATCTGGGGATGTATCCATAGCCACTCTAGTCATGATGGAGGGGTGTCTGGGCCAACTTGGAATGACGTCTCAAACCTGTGTGCCAGGTGAAGTGCTGGAGCATTGCTCCCTTCAGGTTTTAAGGTGCCAGAGCAGTGCTTCAGAATGTTCCAGCTGTACTACAACTCTGTGTATGTGTCTGTCACCCACACAGAGCCCCAAATTTAATTTGGCTCCTTTTGTCCCTGTGCTCTTAGAAAAAGAGTAGGACAAGCTTTCAGGCTGGCACACCATGCAGCTGGGGGCAATTGTTAGAGACAAACTACCCTGATAGTCCTCGGGTGCTGGATCGGACTCTGAGCAGCACTGTTCCAGAATATGGCCCTCATGAGGCATCGGCTCTGGTTCCCCCATTGATCTCAAGCACCTGACCTTTGACACCATCACAGCTTTATGCAGACTGTGTGACGTAAACAGTACTTATGCCTTTGGACGTTTTCCAAAAGGGGTGGATGGGAGCAAGATGCAATGAAAGGCTAATTATTGAGATTATTATTCTGTAAGGATGTGTATTTCCACCAACAAGGACCTTAAAATAGACTTGTCCTAAACCCAAACCAGTAGCATCATGTCACTGAAGAACTGCAAGAACTCTACATTCAAATCCCTGTCACCGCATCTGGCAGGTCAGGATCTGGACACAACTGTCAGTTCACACATTACTTTGACAAAACTGGGTGCAGCTGCCCCAGCTATGGAAGGATATTTTCTATAATGGAGACAAGTTGTAACAACCTGACCCTTTGTACTGCCATGCTAAAATCAAAGTCCCGGGTTTTATTGATTCCCCATTTGTACAGCCATACTTTTCTAACTGAGGGTAATAATTTATTGTCCTATTAATATGTTACCTGCTTTTGTCTGGGAAGAGTCTAGTCCTATATGGGCACAACTGATACCTAGTCAACTTTATGCTATTTCTCATATCTGTGATAAGACTATCTACTGAGATATTTTTTCTTGTGGGTTACAAATAAGCCCAGGCCAGAGTTCCAGATCAGAACCACAATTTGGATCTATGTTTGGACTTGAAATCTAAACTCAAACTTTCTCTAAAATAGGCCCAGATGTAGACATCAGATCCAAACACATATTTGGGAAAGTTCAACTTCATGTCTGAATTTTGAACCTCCAAGTTCAAGAACATATAGATTCAGTGTTTGGTTTTGGCCCAGGGGCCAGATATGAAATTTGGCTCCAGGCCTGGAGCTGTGGCTTGGGATCATTTCAACTGCCATAAAGTGTCTTGCATAATAAAACATTTGAGAACCAGCCACTCACTCACCTGGGCAATTCCCATAAAACTGGGTAAGTAACTTAATTCGGTTGTTCCTTCTATAAATGACTTGAGGTGGTTTGTATAGAGAGCTATCTCTGTCAATGACCTTGTGAAACAGTATTTGCAGTGCTGATCTTAGCTCCACCCATGTAGCACTAACACTACTAGAGGAAGCTAATAAAATGTAATTACGTATAAGTTTCCCTTTTTAAAGGACATATATAAGCAGCCTCAGGCTCTTAGGCTCATTCTGTTACAGAGGCTTTTGAAAAATCCATTACATCATTGGTGGTACAGACAGAACCAAACCAATTGACAAGTCAGTGTGCAGTCCTTTCACATGGTAGGTTGGTTTATTTTTGAAAAATTATGTTATTTATAGATTGTGTAATCAAGAGTTGCCAACTGGAAGGCATTTCTATGAAAGCCAAACAATTGTCCCTTGAGATAAAAAATGCAAACACTGGGGAGTGAGACCTAATACAGAAACCTGTTTCTGGGACTCTTCCTTCCACCTAAGCTCAGTCAGCCCATGAACATGTTGAAAACAAAGGAAAACGGCAAGCTTTCGATCATGTCCTAAGCAACCTCTGACAGCAGGGAGCAGCTGGTATGTTGTACTCTGCTTGGTAGCAGCAGCCTTCCAAATGCAGTTTGATTTTTATTATAACATGATTGTTCTAATTTAAAAAAAAACAAATAGTCTGGTAGCACTTTAAAGACTAACAAAACATGTAGATGGTATCATGAGCTTTCATGGTCACAGCCCACTTCCTCAGATGACCAGAGCGTTGGATGTCCAGAACTAAAATAAATAGGGGAGAAGAGGGGTTGGGGAGAAGGAAAAAAATGGGAGGGGGGGGGGACAAGAAGAGGCAGTGGGTATAAAAATATCAAGGGGAAAGCGGAGCTGGAATGTAACTGGAAAAACAAATAGTCTATAAGCACCTAAAGACTGGATAGTCAAAAGAGGCAGATAAGAACCATTAGTAGGCAATTAGAGAGGAAGAGTACTAACACTAGTTAGTTTCAGCATCTAGTTATTTGATGGTGAAATCTTTGCTGTTATGGTGGCACCAGAAACAAGTGTGGCGGCTACTTATTTGAATAGCACTTGCTCAGCCCCACCCATGGAGGTTTTGCAGATCCCAGGGAACATGGAAGAACTCTGGGGGTATGTCTACACTGCAGAGTTTTTTTGGAAAAACGCCTGTTTTTCTGAAAAAAAACTTCACTTACGTATACACTGCAATCGTGTTCTTTTGAAAAAAAAATCTAAAGAACAGAGGGGTTTTTCTGACATTGGTAAAGCTCTTTCTACAAGGAAGAAGCCTTTTTCCAAAAGAGCTCTTTTGGAAAAAGGCATGCGTGGACGAGGAAGAGGGAGTTATTTCGAAAGAAGAGGAAAGAGGAAAAAGCACAGGTGCTCTGGTGACCACTCTATCCATAGTAATCACAGCTTAAATGTGAGGTAGCGTCCATTCAGTGTGGGCGCTATCTTTTGAAAAAACAGATTGCTTTTTCGATGCATATTTGCTGTGTAGACACTCTCTTTCGGAAAAAGTTTTTTCCGAAGATCTCTTCCGGAAAAACTTCTTCCGAAAGAAGCCTGCAGTCTAGACATAGCCTGGGTTTGGAACAGTTTATTTGACATCATGAGATGTGGCTGAAATAAGATAAAGCATCCAGATTTTCTGGCATTGTATAGGCTGTTTTCTCCGAGCAATAGGATATCATCCTGCTAACAGTTAAGGACAGGGAGATGTAGTATTGGTGGCTGGCAGGAATGCTTTGCTCCAAATGTGAATGGCTGTGCCAAATCCTCCCCTCACGTAGACAAACTTTGGGGGAAGTGATCCTGAAACTTTGTATATTTAAAATTGCAGAGATCCTCTGTATTTTGCCTTTGGGAACAGAGATTTGCAGCCACAGAGACAGGGCAGAAATAGGGTCTTCTAATCAGCCAGATGGAGAAAAATGGTTATGTCTGTGCAGGGAATCAACCCCTTCAGTAGCTCTTTTCCTTTCCCCCAACCCTGTCCTAGGAGTGTGAAAGTTAGAAATGATGGACTGCCTGACTCCCTCCTGAAGTCTGAGCTTTAACTCCCTTCTCTGAGGGCTCAAGGAGTGGCACTAACATCCACACTGGTTTTCACTTTTTGAGGCAAGATGGTTGTCATATTGGGCAGCTGTTCCCTGGCTAGACTCTCTCCCTCCCTCCCCTCCTGGAGACCTTAAATACCATTGACATTTGTTCTCCAGGTACCGAAGAGACGTTAGCATTAACTTATTCCCATGATGCTGCTGCTGCTGCTGCTCCAGTTTTCCATATGCTGCCTCATTCCGGGGAACTGTGAAGTGGTGACATCTTTTGAGAACACATGCCCTCAGTTTTTCTTCAGGGAAACCCCCCCAGATGATGCCATCAAACCTGCCAATCCAGCCCAGATCTGCCAGCGTTTCAAGAATCAGTATCGCTTTGCTACCTTGTATGACAGGGACAACCACATTCCAATATACTCTGCATATGTGTACCAGCCGGGTTCTGGAAAGAGACCTAATAGCTGGATGGTGGAACCCCAGGTAAGATGCTCTCCTGGCTGCCTCTCCATTACATCAGGACACAATCTTGGACATTAAAAATTGAAATATAGAATAAATCCCAGTACTGTATTTGTTTTCCCCATCTCTGTTCCATGTACTCTCTCTCTCTCACACACATGCACACATGGACAACACAGCTGGGAATTCTCTGTCCCGTGCTGTTGTGCAGAGTCACATCATTGTGACAAAGATTACACAGGGTCATGGGAGCTAGAACTGCTAGGTCTGCCTCACGTCTACTGACTTGCTGTGCAAGCTAGGGCAGATCACACCTTGGCTGTGCCCTGCCATCACCAGGTATAGGACAAAAATTTTAATGCTCACCAACCTCATAGGGCTGTTGTGAACGATCATTGATCTTTACAAAGTATTTTGAGCTCCTCAGGGGAACAGTGCTGTGGTTATGCAAAGGATTTTTATTATTTTCTTTTATTGGAACCCCAGAGAATAGTGGTCAAAAATGTATTTAGATATTGTACTAGTGCAATCTCCACATTAAAATGGGAGATTGCACTAGTAATCTCCGGTCCCCAAGGACAGGGTTGAGTCAACTGGCAAATTTGTGGTTGGGAAGGGCTTTCCCTTAGGGACATGTAGCAGAGACCTTGGTAGTTGTCCACTTCCTCTATAGAACTGAGGTTGGATCATCTGTTGCTCATCTCAGAATTCCCTCCCCTTTTTTCTGAGAAGGAGTTGCCCCAAATAGAATGCAGACTTCTGTGCTCCTCTGGGTCAGGCTAGCTTTGTACCATATTACTGTGGGCACAATCTAGCCTTCAGGAAGCAAAGTAGGTACTCCAAGTGTGGCTCCTCTTTCACGCAAGTCATGACTGTGACTGAGACTGCTAGTGTACTTCCTTCCAGCTCACATGCAAATCCCAAGGGATCAAGAGGCAAGACCAGAGATCCCTAGCGAGACCTCATACCTAGCACTACCAATTCCTTTAGCCCTCCAAAGGCATCTGCCCAAGGGCCCTGGTTCCATTTCTCCTTTCACACATGACTGACTCCTTTATTTGTTTTTGATTTTCAAGCTGATGGGTTCAACTTACCAAAATGAAATGACAACAGAATGGATCCTCTTAAATGAGATTGGTGTTGACCAGGAACTGCTTCAAGAGAGCCAGGCTGTCTCCCAGGATTACAAGAATCTAGTTAATTTCAACAGGGGTCACTTGAATCCCAATAGTCACCAACCCAACCCTGACTATAAGGCTGCTACCTTCACCCTGACCAACATTGTGCCACAGTTTATGAATCTCAATGGTGGAAAATGGAACAACTATGAGCAAGAAATAATGTTGAATAGGACCGAAGAGTGTGCTATGACATACGTGGTTGTGGGAGTGGTCCCTGGCAACAATTACATAGCTGAAGGCAGGGTCAATAAGCCCAGCTACATCTGGTCTGCTGCCTGCTGTGAGATTGACAACAATCACAGGAAGTCCTGGGCAGTCATTGCTCCGAATGACCAGAATGTGGTCCAGCTGCTTGATCTGGGGGAGCTAGAGGAGAAGCTGGCTGAACTGTACAGAAAGGAGGAGATTCTTCTGTTTCACAGTGACTGTCCCCGACAATAAAACCCTAACCCCATTCACTCCCCTCTCCACAAACCCCTTGGAGAAAGGGTTGAGAGCCTTTGCCGGTAGCTGTGTTGTCATGAGCATTACATGCTGAATTTAACCCATCCTGCTTTGTTTATTAAATGTTTTTATAGCCTTTTCTCCCCAAGCCAATTTAAGCATGAGTCTCCAAACTTCTTCTGTCGTGAGAGGAAGGGGTCGGTAAAATCCGGCACCATTTTGTTTTCGGCTCATGCTATAAGCCAGGGTGGCAGCTCTTCAGCTGGAAATCTCTAGGAGAGAGCTCACAGAGATTCCTCTTCATTGTGCCTTCAGGGATGTGGGCTTTGCACATGCCCTGGGGCAAAGTAAGAAGGGTCTGTTTCCCAGCCCGGACATTCTTGCACTCCTGAAAGCAGCGCTAAGTGGGAAACGTGATACTGCCTGATCTGTATGACTTTTGCTGGTAAGGTTAATGGTACCAGAGTGCATGATGCCCAGTCCACTCACTCCTCCACTAACCAAACCAGTGTCCATCCCTTTTTCTAGCACAGACTGGGACATACTCTGGCTCCACCTGGGTGAATTTTCCTCAGTAAATAGTCTGTGAATGAAAACGAATTATCATTAGGCCAGGGAACCTGAGTGAGACTGATTCTAGAGCCTAGTAATCGGAGCATTTAGAGTGTGGGAGGATCAAGTCCTTGCTTTAATGACTATTCAATTATTTATAAAAAGTGGAATCAGCTTCCACAGAGTGCAGCTATCTCATCATAGCCCAGTATGTTCCTCTGTACTGTGGGAGAGCAAAGTGGGACGTCCAACTTCACATCCAGCAGAATGGAATGTGCATCTCTCTCATGCTGAGCGAGTCCCCTGGGCTAAAGGATTTGTGGCTTCCCCCACCCGGCATTCTGTGACTCCCGTCTGCCCTTGCTTTTGTCAAGATACCAAAATCAGGATGAAAAAATGTGAGGCAGGTCAAAATAAGCCATTTTGTTTTGACCTGACTTGAAACTTTTTCAATCCTCCAACCATTTTGAAAAAAATGCCGTCATCAGCATTGGCCCTTTGTTTCATAATCACCAGCAAATCAAAAAATACATTATTCACCCACCTCTAACCCTGGCAGCTGTATGTGGTGTGAGGAAGGGATGGTGTTGCTCTAACAGCTCATGCCTTCTACTTATATAGAGGCTGCTTCTTTTCTATCCTGTTGCTGCTACATCTGTGTCAGTCACAACCTGCTTCTATGCTTGGCTCTCAGCTTTTCCTGGACCTGTTCACTGCCTGGCTCTCCTTCTGCAGCTAGCTCATAGATTACTGTTTCTGACCTACAGCTCAGTCCTTTGCCTTTTCCCCTCTGCTCTCCATGCCCAGATGATTACTGTTTTCTCTGGCCATTAGGCACTGCAGATGGTTAGATGCTGAACTGAGTCCTTGCCTCTTCCAGGATGACCTGTGGCTTCATTCTTTCCCTCCCGCGCAGAGCAAGGGAATGGTGTCTGGTAAAGAGCCTGTAGGTTCACTGCAAATCCATAATCATTTTGTGTAAAAGAAGAATAGAGTCAGAAGCAGCTGTAGAAACTGTAGAAACCATTTCATATTTAGCTAGAAGCCATCTTGTATAACAGAAACCATTTCAGCTTTTCTCTCAAGCACGTAGACCAGAGTGAACTTTCTGTCACCTCGTGAGAAGAGGCCTACAGGATGGGCTATTGGTATGTGTTAATTGGGCTGGTTGGGACAGGAGAGGTACTCCCTCGTACCTGTCCACCATCTTGCTGATAAAGCTTTGTTTTTCCAAGTTTAATTGAGGATTTCTGTAATTGGATGCCCTGACGTCAGACTGTTTGGCTAAGGGTATAAAGATACTAGGATTGATTGTATTAGCTAGCTTTACTGGGCCCGGCTCTGCTGGGACCACGTTTGGCTCATGCTGTGCTTTATTAATTAATAAAGCTGTTTGTTAGCTGCCTAAACAGAGAGGAGCGTTTTTTTGCTTCAACACAGCCCATGTGACAACATGAAGAGTAAAAAAATCCTAAGTGGAGATGGAAATTGGGGAGGTCACCTGTATTTCCTGTAAGTTGTGCACTTGTGTGGCCACTGAGGAGAGATTCCAGTGTCACATAGCTGATTATCAGAGTGCCAACAGCTAGGTTTGTCTTTCTCCTGGTGGTGCACATTCACACATGCATTGGTGCACATAACAACAATTATTCCACACATGAATGAAAAAAAAATCCACACATGGATGGAAAAGATTAGAGGGAACATTGGCAGTCACCCAATACAGAAAACACCATAAATCAGTTTAAAGCTCCCAGATGGACAAACGGGGAGGAGAAGGGTGTAAGGCCCGATCCTCAAATATATTTAGGCAAATCTATCTCACATTGATATCAGTGGGAGTTAGGAATCTAAATACCTTTGAGAACTGGGCCTTAGTGGTGGCCAAAGTTGTTAGAGGAAATTGGAAGGTTTCTTCTATTGAGAGAAAAAAAAAAGCACTAAAGAGAAAACAGATACATCAGTACATGGAGAGAGGGTAGAAAGCAATGACAATTTGAAAGATGTTTTTCCAAAATACAATGTGAATAAATGTTGTTTATAATGGGTGATAATGTGACATTCAGGAGCCTGAACCAATCTGCAGAAGACTAATGGGGAAAACTGGTAGACGGCATATGCAGTGAGTTAGATGAGGAGCAATTACAACATCACTGCAATATGGAGAGAATAACCAGGAATTTCCAAAAGGATACCAGTCATATCCAACCAGATACTTACAGAACACTGCAAACTGTTTAACAGCTAGGCAAATCAATGGAGAATACATCAGACTGTGCAAAAGTGGGCTTGTTTTACTGTTAAGCTTTTTCCCCTAATCCTTTTCTATTTCACCCACCCTTAAACTGTAGGGTGAGACCGTATTTTCATTTGATGCTTGTCCAATGCCTAGCAGGCCCTGGTCTTAAGGCACCTTTGTGCTTTTGTAATACAAATGATAATAATATTTTCTTTAATTAGCTCACTGAGGTGGAAGGAGTTCCAGGCACACACAGCAGAACTACCAAACTGCTTTTTTAAAAGACATGTAATCTACTTAGCACACCCAGTGCCTGGAAACTGCCCCTGGAGGAATATGCACTAGGGCATCCCCCAGGTCAAGAACCTGTTCCTTGTTCATCATCATGAATTTAGAAAGTTAGCAAAGGCCAGGCACAGAACCCGGACTAAAGAACAGGTGAACCCCACTGATGCAGCCACCTCTCTGGTTACTCATGGGCCTTGCCCTTCATACACTATGTTCTTCCACCCACCTTCTAGAGTGCTCAGAAGCCTGCACCCTCATCCCTGAGAAGCTAGAAACCACAGTCACACTTATAATCCCCCGTCCTCTCCTTACAATGGAAACATCCTCCCTCTTTTTCCAGTGCCACTTGGAATCCCCCACCTATTCATCTAGTAACCTCTTCCTCCACCACCTGAAACACTCCTCTCACTTCTCAAGGAGCCTCAGCCCTGAGAAAGTGCAGACACTCCTCTGGTTATACCTAAAGATGCCCTGCTTCCTTTGGTAACAGCATGAAATACCTGGGACTCCAAAGGAATGAATGAACCAGCTTAGAGCATGAACACAGTGCTCTGTGACTGGGTTAATTCCAGTAAATAAAGGGATGCAGCCAACAACGACCAGTGTGATGGTGACCCAAATGCAGCTTCGGGGATCCATGTACTAAGTACCTGGCATTGCTCAGTGTGGAATCTGAGAATGAGAGCGCTCCTCCTACCAAACATATGCTGGGAACCATGCCAGAGAAAGAAGGTAAATCCCAGGGCTGTTTGTAAGCCTCCTGTGGGTGACTGCTGGGCTGGAAAATGGTATGCAGAGGGCAGGTACTGTTTATTAGCAATAAAGGAGTAATGTTTTAGCAGACTGCGCACTATGAAATAATGCATGTAACTAACTGGGCGGTCTCAGAGTGAGTGTACATTGCAGTTCCAGGTGTAATGGCAGCGAGGGCCGGCATACCCACGCTAGCTTGAATTTAGTTGGCTCGGTTAGAAATAGCAACGTAGAGTGGTGGCACTAGCTGTAGAAGTTGCCCAAAGCCTTGGGACAGACTCATGTGGGTAGCCCGTTCTACTCCCTCTTCGCTGTTATTTTTAGCAGCACTAGCTAGATTAAAGGTATGCCTACTGAGCTGCACTCACACTGCTGATTGTGGTTTAGACATACTCTCCCCTAGGTCCTGGAAGTAGAGGTGTGGGGGCGCTGCCCATATCCCTTGGCTTGAAGTGGTTTCCACTGTAAATGGAGCTTACACTTTGTCTCAATGACTCTCAGCACCCCCACTGTATCTATTATTCTGGCACTGCCGCATCCTCTATCCTGATACCCTCCTCCATAACCTCCAGGTTTTGGTTACCCCTCACTCATTGTGTCTTGTCTTTATTGAGATCATCAGCTCTCTGAGGACTGGGACTGTTTAATCTATAAAGTGCGTATCACCCGGGTGCTGGTTCTGTTTGGGGCCCTTGGGTGCCAACGTAATAACTAATAATGCTACCCGACCAGCTCCATCCCTGCATAGACAGGAAGCCTCACTACATGCCTTTTCTGCTCACTTTCATGATCTGAAACAGAAGCAACACCTTCCAGTTATAGCCCACAAATACATCTTTGTCCAATCCACTCGACACACAGTGCTTTTCTGTTTTATCCATTGTGATTGTAAGCTCTTGGATACAGGGACCTGTCCTATCCTGTGTCTGTGTGGTGGCCAAATCACGTATGGAAGCCTTATTTTCATGACTGTACTGTATTAATATCTAATCATACCCCTGAAATGATTAGCTGCACCAGTGTTTATCGGTACTATATCAAGCAACACCACAGAGTATATTATATTTAGTTAATATATATATTTTAGAGTGTATCTGTCTTTGTGTGAGTTCATTTCTTCAAGAGCTCTTCCTAAACGGTTAGAGCTAAGACCACCAAATTTGGTAGGCAGATTCCTCATATCAGAACTTAAAGCAAGGTCAGGGTTTGGTTATTCCAGAAAAATGGAAAGTGCCAAGAATGGGACTATATTCCATAACACAGAAAGGGAGGAGGGGGCTGATTGGAGGACAACAATACTGCAGAGTGACCACTGGGGCCAGTGAATGAAGGGGACAGCGATACTGCAGAGTGAACCTCTGGCACCAGCAGGAGAGAGTGGCCATCTGGGGACAGGGCTTCACGTGGCCGGCCGACCAGTTGCTCCCTACCCCAAACAATGCCAGAGGAGGGCAGCGCAGCCTAGCTCCCACCCAGGAGAGCCCCCCAAAGAGAGGCTGGGACCAGGAACTATGGCCTGACACCTCGCAAAGTACATAAGTCCCTGGAGAAAAGGCTGGGAATTGTGGTTGTCTCCCCCACCCCTCGGAAAGGCTACCCCAAGGAGAAACCTGGCTCATACCAGTTGAGGGGGGCAGCTGGAGGCTAGAATTGGCTCCCGGAGTCCACCTTCCCACACTAGTTGCAGGGTGGGGCTGGCACTAGAGGCTCTTGCCAGCCACCGGAGCTGCAGCCCACCCCCTATACAGTGTAGAGGCTGGGGGCAATTGGAGGCAGGGGCTGGCCCCTGAAGCCCCTTTCCCTGAACCAGCTGCAGGCCTGGGGAGCAGTTGTAGGCTGGGCCAGCCACCAGAGACCCAGTCCTTCCCTCCCCTCCCCCGACAGGCAGGGTGCAGCAGCTGGAGGCCAGGGCCAGGCCCCAGATCCCTGGCCCCCCTCTCACAGAAGCAGGAGTCTGGAGGAGCAGCTGGATGCTGGGCCAACTCCAGAATCTCCACCCCTCTCCCAGACAAAACAGAGTCCAGGGGGACAGTTGGAAACTGGAACAGCACCACCCTTGCTGCCACCATCGGCCCCGGAATACTCTCCCCCTGACTTCCCAGCCCCCTGCCCTGAGCCCCCTACCATGAGCCCATATCTACCAGCGCTGCTCCCCCCACACCCAACCCCCTCCCCAATACAATCATTTAAATATAGCATGTATATTTTCCTTTACATTCCCCCCCCAAAAAACCCAAAACAAAACCCAACAACAACCATTATTACAGTTAAGGATCCGAGCAATGCTGGATAAATCTGCTAGTAACTCATAATTTCGGTGCTTCAGTAATAGGCAGATAATATATTCTGAGTCTGATTTTTCATTTTATTTGATACTTTGCTGCATTCATACCTTGGCTAACATTATACCTAGCCCATATTGATCACACACTGAAATTATGTCTTCTGCAGGTATTACTGATCCCTTTCTCCTCTTATGTGAGAAGAGCTGTGAAAAATGTTCAGAGTGTTTTAGAAAGATGTGATTCTATACAGTTTTGTAAAAGTATTTAATAAGTGAAGCAGAATAGACTAAATAAACCTATATAGTAAAAGCGAAGGAAAGGTTCCCAACCCCCTTCTCTCCCTTGGAATATGTGACAGTAGGTGTACATAGGCAAGTGTCCACATTCAGTGTCAGAGATCTTCCACTGTTGTTTGCAGGGTTGCAGCTGTGTTGGGTCCAGCGTATTAGAGACACAAGGTGAGTGAGGTAATAAGAGCCATTTAAACAGAGATACGATATTCTTACTGTCTAGCACAATGAGCTGTATATTCACCAATGACTGCCCCAAAGTTCAGGTGTATTACTACAGCATGCTGCAGACTGTCTTTAATAAGAATGATGCATATGTAAAATCTGGCCTCTAACGTGCATTATTATGAATGGTTCTGATGCTAAGAATCAGTGACTTGTGTTTAGCAAAATGAAGTGGACAACCTTTAACCCCAGGACTCCATCTTGGCTTTGCCCCTCCCCCACTGGAACATTCAGTGACTGTTAGGGATCTGGATCCATCCAGATTTTCCCGCCTTTGGCAAGAGTTCCATTTACCTCAGATCAAAGGTGGCTCATGGTAGCCCTCAGGAGATGTCCTGTGCCCTCACCAAAATATTAATTACTAAATGGGGGTGCTCCCCTGCACCCCACAGGCCCCAGTTGCCCCACCTCAGATTCCTGCCAAGGAATCTTTAAAGGGCTGTGAGCAATGTCAGCTGGCTGCTGTCAGCCTAGAGGCAGCAGAAATGCGGGTTCTCTGTCAACCGTGGCAGAGGATCGTCCCTCTGCACCTGTCAGAGAAGGAAAGACGAGTCATTCCCCACCGTTCACTCCCATCATCTATCATCTGCAATTCTGCTTCTTCAAGTCTGACATCGAGGGGGTCCCTCAGCTGTCCTCCCTAAGGGCTTGGAAGAGCCTACAGGTCGAAGGGCCTGAGCACCTTCCCTTCTCTGTGGCAGTCAAAACCAGTCATCAAGATCAGGTCTTAGCACTGGGGGTTACTTTCCGATTATTCTTTGGCCACCGTGTCCTAGCTGGGGTCTGGGCTTCATGCCGCAATGACAAGTCGCTGTATCAGCGTTTCTTTTAGGCTTCTTCATTGTTGCATCTTTGCTTCATCCCCATTTTTCCTAATATTGAATTCAATCTCTAATACACTTTAAGGGTGCCATTTTGGGCTCACAGAGGGGTGGGGCAGCAGTTAATAACAAATATTCGGTATGCTGTATTTCTTTTCCTAGCACTGAGAGCTCAGATATCTTGGTTCTGGGCAAGAGCCAGTCTGTCCCACTGAATTCAGTTTGAGCATTAAACATCTGTTTCTTCTTTACATATTGGATTCCAGTCTTTGAGCTTCTTCCTCGCTCCCCATTTCTGCTCTTGCTGCTGCTTTTGCAATGTTCTTTGTCTTTTCAATCTTTACTTCTTCTGCAAAACACCTCTCTTTCCTGTAACAGCACAGTAAAATCACAGTCCTTGGTTAGAATGCAGCATATCCCTGAAAATTCTTTGGTAGAGGATAAAAGGGGGTGGGGATTGTGGCCCTCTGTTACCATACAAAACCTTGGAGCTAAGGTGCACAGTTCATTCAAAATAAGATTTTAAAAATCTAAACAAGTATTTTAAGCGTGAACTGGAAATTGATCAGAAGAGGCCACATAGTCCTGGGGCAAAGTGCCTTCCGTGTAAGAGCCTGCTTAGTAAACAGGCCCGGATGCTGTTTCTGAATGGTTTGATGGTACAGTGCTAAGCCCAAGGTAATAATGATGAAAAAGGCACAGAGAACTGCTAAGATCCTGCCTTTGAAAGGAAGCAGCACAGCCTGCTTGCCAAATACACATGATCAGAAACACAGCTGACAACTGATTTCATCATCATATAGGCATCATCCCAGTCTTATCTGGATTGAACCCTTTTAGCTAACTCTCATCCAGGCCTTGATTTCCTGTAGACAGATGCTGTGCCATGCCTCCAAGGGCCAGAAGTGATAAAAATATGGAGCTGGGGATGGAAGACACCACAACCCATGTGTCCTCACCCTCCACACCTAACAGCTCTATATACATCCTAATTTGGTGCTCTGTGATAGATTCCCTGCACTGACATTGTCCCTGTTTTTTGCCCTTGCTTCTTCAACCTGAGGTTTTCAGCTGATCTTTGAAGTGGGGCACCTGGCATTGGTCACTGTCAGGACACTAAACTAGATGGACCTTTGGCCTAACCCAGTATGGCCTTTCTTATATTCTTATGTCTGCCTCTCTTCTCTTTCTGGACCTCAGAACTAGTGTATACAATACATTCTAGATGTACAATGCAGGACCTCCTGTTTTTCTCTGAACCTTGAGTCACATTTTTTAGGTTTTCATTGCCATGTGTAACAGCTAAAGACTTTAATTTTTTTCAAATGAAAGTGGAAATTCAGAAGAACAATATAGTAGCTCCAGAGGCATGTTTGTGGAGTACAGAGGTGCACACTGGCTATTTTCAGGCCTTGCTTAAAGCTAAATAATATTGTTCATCTTCCCCATAATCTGATTTTGGTGATAATCTAGGCTAGAAAAACCACAAACAGAAAAAGTCTAGACTAAAATAAATCTGAAGCCTGATTTGGCCATAACTTGACTGATGAGTCAGGGATGTGACGTGGTTAGAGTGAAATGTGAGCAACCATGTGTCACAGGGATTAGCCAGAAGAAAAGCAATTTATTAAATAAGAAGATAAGAACGGCCATACTGGGTCAGAACCATAGTCCACCCAGCCCAGTATCCTGTCTTCTGACAGTGGCCAATGCCAGGTGCTTTGGAGGAAATAAACAGAACAGGGCAATTATGGAGTGATCCATCCTCTGTCATCTAGTCCCAGCATTCGGCAGTCAGAGATTTAGGGACGCCCACAACATGGGGTTGCATTTCTGACCACTTTGCCTGTTAGCTATTAATCATCCATTGATTTATACAATTCTTTTTTGAATCCAGTTATAATTTTGGCTTTCACATTATCTTCTGGCAATGAGTTCCACAGGTGGACTGTTAGTTCTGTGAAGAACACTGCTTTTGTTTGTTTTAAACCCGCTGCCTATTAATATGACTTGGTGACCCTTAATGCCTGTGTTATGTGAAGAAGTAAATTGTCTAGTGGCCGCACTGATTCTTATTATTCAAGCACAGAAGTTCTATCTAGATTTCTATGGTACAGTTTGATTCATTTTACGCTTTCTGCTAGGAGTCTATATTTTCTTTTAGCACCCAGGACGCTGGAACAATTTGTACAGTTTGGGGGTGCTGAGAGCCATCGAACCAAACTGTAAACCAGGGGTGGAGAACCTCAGGCCTGGGGGCTGAATGCAGCTCCTGGCTTGCCTGGATCCAGCCCCTGAGGCTCAGGGCCCCTCCCCCAGTGTTGGGGAGCCATGCTGGTACTCCAGCCCCCCTGCTACCTCACCATGGGGCTGGAGCACACCAAATCTACTAGGATGGGCCCCCCTAGGCTCTAGTGTGAGAGGAAATGTGTGGGGGGGTGTCTTTTTTCTTTTCATTCAGGGGCCACATCAGTGAGGGTTTTTTTTTTTGTCTTCTCACTTGTGTGCTGCCCCTGACTGATTTTTCTGTGGGTCAGTGGCCCCCAACTCAAAAACATTTCTCCACCCTCTGTATACGATGGTCACTTCAGTCTCGGGGGTGCTGCCACATCCCCAGCACCGCTAGGTCTAGCACCTATGACAGTGCCACTCCTGCACCAGCACGACCTAGTCTGTGACTCCCACATACTTTGTATCCTGGCACTACAGTGCCCCACTGAGTGTCACCTTAAATCCCGTGCATTTGCACCAATTACACCTCATTTTCCTCTTAGCAATGTTGTCCACTCATTATTTGACAGCTTGTTCCTTTTTGGACACCTCTGCCTCACAGACTCATTTTCAAGATTATAGTTTCATGTGCCCATTTTGACCTTAAAAACATTCATCTTGATTTTTTTTTCATTGTGCCTTTATTTTATCTCAGGGGTTGGCAATCTGCTGCATGCATGCCATAAGTGGCACACGAGCCAATTTTGAGCGGCATGCGCAGCAGGAGCTCAGCCCCCCTCCTCCCATCCAGCAGTGGCCGGAGCCTTGCAGTCACCGCGTAGCTGTTGGCTGGAGAGCCAGCTCTAGCTTTCTGCTGGAAGGGCAAGCAGCGGGGAGACATGGGCGCAGGAATGTAGGGACCGGGGTGGCCTGGCAAGCAGAGCAGGAGGCATGACCCCGTACTGGGCTCTGCATCCCTGGGGCTGCTCTGACCCAGTGAAGCTCTCAGGAGCTAAGGGGTCAAGACGCCCCTCCCCTCCCCTTTCACTACAGGCTCTGCTCCCTGCTCAGGGAGGAGGTAGGGCAGGAGCTGCTCTGCAGATCCAGGGTGGGGTGGCTGGTCACAAGCTGCTGCTGCCTCCGTGGGGCACTGGGGCACCAGCTGCACTGCGCTGTTCCCTGTGGGGTGTGTGCAGGGACAGGGAGCCTCTTCTGTGCCTGGCCGGGATAGAACCAGCCCTGAGCAGCCCCGGGCTCTGCCTGCCCCAGCCCCAGAGCAGTAGCCTGCAGCTGAGGGGCAAGCCCTGGCAAAGGGCTGGGCCGGGCAGGAAAGTGATTCTGTCCGTCACCCCTCCTCACCCCAGCGCTGCTCCCAGGGGACTGTGAGTTCCAGCGCTGCTGCCCTGCCAGTGTGCATGCTGGGGGCACAGAGATGTGGTGGTAGGAGGGGTGAAGGAGGGTGTGGGAGTAGGATGGGAGGGAGCAGGGGTTGCACTGAGGGGGATGGGGTGATGCAGGTCATCAGGCTGAGGGGGAACATGGGGCTGAGGGGAACAATGCTGGAGCAGAGGGAAGAAGTGAGGGGGATACAATTTTACTTTGCAGAAGCTGCACTTTCCTTTACTCCCCACTTCTTTGCCTCCCTCCCCAACTAGCTATTTGGCTACATTCTCAACCTCTCACCTTTTCTGCATTACTCCCCCAACCACCTCACACCCTCAAACGCCCTCTCGTACCCCCACACCCTCACCTTTTGTGTTGGATGGAAATTAATATTTTACTTTATTTAAAATTAAGTTTGATAAACTAACATGAGAAAGTTAAAACACTTAATCTGTTTAATAGTTTAAATTAAACCGTTCTCCCTAGCTGAAGCTGGTTCAGAAAATATGGGCACCATATCCAGCCTGCCCCAGCGTGCCCTGTTCCCTCCTCCCCCTGGCATGCAGATCCATAAATACAAGTGAATAAGTTAAATCTTGGCACACCACTTCTGAAAGGTTGCTGACCCCTGTTTTATATAGTAAATCATTCATATAATACAAAACAATACATCAATGAATCCCACCTATGCTGTGTATGGAGTGATGTAGCTAATAGCTCCATGCATGCTAAGGATCATTTAGGTTCAATTAACTCATTTCTGCCATGCTTCCTACTTACCATAGCTTCTGTACAACGATCCACCCCAAAATGATGAAAATGATCAGTAAGACAGTGACAGCAACTTTTGAGAAGACATCAAGAATCAAATCTGTTAACAGATGACATTATCTGAAACACCACAGAGCAATTAGTACGGTATTAAAAAAAATGACTGTTCCCCCAAAGTTAATTTAGAGAAATGGGAGTCAGGAAAGGGATAGGAACTCGCCTCCTCACATTACAGAGTGAAAAAGAGAGTACTGTGTTTTAGCGTAGATAACCAAAGCGTAGATATGCAAAGTTTTACAACACCCCGTGGGCTATACTCCTCCGTAATACAGGTGTTTGTTTTTTTTTTTTTACTTCGGTGACGGTTGAGGTGCCGAATCAGAATTGCTGTTGTAGCCTGAGCAGCTGTCACAGGGAGGGACCAAGCAGGCAGAGCAGAGGGGGATGAGAATTCAGGGAAGAGGTAATCAGCTGTGGGGAGGGAGAGGAGATTCCCCTGTTGTGGGAATACTCAGCGACCTTTCTTCCCTCTGTTGTGTCTGTCCAAATGTGGCTGGCTCTCTGTGGCGGGGGTGCTCTGTTTAAGGACACAGCTCCTTTGCTCAGCTCCTGGCTCTGGCTGCCTGGGGCAGACAGCTTACCCCGGGGGAGTGCATAGCACGGGTGGAAGGCAGCTGGGGAGGGTTGGAGATGGTGCAAGGGGTAAACCCAGTCACCTTCCCTTCCTATAGAGCCTGGGGCAGACAGCTCACCCCGGGGGAGCCAGCCTGTCTGCCCTGTCGGGCTGCGGCCATCTACTCTGTGCTTTGGCAGTTGTGTATTTGGGAGCTCAAATGCTTCAAATGCTTCTGTGCGACAGGCTCAGACCCTGATGCCTGAGTTAATTACCCTCATTATCTTTCATTAACAGTACCCATGGTTCACCTCCCGCAGGCTATACACGTGCGTGGGGTATGTAAGATGTTTTTTTACTCAATCAGGAAAAAACACAGGTAATACACGGGTGCGGGTAATACTCGTGCGTAGGTTATATACGCTCATTTATGGTACATACTTCCCATAATTGCTTTTTAAATCACAAATCTACACTTGAGCATGCTCAGTCTACTGCTTGTTATACATTGATATGATGGAAGTTGCAGCATCCAGGAAACTGAGTTCTCACCAAGAGGCATAGTATTATTCCATGCCAGTTTGAAGAGGCAGGAAGATCCAGCCATTATGCCTCTTGCGTAAACATTAGGAGACCAATTTTCAAGTTTTTGTTCTGCTGCAGGTGTCTTGTGTGACTTTAAGCAAATTACTTAGGTGTAGATTCACAATGCTACTTGGACTCCTAACTTTGACAGAAATCAGTTATACATCAGGGCCATAACCTCAGATACCCATTTGTAAAATAGGGGCAATACTTCCCTAAAGCCGCACTGCTACACTAGGGGATCAGATGAGACATAGTTTTCTTATGCTTTCACATGAGTGACTTAGTTCCAATGTGTTGAGGGGATGGCAGATATGCTCTGAGAACTGGAAGTTAAGGTTGCTGGATTAGAAAGCTTTCAAGACCTCATATATGACAAGGACAATTCCCCCCCCCCTCCCCCCCACCCTTTAACTGTCTGTTAAGTGGAGAAAATGAGTCTGCACAAGGGTCTGGCACAACCTAGCCCCAAACTGATCTTTGGTTTTGCTGGTAGCCTCTTGGCTACTGATGTGACCAGGAGGATGAAAGAAACCCAATACCAGTTTGCAGTCTGTCATTTCCTCTTCCATTCCTCACCGATGTTTTCCACATCCCTGATAGTATCTCTGAAGATTCCCCACAGTTCCCTACACCTAAGTCACAGCCAGCTGGAGATGGCTGCTACCTGTGCAAAGGGAGATGAATTGGAGCTGGACCAAACATCTCGTTCATGATTAGTCAATGCCGGAACACTGCTTTGTACCTGATATTGGAATTGATTCAGTCATCTCTACTACACTCTTGGGGTATGTCTACACTGCAAAGTTAATTCGAAATAACAGCCCTTATTTCGAATTAACTTTAATAGTGTCTATACATGCAAACCGCTATTTTGAAATTAATTCGAAATAGCGGAGCGCTTAATTCGAATTTGGTAAACCTCATTCTACGAGGAGTGATGCCAAATTCGAAATAGGGGGCCTCCAGGCCTTCCCAGGGAGCCCTGGTGGCCACTCTGGGCACAACCAGGAAAACTTACTCTCCTCTCCCCCCAGCCCTGGAGCCATTAAAGGGGTAGACTCTGGCCACAGTGCCTGTTCCAGTTCCAAGCCTGCCAGCCCAGAGCCAGCAGTGGCCACTGGGGCCCCTGACCCAGTGGCCCCAAAACATGAGCCAGCAAGCCACTGGCAGCCAGCCCTCCACCGCTCCCCAGGAGTAGTCTGCCAGCTCCCAGGAGCCTGACAGAGGCTGGAGAAGGCGGGCGCCTTCCTGGTACAGGGTGGAGATCATGGACCTTATTAAGGTTTGGGGGGGAAGCCCCCAACGTCCATGATCTCTGCACTAGAGGGAGGAATGCGGCCATCTATGGCAGGATAGCTGCCAGCCTGGCCACCAAAGGCCACATGCGAACCCAGGAGCAGGTTTGTATGAAAATCAAGTTGGTCCAGCGAGACCCCCAACCCTGGGCCCTGAGCTTCCCCTCCCCCTTCTTCCCCTTGCTTCCCCCTTCCAGTTCCCTCCTCCCAGGTTTTCCCCTCCTCTCTCCCACCTCCTTTTCCCAGTCTCCCCAGAGGTTCATCTCCCCCAATTTTGTTCAATAAACCCAGTTTCTATTTTTGAACATACGTGTCTTTTATTTGACATCAGGAAGGGGGGCTAGGGAGGGGTAAGTGGAAGGACATGAGGGAGGAATGGGGCACGAGCCCCAGGTGGGGAGGACCAGGGAGGCTCTGAGGGCTCCTCGGGGTGGATGCTCTCCTGCAGGGCCTCCTGGATCCTGACAGCCCCCCGATAAACCCCCCCGGATGGCAGCCTGCAGCAAGTGCAGCCGGGCTGATGGCAACGACCCCACGAGATGCACTGGAGTGCCCAGGGGCAGCTCTGGCTCCATGTGGCTGAGTGCTGTGGTGACCCGAGTGCGGGCACTCAGGGCACTCCAAGACAGGACTGCTTTGCTGTCCCTCATCGAGGTAGACAAGCAAGCGGGGAACCCTGAGAACTCTCTGTCCGGGGTGGGGATAGGGTCCCTTTAAGAACGGAGCTCAGTTAGCCTCAGGCAGCAGCCCCACATACCTGATGCCCTGCTGGCACTGGTTCCGGCCAGCCTTAACTTCGGTTCAGGGTCCACTCAGTGTGGACGTGCTATTTCAAAATAGCAAAACACTATTTCGAAATAGTTTTTGTGTGTAGATGCGTTAATTCGAATTAGCTTAATTCGAATTAACTATTTCAAATTAAGTTAATTCGAAATAGAGCTGTAGTGTAGACATACCCATGCTGTCATTAGTGCACTGCAGATGTAGACTTGTCCAGAAGATTTTCCCACTTTCTTCCTTACATGTCCTGATACCAGAGGTTGGGGGTCGAGCATCATAACCGCTCAGACACTTGTAATGCAGTTCCTGACCCACAGCATACTCTGTCACCTTAGCTGTGGCATATTCCATGGGCATGGGCATCCCACAGTAACCTATGCAAGTGAAAGGGAGCAGACACTTAGTCAGGCACAATATTTATCTCACTGTGGCTCTTATCACATCAGTGAGATTTTCAATGCAACAGCATTTTCCCGTGTGGAGAAAACCAGTCTCCCCCAGTTTTGGGGGGCAAAATGTAGGGCTGGGCTTAGGGCAATTCAAGTAAAGCAGTTGCTTTGGACCCCATGCCTTTAGGGCCCTGTGCTGCCCAGAGCCCATATGCCTGGCTTCTCGCTTGTTGCTCTGGCTGAGAGTTTCCTGGGCGTGCAGTGCAGCCGCTGCCAGCATGCCGCCTTGGGCCCTGCAAACTTTGGCCAAGCCCGGTAATATGAAAAAAGCCTTTTGATCACACATTAACAGCTGCTTCTAGCAACTGGGTTTTGGATCTGCTATGTCTGAATCAAAGATGACCAAATCTAAAACATAAACATTAAAGAGTGGATTTGAAAAACACTCAAGGTTGCCCTTTTTCTGCTCCCATGCAAGCCAACAGGAGAAATGTTACAGTAATTACATGACTGGTACCTGTTGTGTCAGACGGCACTATGGTGACTGGATTCTCAGGTGCACTGTTCTCTGGTATTCTTTCTGACTGCTGTAAAATAGCACTGGCGTCCTCTAAGGATGAGATTAAACTTATTGGGATTTTTTCTGGAAGAGTTACTCATACTCTAGAATCACAAATGGAAAATCCCCATTTGATTGCTTAGGCCAGCCCCTGCCAGTAGAGGTACAGAGTGGTTCCTTACAGCACGTAATCTGACCCTACATATTTAATAATATTCCATATATGCCTGTTATGGGGTTCTTTCCCCTTTCTCTGAAGTATCAGGGTCTGACCCCTCTCAGACTGTTTACTGGACTAGACAGACTGTTGGTCTGATCCAATCTGTCAATTCCAATTGAGTGGAGTCTATTTTAAAAAGTCACATATGACAGCGCTCTAGCGAGACTGCTCCATAGCCCGGTAAATTACATCACAATGCCAGGAAACTTCCTTGTATTTTGCCTACATTTTCCTATTCATAGTTAGAAGGCAAAGATAATTTTCATTATATGGTAGGTTTATGTTTTGTTTAACGATGCACCTGGATTTGATATAAAGAAACAGTATGCGGCATTCAGGTGACTTTGCTGTACAAAGCAATGATTTACCCATTCTTCCACAAAGGAATTTCACCAGCCAAGTAGAAAGAGTGAATGCAAAATTGACCTTCATCTACAAATTTGACACTTCAAGCCCAGAGAAATAAAGACATTACCTGGATGTCACATTATAAAGCTAGTCTCCCCTGCCTTTAACACCTCATTTTTATATCAAAAGCTAAGTATGGGATACTTCCAGACCACCAGTCTCTGATGAGACCATCATCATCATTAGCACCGGTTCTATAATTGACAGGTAATTTTTTTCCTCTTCTTACTCTGTTATAAATTCTGGGTTCCTGTTATCCCTCTCCGGCTTATCTGAGGAAGTGGGTTTTGCCCATGAAAGTTCATGATACTATCTATATATATTTATTAGTTTCTAAGGTGCCACCAGACTACTTGTTGTTTTTAAAGTTACAGACTAACATGGCTACCCCTCCGAGACTTATCAGATATGACATCCTTAAAACCCTGCCTGACTGCAATCACAGCATAACAGGACAAATTCAGTGTTGGTGTATCTCATTGGAGTTAAGTCATTGGAAGTTCCTCCATACCCACATTAGATCAGTATCTGGCTGAGCACACATGATTCTCTCCACTATCCATTTTTACCAATATCTATGAAGGTACATAACACCCAGAGATCACAACTGAGCATCACACATGTTTGTGAAGCTTAGGGCTCCTAGCAAAGAAGACCGGAACCATGGGTGTATCCAAAACGAACACTGTGACTAATACAAGTGCCTTTCAGCAGATCAGATTGAAATAGCAAAATCTAATACACATTGAAGAGGGGGGTTGTTTCGAATAGCTTTAATTGCTGCATCAGGTCAGAGGGAGTTTACTCTTTGTTGAAGAATGATTCCAGTTATGGCAACAGGGTATTGAAGGGAGACATGACAAGAAAACTTTCTTTTGTCACCTCATTGCCAGTGGTCCCATGGAACCAGCAAAATGAACATCCAAACCTCTACTAAGTGGGGCAGGAGACATGAAAGTTCTACTGTGTTCAGAAGAGACTAAACTCCAGAGGCAACAGTGAAAGTTGTGAGAAGGACATGAGCAAATAGCCAGTCCTCTCCTCATGGATCAAACTGTTTTGGGCAGCCAGTGAGGTCTGTGTTGGATTTGTATGTTTTTAGGTGCACTGGCTCCTAAGAGAAGGAACCACGTCTTTCTATGTGATTCTTAGAGGACTGTGTTTACTGTCAGCCCTCAGCAAATAATAAATGAGTAGATTCCACCATCAGGAAATTTCCCCTGATAGCCTGCATGTTGATTCTAGAACTAGGCATGAGCGACAGCACCACTTCAGAATCAGATGGTTAGCATCGTATAAACACCTATGTAAATAAAGAGAAGTTTGGATTGATATTCAGATCCATATTTTTCCAAAGTTCAGAGCTTGGGTTTTGCTCTGGGCCCATCCCTGTTTTGTTCCTGACAGAAGCTTTGGCCTCTAACAGGTACCATATGTCTTTCACTTTGTAAGCTGTGTGTTTCCACTCCTTTTCTTCACTCAGCTTGCAATGTGACTCTAAATTGGTCAGTTTCTGATTAAAATCTGTTTTACTTTCTTTTTCTAATGCATTAGCTCAACAGGGTGGTGTTTCTAGCTCTGCCATAATGTTTTAAATAGTAATAATAAACTAAACTCTTTATTTTAATTTCATTGTACACACTTCTATGTATATTAGATGTATCTTCAGAAAGAGTCAATATCTGAGTGGCAGGTGTGCATGAGAGAAGTAGGAACACAAAACATCATTCATTACTGCCGTGTTGTGCTGCTTCTAGAGTAGCACAATTAATTGAATATTGACTGCCCATATCAGAGAGGTGCTCAGACCTAGCAGGAGGGAAGGTAACTACTTACGTTTACATACAGCAGTTGTCGTGGTCCAGCCAATGAGCCCAGAATCATTTTTACAGACAATAAGACCAGACTCTCCAACTATCCTTTGATAGCCAGGTTTGCACATATATCGCACCTTACTGCCCACCATGACCTTGTCAATGGTAATCTCAGCAAACTCAATGTAGTCTGGGGCACGGCACTTCTCTGCAAAGAGAAAGCAGATCTGTTAGTACGTGGCTGGAGGGCTTTGAATCACTTTGATTTTAGACAGCCTGGGAGCCATGGTGTCCATATGGTTATGGCACTGGAGTAGTTCCATTACTGCAAATGGGGGATTGCATGTTTGAAAGTGAGGGTGGAGAAGGGTTTAAGAGGTTTATCCCCCAGTGACCATGGGAGATGAAATCCCAGCCCAGATAGAAAGCAGCCCTGGACTAGTCCAGTCCAATCTGCCAATACCATGTCTCCCTTAGAGAATTACATTTTCAGGTTACAAGAAATGATGATAAAGCCAAGGATGGATTCACAAAAGTACTTAGACTCCTAACTTTCACAGAAATCAATTATACATCAGGGTCATAACCTCAGATCCCCATTTTGAAAATAGGGGATAAATTCTGTCCTGTCTGGCAATGGTGTTGGGGATAAATTAATGACTGATTGTGAAGTTCTCAGCTATTATAAGAGGGGCTATATAAAATCCTTATATAGATTTGCTTACAGCCTAAGTCCCTAAAGCCGCAGTGCTACACTAGGGGCTCAGATGAGACACCATTTTCTTATGCTTTCATGTGAGTCATTTAGTTCCAACCTGTTGCAGGGATGGCAGATATGCTCTGAGAACTGGCAGTTAATGTTGGTGGATTGGAAGGCTTTCAAGACCTCATCTATGATAAAGACACTTTTTTTCCCCCTTATCCATCAGTATGTGGGGGGAGGGGCACCAGTTTTTTTTATGTCCTCCATTTGATGTCCTCTTTAAGATGGCGGCCAGTCTCCTGGTCACCATCTCCTGTCAGAAAAGAGAGGGAAAAAGAAGAAAGGCGGGAAAGAGAAAATGACCCTAATCTGCCCATTAACCGGAGGGTTCATAAGGGGAGTTCACCCGCCCCTCAGGGCTCTTCGTGTGCATGTCATTGGCACAACCCAGCGATGCTAGGGCAACAGCTAGCAGGCTGTCTGGCTTTGTAGGCCGTCTGGGGCAGAAGCCAGCCTGGTTGCTGACAGCCCTTTGTGGTGCAGCAATCCAGCTTTACAGCCATAAGGACTGCTAGCACACGATTTATTTGTTTTAGGTAGGAGTCTACAGCAGGGCCAGTTATACACACACGCATACGTACCATCTCATCCTCCTGTCCGCACTCCGCATGCAGAGAGCATGTCAAATATAGAAGAAAGGAAAAAAGAAGACCAGAACAGAGAAGACTGTCTACCTAACTGGGTATCTGCAACTCCATCGTGTCTTTGCTTGTTCCTTTTCCTCAGCCTGAAGATGTTCACTTACCTCTTTTCTCCAGACATCGAGACAGTGGTAGGACTGTTTAAACCATTCCTATTTTGGGTTCTGGCCTCACGCCAGGCTTCATTTGTGACAACCGGATTTTATGTTTGCTTTCTACGTTTAGTATTTTGTTAAATAGAACAGTCGTTGTTTCAGACATTTCTGTTTGACTTGATTAATACACGGTGATAGAGATACGGTGCAGGTGTAGAACCTGTGTCCCAGTATGCAGGATTCGGTCCTGGTCTAACAGTTTTGGCGACCGCAGCAGGACACCTGCTATTAGTCAAGTCGCTGTTTTAGTTTATTTTCCAGCTCTGTCAGTTGCTAGCAGGCCAGTACACTGTGTGGGTGGGAAATCGCTCCCGAGGGTGACAGAGAAGTGTCCATAGGTGGGTGGCTGAGTGCCTGTGGTATGTGTGTCTGCATTTCCTGCAAGGGTGGTGGTGAATCACCAATGCCTGCCCAGTGGTGGCTGAGGAGAGTCATTGGTCTGAGGTACCGAACCATACCACCTCTCCCCACAGATGGGGATCTAGGAGGGGTGGAACCTGGGATAACTTGGGCAGCAACTGGGAAGGATCAGCCTCCTTCTGTGGGCCCAAACAGCATGAGTGCTGTAAGTGAATGACCAGTCTGGGGCAATAGAGTCCACCCTAGGCCGCAGATCTGAGGAATACAGATCCAGAGGGTTTAAGGGCTAGTCCCAGACGGTTGTGGATAGCAGCTTTGTGGGTCAGACAAGCAAAGATAAGTCGGGTCTTATCTGACATTGTGGACAGAGCCCCATCCTGCGGTAATAACCACCTGCTATCTGTATACTTCTCAGCCATGGCTGGGAGCTGCCAAGTAGCATTGGTTCCTGTGCTCTTCTGGGGCACAGCAGAGAAGCCATGCAGCAGGTTGATTCCCATTCGGCACGTGCACCTGGGCCACTGGAGAAGCTGGGTGGTTACTGGCGCAGAATAAAACTTCCCTTGTGTTTTGTGTGGAATTATTTGGGAAAGGGAAGAACCCTTAGGCAGGAGGGCTGTTCAAGGTGGGTAAGGTGTACTCTACCCTGACATGGTGCTGGAGAAAGTTTATCCAGGGGAAGCCTGCTCCTAACATGAAGCAGAAAAAAAGGGCTCTGATCTGTGGGCTGTACATTATCTCTAAGGAGCTCCACGAGTTCTGTGGATCCCAGGCAAGTACTATAACTCAATTACAGCAAGTGATTAGGGAAAAGGAAGCTGAATTGGAGAAGTTTAATGATCGGGTAGAGGGGCTGGAGGCCCAAAACGGTGGATATCTCATCCAAGTTAGCCACTTGGACTCTCAGCTTTCAGAGCTGTCAGACATGCTGACAAAGCATGACAAAGAGCTCATCCAAGCTGCCATTAAACAAAAGGAATCTCAGGCAACAATCTGAGAGCTCATGAAAGAGGTCAGGTCTAGCCAGGCCAGAGAAGCAGAACACTTGGAGTGCCAGCAAGAGATTCGGAAGCTGAGGGCTACGTTGCTACAAACTAGGGGGCTTCTGTGGGCAGGTTGCAGAGATCCCTTAGCAAGGATTCTGATGAATCTAGCAGTTTCACTAGCTCCACTGATTCAGAGATGGAGAAGTTCCATGTCTCCTGCAGGAAATATCAGAGCAGGGAAAAAGGAAAGGGGCAGCAGCTTACTGCTTCTCCTGAGCCCAGTCCTCCTGTAACTTAGAGCTTACCTATGGCACCTATAACTAACACAGTGGTAAATTATGGCCTAGGGTCTACATGATCATCAGAAACTCATCAAGAGTTTAAGTCTTATATGCCTGAACAAGCTTGAGCAGCAGACAAGACCCTAGGTCCCCTGAATAGGATTACAGCTTTAGACTGGTTCTTTAAGGTGTGTGCCCTGCCAGGGGTAGGAACAGAGGACATCTCTGCCCTAATAAGGGAATGTATGGCCAGTGAGGAATTTAGTGCTTTGCTCATGCACTTGCAAGTGGGAGATGCCACCAACCCTTTGCGAATGTATGAGGGCCTTATTAAATGTTACTACCCTAATCAGAACCTTATAAGCAAGTATTATTTTGAAAGACAACACCCTCATGAGAGGCCAGAGAGATATTTAGGAAGGAAGAAACTGCTGTATTGCTTAGCAGGTGATCTCTCATGTGATACAGCAGAGTTCTGGGCAACAGTTTTACAGGATTTGACACCAACCCTCCGTATAGCCCTTGGTCATGTGGATTCTCAAAATACCTCACTGGGGGAGTTAGAGAATCACATTAGGGAAGCCTATGAACTTCAGCAGGAAGCCTTCCCAGCTGCAGGGACTAGGAAAAAGGTGGCAGCAGTTACAAACAAGGGCAGCAGAAGAGGCAGAGAATCCCTTAAATCCTGGAAGCATCAGCAAGAAGGCAAAGGATCTTCTCCACAGCAGAGGAGGAGGAAATCCCCTATCCAGCTTGGAAAGAGTAATCACCTGGAAAGTTCAAATCAGAAGGAGCACAAGACGTTCCGGAACGAAATTTGGAAAAGACTTTTACAGTATGAAGCCAAGAAAGCTATAGATCATCGCCCTACAAAAGATTTATTACAGAAGCTAGCACAACGGGAGAGAACCAAACAACTACAGGCTATCTTAGTGGAACAAACAAATCATACCCTGAAAATTGCATTGAGGAAGTTAGTCAATAGTCAAGGCAAAGATTGGGATCAGAAACTCCTGCTGGTCCTTATGGACCTGAGATCTTCTGTAGCTTCTCCTGGATACATTCCCCATTAGGCCATGACCGGTCGATTGATGCGCCTGGCTGAACACTGAGGGATCAGGGGTGTCCCACCAGATGAATATCAGCCCAGGCTGTGTGTAGACTAATTGATAAAGAAAATCATACATGACATTAGTAACATCCAACACCAAGTGGCTATCCGGTTAAAGACCAACATAAGATCAATGGATAAGAGGTTGGGAGATTCTTCTAAGCCCAAAGAATGGAACATGGGTGATAAAGTGCTGGATAAGTACTTTTCAGAAAAAAAGGTCACGCCTTTAACCCAAAGTGGATGGGTCCAGTTCAGATTACAAATAAAGCAAGTCTGGTGGTCTATGAGCTTGAGCTGAAAAGCAGTAAGGGGAGGAAGACCCGACTGAAATGGTTCCATTCCAGCCAGATTAAAGATTGGAAGGGTAACTGAATGTACAATAATGTGAATGTAATTATTGTCTCCTTCTTCTGTGTCATAGAAAACTTGGAGCAGCAATCGCCTTATGGATGTAATGTGTTTTATTATCTGTTGTAGAACCCTATGTATGTCTATTACTGTGCATGATGGACAGTTATTTCTGTACTGTGACTCCTGTAACAGGAATAAGGAGATCACAACCCAGTGAACCTAAGGCTTGGGGCTTCCCTTTTAGGCCTAGAATTGAGGATACTACAGGTATCCATATTTCCATATTTGCTTATACAAATGGAGAAGACTGTGCGCTACAGTGGAAGGAGGAAAAGGGTAGTAGAGCAAATATGATTTTGGAGTACAAAAATGAGCAGTGGACTTGAGAAATTTTACTCCTAGGTAGAGTCTCAAAAATATCTCAGAGCTGTAGTTGGGAGCTCCAAGATCCGAAGGTCACTGGTTGCACAGGTGGCCTTGTGACAAAAAGTCCATTGAAGTGTGCCCGTATTTCTTCAGTGTTAGCCAATCATGTTAAGGCAGGGATCTTTAATGTTACAGTTTATTCCAATGGTCAGTTCTTTATTTTTGTGCAAAAAAATGAGACTACATACTCCCTGTCATCAGTATTTTATTGATCTTAAGTGTGAAGTTGGTGCTCATCAATATTGTAATTCAACTGGTAATGTAAATAGTCTTTGTCCTGTATACTTACCATCTATAAACAAAGCAAGTTGTGTGAGACAGTTAAATATTTCTATAGCTGGTAATGATTCAGAAGTTTGGACCCTGATAGGAGTGTTTGGGTCCAAATATCATATCCAGGTACAAGTTATTCCAAAACAGCAAGTTAATCATATAGGTTCAGTGGTTGTTAAGGAGGATCTGAAGCGCATGATGGTGACACACCCTGGTATGCCTTATGGAAAGTTACTTTAAATCTGCATGTTTCAAGTAAGTATAGCCAGCCTTCATTTACATCACTTTCACAGGGATGGAATTCCTGGATAGACAGTGCGATACCCAGATACCTGAGGCAGAAGCGAGAAATTGCTGCCAAGCTTCTAGGGGAGGTGGGTACCGGACTGGGAACTGTCAGTGCTTTGAGTACAGGTACTCTTGCCCAACATATTAGCAGTGTGAGTCACGAATTAGCCTCTTTGAACCAACCCTTGGCTGAGTCTCTTAATAAAATCATGGAGTTTAATTATGATGCTATAACTACTCTCCAATCTTGGTTTTAGGCTCAGGAATTAGATTTCCAAAGGGCTGTAGATGCAATGCATACGTTCTGATACAATGTAACCTGGGCATTGTGGAGGCAGCTGCAGATAGTAGTCCAAGGCATCCTTAGGGTAGGGTTTCAAGGAAGCCTTCCCACAGCGTTTTAAAACATGTTATTAAAAGATGTAACACCATTTGAAAGAGATTACCATATGTTGTGGAAAATGCTAAGTTTTGATTATGATCCCGACACTCATAAGGTCAGTACCTTTATTCTCACCATTGCTGATGTGGTAATGGAGTGGATATACCCTTTACTCCCTCTAGGCATGAATATCAATCATATTGTATCAATGCCCATAGATATACCAAATTGGGTAATAGAGGATTGGGGAGAATATTCTGGGATTTATCCATTTCCATATGTATGGGAGGTAAATATTAGATATGTGTGTCCCACCAAAATCTGCAGGGGGCCACACATATGCCTGAGTACAGCTGAGGGAAGATGCCATTACCATATGCAACCAAGAAATACATCTCAGTCGGAGTTGGTTATAATCAACAATCACTGTGTATGCATCAGGAGTACTTGTACCCAGTTTATTGTTAATTTCTTTTACTCTATTGTTAATGATCCTCACATTAATTTGTGCTTATGTTTTGTGCAATTTCTGGAGGGTTGTGACATTAAGTTAATTTCGGAGAAGTTGAATACCAGGGATATAAGGCTTGCTTATTATTTATATGACCATGTAGAGCCTGTGAATTTGGGAGCTAACCTGAGTGTATTAAGGCAATTGGTAAAGCATCCCGAATTAAAGCAACATATTCAGGAGCTTGTAAAGCAGGACCACAGCACAATGATAACGGTGCATCACTCCAACACTGAAATGGAGAAAATCCTGAAAAGAGTGCTCCAATCCTCTCAGTTTGCCCATTGGTGGGAATCTTTGTTTGCCAACCCTACAGAGATGAGTAATGCATAGTACATCTTATTGCATCCATTTGTTACTATCTTAATTGTTCAATTTGTAACCATTATAGCCATGATTGCAATAATTAGTTGGGTAAAGGTGAAAACCAGGAGTGTAGTTAATTTTAGTAGCTATGCGCCTCCTCCTGTGTAAATGTTAATGTGACAACTATGGCACCAACGTACCAGATTGCCAAGGAGGGGATATACTGGGGAAGGGCACCAGGCTTTTTTTTTTAATGTACTCCATTTTTATGCCCTCTTTAAGATGGCGGCCAGTCTCCTGGTCACCATCTCCTGTCAGAAAAGAATGGGAAAAAGAGGAAAGGCAGGAAAGAGAAAGGTGGGAAAATTGGGTCACATGACCCTAATCTGCCCAGTAACCAGAGGGTTCGGTTCATAAGGGGAGTTCACCCACATCTCAGGGCTCTCTGTGTGCATGTTATCAGTACAACCCAGCGGTGCTAGGGCGATAGCTAGCAGGCTGTTTGGCTTTGTAGGCCATCTGGGGCAGAAAACAGCCTGGTTGCTGACAGTCCTTTGTGGTGCAGCAATCCAGTTTTATAGCCATAAGGACTGCTAGCACAGGGTTTATTTGTTTTAGGTAGGAGTCTACAGCAGGGCCAGTCATACACACATGCATACATACCATCTCATCCTCTGGTCCACGCACAGCACACAGGACGGTGTGTCAAGTACAGAAGAAAGGAAGAAAGAAGACCAGAACAGAGAAGACCAGAACAGAGAAGACTGTCTACTTACCTGGGTCTCTGCAACTCCGTCCCGTCTCTGCTTGTTCCTTTTCCTCAGCCTGAAGACACTCACTTAGCTCTTTTCTCCAGACATCGAGACAGTGGTAGGACTATTTAAACCATTCCTATTTTGGGTTCTAACCCCAACCATGCTTCATTTGTGACAACCGGATTTTATGTTTGCTTTCTATGTTTAGTATTTTGTTAGATAAAGCAGTTGTCATTTCAGCCATTTCTATATGACTTTATTAGTACACGGTGATACAGATATGGTGCAGGTGTAGAAACTGTGTTCCAATTAGCAGGATCCAGTCCTGGTTGAACAAGTAGTGTGTCTGGAGAAAGTGAGTCTCCTTAAGGGTCTGGCAGAACCTAGCCCCAAATTGATCTTTGGTTTTGCTGGTAGCCTCTTGGCTAGTGATGTGACCAAGAGGATGAAAGACACCTAGCACCAGTTTACAGTCTGTCATTTCCTCTTCCATTCCTCACCGATGTTTTCCACATCTCTGATAGACTCTCTGAAGATTCCCCATAGTTCCCTACACCTAAGCCACAGCCAGCTGGAGATGGCTATTACCTGCGCGAAGGGACATGAATTGGAGCTGGAGTGAACATCTCGTTCATGATTAGTCAATGCCAGAGCACTGCATTGTACCTGTTATTGGAATTGATTCAGTCATCTCTTCTACACTCTTGCTGTCATTAGTGCACTGCAGACGTAGACTTGTCCAGAAGATTTTCCCACTTTCTTTCTTACATGTCCTGATACCAGAGGTTGGGGGTCGAGCATCATAACCGCTCAGACACTTGTAATGCAGTTCCTGACCCACAGCATACTCTGTCACCTTAGCTGTGGCATATTCCATGGGCATGGGCATCCCACAGTAACCTATGCAATCCAAAGGGAACCGACACTTAGTCAGGCACAATATTTATCTCACTGTGGCTCTTATCACATCAGTGAGATTTTCAATGCAACAACATTTTCCTGTGTGGAGAAAACCAGTGTCCCCCAGTTTTGGGGGTAAAATGTAGGGCTGGGCTTAGGGCAAGGCAAGTAAAGCGATTGCTTTGGACCCCATGCCTTTAGAGCCCTGTGCTGCCCAGCGCCCATATGCCTGGCTTCTCCCTTATTGCTCTGGCTGGGAGTTTCCTGGGCGTGCAGTGCAGCCGCTGCCAGCATGCCGCCTTGGGCCCTGCAA
This sequence comes from Rafetus swinhoei, assembly GCA_019425775.1. Classification (NCBI taxonomy): domain Eukaryota; kingdom Metazoa; phylum Chordata; order Testudines; family Trionychidae; genus Rafetus; species Rafetus swinhoei. Next base: position 340,388,686 of record CM033437.1, on the reverse strand, counting down.
ACTTTGGCCAAGCCCAGTAATATGAAAAAAGCCTTTTGATCACACATTAACAGCTGCTCCTAGCAAGTGGGTTTTGGATTTGCTATGTCTGAATCGAAGATGACCACATCTAAAACATAAACATTAAAGAGTGGATTTGGAAAACACTCAAGGTTGCCCTTTTTCTGCTCCCATGCAAGCCAACAGGAGAAATGTTACAGTAATTACATGACTGGTACCTGCTGTGTCAGACGGCACTATGGTGACTGGATTCTCAGGTGCTCTGTTCTGTGGTTTTCTTTCTGACGGCTGTGAAATAGCACTGGTGTCCTCTAAGGATGAGATTAAATGTAGTGGGATTATTTCTGTAAGAGTTACTTACTCTAGAATCACAAATGGAAAATCCCCATTTGATTGCCTAGGCCAGCCCCTGCCAGTAGAGGTACAGAGTGGTTCCTTACAGCACATAATCTGTCTCTACATATTTCCGAATATTCCATGTATGCCTGTTATGGGGTTCTTTCCCCTTTCTCTGAAGTATCAGGTCTGGCCCTTCTCAGACTGGTTACTGGACTAGATAGGCTGTTGGTCTGATCCAATCTGTCAATTCCATATGTTTTGACTATTTTAAAAAGTCACAGATGACAGAGCCCCTAGAGAGACTGCTCCATAGCTCAGTACACTATATCACAGTGCCAGGAAACTTTCCTCATATTTTGCCTATATTTTCCCATTCGTAGTTGGAAGGCAAAGATAATTTTCATTACTTGGCATGTTCATGTTTTGGTTAATGGCGCACCTGGATTTGATATAAAGAAACAGTATGCGGCACTCAGGTGACTTTGCTATACAAAGCCATGATTTACCCATTCTTCTACAAGGGAATTTCACCAGCCAAGTACAGGGAGAGTGTGTGGAATAGACATTCATCTACAAATTTGACACTGTACAAGCCCAGAGAAATAAAGACATTAACAGGATGTCACATAATAAAGCTAGTCTCCCCTGTCTTTAACACCTCATTTTTATATCAAAAGCTAAGTATGGGATACTTCCAGACTACCAGTCTCTGGTGAGACCACCATCGTCATTAGCACCGGTTCTACAATTGACAGGTAATTTTTTTAACCCTTCTTACTTTTTTATAAATTCTGGGTTCTTGTTATCCCTCTCAGGCTCATCTGAGGAAGAGGGTTTTGCCCATGAAAGTTCATGATATTATCTATATATATTTGTTAGTCTCTAAGGGTATGTCTAGACTACATGGCTCCGTCGATGGAGCCATGTAAACTAGTTTACCCTACATAGTCAATGAAGCAGGGATTTAAATAATCCCCCGCTTCATTAAAATAAAAATGGCTGCTGCGCTGTGCCAACAATCAGCTGATCTGGCAGAGCACGGCAGTCTAGACGTGGATCGGTTGACAAGAGAAGCCTTTGTCGACTGCTCCTGTAAACCTCGTTTAAAGGCTAATATGGTTTTGGGATGTATTAAGCGAGGTATTTACAGTAGACATAAGGAGGTGTTAGTGCCATCATATAAGGCATTGGTGAGACCTCATTTGGAATACTGTGTGCAGTTCTGGTCTCCCATGTTTAAGAAGGATGAATTCAAACTGGAACAGGTACAAAGAAGGGCCACTAGGATGATCCGAGGAATGGAAAACCTGTCTTATGAAAGGAGACTCAAGGAACTTGGCTTGTTTACCTTAACCAAAAGAAGGCTGAGGGGAGATATGATTGCTCTCTTTAAATATATTAGAGGGATAAATGCCAGGGAGGGAGAGGAATTATTTAAGCTCAATACCAATGTGGACACAAGAACAAATGGATATAAGCTGGCTATTAGGAAGTTTAGACTAGAAATTAGGCGAAGGTTTCTAACCATCAGAGAAGTGAAGTTCTGGAACAGCCTTCCAAGAGAAGTAGTGAGGGCAAAAGACCTATCTGGCTTCAAGATTAAGCAAGATGGGTTTATGAAGGGGATGGTTTGATGAGATAACATGATCTTGGCAATTAATTGACCTTTCACTATTAGTGATAAATAGGCCAATGGTGGGAAGATAGGAATTACTATAGAGAACTTTTTTTCTGGGTGTCTGGTTGGTGAGTCTTGCCCACATGCTCAGGGTTCTTCTGATCGCCATATTTGGGGTTGGGAAGGAATTTTCCTCCAAGGTAGATTGGCAGAGGCCCTGGAGGTTTTTCACCTTCCTTTGTAGCATGGAGCCCGGGTCACTTGTGGGTGGATTCTCTGCATCTTGGGGTCTTTTAACCATCATTTGAGGACTTCAATATCTGAGATATAGGTGAGAGGATTATTCTAGCAGTGGGTGGGTGAGATTCTGTGGCCTGCATTGTTCAGGGTGTCAGACTAGATGATCATAATGGTCCCTTCTGACCTTAAGGTCTATGAGTCTAACGAGGCATAAGGGAGTGGTCTACAAAGGCTTCCCTTGTTGACTGATCTGTGTCTAGACTGCCACGCTGTGCCGGATCAGCTGATTGTCGGCACAGTGCGGCGGCCATTTTTATTTTAATGAAGCGGGGGATTATTTAAATCCCCATTTCATTGACTATGTTGGGTAAACTAATTTACATGGCTCCATCGATGGAGCCATGTAGTCTAGACATACCCTAAGGTGCCACAGGACTACTTGTTAAAGTTACAGACTCACACGGCTACCCCCTCTGAGATTTATCAGATATGACATCTCTAAATCCCTGCCTCACCACAAGTACAGCATAACAGGACAAATTCCATGCTGGTGTATCTCACTGGAGATAAGTCATTGGAGAGTCCTCCATACCCACACTAGAGCCGTATGTGGCTGAGCACACATGATTGCCTCCACTATCCATTCTAACCACTGTCTATAAATGTACATAACAACAACCAGAGATCACAACTAAGCATCACACATGTTTGTGAAGCTTAGGGCTCCTAGCAAAGAAGACCGGAACCATGGGTGTGTCCAAAACAAACACCGTGACTAATACAAGTGCCTTTCAGCAGATCAGATTGAAATAGCAAAATCTAATACACATTGAAGAGTGGGGTTGTTTCGAATAGCTTTAATGGCTGCATCAGGTCAGAGGGAGTTTGCTCTTTGTTGAAGAATGATTCCAGTTATGGCAACAGGGTATTGAAGGGAGACATGACAAGGAAACTTTCTCTTGTCACCTCATTGCCAGTGGTCCCACGGAACTAGCAAAATGAACATCCAAAGCTCTACTAAGTGGGGCAGGAGACATGAAAGTTCTACTGTGTTCAGAAGAGACTAAACTCCAGAGGCAACAGTGAAAGTTGTGAGAAGGACATGAGCAAATAGCCAGTCCTTTCCTCATGGATCAAACTGTTTTGGGCAGCCAGTGAGGTCTGTGTTGGATTTGTATGTTTTTAGGTGCACTAGCTCCTAAGAGAAGGAACCACGTCTTTCTATGTGATTCTTAGAGGACTGTGTTTACTGTCAGCCCTCAGCAAATAATAAATGAGTAGATTCCACCATCAGGAAATTTCCCCTGATAGCCTGCATGTTGATTCTAGAACTAGGCATGAGCGACAGCACCACTTCAGAATCAGATGGTTAGCATCATATAAACACCTATGTAAATAAAGAGAAGTTTGGATTGATATTCAGATCCATATTTTTCCAAAGTTCAGAGCTTGGGTTTTGCTCTGGGCCCATCCCTGTTTTGTTCCTGACAGAAGCTTTGGCCTCTAACAGGTACCATATGTCTTTCACTTTGTAAGCTGTGTGTTTCCACTCCTTTTCTTCACTCAGCTTGCAATGTGACTCTAAATTGGTCAGTTTCTGATTAAAATCTGTTTTACTTTCTTTTTCTAATGCATTAGCTCAACAGGGTGGTGTTTCTAGCTCTGCCATAATGTTTTTAAATAGTAATAATAAACTAAACTCTTTATTTTAATTTCATTGTACACACTTCTATGTATATTAGATGTATCTTCAGAAAGAGTCAATATCTGAGTGGCAGGTGTGCATGAGAGAAGTAGGAACACAAAACATCATTCATTACTGCCATGTTGTGCTGCTTCTAGAGTAGCACAATTAATTGAATATTGACTGCCCATATAAGAGAGGTGCTCAGACCTAGCAGGAGGGAAGGTAACTACTTACGTTTACATACAGCAGTTGTCGTGGTCCAGCCAATGAGCCCAGAATCATTTTTACAGACAATAAGACCAGACACTCCAACTATCCTTTGATAGCCAGGTTTGCACATATATCGCGCCTTGCTGCCCACCATGACCTTGTCAATGGTAATCTCAGCAAACTCAATGTAGTCTGGGGCACGGCACTTCCCTGCAAAGAGAAAGCGGGTCTGTTAGTACATGGCTGGAGGGCTTTGAATCACTTTGGTTTTAGACAGGCTGGGAGCAAAGATGTCCATATGGTTATGTCATTAAAGTAGTTCCACTACTGCAAATGGGGGAGTACATGTTTGAATGCCTCTCCCATTCCAGTGCATTGTTCCAAGACCTGCTATATCATAGTTGTTTTGGACGCTGAAAGATTCACTGATAATGGAAGACCATGCGCAGAGGTAGACTAATGACCTGGGGCTTGATCTTTTTGACAATCACCCTGATGTAAATCAGGAGCACCATACAAAGTAATGGAATTATAAAGAAGGAAAATGTGGGTGGAGAGGGGTTTAAAAGGATTAACTTCAGTGACCATGGGAGATGAAATCCCAGCCCAGATAGAAAGCAGCCCTGGACTAATCCGGTCCAAGATGCCAATAAAACAGGGCTTTCTTTTAGATAATTACATCTTCAGGTTATAAGAAATGATGATAAAACTCCTGGATGGATGGATAATGAGAGCCAGAATATCTGTTTCAGGTTAGTGGGGACTTAGCCCACCAGGTAGCTCCTCTAGATCAGGTTCTACCAACCATGGGTTTCAATCCAAATTTTTCAGAGGTGTCAATGAGTCTCAGGGCATAGCTCCCCACTCCAGACATTAGGACCTGGTACATGGGTTGCACCACTACTCAGTTTGGCTCAGCCCCCAACTCATCATGATCCTGGAAGGCCAGCTGGGCCAACCTGAGGCACGTGCCAGGATGCCACACAACTCATACATATTTAGCTCAGCTAGGGGATAGTGGCACAGCTGAGTGGCTCAACCCCGGAGCAGGAAGCCAAACCCAGACAACCCCAAAAATTCTGTGGGGTATGCTCATCAAGTGAGTTACTAGCAGAACACTAGTGGCATGCAAGTGGAGATAGGGAGGTAGGTCCTGAACCTGGAGACAAATGAGAGTGGTAACTTAAAGTGCTGTTTAACCCATCCCACTGAGTCAAAGGGCACATGAGGGTCACAGCTGGGCATCACTGTCCAACCCAGCCTACTGAGTCCAGAGACATAAGGGGGTCAGTTTGTGAATGCTGATTAACCGGTCCTCTCAGACATGCTCTGTTAGAATGTGTGAATGTGTGCTCATCTGATTCTATGGTGGGAAGAACCCAGCTCTGGGAGAAGTAGAAAATGGGGCTCCATATGAGAACACAAGTGAGATAAGCAACATGTTGATAGAATTATTGATCTCTTCCCCTCAGAAACGTAACCCTAATAAATGAACATACTCCACAGTACTAGACCCATCTAGTAACACAGAGAGAGCAGAGCAAGTGGGCCCCAGGTCAGGGAGTCCAGGAAAGCGACACCAGCCACTAGGTAGGGGGGATACGCAAGACAGAAGGAGGGAATCCCCACCCACCTATATGCCTGGCCACCAGTGACCCCAACAACACTCAGTGCAAGGAACCCAATCACAGGGCTGTGCTAGGTCTCTTCGCTGCCCCAAAGGTTGATAGGATGTATCACTCCCGTTTTAGGGAGACACATTGAAAATCCTGCTTTTAAGAAGAGGTCTCAAGGTCCTGAGAGGTTCTTTGCTTACTGTGCTCTGCAGACTCAATTGTGCCCACTCTTCCATAAACACAGAGGAGCTCATGGCAATAGAATCAGGACTGTTTGGCTGTGTAGTAAATATGGGAGGATTTGGGGTTCCATGGAGGAAATGGGCATCTCTTTTGGGTGCAAATTGTGTATCTTATTTCGATTTTATTTTGAAATAGGCTATTTCGGAATTTGGCACGTCTACTGTAGTTTAGCGAATATAAACCGCACCCGTGTATAACATGCACCCATGTATAACCGACGGTTTTTCTTTTTTGTGTAAAAGAACCCTTAGATTACCCACGGACGTGTATAGCCCACGGGTCCTGCATTCATCCACTCACCGCATTCACCACACTCACCCCCAGACCCCGCGCAGCTGCAGCAAGGCACAACGCACCCTCCTCCGGGCGCGGGAATGGAGAGACCCTAGGCCCCGTGAGTAAAAATAAACGTGTATACCCTGCGGACATGTATACCCCACCGGTATACATTTGACAGAGATTGTTTATTAGGATTCAGACAGAGGGTAACATCCACTCAAGGCAGGAAAGTTGCCCCAATCTGTCCTTCAATTCAGAGTCAGAATTCTAAAAAAGGAACATCCAGGACACTTCCAACACATACCCATGAGACAGTGTGGGATGACTTGCTTGCTGAGAAACACTGTGTGAAAACGGTTACAACAGTCACTAAGCAAAGTGATAAAAAATGAGGCAATTCACAGTTATGTCCCAATGCACTGAACAGCAACCAACCAACTACAGCTTTTAGCAGGGATGGGCAAAAGGGCCTCTGTGGGCCACATCCAGCCCACCAAGTGGGTTGAGCCGGCCTGCGGAAGCCCTGACACTCCCCCACGCCCATGCACAAAGTTTCCTCTGCCTTGCCAGGAGCATGTGACGTTTAGAAGCACCACATGCTCCTGGAAAGGCTGGAGAAGACTTCGTGCACTCCCCCGCCCCCAAGCCCTGATTGGTCTGGGAGCAGAATGGGGAGTGTGCAGTTTCCTCCCACTGCCAGGGGCATGGGCACCTAGGGGGAACCTTTGGGGGGGAAGGGATAAAGACTTCATACACTCCCCCACCCTCAGAGCAATCATGGTCTGTGGGTGGGGAAGCAGGGAAGTATCCTGGCCCCGCCCCTTCTGCTTGAGGCCCTGCCCCTTCTGGTGCAGCCTGGGGCCACATAAAAAATTTCTGAAGTGGCCCCCAGCAAAAAATTATTGCCCACTTTGGCTTATAACGAGAAAGTGAAGGTTGCAAACCTAAAAACAATTCATCCAGAAAATAAAGACTGTTATGACCACTGCAAATGACATCTAAATATAATTCTCAATCACTAGGATTAATTAAGAATGGGTAATTATAATGCCACTAAGAAGACAGGATCAGGCTTCGCTGTAGACCCAGTGTTAGACGAATGCATTCCCAAATGAAGTTCTGGAATCATTTGCCCCAGTTCCCTGAATCTTGGGAAACTCAGGATTCTGGATTTGGAGGGCTCTCTTAATATGGGGTGCTGTGCTAGGAAGAGCTAGTGATTAATCCATGAGGGAGTAGTTTGTAGGCAGAGGGCGTTTGATAGATGCAGGAAGAGAAAGAAAAGACAAATGTGGTTTGTGGCTATTTATCTATAACACTCATCACAGGTTGCTCTGATGAGGCTTCTCTATTCACCACCTCCTCCCATTTGCTATGATAAGAAACAATCCCTCCAGTGGACAAAGGGCCTCAAACTCCAGAGAGCCCTCTGTCTTTAATTCTTCTTGCCTTTAACCCCTGACTCCCAAGATGACATCTCTATGTAGATAATCATGGCCTTGCTGGTATTACCTCCAGCCATGGACACCAGTGATTTCTAAACCCAGTGCTATAATGCTATTTCCATGTTCTTTTCTTTTTTTTTTTTACTCTTACTTTTTTTTTACTCACCTACTGTTTGTCTTGCTTTGTTTTCCTCCCCTCCCCGCCTGTACTCTTCCACTTTAGTGAAAGCAGAGGGCGAGTGACCACACAGGAAGAAAAGGAGGAAGAAGACACAGACATCCATTGAGCACAAAGGATCTGAGCTGTTTTAATGTCTTCAATCCACCTACTTCTCTACGCTGTTAAAGGATTTGACTTGTACAATATAGCAGCAGATTGTGGCTTCTAGAGGAGCTGTTGTACCCGAAATAGTTAACCGCATGCTTTACCACAGACTGTCAGGGTGATTAAAATTAAAGAGTTATCAGATTAGAGATATTTCATGAGCATGTACTCTCACTTTCCCTTAAAGGTGAAAGCACATTTCCCTCAAGACTTCAGATGCCTCTTTAAAGCAGCTGATAGATCTGAATCTCACCCATCAGCATTCCAACTGACATCTCTTTAAGTTCTTCTTAAGAAAAACTCACAACGTTTAACCTACTCATTGTAAAGGGCAACTGCTCATTTATCTGGCAAGCCGGTGAGATGCCTGGGGTTCTGCTGAGCGGCTGTGCACAACAGTGCACCAAAAAAAGACACTTGTACATGATTGTGGACATCACTGCTGCCCACACTGCCACTGAGACCCGTAGTGCGGGTGTCATCTTCAACTTGGCCCTCTCTCTGGCTCCTCACAGCCAGGCTGTGTCCAGATCTTGCAAAGTCTTCCTGTATAACATCTCTAGGATCCAACCTTTCTTCTCCATACACGCAGCTAAAACTTTCATTTAGACTCAGCATTTCACATCATCCTTTCTTGTGGCCTTGACATGTAATCTTGCCCCACTCACATCCATTCAAGGATCTTTTTCCATGCAAGGATCTTTTTCCTAGCCCATCCCTTTGACCATGTCACCCCTTTCGTTGCTTATTTCCACCATCTCGTTCTTCTCAATTGAAAAGACATAAATTCTTTATCTTCACTTTCATGGCCCTTCATGAATTAGCCCCATGCTACCTCTCATCTGAAAAAGAACATAGGACAAGCCATTTCAGGTCAGACCAATGGTCCATCTAACCCAGTATCTTGTCTTTTGGCAGTGGTCATTGTCAGATGTTGCAGAGAGAGAATTAACAGAAGACTTTTGAGTAATCCATCCCCTGTTGTCCCGTATCATCTTCTGGCAGTTGGAGATTTATGGACACCTGGAGCATGGAGTTGTAGCCCCAATCATCTTGGCTAATAGCTAAGGGAGGGAGCTATCCTTCATGAGCTTATCTAATTCTTTTAAAAAACCCAATTATACCTTTGGCCTTTACAACATCTGATGGAAATTAGTTCCACGGGCTGACTGGGTGTTGTGCAAACAAATACTTCCTTTGGTTTGTTTTAAACCTGCGGCCTGTTAATTTCATCAGGTGATCCTTAGTTCTTGTGTTATGTGAAGTAAGTATAAACTTATTTAACCACTTTCTCCATACTACTCCTGATTTTATAGACCACTATCATGTCCGCTGTTCTTCATCTTGTTTCTAATCTGAACAGTTCCAGTCTTTTTAATCTTCCCTAATATGGAAGTTGTTCCATATCCCTAATTTTTGTTGCTGATCTCTCTGCACCTTTTCAAATTCTAATATATCTTCTTTGAGACAGGTCTACAAGAACTGCACACAGTATTCAATATGTGAATGTGCTGTGCATTTATATAGCGGTATTTTGAAATTATCTGTTTTATTTGACTTCCACTGCACACTAAGTGTGTGTTTTTGGAGAATTATCCATGATGAGTCTAAATCTTTCTTGAGTGGTGAAAGTCAGTTTGGACCTGATCATTTTGTATGTACAGCTGGGATTATGTTTTCTAATGTGCATTACTTTGCATTTATCAATATTGAACTTCATCTGCCATTTTGTTGTTTACTCACCCAGTTTCTGTGAGATCCCTTTGTAACTTTTCACAGTCAGCTTTGTACTTAACTATTTTGAATAATTTTGTATTGCCTGTATATTTTGCCACCTCACTTTTCTCCCCCTATTTCAGATAATTTATGAATATGTTGAACAGCACTGGTCTCAGAAAACATCCTTACTAGACCCTGTTACTTACCTCTCATGAAAATTAATCATTTATTCCTACCGTTTGTTTCCTATCTTTTAATACTAATTATTAATCCATGAAAAGACTTTCCCTCTTATCCACTGATTGTTTAGGTTGCATAAGAACCTTTGGTGAGAGACCTTGTCAAAGGCTTTGTGAAAGTCTATGTACTCTGTATCAATTGGATCACCCTATCCCACATGCTTGTTGAATTCTAATAGATTGGAGAAACATGCTTTCCCTTTACAAAAGCCATGATGATTCTTCCCCCAACATATTCTGATTATCTACATGTTTGATAATTCTGTTCTTTATTGTAAATTTCAACCAACTTGCTTGTCACAATATTAGCTACCCGCCAGTCATCTAGTTATAGTACAGAGGCTGATTTGAATGCTAGGTTACATACCACAGTTAGCAATTCTGCTATTAGTAAAGAGAGCTTTGAAAAAATACTTGTTTCCAATACTGCCTTAGAGCTAATGCTTAAATATGAGGAATGGTAGAGGCGATTACCTCTTAATGATAATGATATCTCAGTTTCACAGGGCCGCTAATCCAAATCCCAAATGAATCTCAAAGTGGTTTGCTAATGTTGCTGATTTGTACAAACCACATCTACATGTCTCCTATTATGTAGCTATTTACCTAATATATTTATTTTCTCAATTCCTTGGATGAAATGTATAAGTAGTAAAGTTATGTAAAGTGACACTAACAACTGATTGGGAGAGGAAGTGAAGATTAACTCAAATTGGATTTAGAAGCGACATTTAGGGCTGGTCTACATTGTGAGTTTAGGTCGAACTTAGTTGCATTAGGTCAATTTTCTAAACAGTGAGTCCACACTACTAAACCTGTTTCATTGACTTTAAGGGCCATTAAAATTGATTTCTGTATTCCTGCTTTCACGAGGAGTAACTGCAAAATTCTATCTTGCATAGTTGACTTTCTGGTAGTGCAGATGCAGTGCTGTGAAAGTTGACCTTCTTGGCCTCTGGGAGATGTCCCACAGTGCCCCACATTGATCATTCTGGCCATGACTTTCAACTCTACTGCTCTCCAGATGAACAGGAAAAAGCCCTGGGAAAATGTGAATTTCATTTCCTGTGTGGCCAGCATGGTGAGCAGACCTCAGAGCAGGCAGCACACCTGAGCAGCTATGAGTTCCATAAATTCAAGTTCCATGTGCTCCATAATTTCCCAGAGTGGCAGATGAGCACCAGCATGGAACATGCAGGAGATCCTGGACCTCATTGCTGTGCGGGGAGAGGAATCTGTTCTCACAGAACTAAGAGCCAGCAAAAGCAATGCAGATACCTATGCCAAGATTGCAAGGGGCATGGAGGAGAAAGGATGCACCAAGGATACCCAGCAGTGTCGCGTGAAAATAAATGAGGCAGTCATACCAAAAGACAAAGGAGACAAACGGATGTTCTGGGGCAACACAACAAACATGTCGCTTCTACAAGCAGCTGCATGCGATCCTTGGGGTGGACCCAACCAGCTTTCCTAGCCAGTCCATGGATTCTTCCCATGACATTCAGGACGCCTTGGGCAGCAGCATGGAGGACAACATGGTGGAGGAGGAAGAGCGAGCTGGGCCACTGAGGTCACTACGAGCCAAGAACTTTTTATAACTTTGGAGAAAATCCCCTTCCCAGGACATCTCACAATTGGACATGATCCTAGGAAGGGCACTTTTGGTGAGTTCATATTCTTTATTTTGCTAACCATGGGTTAAGGCAATCAGGTGTGATCTGTGGTGGCCACTGTGTCTACACTGCAAAGGATCCATGGAACAATTAGTTATCATGTCTGGAGACGGAGCAGGAATCCTCCCTGCACCTCTCCATAAATCTCTCATAGAGGAACTCTTTAATCCTTCTCACAAGGTTTCTGTGGAGGCCGGCCTTATTCTGTCCCCCATGGGAGAGCACCTTGCCTTGCCTTGCCTTGCCATGCCAAGCTAAGCTAGCAGTGCAGGGGAGGGATAGCTCAGTGGTTTGAGTATTGGCCTGCTAAACCCAGGGTTGTGAGTTCAATCCCTGAGGGGGCCATTTAGGGTTCTGGGGCAAATCTGTCAGGGATGGTACTTGGTCCTGCTGTGAGGGGAGGGGACTAGACTCAATGACCTCTCAAGATCCTTTCTAGCTCTATGAGATGGTATATCTCCCTTTAAAAAACAAAGCAGGAAGTGGTCTGGCATCATTGCAGCATAAAGTCTAGGTTTCTGGCCACATTCAGTCAGCATCTGCTCTCTATCACTCTGTGTGATTTGGAGAAGATTGATATTGTGTGTGGCAACCTGAATGAAGCAGGGGAAGCTGTTATCTGATCTCTCTGCAGAAAATCTGTTTGCTCATCCCCAATGAAGTATGGCTTGAGACCCTGTGCTGCCATGCCACTGTGCCCAGATCCCCAATCCCTCATGGCTCTCTCCTGCAACAAGGGAAAGTTGCAAAGTTGCACACTCCGAGCAAATGGGAGGTGCTGAACACACAGGCACCACATGAGTCCTTGCCTTTCTGTGCTGCCATCCCCAGGCCCTCTGCCCCCTCCTATCCACAGGCTGGTGCCCTGGCCTTTCCCTTACCATGCTTGTCACTCAACCAAGTCCAGTTCCCCACCCCACCCCACAGAACTCTGAGGTATACCTGCTGCAAAGTGACCACTTAAAAGAATAACTGTGGCCTTGTACATAATACATCCCTATTGTTTTTAGACAGACTTAATTTTATTCTAACAGATTAGGTTTTACACTCAACAATGTATATCCTGTAAAGTCTGCCCCACACGTTTCATTTCATTGCAATACGAACAGAAGTCAGCTTGCTGCGCACTCCTCCAACCCCACCAGCTGCCCACCTGGCACAAATCCACAGGCAAAAACGGACTAGGGAAGAGATATTCGAGGAGCAAATGCAATCTGCCAATTTGGACAGGGAGCACGTAAGTGAGTGGAAGTATACACTGCTGGAAGAGATGTGAGCAGAGCATCAGGAAAGGAGAGCATGGAGGAAACAGGAAGTGAAACACCAGGAGAGTGTGTTGTTGTCCATGGTGGATGTGATGGACCACATGTTGGCATTCCAGGACTCCTTCCTGGACAGGCACCTTCTCCAACTCCTGAGGGCCAACATTCCCTCCTCACCAAGTTCCATAGCCTCCTCTGACAGGGGCTCTAGAATGAAGGGGGTTGAAAGTCAAGGGCAGCCTCACCTTCAATCCCCAGGGATGCATCTTGGACCAAAAGGCTGTCCTCAAAATTGTTAGCACCCCTCCCTCTGAAGCTCCTGCCCTGGGCTCCTTTTCTGCCATTGCTCTGTGTTCCCTTAATGAACTGCTACAGGCAAGCACCATGAATACAGGGACACCTCGTTAAGAGCAACATGCATCACTCTTAAAATTGACCATTCATAAAACTGTCTTTCAAAGCACCTCTAATTAGCATTGTCCCGCATAGTGCTCTCCTTATTGCCCTGGTGTTTGGCTGTTCAAAATCCCTGGCTTGGCACTGGGCCTTGGCATTCCACCCAGATAGATACATTTCTTCCTTGCTCTCACAAATATTATGGAGCACACAGCTGGCTGCCACCACTGTGGGAATGTTGCTTTTGCTGAGATCTAACCTAGTTAGCAGATTAAGGAACCTTCCCTTTAAATGCCCAAAAGCACCTTTTACCCCCATTCTGCACTTGCTCAGCCTGTAACTGAATTGCTCCTTGCTATGGTCCAGGCTGTCTGTGAACAGCTTCATGAGTCACTGGAGCAAGAGATAGGCCAGGTCGCCATGGATCACTATTGGCATTTCAACATCTCTGATTGTCATTTTCTTGTCAGGGAAAAAGTTCCAGCTTGTAGCTCTCCAAACAGGCAGAAATCCTAAAGAGGCGTGTGTCATGCATCTTTCCCAACCATCCCATTGATATCAGTGAAATGGCCCTTGTGATCCACCAGCCCCTGCAGGACCATTGAGAAGTACCCCTTGTGGTTTATGTCCTCCTTCGCAAGGTGGTCAGGTGCCAAGATGGGAATGTGTGTTCCATCTATCACCCCACTACAGTGAGGGAACCCCAGATCGGCAAATGTCCTCCACATTCCCCAGTGTCACTGTCCTCTATAGTAGAAGGGTATTGATTGTCTTGGCTAGTTGGATCACAACGGTGCCTACTGTAGATTTCCCCACTGCAAATTGCTTCCCAGCTGATTGGTAACTCTCTGGCACTGCAAGCTTCCACAGGGCTACTGTCACTCCCCCGCTGTCAGAAAGGGTCTCATGCTGATATTCATGCACTGCAGAGCAGGGGAAAGCAATTTACAAAGTTCCATGAAAGTGGCCTTATGCGTGCAAAAGTTTTGCAGCCGCTGCTGGTCACCCCATACCTGCATAACAATGTGGTCTCACCAGTCTGTGCTTGTCCCACAGCACCAGAACCAGCATTCCACTGTGTGTAGAGGATTGAATATTGGCAGCATTTGCAATTCGCTCAACTCAAGTGCTTCACAGAAGAATATGTTCATGGCCTCCTGAGATTCTTCCTCATTCTGGCAGACCTTGGCTATGCTCTGGACATACTCCAGCATTAGGCCCACCAAGGTTAACATCTGCATCATAAAGCTTTGATGCTGAACAAGATCCATGATGGGTTCCATGCTTCCATAGACTGTTTGCCATTGCAGGGGTGGGGAGGGAGGAAATGAGTATATTATGGGCTGCTGATGACATGTACCCAGAACCACCTGCTGCACAAGCTTGTTCCCAACATGCACTGGGAGCACAACCCGGAATGCAAAGAGGCCCAGGCACCATGAGATAGCTCTCCATAGCTTCGCTCTCAGTCAATGATAGTTACCATACTGGGATATGCTACTTTGAACATGTTGAATTCTTGTGCACAGTGGGGACACACGCTTTTCACTTTACAAAATCGGGTGCTAAAAAATTGACCATAATAAATTTGACCTTATCTCATGGTGTAGACATTGAAGCTAACTTCTCTGTTCTTGCATATGTGCTATGGGATTTTTAATAGTCAAAACCACCATTTTATATTTTACTAGAAGATTTACCCAGCGTTGTTTGGGTCCTTAACTCAATTAATTTTTTTTTCTTCATTTCAATCATTGCTCTGGGGTGGAGCTGGGGAGGAGAAGTTCAGTATACAGGTTTCCCTGGAGAGAGAGGACTACCCCCACCCTCTCACCGCAGCAGTTTGGGATCAGGTGAGAAGCACCTCTCCATGGCTGCTGCAGCTCCAGTGGGCACAGCTGAGGGAGGGGTGCATGTCCTCCAGCTGGGTCAGTTCCAGGTTCTTCTGCCCCCTGCATTCCCCAGCCAGAGCTAGCAATACAGCAGACCGTGCACTTTTCCCTGGCTCCCTGATGAAGGGGAACAGCCAGCACTGTTACCATACATATCCACCCTCCCTGAAGGCTGTCTGGGGAGTGGGAGGCTCGGGGCAAGGGCAGTCCTGGACTGGGGGAGGGTAGGGTGCTTCCCCAGCCAGCCCTTTTCACCTACCTGGTGATTCTGTTTCTTTTCCATACAGCTTTTATGCATCCCCGCATGTGAGAAGGGGAATGCCCCTCTCACACCCAACCAAACCCTGACCTTGATTTATGTTATGATAAGTTGAAGCTGCCTACCAAATTTGTTGGCCCTAGCTCTTACCGTTTAGGAAGAGTTATTGAACAAACGGATGGACAGACAGACAGAATTACTCGCTTGCTCACAGACAACAAACTCTCTCAGCTATATAATAGATTCAAAAGATGTTAACTTCGATAACTCATTGTCTGCAAAAAACATGATGCTGTCTAAGAGAAGAGAGATATCTCAATACCAACATCACTTCCTTAAGCACTTAGTTCTTCCCCAGAAGTTTCCCACCCAAGTAGACTACTGAGATTTCCCAAAACATATTAGTTGTTGAAATCTAATAAAATCATGGCTTTAGAGAATTGGCTGGCAACCTGCAGCCCACGGGCTGCATCCGTCCCCCTGGGGTTCCACCTGTGGCCCGCAGACTCTCTGTCTGCCCCCCTCCTTTGCACACCTCTCACACACTGGGGCACTGGCGCCCTGCACTTCCTACTCCTTCCCCTCCCTCCCAGCACTGTTGGAGCACCACAAATCTGCTGATTCCTGCTCTGTCCATGCTCTTCCCCCTCCCTCCCAGAGCTGGAACACCGCAAGTCAGCTGTTTATGGCTGATCAAGCTCTGGGAGGGAGGGGAAGGAACAGGGATGGAGCAGTAATCAGGTAATTCATGCCGCTCCGAAAGTGCTGGGAGGGAGAAGGAGGAGGAATAGGAAATGTGGGCAGGGCCGGCCCACAACATTTTGGCACCTAAGGCAGGGAGCTCAAATGATGCCCCCACGCCACCTTTTCTCTTGCCTGCCTGTTATGTCTCTTGTGCCCTCCTTCCTCCAGCACAGCACTCCACCATCTCTGTGCATCTAGAGCAGAGAGAATACATATGCACCAGCAGCAGACACAATTTTCTACACTCTGGGTCCTAGTGGTGCCCTCCCACAGTCTGGCACCTGAGGAGGCCGCCTCAGTTCACCTCATGGTAAGGCCAGCCCTGAATGCGGGGCTCCAGTGTCCCAGTGTGTGAGAGGTGCGTGGGAAAAGGGGACAGAGAGGGGGTATATGCATCACAGGTGGGGGCCATTAATTGCCCACCACTGGTCATGCAGACCAGTCAAGATTAAGGAGGGCCATGCATGCAGCCCATTCACTGTTCTTGGTTGCCCATCACTGCTTCAGAGTGTTTTTTGCATGGCTACTTGTTAATTGCATGGCTACTTCACACCAATATTTGAGTTAAGGACTGGTTTGATGTAGGAATCCAGACAGAAAGTCATTTATTTTTTACCAAAATAAGTGACAGGGGAAATTTGATGAGAGTATTTGGAATACTAGAAAGACACAGCATAGTGAGTCAGATGTCATGGTAATCCGAACTCACAATATCCTTGGGGGCAGGGGGGAGGGGAACAACAAGGTTGTTACACTAGATATGACATGGTACTGTGCAGAATATAAAACTGCAACATACAGAATAGGATATTTTCCCCTAAGTACAAGGATGACATGG
Source organism: Rafetus swinhoei (assembly GCA_019425775.1). Taxonomy (NCBI): domain Eukaryota; kingdom Metazoa; phylum Chordata; order Testudines; family Trionychidae; genus Rafetus; species Rafetus swinhoei. The sequence goes on along the minus strand of CM033437.1, from coordinate 340,371,662 downwards.
AAGGGAACAGCAGCCTGGTACCGCTGAAGACTTAGGCAGAAATTGTTGGAGAAAATACAGCAGACAGAGGTGCTGGAGTGAAATGGTAACTATTGTGTTCTGGCTTTGAAAACTTTTCCTACTATTGTTGATCTAAAATTAAAAAAGGATATCTGTGCTATCTTTGTAACATTTCCTCCCTGAATTTGTTTCATTTTATTAATGTCATTTGTTATTTATACTGGTAAACTAGAGATGGATCTAGGCTGTGAAGTTTGGGTCCAGTTCTAAAGTTCCCTGAAGTTAGGGAGCATTTGTATCTGGGGTTTTGGACCATGTGTGTTGTAAACATATGTAATACTTAACAAAATCTTGTAAGAAGACAAGATCCTTTCCTTAATGAGCTTACAACCTAACTGATACAAATGAAACACAAATGAGAAAATCATCATAGGTGTGGTGAGCAGCACCAGAAAGGAGATCAGCTAGGAGGAAACTACTATTCATTGTCGGTGTTGTGATAGCACTCAGATGCCCCATACACATACCAGGACCCCATTGTGCTAGGTGCTGCACACATACAGAACAAAAAAGATAGTTCCAGGCCCAAAGAGCTTGCTGTCTAATTAATCATCATACATTAACGCAGAATCATAGACTCATACCACCATAGGGTTAGAAGGGATCACAAGGGACATCTAGTCTGACTCCCTGCTAAGATACAGGATTTGTTGTGTCTTAGCCATCCAAGACAGAGGGCTATCCAGCCTCCTTTTGAAAACCTCCCATGAAGGAGAGTCCCATAACTTCCCTAGGCAGTTTGTTCTATTGTCCTACTGTTCTTACTATTAGGGAATTTCTCCTGAGATTTGATCTTAATCTGTTATTCTGTGGTTTGTACCCATTGCCTCTTGTCTTGCCCTCTGTGGAAAGGGAGAACAATTTTCCTCCATCTTTTTCTATGGCAGCCTTTCACGTATTTGAAGACGGCAATCGTGTCCCCCCTTAAACTCCCCTTTTGCAAACTAAACATACCCAGTTCTTTCAACCTTTGCTCGTACGTCTGCATTCCAACCCCTTTGATCATGTTTGTCACTCGCCTCTGGATCCTTTCCAGTTTCTCTACGTTTTTTCTATGTCGCAGTGACCAAACCTGGACACAGTTCTCATGCTGGGACCTAACTAGTGCTGAGTAGAAGGGTACTCTCAAAATACTCCATTTGCCTTTTTTTGGCCACAAGCTCGCATTGCTGATTCATTTTGAGGTTCGGATTCTCCACAATTCCCAGATCCTCCTCAGCAGTGCAGTTGTCAAGTCAGTTACCCCCCATTCTGTAGCTGAGTATTTTGGTTTCTCTTTCCTAGATGTAGCACTTTACCTTTGCCTGTGATGAATTTCATTCTGTTAGCTATAGCCCAGTGCACCAATTTATCAAGATCCCTTTGAATTTTATGAATGTTAATATATTCTATGGATGTGTGGATTGTACCTAGAAAGAACTAAAACCAAAAAGTGAGAATTTAATTTAGAGTGCAAGGTCTCAAAAATGTTTATGCAAAGTATCCATCTGTAATTGTATTTTTCTACAATGTCCATCATCATAGTAACTGGATGCTACATGAAATGTTAAATCATCAAGCACATACGCAAAGTCCTTAGTGGGCTGACCAGAGAACAAACCACCTTGCTAGCAACCCCTTACACACCCAATGGTAGCAGCCCTTACCAAGTAATACACCTTGCTCTGCAGTAAAAGACTGCCACACCCATGGCTTATAATCTAGGAGAGATAGAAGTGACTACAGACAGGGATTCCCTATGGTTCCCTAAGATAGCTCCATTTTGAGATGAAAAAATGCCCTCTTGCCCCATTCGGGCTTGAGTGTGCTCCTGTTTCTTATTATCCAGTCAAATCCCCTTCCTCTACTTCCTTTATCATATCACCACCAATAATTCCGTCAGCCTCCCAGTCTCCCAATCTCAGCATCATGCCAGGCTGGCGACAGACTTCGCCAGGTCCTGGGCAATGTATGGGGGGGGGCTCCAAGCCTCACAGAAGGGGCAGGGCCTCAGATGGAAGGGGCGGGGCTTGGGGCAGTCAGCCATCTGTGCTGCCTGGGCCATGCTGCACCTACCCCCATCCAGCCATCAGTGTCTCCCGGACCACACCACGCGAGGCTCTGACGGCGATTTAGAGGGCCTGGGCGTCCAGCGGCTGCTGCTGCCTCAGTAGCTGTGGTGGGGTCCCAGAGCCCCGGGTCTTTTTAAATTGCTGGGATCTGGGGAAGCTGCCCCCCTCCCCTCATCCCGTCAGCAGCCCTGCCATCATGGTATAATCCCTGACTCATCTATTTCCTTCTAACTTCATGTCCAGTTTTTCAGGACAGGTCCATTGTTAAAACACATGCCCATGACTTTGGTCACACTCGCCTTGAAATCTGTAACCTCCTCTTTAGCCTCCTTGTTTTTCCCCTCCAGTCAGTCCAAAACCCTGCTGCTAAAACCTATTCCACTGCACTGATGGGAAGCTCCCCAACCCCTGAATTTCTTCACTGGCTTTCTGTCTCTTGCTGCTCTTTGCCTCCATCTCCCAGGCCTGGCTATGATCATTAGAACAATTTCCAATTCTTGTTTGCCAGATTTCCCCTCCTTCTTCACAACCCACTCTATTCTGCCTTATTCTGTTCACCAGTGATCTCATTCCCATACCTCCCTTATCTGTACTGCTGGATTTCTTTATCTTCTCATTTCTAAAGTTTCAGCCCTGCAGGTCGGGGAAGATACTTTACACTAAATTTTGTAAAATGGCAGGGTCATTACAAGGTATAAATAAATATGAATGAATAACGCCTATTCAATCCTTGATCTTCCTCCTGAGACTGCCAGAGGAAAACTGAATTATTGTTGTGAGATGGACCTCACTCAGTTGGGCAGTATTCTTAGGCTTTTTTCCCCTACCATTTCAAAGCCAAATTAGTGTGACTCATATTTTTTTTCAGTATTATTCAAAATTGGAGCATGTTTTCCCCCCTACCACCCATATAGTCTGGCCACGTTTGTCATCCAGAGCAGTGTTTCTCAACCAGTGGTACAAGTACTCTTAGGGGTACTTGAGAGAAGTCGGGGTACATCAACTTTTTGAAATTTTGAAAAAACTAAATTTTTGTTTTAAGATTTACAGCATTTTATTATTTTTGTACTTTTTACACCCAAAAATTTCATTGCCTGCCCTGCTATGATTAAGTTGTTTAAACAAATGTGTTGCAATGGTAGAAAAAAAATGGTGTGTCTGAAAACTGTAGGTACGGGGGTACTTATTTGTTTTTTAAAAGGGAGTACAAGCTGCCCCCAACTTGTGACGTGATTGGCTCCAGGGATAGCGTCGCAAGTTGGGGGCGTCATAACTTGAGCCCGCATTTACGACAGGTGTCATATGCCGTCGTAAATGCAGGGACATAAGTCGGGAGATTTCGGCCCCTTCCACACTTATGGAAAATGTTGTAAGTGCGGGGGTCGTAAATCGGGGCATCGTAAAGCAGGGGCCTCCTGTACTTATAATTTTTTTTGAAAAAGGGGTATTTTATAAAAAAAAGGTTGAGAAACACTGATCCAGAGCAATTCCTCTTGCAGTGATGTTCTATACCGCCTCCTAGAAAAGAACAACCAAAACCCAAAATTGAGGAGATTAATGCCAAAGAACAAGGGTTGAATCTATGTGCACGCAAACACTTTTAATAGCCAAATCTTCTTCTTAACAGAATGACCTTTTCCTGTGGGTATAAACACAGATGAGGTCTATGTAGTCAAGGCCACATCTGAGTAAAAGTGTGGTCAAGTGTATTCAAAACAGAAAATGTCATACATCAAAGAATTTGCTGTTCACACAATCTAGTAGTCAGCACCAAATGAGTATGTTGCTATTGCAATGTACTCAACAGTTGCCCCGGAGAAGAACATGCTCTTTGATTTTATGACAGTGGTTAGAGGACAGTGATAAAAAGGACAAGATAGAGGAAAAATCTCCGATCTTTTGCTTTATGCCTTTTCCGCACAGGAGCCTGTGCTTGGAACAATTTCCTCTTGACCATGTATTAAGTACTTTCCCTCACTTCCTGAGCACCCCTTTTAAAAGATCTCTCCTGTGGTCAGCAGTCTTTGGTGTGGCTGCTTTGTCCAGGACAGGAGTTAGGGATGCTATGTGTAGTAATACTAGGCAGCACAAACTTAGTCAGATTTTCTACCTTATGGAATCATGTACAGCTCTGTAAAGTGCAGGTAAAATACTATCAAGTTACACATCTTCACTCATATACTCTGGAGCTGGCATTTCTTGCCCAAATGGCACTCGGTTTGTACAATGTAAGGGTACTTCTACACAGCAGGGCAAAAATTAAACTAAACTACGCAACTTGAGCTACGTCAATTGCGTAGCTGAAGTAGAAATAGCTTAATTCGGCTTTTGGCGCTGTCTACACAGCAGAAAGTCAAAGAAAGAACACTCTTCTTTCAACTTCCCTTACTCCTTGTAAAATGAGGATAACAGGAGTCGTAATAAAAAGTCCTCCAGCTCACCATTATTTCAAAATAAAGGCTTGCAGTGTAAATGCGCTTTTTGTTATTTTGGAATAACGCCAGCTATTCTGAAATAATGCTGCTGTGTAGACATAGCCTCAATGGTGACAGATGGTAAGGCAATGGTGAATCACGCCTGTCGTGTTAATTAGTCCATGAATTAGAGAGTCAGAGTGAATCACAGGGCTAATGTAGGGCCATGAAACTAAATACAAAAGTAACTATATATTAATTACAATTGACACCTGTCTGTTTTGTACACCAAGGAATAATAAGATAGGAGGCAGTCTGTCTAATGAACCAGAAGTCAGGAGACATGGGTTCTCTGTCCTTCTCTGCCCCTGATATGCAACTTAAATGAGTGAATGATCATTTTCTAACTCAGATTCTCCATCTATAAAATGAGGGAAATGATGCTTGTCCACATTTTGGAAAGTTCTTTGAGAGCCACAGTTGAAAAGTGCTATATGAGAACAAAGTATTTTTATTTTCATTCCCTTTCCAGAAATGTTCATGATGGATGGTGTATTTGCCCAGAAACCCTGTGCTATATGAACTGTGCAACATGATTTATTTTATTATATGGATCTGCAGTACTGGGAGATCAAAGGGTAAATGATGCAGTGATTTATAGGCACTATAGATGCAGTGATTATGAAACGACTTTGTCAAGTTTGGCCCATAAACTGGACTACCCTCTTTTTAACTCTCTATGTTTGCAAGACTCTTTCCTGTCCTTTATATGGTCCTCATAAGAAGAAAAAAACCACACTAGTACCTGTAGTACTCAGAGGCAACCCCATAATAACTAAATAGGAGGGGAAAAGATTTTGGTAAAGAGTTAGATTTCAGTATCAAAGAGCATTATTATAAGGAGAATAACACAATGAAGTTAAAAATTATGAAAATATGACAGGCATTCAAAGGAAGCACAGGATGTGAAGGGAAGAGGCAAAGCAATGCAGGAGAGATAACTATGTGGAAATATCTTAAGTTAATCTTTTATGTTTATAAACTCATGACAGAATTCAGTCACAGAATTCAGCATGAAAGATAAGTTTTAGACACCCCTCAGTTTTTCCATGATTCTAAGAAAGGCTTCTGATAAATGCAGCTCTCATTGTGTGCTTTCACAATTGCATCCAGCACACAGTAATATAGAGAACATGATACACAGGACTTGACTCATCCCAGAACTGATTCCATTTACATATCTCCTGCTGAACATTTCACTGTGAGATTGTCACATACATCATTTCAAATCATGCAGGGGGCTCTGGCATTTCATTTTGCCAATAAAATGTCTCAATTTTTTAAAAAGATACACGTTTCAATGCATCATTCTCTGAAAATATAATTGCCTGGAGATTAAACATTTTGCGTATGAGTAGACTGGGGCAACAGCCAGGTCACATTATTATTTTATACACAATACAATCTCCTCTCAAGATCACAATTTCCCTGGTACAATTTTAGTATACAGTGCTGGAAGTGAGCAATTAGCAATAAACTCAGTTCACGTGAGTTTCCTTCCCATAAAAGAACGTCTTTCTGAATTTCTTACCCAGCTCTTACCTCTGAAGCTGAAAATCCTTCAAATGTGTAGAATAGAAATATCATGTGTACTGACATTATAATTTATAGACACCTTTGCATTTAAATATACAAGTTCAAACACAAACACACTCACCAATTATTTACATATTACCAATCTGTTCTTCAAATTCAGCCAATTACTTAGAGTATGTGAATATCCCAAAAGGGCAATACCAATCTAAGCCTGTAGCTTGTGGTGAATGGTTATTCTAATTTCTTCTAGAATGAATAGATAACATTTATTCAGGGGGTGAAAAAGAGTAACTGGCATTGATCACATCTGTAGCAAACAAGGTCTGCTACTAGTAAGTACGCCAAATTCACTCGCAAGTTATCTGAGGTTATTGACATTTCAACTTCTATTTTTATATTTCCTAAAATTTCACACAAAATGGAAAAAAATTCAAAAGAGCTGTCTGCCCAGAAGAGTGCTTAGTATTTCTTTGATCTGCCCACTGTTCCAGTGATGGGTTAGAAGAGTCATATGTTACTCAGACAAAACATGTAATGTTCCCACTCTGGATTATCTCTGACTGATGGTTTGTGGGCATATTTCTCTTGCTTCCTTACAATACAAAGTTCCTTTAAACTACTAACCTCTTTCCTGACCTTAAAGCGGTCAGAGTGTTAGTAACCTATTCCAGCAACCAAGCAATAGTAAAACAGATTTTACTTTCCAGAAAGTGACGATCTCTTACCATTTCCATGTCCAGTTGCCGCCTCTCTGTAGCTGAGCATGCCCCACAACAAAAGAAAAAGGAGCTCCATGTAACCTGCTCGCATACTGTCGGCACAACACTGACGAGGAGGAGTTTTTTCAAAGGTCAAGGGGCTTTCTCTGGGAGAGCTGATGATCTGTCTATTGCAATCTGACAGAAAAAGGGATAACCATTTTGAGGATACAGGTAGGACATTTCTCTCTGGTCAGCAAATCATTGTTCAGCTGTCTAGATCTGTGCGAGAGATTGAAACTGTCAATGTGCAATATACTTTAGCTGTGGTGTGTAGGAAGTGGTTTAATAGGTAGGTGGTTCTTATTTGCACCTTCAGCTACATTTCATTTGTGGGTCAATAAAGGTGGGGAAAAGCTTTAGCTGCCAGGTTTGGACACTTACCCCCAAATGGAAACAATCCATCTCTCTGGATTCAGCCACGGAAAGGAAAAGGAAACTGTTCCCTAGGACAGAAGATGGATGGCACTTGGTTTTCTGGCATGTCAGAACAGAATTCATATACCATACTGTCAGTTACAGTTATAAGAGCCACCCCCAGGACATATCAGGTTGGCTTTGCAGAAGTGTTTTTCTTGCTAGCAAAAAGAACATTTTGAAAACTGCAGTGCCCATTCTTATGGCTCTTTTTTAATGTAATTTCAACATGTGATGGGCACACTTCCAAAATACTGGAGGGTCTATTTGAATAAACATCCTTCCATAGGGCTGGCAGGTTGGGGAGGAAGAGAGCCTGTTCCCATTTGCCTTGTATTCCCATGGAAAAGAAGAGATGGAATATAACTCCTTCCAAATCAAGGTGCCATCTGGGAGTCATTCTCTGGCATACTCTCCTGAGAGAAGCTGGGGTTAATAGAGAGTTGGGACACACTTTATATTAAAGTTCCATGTCTACATGGTTAATAGAGAATTAAAGTATCTTTTAGTAACTGTTTAAGCGATTGTTATAAAGCCAATCGGGTCTCTAGGTTGCTTAGAAACACCTATGACACCCTCTACTGATGTGCTTATAACCACATGCTACTCATGTCTGTAACATCTATTAATCGTTAACCCTTTATAAACCTTTTTGGGTATGTCTACACTACAGCTTTATTTCAAAATATCTTATGTCAAAATAGTTATTTCAAAATAGCTTATTTCGAAATAATGCATCTACACACAAAATGCATTTCGAAATAGTGTTTTGCTATTTCGAAATAGCATGTCCACACTGATAGGATGCTGAATCTCATTTAAGGCTGGCCGGAACCGGTTCTGGCAGGGCATCAGGTCAGGAGTTACCTTGTGTGGCTGCTGCCTGAGGCTATCTGAGACCTGTGCTTAAAGGGACCCCACTCTGGTCAGCCGGTTCTAAGGTTTCCCTGCTTGTTTGCCTACCTCGCTGAGGGACAGTAAAGCATTTTTTTCTCTGCATGCTCTGGTTGCCCTCACTCAGGACACCACAGCACTCTGCACCATGGAGCTAGAGCCGCCCCTGGGCACTCTGGCGCTTCTCCTGGACGTGTTGCTGTGAGCCTGGCAGCACGTTCTGCAGGCAGAAACAGTCTCCCTGGTATGCCCCACTGGGGGCTTGTGCCTCATTCTTCCCTCATGTCCTTCCACTTACCCCTCCCTAACCCCCCTTCCTGCTGTACAATAAAAGACACGTGTTCATTACAACAAAGCCTCTTTATTGAACAAAACTGGGGTGGGGGGAATGAAACTGAGGTGAGACTGGGGAAAGAAGGTGGGAGAGGGGAGGAGGGAGTGTGGGAGAGGGGAAGGGGAAACCTGGGAGGAGAGAGCTGGCAGGGGGAGGCAAGGGGAGGAAGGGGGAAGAGAAGCTCAGGGCTCAGGGTTGGGGGTCTCACCGGCCCAACTGTCTCCCAGCACCATGGGTGCAGGGCCTCGGCATCCCTGGGGGTGTGGGGAAGGTAGGGAGGAAGAAGCGGGAGGAGGAGTGGTAGCTGGGAAGGCAGCAGGGGCTGGAGCAGCAGAAGGCAGCAAGCTCTGTCCCAGGGTTGATGACCACCTGGGGGGCAAGGACCATCCTGCCCCCCAGGATGTGGTCCATGGCATCAAAATAGGGGCAGGGGTCTGGGTCTGCCCCTGGTTGGGAGCTGCCCCCTGTGGCCTTGGCATACGCCTGCCGCAGCTCCTTTATTTTCATGCAAACCTGTTCCTGGGTTCGCATGTGGCCTTTGGTGGACAGGCTGGCAGCCATCCACCTGTAGATGGTTACATTCCTCCATTTAGTGAGGAGATCATGGACGTTGGAGGCATCCCCCCAAACCTGAATTAGGTCCCTGATCTCCACACTGGACCAGGCAGGCGCCTGCTTTTTCCGGCCCGTGGAAGGCTCCTGGGAGCTGGCAGACTGGTCCTGGGGAGTGGTGCAGGGGTGGCTGGCACTGGCTGCCTGGCTCAAGCTAGGGCCACTGGGTCAGGTGCAGCGACTGCTGGCTCTGGCCTGGCAGGCTTGGAGCTGGCACAGGCACTGTGGCCAGAGTCTACCCCTTTAAGGGCTTTGGGCAGGGTGGGAGGGAGAGGAGTTTTCTTGGTTGTGCCCAGAGTGGCCACCAGGGCACCCTGGGAAGGGTTGGAGGCCCCCTATTTTGAAATAAGCGTCCACACAGTGCTTATTTTGAAATAGCAATTTCGAAATTGGCGCTATTCCTCGTGGAATGAGGTTTACCAATTTCAAAATAAGCTCTCCGCTATTTCGATTTAATTTCAAAAAAGCGGTTTGGCTATGTAGAGCTGGTAAAGTTATTTCGAAATAATGGCTGTTATTTCGAAATAACTTTGCTGTGTAGATATACCCTTACAAATGGAATGTTGGTTTAAAGTAGGAGCAAAAAAAGTCTATGATTTTTTAAACGTTTTTACTCTAGAAGTCAGCTGTGGTGATTATTGAAACAAAAGATTCCACAGTAATAGCTTCTGCTATGAAACACAGTTGCCAGAGGCCTCCCATATTCATTGCAAAGCATAGTGCTGTTGGTTCTGGTGAACTGCTGTTAAGGGTAACTCAAAGCTCCCCTCATGTTGTAGGTGATACCCCTTTTTAATGCAAGCGCCTCCTTCTCTAATGCACAGTGCAAAATGGCACAACGCAAGTGGCATGTGTTTTCCTTTAATGAAGCATGGGAACATGCCTACATAACCATCAGCAGGCAGATTTGAACCTGGGACCTTAGTGTAGGAACCTCTGCAGCTTGAGCTATAAATCCAATTGGCTCTCAGCTTAGGCTGTAGAGCTCCCTTGTTCTTAGCTCTTGCTGTAAGTGGTTTAAGTGCCACTACATGGGACAGTGACCCACACTAAGGCTACATCTACACTGCAGGCTTCTTGCGCAAGAACTGTTTTGCGCAAGAGTTCTTGTGCAAAAGGTCTTGTGCAAGAGCGCGTCCACACTGTCATGTGCTTTTGCACAAGAGATGTGCTTTTGCGCAAGTGTCCATGGCAGTGTGGACACTCTCTTGCACTAGAAAGCTCTGATGGCCATTTTAGCCATAGGAGTTTCTTGCGCAAGAAACCCCTGTTGCCCATCCACACTGCCTTCTTGCGCAACAGCTCTTGCTCAAGAGGGCTTATTCCTCATGGGGAGAGGAATAACTCTTGCACAAGAAGCCCTCTTTTCTGATGCTTTACTGTAAATTTACTTGTGCAAGAACATGTGTGCAGTGTAGATGCTCGGCAAGTTTTTGCACAAGAACAGCCATTCTTGCACAAAAAGCCTGCAATGTAGACGTAGCCTAGGTGTGTGGGTTATGCTTACACTTGGCCAGAAAGTTACAGTCTATCATAGATAAAACTATATGGTTAGACATCGAAAATAATCAGCATCTTAAAAGTGCTGATGGTAAAAAGGGACTATCCAGGGACCTCACTGTGCTCCATATTCATCTTCTAACACTGAAGTAGCAGTGCTCTTTTGTTCACAGGAGCGTTTCCTTGCGCAATCACCAGAGGGACCTGGTGTATGTGATTTAATGCACTTTATTAATTCTCCTAGATGTGGCCACGGCATGAGTGATGGGAGAGAGATCTCCCAGTGCGCTGTGTAAACCACCCCCACAAAGGGAATAGCTAATAGGTTCACACTGATGCTTTACAGCACCGTAACTTGCTGCACTTGGGTGGAGGGTATTTTTTCACACCCCTGAGATTAAAAAGTTACAGAATTATAAAGTGCCAGTGTAGATTACCCATTATTACTTAATTTGCCACTGGACGGCGATCAGATACTCTTATGCTGAGTTAAGCGTCAGAACCTATAGAGAGCAGAAATGTCATTTCCTCTCAGCCAAAGACTAAACACGCAATGCAAACATGTGTCTACTTATGAAAATATTTTCTGAGTTTGAATGTTAACCCAAGTGCCTAAGTGTGTGAAATCTGAATATGGTGTTGATCGACAGATTTATTTGACTTCATTGTACAGAGGAAAACCATCGCTTTGCCTCTCACAGAGACTACTGCCTCAATTAAATAAGTACTTTTGAACCCCCCCAAAATGGCTACTCTCATTTCTTGTCTGACCAACCTTTTTAATTTCAGCAACTGACTCATTTACCTCTCCAAGGAGGCAGATGAGTCTTTTCTGAAGTCCTTCAGTTCATTCAGCATTCCCTAGTGAATAGCAGCACTGGAGAGTCTTCTCTTCACCCAGCGTCCCTCGAAGATGTTCTCTGGTCAAGGGTCATTTTCAGTCTTTCTTTCTTCTTCCTTGCCAGACTCTGATTTTAGCTGTATTTCTTCTTTTACTTTGGACAAGTCCTTTACATGGCTGGGTGACTGAGGTGTGGGAAGCCACTGGGCCCTGCAACCCCCATCCACCGCCAGATGTGACTCTCAGGCAGTAGGTAGAACAGAAGGTTTATTAGTTGACAGGGACAGAGCATAGATTTGTCAGCACAGAAACCAGAAGCAGCCAGTACAATACCTCTTGGGGGGAGAAGCTCAGAGCCAAAGGCCCCAACCCCCCTTGCTACATCCCAAGCCAGTGGGACTCACTCACCCAGCAGCCCCTCTCCCCCTGGAGCCAGCCCCACCTCTGGCCTTTGTCCTACTTCTGGGACAAAAGGTGTCACCTGATCACACACCCCTCCCAGGCTCAGTTATAGAAAGCATCAGCTACTATGTAGCTGGGGAGGCTGTTACATGGAAATTCCCACCCCATCTTGTCCTTGGTGCAGTGCCCAAGGAAACTGAGGCACACATACAGGGTTACTAAAGGACAGTAGAAATCGCATGCAACATAACAAGGCGAACGGAGTGAATACAATCCTCACTTCGTTACAGACTGTGGCTGCCAGAAATGGCAGCCCCTCATGCTGCTTGCCCATTATTTTTTAAAAACTTTCTTTACATTTAAACATGGATGGAGCTGGATTGTGGGAGGTGGGGAGAGGGCTCCTCCCTTTCAGGAAGACATTTTTTAAACCCTTCCAGTGCAAACTCATGGGCGTCCCCCACAATAGTTCCCCTATTGTGGGGAACTTTCCTGGTTTATGCATTACCCTGGTTGAATTGCTACTGAAAAGATCTGAGTCCTTGCTTCCACTCCCTTTATCCATAGACTTGCCTGACCTTCAGGACTCCCCTTTGGGCCTGTACAGCAAAGTCCTCATAACCCCAACAAGGCTGGGCCCAGGATTACCGGGAGGCTTTATTCCCCCAATCTCATCACGGTTACATTCTACAAGTGTGGAGAGTTTACTTCTATATATACCCATACCTCATTATACCATAATGGAAGTAACAGAGACCTTAGGGCTATGTCTACACTGCCCCCGCTTGCACAAAAAAAATATGCAAATGAGGCAAAGCGTGGAATACCGCCGTGCCTCATTTGCATAATTTATGAGGCTCCGTTTTTGCACAAAACCCCCCTCTTACGCAAGAGATGTTCTGCCTGAAAAAAATGCAGAAGAATGGCTCTTGCGTAAGAGGGGGGTTTTGCACAAAAAGGAGCCGTGTAGACGGCACCTTTTTGTACAAAAATGGAGCTTTGTTAATTATGCAAATGAGGCACGGCAATAGTGCACGCTTTGCCTCATTTGCATATTTTTTTGCACAAGGGGGGGTAGTGTAGACATAGCCTAGGTGTCTGGAAATTTCAAATGCAGTTTGTGTGAGAGTTAGCCTTGTAATTCTTAGCTGGAAGTAGACATATCCCTCTTACAAAGATAAGTGAGGAAGTCATCCTTTGTAAACAGCAAAAAAGCTTTATTGGAAGAATGGTATTAGGTGAAGGGTTGAGGTAGGGACTTTGTTTATAAACAGCAGCAAGGTGAATATTATAACAAAAGATTTATCATTAAGGTAAATTAAAGATCATTAGATGATCCCTAAAGGACTGTCAGATACTCCTATCGAAAGATAGAAAACAAAGTAAATAAATGGTGAGAATGGAGAAAAGTAAATATTGGTGTCCCCCTGTGATGACTCTCTTTACCTTTAAACATGGAACCAGTGCTATAGATGATCCGGAAAAAAAGGGCGAAAAGTGAGCTGGCAAAATTTTCAGATGATACCAAAATTATTCAAGATAGTTAAGGCCAAAGCAGACTGAAAAAAGTTACAACGGGATTTCACAAAATTGGGTGAAGGAAAACTTCCTTATGTTTGTTTTAAATCTGCTGCCTGATAATTTCATTGACTTGTCATTTTTGTGTTATTTGAAGGAGTAAATGACACTTCCTTAGTCTATGTGCAACACAATGGCAGATGAAATTCAATGTTGATAAATGCAGAATAATGCACAAGGCCAGATATAATCCCAAATATACACACAAAATGATGGGGTCTAAATCAGCTGAACCCCTCAATAAAGAGATCTTAGAGACATTGTGGATAGTTGCCTGAAAATATCTGCTCCATGTCTAGTGACAATCAAAAATGCCAATGGAATATTAGGACTCATTAGGAAAGGGATAGATAATAAGACAGAAAATATTATATTGCCTCTCTATAAATCCATGGTACACCCACATATTGAATACTGTGTGCAGATTTGAGCACACCCATGTCAAAAAAGATAATATTGGATTTGGAAAAGGTACAGCGAAGAACAAATACAATTATTAGGCATACTGAACATATTCTATACGAGGAGAGATTAAAAAGACTGGGATTTTCAGTATGGAAAAGGAATGATTTAAGAGCAGGGATGGGCAGTAATTTTTTTTGGTGGGGGGGCACTCCAAGATTTTGGAAAGTGATCAAGGGCCGCACTTTGCTGTGAAGGAGGTGTGGGGTCTAGGATGGAGGGTCCATGCAGTGCTCGGGGTAAGGGACTGGGGTGCAGGAGATGGTGTGAGGTCTGAGAGGAAGTTTGGGCAAAGGAGGGGGGTTGTGATCTGGATGAGGGGATTGGGGTGTAGGGTCAGGGAGGGAGTATGGGTGCAGGAGAGGATTCTGGCCTGAGGGAAGGGCTCTAGCAGGAAGTGCAAAGTCTGGGAGGGAGCTGTGACCTGGGAAAAGTGGGTGCAGGCTGCAGAGGGTGTGGGTGGTGACTTGTAGCAGGGGATTGGGCTGCAGTGTCCGGGAGGGTGTTTGGGTGCAGGAGAGAATTCTGGCCTGGGGAGAGGGTGTAGGAGGGGGTACAGGGTTTGGGAGGGAGTTGTGACCAGGGGCAGGAAGGTGCAGATGGTTTGGTGACCTGAGGGAGGGAATTGGGATGCAGGAGGGGCTGGGGTGCCGGAGGCAGGCTCTGGCTGGGAGGTGCTTACTTAAGCCAGCAGCCCTGCAGCACCCCCAAGGCAGGCTGGGCTCCCTGCCTGCTGCAGCCCCAGATCACTTAAAACTGCAGGCTGCTCCCTCCACTTGGCTCTCAGCTCCCAGAGGGGGAAGAGGCTTGCATAGCTCCCATCCCCCAGGCCAACCTCTCAGCTCCTGTTGGCTGGTTGTTTCCAGCCAATAGGAGCTAGAGATTGGCTGGGGTCAGTGTCTATTGGCCGGTTGTTTCTGGCCACTAGGAGCTGAGGTTTGGGCTGGGGGCCGGGAAATCGTGGGAAGCTTCCCTCTCCCTGCAGAGCAGAGAGCTGCAGGGACTGTATTTTAAACTGCGGCAGCTGCGTGCCTGAGGATCCCAATAGGGTGGTCCATGGGCCGAATCCGGCCCCCAGGCTGTATTTTGCCCAGCCCTGTTTAAGAGGGAGATATGATGAGGTCTATAAAATCATGAATGACGTGGAAAAATAGACTGATGAAGTGTCATTTATCCCTTCAAATAACACAAGACCTAGGAGTCACTCAATGACATTTATAGGCAGCAGATTTAAACCAAACATACGAAAGTATTTCTTCACAACCTGTGGAACTCTTTGTCAGAGGATTTTGTGAAGGCCAAGACTATAACGGTTCAAAAAAGAACTAGATAAGTTCATGGAAAATAGGCCCCTGAATGTTTATGAGTCAGTGTGGGCAGAGATCCAACAGCATGGTCTGCATATCCCTCACATCTGTTTGTCAAAAGCGGTGAATGGTTGATTGGATGAATCACACAATGATTACCTGTTGTACTCATTCCCCCAGAAGCACCTGGCATTTGCTACTGTAAGAAGACAGAATACTGGACTAGATGGACCTTTGGTCTGGCCTAATATATGGCTAGTCTTGTGTTCTTACATAGAACCCAGATTTATCAGCCCCTGCTGTAACCCACGAGACCCAGAGCTGACGTAGAAGCCAGGAGTTCTGATGAGGTCTCTCTCTCTCTCTCTCGCTCTCTCTCTCTGCAAAGTTAGCAACAAAGCAAGAATATATATTAAAATTTTAAACCTAACAGTGCCCCTTAAGTGACTTACCATGAGAAGTCAGAATATATTATTTGTAAAGTTGAGTGGGTCTAATATTTGTCTTTCTTTCATAGTAGGAATTAGATACAGGGCTCCTGTCAGCTAACTGCTAAATTATTTGCCAAAAAACTAGAGTTTTCAAGAGTCTAAGCAGTCCTTGGAATTACAGTTAAAGTTGCCCACCCAACCAAAATCTGAAATGGTTCCCCTGCCTACCCACCACAGAAATGATGAAATAAAGGTTCTGTAAGAGGACAATAGCCTGAACTGGGCTGGGGGGAAGGGGAGAGAGAGGGGAGGAGGACAGGGAGCAGCCAACACTGTCATAGAGGGAATCCAGCATGCAGGACCTGGGAATCAGCTGAGACAGCTGATCAGCATCCCATAATTGGCCCATATTCTCAGCTGGACAATACAAAAGGGGGAAACCAGAGGAAAGGAGCTGGTAACCAGGGCAGTTGATAGTCTGACCACTTGCGCTGTGGAGCTTTCCTGTGGGCCCTATCAAGTGGCTCACAGAGATCAGACCCTATTCTGGTCCCCTAACCAGATTGTTACTTGTTGCACACTTTTTTCTCTTGTTTGTGAAGGCAATAAACAGAGCCCTAAAGTGAGGGACAGACACCTAGCCTAAGTCTTGCTGGTTGTCTGTCCTCAGCTGGGGACTAGGTACTAAGGTACTGGCTCGCCAAGGCTTGAGTTTCTTTTTAAACAAGGTATTTATTACAATACCACAAGAAAACACAAGCTACCATATGCAAGTGGGGAGATGGTCCCATTATTGTGGGGAATTTTCCTGGCTCATGCACTACCCCTGTTGAATCACTACGGGAAAGATCTGAGTCCTCGCTTCCTACTCCCTTTACGCATAGGCTTGCCTGACCTTGAGGACTCCCCTTCTGTTCTCCTGTACAGCAGAGTCGGGGTAACCCCAAAAAGGCTGTGCCCCAGATTTCCAGGAGGCTTAACCCTCCCATTGTGTCCAGGGGCTAGGGTATCCCCACTCTGGGGTACTATCTCTACACTGGCCACTTCCCTGACCCACTGATCATTACTTTAAGTTCAGACCAAATACAATTTATTCAACAACAACGGTAAGAAAAATAAGGAGAAATGGGAAAGATTAATGGAAGGAAGGAAGGAACCCTGCCCCACTGGGGTCACAACCCACCTCCAAGTCTGGCCTCTCAGAGTTCTTGTCTGAAGATGTCTCTCTGCAGTGGGCCTGCCCTGCCCAAGGACCTCCCTTCCCAGGGACTCCGGCTCTTCCCAGTGGCTCACCACACTCATCTCTGCTAGTACATGTGGGACAGTGGGAATCTCCTCCCCAGCTCTGGGATGGCAGATCCCTGCTGTAGCTTAGCTCTGGCTCTGAGCTGGTTTGCACTGCCTCAGCTCTGGCGGCCCAGCTCTGTCTCTTCTGGCTCCATCATGCTGCTGCTCTTCCTCCAGCCCAGCCAGGCAGCTTCTCTCCCCGACCCTGTCTCAGGCAGCTCCAGGTCACAGAGAGGATGGGAGGGATCCTGAGCTGCTGACTCCCTCGTTGGCCTGCCTGCCCTGTCAAGCCAGCTGACCAGGAGTGAGGACAGAGAGGCAGCCAACCCCCCCCTCCAAGTGTCAGCAAGGGGCTTAGCCCTCTTCTACATAGAGCAGCTTGTGGGACTCTAAGCCTCGGCCTATTCTCCCTCTGATTGTCCCAGCTGCCAGCCAGCTCTCTTCCTCTTAGGGTTGCTAGCACCATGTTGCAAAAATAAGGGTTTGTTTTCTTAGCCACTCCTTCCCCTCAGTCCCACACATTTCCTCCTAACATTACTATCATCATTAATCATCATCATTAGCATAATCATTACCAGGGGCATCCTTGGGGAGGGGTGCTCTCTGTGACGGGCGCCCCCATGCTTTTTGAAATGGACTTATGGACATGAATTTACATAACTCACAGGTGCTTTGAGCGAATTATTTCATGTAACCCATCAACTTTCATGTCATGATCTGCTGGTTCTGTGTATCTTACTCTGTTGTATGTAACATTTGTGTGTGTAAAATGAGACACATGGGCTATGTCTACACCGGCGGGTACTTGCGCAAGAACCGCCGTTCTTGCGCGCAAGAACCCGCAGAGCGTCCACACTGCCTGCCCGCTCTTGCGCAAGAAGATTTACAGTACGGCGCCAGAAGACAGGGCTTCTTGTGCAAGAGCTACGCTCTTTTCTAACAAATGTAAGGCCTCTTGCGCAAGAGCTCTTGTGCAAGAGGGCAGTGTGGACACGCGGCAGGGGTTGCTTGCGCAAGAACCTCCTATGGCTAAAAAAGGCCATCAGAACTTTCTTGCACAAGAGAGCATCCACACTGCCACGGATGCTCTAGCTCAAAAGCACATCTCTTGCACAAAAGCATATGGCCGTGTAGACGTGTTCTTGTGCAGGAACTCTTGCGCAAGAACCCGCCAGTGTAGACATAGCCATGGAGTGGGGAATACTTTGTGAGTTTCAAATGTGTGAATGGGAGATATGGAGGGTGTTACCCCCAACTTCTTGATGAGCCACTGTTAAACAATCTTTTGTCCTTAAGTCTGAGCAGTGGTTGGTGAGGAGTGGCCTCAACTCCTTAACAAAAAGAATAGGAAAGCAGAAGCCTGGGTCTTTTGGCTGGGCTGCACCTGAAGGAAGGAGCCGAAGACCCCAGGGTAGGGAAGAGGGCCCTGGGCAGCTGGAAAAGAGGTTTTAGGGTGAGTTTGAAGAGTTTGTACTGAGGTTTCAGTGTGGAATTAGCCAAGCGTTTTTGTTTCTTTTGATTTGTAACCTACTTTGCTCTGCCTGTTCTCACTTATTACTACTTAAATCCTACTGCTTCCACTTAATAACATCATTTTTATTTTCTATCAAACCCAGTGTAAATAATTGTTACCTCGGGGGGCAACCAATGTGCTCGTTCCCCATTTCATTGCTAAAGGGGGCTTACCTAATCCTTTGGGGCCTGATCCCATCTGGGGAGTGCTACCTCAGGAGGCTGGGCCCTAAACTGCACTCTCCTTGGATCTGAAGAGGTTCAGTGTCTGTACTGCTTCTCGGTGGGGGCAGGGACCTCAGCTCGGGGCTTTGGCTGGGGGAGACCAGCGGAGCTGGCCCAGCAGGACCCAGCAGTGAGAAGCCCCAGAGAGCGGGAAGGCGAGTGGCTGTGTCACCACCTCGGGAGGCACCCCCAAGGGGTCATCTGTGACCGCACCCCGTCACACTCTCCCTCCCCAGTGTGAAACCACAGAAAAGTGTGAACAGGAAAATGAACTGTTGTTCTGCCTGCTCCTCAGAGGAACCTGTGGCCCTGAGGTGTGGTCTGAGTAAGAAGGAGCTGTTAGCTGACAGGGCTGTCCCCAAAGAGCTGGATCAGCAGCTACCTCCTCCCCCTCAGCTGTGGGCTGTGGGGAACGTACATTCCCGTGCTGTGTGGGCTGCTGCCGCTGGAGGAGTGGGGGAGTGGCTGTCATTGCTCTGTCTGCCCGCCTGCTTCGCAGAACGAATCTAATTAGGCTCCCAAATGCCTCCTTGGCTGAGCAGCTGGGAGCCTGTGTGCCCATTAGAAATTCTCCTGCGAGCCCCTGAAGCCAGCAGCCTCTGCACCAGAGAGGCACTCAAAGGACTTTGTGAGAGTAAATAGCTCCTCTTTACCCAGATGAGAGGTGGAAAGCGAGGAGAGAGCAGTTTCTGGAGAGCCCTAGCAGGGAGAAGAGACCTGATGAGTGGCTCCCACAAAGCTGATCAGTTTAACTTTCAGTGTAACAATCAGCATTGCCCTTATACATTCCAGCTGCTGCGGATGGAAATCAGAGGATGTTATTGGACGTACTGATACTCAGTCAGGAAATAAAAATATTTTCTTTCTTCAGTTAGTCGATGTAGCCCTGGGAAATTTTTTTTTCCTTTTACTATTCCTAGAGTGCTGTTAATCCTACTAGTTTGTTACAGATTTAGAACAGATCTCTTTACTATTTTCCTTAAATGTTTGAGAATGACCTTGAAAGTGACATTGTTTAGAGCAGTGTTTCTTAAACTTTTTAAGACCGAGGAACACCAAACAATAATGTTTTTTATGAGGAACACCAAGGATTTTTTATTGAGGAAAAAAAAAGGTCGGGGAGGAAGTTATTGAGCAAAAAAAAGAAGGTCTCCTGTCCCTTTAAGGGCGGCCATTTTGAACTCTGTTGTTCTCCGTGGCACATCTCCGACTGCCTTGCGGCACACCGGTGTGCAGCGGAACACAGTTTAAGAAACACTGGTATAGAGGGCAAATTTTCTTAATAACATTTAAGACTTATGGTGTCATATTATATTTTCATTAAGACACATTTAAGAATCCTTCAGTTGAGTCACTGTAGCCACATACTCAGGACTTCTATATTACATTATATAACTGCACAGTTCACAGAGGCTAAAACAAGCTTTTAGGTCAATCATTTGTAAATGCAAGCTCAGTTTTTAAATTCATTTTTATGTTTTAAATTTTTATACTTTTAGTACTTTGATCTGATGGAGTGTGTTTTAATTTGTTCTGGACAAATATCAAATGCATTGTATAAACAGATTACGTAGTTTAAGACTATTTCTAATTATTGAGTGACTTAATAGGAAAAGAAAGAACATTGCCTGTTGGAAAAGATAATAACTTTTTAACTACTAGAAATAGTTGTAACTGTCCATAGGAAACCCATGTTGACCAATCTATTGTAATATTTTCTTTCCAATTATCATATTAAAAGCTTTTTGTCTTTCCTTTTTTTAAGCTAGAGCCAAAATGAATTCCTTTTCTAATTTGTTACATGTTTTAGAAGAATGTTTGAGGGGAAACTCAACTACATTAGATTTCATAAAGAATAAAGAATGTGACATCAAGAATATACCTGACTCACCTCACTGATTTCTCATCCTAAGAGACACACCCCTGCAACCCTTTGGCTAACTGTTCTGGTCAGAGGGGTAACAATTGCTTCGAAAAAACTGCTGAAGAGGTTTAGAAACTACCAAGTCCTTCTTCAGGATGTTTCCGGGCTCTTTTCAGTGAATTGTCTTGCTGTGCTCTCTATGTAAAACAAAAATCCATTAGACTTCATAACTTTTTAATGAGAAATGAGACATAAAAATTAAGAGTGCATATATTTGCTTGCTTGTAATTTCCCAAAATTAGGTCATATTAATTAATTTATTTATGGTTAAATAACAGATAAGACGTGTTTGGTGTGGTGAGTTTTCACGTCTGAGGTGAGAGTTGTTTGCAAAGAATATGGGATGCTTTGCCAACAGGTTACTGTGTCAGAACCTTCTAGCATTTATCCACTGGATACAAAGGAGAGCTCTGATTCATCATCTCAGAACTCTAATCTTGGGGTCTAACAAAACATATACTGAGAAAACAAGACACACTTGCTAACAAGCACTGAGCTTTTTCACAGATTCCAAGGCCAGAAGAGACCATTATGATTATCTAGTCTGATTTCCTATATAACATAGGCCAGAGAATTCCCCCCAGATCTCTCTCTCTCTCTATATGAAAATGTTTTTCCTGCAGGTCAACAGAGTGACGTAATTATGTCACTGCATCCTGCTTGTCTCCTCCCTCCCTCCTCCCTAGCCTGTGCTTGGCTGACAAACAGGGCCTTTGAGGCTTCGGAGTGCTCCCCTCCCCTCCCCCCCCAGCAGGCAGGGGGAGAGTAAGGGGCCTCGAAGCAACTTCATTCCCTACACCAGCCGAGGAGAGAGC
This sequence comes from Rafetus swinhoei, assembly GCA_019425775.1. Lineage (NCBI taxonomy): Eukaryota > Metazoa > Chordata > Testudines > Trionychidae > Rafetus > Rafetus swinhoei. The sequence continues at coordinate 340,350,242 of CM033437.1, read as the reverse complement.
ACAGGGCCTGTGACACCTCGGAGCGACCTCCTTTCCCCTGCCAGCCGGGGGGAGAGCGTGAGGCCTGCCACAGCCAGGAGAAGGAGGTTAGGATTATACCACGGTGGGGGGGGGGGGGGGTGAGCAAAAGGGCTCAGGCTGGTGCTGCTGGGGTCAGAGGGAGGTGGGAGAAGGGGTCTGGGCTGGTGAGGGGGAGGGAGAAGCATAAAACTAGGCCAGGCTCTGTTGAAAGATTGAGTGAGCAAAGAAAAACTCTGTTCCGGACAAATATAGTGGAAGAGACTTGTCCTAGTGCCACTGTGCTACCACCCAGTGAAAATGGTGCTTCACCCAGGGACCCCCTGAACTTGTAGTTTACGTGTAATATCCTATCTGTAAACTCACTTATATAAAATGCTGCCCAGAGTCACCTCAGTGCATTTGTAACGGAAGACAAACAATTTAAACCAGTGTTTCTTAAACTTTTTAAGACTGAGGAACACCAAACAATAATTTTTTTTATGAGGAACACCAATGATTTTTTGTTGAGAAAAAAAAAGGTCGGGGGGGAAAAAGGGTCGGAGGGGAAGTTATTGAGAAAAAAAATGGTTGGGGGAGTTATTGAGCAAAAAAAAAAAAAGGTTGCCTGCCCCTTTAAGGGTGGCCATTTTGAATTATGTTCTCCGCAGCACACCGGTGTGCTGTGGAACAAAGTTTAAGAAACACTGATTTAAACAGAACTCAATATTGAAGTGCAAATTCAACGCCTCTTTAACTATGGAGCCGCAACCAGCTCCTTCAAAACGAGCCCCAAATCGTGCAGCAGAGACAAGGCTGAAAAGAACAGTTTTAAAATGTGGCTTCTCCTACAGCAGTTCTTCACACAGGAAAGAGATTAACCCCAAGATTACTAAGTTTTCTTGATTCTAAGGGTGCATCTACACTGCACCCATAGCTCAAAATAAAGCTATGCCATTTGAGCTACGAATATTGCATATCTTATTTTGACACTATTTTGAAATAGCCTATTTCGTAATTTGGCACTGTCTACACAGCGTCAAATTTCAAAATAACTCGCTATTCTGAAACATCCCTTATTCCTCATGGAATGAGGTATACAGGGAGATTGGAATAGCGAGCCCATTATATTTCAAAATAGCGGGCATGCTGTTAAGACGCGGGATAACTATTTTGGGATACCGGACGTAGCCTAAAGGAGTTAGAATCCCCTTTACTGAGCATACAATCATAGAATCACTGAACCATAGGGTTAGAAGGAACTACATCTAGTCTAACCCCCTTCCAAGATGGAGGATTTGGAGTCCAGACCCAAAGTTTGAGAACCATTGATCCAAACCATCCAAAACAGATGGCTATCCAGCCTTCTTTTGAAAACTTGCAGTAAAGGCTATTCCATGACTTCCCTAGGCAGTTTGTTCCATTGTCCTACTGTTCTTAGTTAGCAAGCTTTTCCTGAGATTTAATCAAAAGTATCTTGAATTGATTTAATTATATTCTCTTTAATTGTTCCTTGTGATAATAATGTGGCTCTGTGATGAAGATGTTGGAACCTAAGTGTGCATTGCCATGATTTCAGGATGAATTCTTCCTTCCTTACAGGTTGTAGCAGTGTTCTCCACACCCAAGTACTGTACTATAGAAATGTAGGGCTAGAACAGACTTCAAGAAGTCATTTAGTCTACCCTCAACACTGAGGCAGGACCAAATGTAGACAGAAGAGTTTGGAACAACTTTATGAACCCTAAGTGAATCCTGAGCAGAAAGGTGTAACTGGAGAAAGTCTTTTTGCCCAATTTTGTCTGCAACATCTACTATACATTCAGATCTAAAACTGCCACTGCCAGGACTAACAACATACAAATATTCGTGCAAGAAGATGATTCTGAAGAGGAATGGCTTAAAGGAAAAAGAGAGGTTTGTTCAGAGCACAGGGAGCAACATAATAGAAGGCACAAAGCTAAGAGCAAGGTTGAGAGAATCATAGGAAATGAACAAAGTAGAAGAAAAAGAGTTCATTAATGTAGATGGCGTGAGACCAGTAAGGGTCTTGAATGTACAGAGATGAGGCTGGAATAACCCTTTTCTTCCTCTCCCATGTTCATTATTGTATAACTTGTTACGTGACTTATTGGATGAGGGTATTTTTGCCTCTTTTGGAAGCATCAGGCAAAGGACAAAGTTGGAAGGAGGATACAGGATTGGATAGATTTATGGCATAGTAAATCCTGTGGAAGACTGTGAATGTCACCAAAACTCGGGGGCTGTGTCTACACTGGCATGATTTTCCGGAAATGCTTTTAACGGAAAAGTTTTCCGTTAAAAGCATTTTCGGAAAAGAACGTCTAGATTGGCACAGACGCTTTTCCGCAAAAGCACTTTTTGCAGAAAAGCGCCCGTGCCAATCTAGACGCTTTAATAAAAAAGCCCCGATCGCCATTTTCGCGATCGGGCTTTTTTGAAAACAGATCTCAGCTGTCTACACTGGCCCTTTTGCGCAAAGTTTTGCGCAAAGGACTTTTTGCCCGAATGGGAGCAGCATAGTATTTCGCAAAAGCACTGATTTCTTACAGTAGGAAGTCAGTGCTTTATGAAATTCAAGCGGCCAGTGTAGGCAGCTGGCAAGTTTTTCCGCAAAAGCAGCTGATTTTGCGGAAAAACTTGCCAGTCTAGACACAGCTGGGAAGTGCTAGGGCTGTAATGTCCATGTAAAAGGTATGATTCCACAATATTAAGTACTGTATTGGAGGGAGCCTTCTGGTAGAGGTGATAAGGAACTAACAGCTATCCGACTGTAAGGCCTTAGCTGATGTTGTGTTGAAAGTTAAGTTAGCTATATTGCCAAGCTCAAGAGAGCAAAAATCATGAGGTTGGCTCCCAAAATCATGAGCTATAACCATCAAATCAGTTTTAGTCTTTTTGGCTTTTTAGTTCTACTCTGCTCACCCAGTGTTTGTGCACGTGCGTGTGTGTAGGTGCACGAGTGTGATAATTTCAGGTGAAAAAAAATCAACGTTCAATACACACAGAAATGCAAGCTTCTCACTGACTCCTTAGATAGAGATTCCATACCTTCTCACTAAGTTAAGGGAACTGCCATCCATCTCAATTACTGTCTTAAGTCTCTCCCTTCATAGTTTATTTCCTTTGATAAGAGAAGGGCTGAATGGTTAATAGTTTGAAAATGACTCACTTGATGAATGCATCATGGATCACACTTGCTCATAGAACTTTTATTATTTTTTGGATGGAGGAATTACAGATATGCATATTAAAGAACGTTACATAAACTCCTGTTTTCTGAATTAGCTGAACTGGGTGCAGAGGAATGTGTTAGATCTTAGACATTGTGTGAAACAGCAGAAGATAACATAGGAGTAAATCCATACGTTTCTATAATACTGCAATAAAAGTACTGATGACAAATAGCTATGAGATAACTAGTCAGTGTTAGCTAGAGGGTATCTAACCAGTAGCCAATGTCCTTAGTGTAATGTAATTTCCTTTCATTAAGTATTTAAATAAAAAAGTCTGGAAAGTACATGTAATATTCCAGAAATGACTCTATAATGACAATGTTTCTGTGTAAGAGCTTGTATCAATCACTCATATAAATGATAATGTCACAGTAAAACCAATACAGATAATGGGCGCACAGTATACTTACAAAATTTTCAAGAGTGGAAGGGTTGAAAGCATTTTTGAGGATGGGATTAGAATTCAAAAATGACCTTAAGCAATCAGAGAATTGGTCTGAAGTCAACAGGATGAAATTCAATAAAGTTAAGTGCAAAGTACCACACTCAGGAAGGAAAAGTCAAAAGCACAACTACAAAATGAGGAATAAATGGCTCAGCAATAGAGCTGCTGAAAAGGATCTGGAACTAGAGTGGATCACAAATTGACTAACTATGAGTGAACAATGTGATGTTATAGCCATGTCTGTTCTGAAGAAGAGCTCTTGTAATGTGGAGAGCTTGTCTCTCCCACCAACAGAAGTTAGTCCAATAAAAGGTATTATCTCACTTACCTCACATTTACCTTGTCTCTCAACACTGTGATGCATTTTCAAAAAAGGCTAATATCATTCTGAAGTGTATTATCAGGAGTGTTGTATGTGAAACACATGAGGGAATTGTCCTGCTCTACTCAGCACTGGTAAAACCTCAGCGGGAGTACTATGTCATGTTCTGAGTGCCACATGTTAGGAAAAATGTCAACAAATTGGAGAGAGTCCAGAAGAGAGCAACAATAATGACAGGAAGTTTAGAAAACCTGACCTGTGAGGAAAAGTTTAAAAAACTGGAAAACTGGGCATATTTAGTCTTAAGAAAGATTGTGGGGAACCTTCAGCTCTGTTAGGGACTGTTATAAAGATGACCATTCAATTGTTCTCCATGTCTCCTGAAAGTAGAAAAAGAAGTATGGGGCTTAATCTACAACAAAGTTACATACTCGAAAAATCTTTCTAATGCCCATCATTGGAAATTTTTAAGGGCAGATTGGGCAAACACCTGTCAGGGATGGTATAGGTTTACTTGGTCCAGCCCCAGTTCCGGGAGCTGGTATAGATGATCTCTCAAAGTCCCTTCCAACCCTACATTTCTATGATTCTATGAATACGGGATTGGTTCAGACTTTTACAAGAAGCAACATTTCCTGGACACCATCTGCCTGGCCCTGGGAAGCATCCAGCTGTGATGGGATTCCTGGGGTGCCACTTGGATTGTGGAACTTCCAAGCCCTCTGTCCCACTAACCTGGGGACATATTTCGGGAACACACACATAGCAAAACTTTATAACCACACAAAGAATCCATTAGGATATTAATGTTCATCAGAACAAGGCTTTTAAATCGACACCGCACAAGGCATCCTTGTGTGAAACATACCATAATTATATTACTGTGGTGAATAAGGGGGTTCCAGAGTGTTGCTTTGAGGTACATAGTGCCACACACCCCCTACACACAAATCCCTTGCTTCCCACTGCTCCTTCTCCTCTTACCCCTTGGTCCTTCCATCCATCTCCCTGCAACCCCTAAATCTGCCTCCTGGATCCACATCACTCTCCTTGTCCACTTTCCACAGTGTCTCTGCTGCTCCTCACACTCCCTGTGTCCCATCCACCCTTCAGAACCTTGGAGTAGCAGCCATTTTGCCTTGTGACCATGGCTTCCGTCTCACTGAAAACTGTGGGAGGTGGCAGCCAACTTTATTAAGGGCAGTCTCACTTCTACATGCATATGGGCTATGGGGAAATGGTGACCAACTTGCTGGCGTGAGCCCCATTAACATAAAAGGACATGGCAGCCACTCTGAATAATGGAAAATTCATGAGGTGGCATCCATTCATCAGGCTTTCAAGATACAGAGTTTAAAAAAAACCCCAAGTGGTAGAGTCATGGTAAAATCATGAGTGTTGGCTTACACAATTCCCTCTCTTCAAACCCAGTGTGTTTACCCCAAAAGCAATTTGCTTTGCTAAAGCTGGCATAGAACTGTTCCTTTTACATCTACACAAGGGGGGGGGGGGCCGGGCGCCACCAACAGAAAAATCAGCCAGGGGCTGCACACACATGAGAAGCAAAAAAAACCTCCCCAAAAAACCAAACAAAAAACCCAACCCTCACTGACATGGCCCAGCAGAAAGACACTCCTCACATTCTCCGTGCACACCAGAGCTGAGGGGGGTCCAGGCTAGTAGATTGTGTGCTGCAACCCTGCGGGAAAGTGGCGGGGTGGAGTGCCAGTGTGGGCTCCCTAATGCTGGGGTTGGGGGAGCCCTGAGCCTCAGGGCCAGATCCAGGCAAGCTGGGGGCTGCATCTGGCCCCCAGGCCTTAGGTTCCCAACCCCTCTACACATATACCTCGGGCAGTGTTCTTTCACTGTGTGGAATTAAAGACCAAGGAAGTGACTGTTCAGTGAGGCTATGCCCTGTGAGGAGAGCTATAAAAGGCCTGACTTTCAAACCTGTTTTCCTCAGTCATATCATCTACTGAGCCTGTAGTCCACCCTTAACACTTTTTTTGTCTGCTTAGGTTTCTTATACTGAGCAGGCTGTGGGCTGCGTTATTAATACAGGCGGAGCTGGGTAGTGAGCCGTATATGTTGATTGCCCTAGCACTCCCCATGAAAAATTCTTGCAACCTATTTTTGGAGATACAGAGGAAAGGGTAAATGTGCCCCGTCCTAACTGTGAGGTGCTGGGTTCGCAATCTGAAAATCTTTCTTGTGAAATAGTTTTATTTTTGTATGTAACTGTTGTCCCTTTGACCTGAACAGCCAGCCACGTCATGGCCTTGCAGGTGTAAGGGGACTGTTGGCCCCTTACTAAAACTCAGTGTGTGCGGGGATTGGTTGGTTACTCCCAGTATCAAAGGGAAAAGGAAGGGTCTGTGAGCAATAAGGAAACTAAGACTGACAACCTCCAGGGACAATGGGAAGAGACCAGCACTCCAGGTCAGCCTGCTTGACAGGATGGGTAGGCCAATGAGGGAGTGAAGAGGCTGGGGGGAGCCCTGCCCTCGTGTGAGCTAGAATTTCCTCTCGTGTGAGCTGGAATTTTCTGGATCAGACTGAGTGGGGCTGAACTAGGAGAGAGCAGATGCCTGAGCCAAGCTGGAGAGGAGCCATGGCAGCCAGAGAGCATGTCTACACTAGGAAATTATTTCAAAATAACTTTTTAAAAAATAATAACTCCCCAAATAACTATTTTGAAATAGTGTGTCCACTCGGAAATGAGTCGGAGGCAGGTTCCCTTATGTGGATGCACTACCTTGACTTAGAGCCCCAGGAAGCACTGGGGAGTAATTCCTTTGAATGACTCTGGGGAGTAGTTATTTCGAAAGAGCAGCAGTGGAGCGTCCTCAATACAGCTATTTTGAAATAGCTATTTCGAAACAAGCCTTATTCCTCATGGAAAGCGGGAGTACAGATTTTGAAATAACCAGCTTGTAATAATAACCAGGGCTTGATATTGTGGACGTTCCACTTGTTATTTTGAAATAAGGGGAGTTATGCAGCCACGGATCCTGAGCCACCGCACACAGGGCAGAACCCAAGACTTAGCACAGAGAGCAGAGCCTGAGACACAGCCCAGCAGCAGATCCATGCTGGCAGCGGGGCTGCAGCCACAGAGACAGAGGGGCTAGAGAAGCAACCCAGGAGCTGGAGGCAGCACAGCAGAGAGTGGAGCCCAGACTGAAGCTGGGTGTGATGAGTAGCTGGAAGGGACCCGGGTAGAGGTCTAGTGCAGGGCGACTCCACCAGCCAAGAGGCCTTACAGGCCAGACTGGGGAAGGGCCAATGCTGGAGAGAAGGGTCCTGCCACTCACAGCTAGTGTCAGACCTGCAACATCCCAGCACCACAGCCAGGGCCTGAGATGGAGGCCTGGGACCTACGAGGAACAGACTGTGAACTCCTCTGATATTCCAGAAACACTGTGGCTGTGTCTACACTGGCACCCTTTTGCGGAAAAGGGATGCTAATGAGACACTTCGGAATTGCAAATATTTAAATCCCCCGCGGCATTTGCATGAACATGGCTGCCGCTTTTTTCCGGCTCCCGGAAAAAATTCCTACTTTCAAGTAGGAATAAGAGATCTTCCGGAAAAGGGTTTATTTTCCGCAAGATCGTGTCTAGACTGGCGCTTTTCTCCGCAAAACCCCGAGCAGGAAAAAGCGGCAGTTATGTTCATAGAAATGCCGCGGGGGATATTTAAATCCCCCGCGGATTTGCAATTCCGAAGTGTCTCATTAGCATCCCTTTTCCGCAAAAGGGTGCCAGTGTAGACACAGCCTGTGTGTGAAGCCTTCCTGCCATAGAGTGGAGTGATGCTTTCCAGGAAGTTTTTCCATTTCCCCCTAGTCTCTCTTTTTAAATTGATTGCTGTTTCATAAGTTGTATTTGCTTTGAACTAGGGATGTCAACATGTAGACAATTACACGATTATCCAATAAGCCGGTGGGCCCCTAACCCCTTGCCCCGCACTGCTGCCTCTGATAGAGAGGCAGCAGCACAGAGGGTGAGGGGGGCAGGCGGGAGCAGATACATGCAGGGAGCCAGCTTTTAAGCTGTCTCTCCACACATGCTGGCTCAGCAGACCTACCTCCCTCCCACCCTTGCTGCCTCCTACAGAGGCAGCAGGGGGGGGAGAAGACAGGAGCCGGTGCTGGGGGAGCCGACTTAAAAGCTGGCTTCCCCCCAGCACCAGCTCTGCAGTGCTGCCAGCTCTCCCATGCTGCTGCCTCTATCAGAGGCGGCAGTGCAGAGGGGATGTGGGGGCAGGACAGGGGAGGCTGCCATGAAGCAGCCTCTGTCTACAGCAAGCTCAGACTCACCACAGACAGAGGCTGCTCCATGGCAGGAGCCCCTGTCCACAGTGGTCTGAGCCCCCCCCCGGACAGAGCCTGCTCCAGCATCCCACGGGGTGAGCCTGGGCTTGCCGCAGACAGAGGCTGCACCTTGGCAGCAGCCCCATCCGTGGGGGGAGGAGGGGGGTCCAAGCTCCTAGTGGACAAGGGCTGCTGCTGCCCCACACTGCTGACTCGGTATCAGAGGCAGCAGTGCGAGGTAGCAGGTGGGATCTGGTTTGCATGGGAAGCTGCTTTTTAAACTGGCTCTCCTTGTGGACTGGCTCCCGCCTGCCACCCCCATGCTGCTGCTTCTGATACAGAGGCAGTGGCGCAGAGTGGCAGGGAGCTCCCTGGAAGTGGGGCTGGGAGCGCACTGGCTGCTGGCCCACCCCCAGGGACTATCGAATAGTCATGTAACCTCTAAAATTTGATATGGCTTTACAAGCATTCAATTACACACTATCTAACTGTATGGAATCACCAGAGAACACTCTGGAGTGGGGACATCCAGCTCCTGCCCTAGGTGACAACAAGGTTAGGGGTCGAGCCTTCAGGAATCCTGGGCCCCACCTTGTTGGGGTTACACACAGGAAAGTGGAAGGGGAGCCCTTGAGGTCAGGAAGGCCTCTGGGTAAAGGAAATGGGAGCAGGGACTTGGATCCTTTCACTAGCCCATTTCACTGGGGTAGTGTAAGAACCAGGAAAGTTCCCCACAATAGCAAGACCATTCCCCCACTTACACAGGGTTGTTTCTATTATCAACAAGCAACGCCCCCCCAAACCAAACCAATACACGTCCCCCTCCTCCCAGCCCACTCACCCTCACAAAAAAATCAGCAGTAACAAAAATCCAGCCAAAGTGAAGCACCCCTCTGCACACACATCCCCCTGGGGAGAGAACGAGAAAACCAACAAAATGTGATACATCTTAGTCACATTGCTTAATACCCTACTGGAAGAAGTTTAGATACTACAGTAGTGATAAGCGCCTGTAGACAATAGAATAGGAAGAGAAACTGATGATAAAAACCTGGTATATTCTTGGTATCATTTTTTTTAGTTATACAAAATGTACCAAGGTCTGTTCTCAGAACACAGTAGAAGCAAACAACACTAGGTATTTTCCTTACTCCGAAATCTCTAACGCTGCTCAAGAAGCACTGTCTTTGTACCCAAGAAGCCTGCCTTTTTGCCTGTGCTCAAGATCATACTCTATGATTTCTGCCTCCACCACGCACAGGCTGTAACCAAGGTCTCTGTCTACACAACTTTGCTTTGGTGTGTCATGTGGCTTGCGATTGCTGGTCCCCCCCACATTATCTGCCATCTTTTCATACTAGACAAAAGGGCTTGATTGCTTCTGATGTTGAGCCTGGAAGAGCATGGCTGGCACTCTTATTGGCTTTAGCAAGGCCTGTGACTGACTTTGCTTCCAGGAATCTGCTGATGGCCTTATTCAATATAACATAATATTATATATTGTAGATTGCTACAGAAATGAGCCAGTCAGAGAGGAAGCTCTGTCCTGGGTATAACACCCTTTATCAACCAGTGTCTAGAGACTAAGGGTGCGTCTACACAGCAGGGCTTAACTCGAAATAAGATACACAAATTGAGCTATGTCAATTGTGCAGCTTATTTCAAAATAGCTTATTTTGAAATAGGGAGCATGTACACAGCACTTATTTTGAAATACAGCACTCTTCCTCCAACTTCCTTTACTCCTCATACAATGAGGGTTACAGGATCAGAGTAAGAAGACCTCCAGCTTGACAGTATTTCAACATTATTTCAAAATAACTGCTTGCTGTGTAGACACAGACTAAGTTATTTCAAAATAACACTAGTTATTTCAAAATAACGGTGCTGTGTAGATGTACCTTGAGAGAGTATGGAAAATTTTAAGAGTGGGATAATTCACTTGGTCACACGTACCATATGTAAAGTACAGTATATTATGTTCTCTTTCTGTCACTTTTGACAATTAGAATGTCATGACATACAAGTCTTCGTGAGTCTCGGAGTTGACAATCCTGGATTAAATCATTCTACCACTTGCAACCCAGAACTTGGGACAGTTTACTGAGGCTTCTGTCATTCCCAGAAGCTATGATATATTTTTAAGTAGAGATAAGTTGAATGAGGACATTAGTCTCAGCTATACACATTTATGTGGACATCAATTTGTTGGCTGATTTAGATTCACTTACTCAGCTCTGCATTTACCGCTTCAGACAACTGTTACACAGGGTTCCAAGAATTAAGATTAGTCAGCCACCCCAGTAACCAAACTATAGCATTTGATCCGTTTTTATTCTCAGATTCCCTTGCTTTATTGCTTTTGCTCTTAAAGAGAAAAGCTTTTAGAGTATACACATTTTGAGGATTCTGTATGTTAAAACAGGAAACAATTCCCAAAGCAACTGTCTGCCAATAAGGGAAAATACTTAGAAAGTTCATTTCCCCCACAATTTCAGCTAGGCTGAGCTGTATGGTTTCTTGCTGATGGTTAAGCTTACACCCAATGTCTATGTGAGAAAATTGCTGAGATCTCCAGGAAGGAAACTGCTATGGTGAGAAAATTAAAACAGAAGCTAGAAAGGTCATATCTTACCACTCAGGTTCAAAAAACAGGAGTCCTTCCTCTGTGCAGATAAATAGTTTTGTCCTGTTTAGATTCATAGGTTCCAAAGCCAGAAGAGAGCACTGTGATCATCTAGTCCAGTGGTTCTTGACATTTTCAGGCTCAGGACCCATTTATAAATGTTTATGGCCTCTTGCGACACAGTAAATAGTCTGGCGGTGGAGGCCCTGGGGTGGTTTCACTCAGGTCCTGCCCCTCAGGTTGGTCAGGTCCTGCCTGGCCCTCATCCCACATTGGCTGCTCTTGCAGCTCCTGTGCTGTGAGGCTGGCCAGCCTTGGCTCTCTACTTCAGGCATTGCAACCCCAAGTGGTTCTGGGACCCCAGGACATGGGCAGCCCAAACATCCAGTCATGGTCCCATCCACACTCCTCCCCCAGTCCTCTGCTTCAACTGTACCACAGGGCTCCATGGGGCTGGGGCTATGCTGCCTGCCTTCCCAGGGCTGCAGGAGGTGTGGAGGCACTGCACTTTCCTTCCCAACATTCTCAGGATTGGGTGGCATTGGGGGGCTAAGCCGGCACCACATACTCTCCCTTTTAGCACTCCAGGGCTGGGTAGGCTGTAGTAACACCATACATTCTCCCTCCTGGCACTCTGGGCTGGGTAGGCTGTAGTAACACCATAACCTTTCTTTGATAGGATAACGAGTCTTGTGGATAAGGGAGAAGTGGTAGATGTGGTATACCTAAACTTTAGTAAGGCATTTGATACGGTCTCGCATGATCTTCTTATCAATAAACTAGGCAAATACAACTTAGATGGGGCTACTATAAGGTGGGTGCATAAATGGCTGAAAAACCATTCTCAGAGAGTAGTTATTAATGGTTCACAATCCTGCTGGAAAGGTATAATAAGTGGGATTCCGCAGGGGTCTGTTTTGGGACCGGTTCTGTTCAATATATTCATCAGTGATTTAGATATTGGCATAGAGAGTACGCTTATTAAGTTTGCAGAGGATACCAAGCTGGGAGGAGTTGCAAGTGCTTTCGAGGATAGGGATAGAAATGTAGCCGTGTTAGTCTGGTGTAGCTGAAACAAAATACAGGACTATGTAGCACTTTAAAGACTAACAAGATGGTTTATTAGATGATGAGCTTTCGTGGGCCAGACCCACTTCCTCAGATCAAATAGTGGAAGAAAATAGTCACGACCATATATACCAAAGGATACAATTAAAAAAATGAACACATATGAAAAGGACAAATCTTGAAATTTTGAAAAGGATAGGGTTATAATTCAAAATGATCTGGACAAATTGGAGAAATGGTCTGAGGTAAACAGGATGAAGTTTAATAAGGACAAATGCAAAGTGCTCCACTTAGGAAGGAACAGTTTCACAGATACAGAATGAGAAACGACTGTCTAGGAAGGAGTACGGCAGAAAGGGATCTAGGGGTTATAGTGGATCACAAGCTAAATATGAGTCAACAATGTGACGCTGTAGCAAAAAAACCCAAACGTGATTCTATGACGCATTAACAGGTGTGTTGTGAGCAAGACACAAGAAGTCATTCTTCTGCTCTACTCTGTGCTGATTAGACCTCACTTGGAGTATTGTGTCCAGTTCTGGACACCACATTTTAAAAAAGATGTGGAGAAATTGGAGAAGGTCGAGAGAAGAGCAGCAAGAATGATTAATGGTCTAGACAACATGATCTATGAAGGAAGACTGAAAGAATTGGGCTTGTTTAGTTTGGAAAAGAGACGATTGAGAGGGGACATGATAGCAGTTTTCAGGTATCTAAAAGGGTGTCACAAGGAAGAGGGAGGAAAACTGTTCTCCTGGGCCTCTGAGGGTAGAACAAGAAGCAAAGGGCTCAAACTGAAGCAAGGGAGGTTTAAGTTGGACATTAGGAAAAACTTCCTAACTGTCAGAGTGGTTAAACACTGGAATAAGTTGCCGAGGGAGGTTGTGGAATCTCCATCTCTGGAGATATTATAAGAGCAGGTTAGATAAATGTCTGTCAGGGATGGTCTAGACAGTACTTGGTCCTGCCATGAGGGCAGGGGACTGGACTCGATGACCTCTCGAGGTCCTTTCCAGTCCAGTATTCTATGATTCTATGACATTCTCTGTCCAGGCACTCTGGGGTTGGGGAGGCTGCAGTAACACCATACATTCTCCCTCCTGGGACTCCGGGGCTGGGTAGGCTGTAGTACCACCATACACAGATGTACAACACACTGACCTTACTGCTCCCCCTTGCCAACCCCACAAGAGGAAGGCTTCTATGTGGACCCCCACTAAAGGACATAACGAAAGTCTTGATTTCTACATCGACTGCTTCTGCAAACGCGCTCGAGCTCACATTGTCAGCAAACAACAACATATAACATACGACCTCAGTCATGCAGAACGCAATGCTATTCACAGCCTCAAAAACAATCCTAACATCATTATCAAGGTGGCCAACAAAGGAGTCACCATGAACAGGACAGATTATGAACAGGAGGCGAACAGACAACTCACCAATACCAGATTCTACAAGCCTCTCTCCTGTGACCCTACTAAGGAATACCCAAAAAACCTGAAAAAACTGCTCATGAAGGTCCCTGATGCTGCTCAGGACAAATTTACACTAACACCCTCCCTAATCCCTGACCAGGAGCTTTCTATCTGCTACCCAAAATACACAAACCTGGAAATCCTGGACAGCCCATCATCTCAAGCATTGGCACACTCACCACAGGATTATCTGACTATATCAACTTCCTCTGCAGACCCTATGCTACCAGCACCCCTAGCTTCCTCCGCCACACCAATGACGTCCTGAGGAAACTTCAAAACATCAGTAATCTACCTGAAAATACCATCCTGGCCACTATGGACATAGAAGCCCTTTACACCAAGGGTATGTCTAGACTACATCCATCTTTCAACAAGGGATGTAAATTAGGCACTTCAAAATTGCAAATGAAGCTGGGATTTGAATTTCCCGTGCTTCATCTGCATAATTGCGTCATGGTGCTCTTTCGAAAAAGTGCTATTTTGAAAGTAAAACCACAGTCTAGACATGGTTCTTTCAAAAATGGAAGCCTTTTCCTGCCTCCCCCGGGTTGGGTCAGGTCCAGACAGGATGGCCAACAGCCAGGTGGTCCCGAGGCAGGAGGGATAAGGGGTGCTGTCACATTACTGGATTTTAGGGGAGCAGCCAGATCACTGCTGCACCCATGGGGGAAGGGGGTTTAGCCCCAAAAGTGGTTTGAGAAAGCCTTCCCTTTTCGAAAGAACCGCGTCTAGACTGCGGTTTTACTTTCAAAATAGCACTTTTTCGAAAGAGCATCATGACGGGATTATGCAAATGAAAAACTGGAAATTCAAGTCCCGGCTTCATTTGCAATTTCGAAGTGCCTAATTTACATCCCTCTGTTGAAAGAGGGATGTAGTCTAGACACACCCCAACATTCTACATGAAGATGGATTACAGGACATCAGGAACACCATCCCCGATGACAGCACTGCACACCTGATTACAGGGCTGTGCGAGTTTGTCCTCACCCACAACTACTTCCAATTCAGAGACAATTTGTATCTCCAAGTCAGCGGCACAGCCATGGGCAACTGCATGGCACCACAAAATGCCAACATCTTTATGGCTGACCTTGAACGTTTCCTCAGCTCTCGCCCCCCTAATACCGCTACTTTACTTACGCTACATCAATGAGGGGTACGTCTACACTAGCCCCCTAGTTCGAACTAGGGAGGCTAATGAGGGTGACCGAAATTGCTAATGAAGAGAGAAGCGGGATTCCGAGATAAACCCCTTAGTTCGAATTAACAGTTAAACCTCAGTCCATGGCTGTAGTAAGGGGTTTATCTCAGAATCCCGCTTCTCTGCCGCATGTAGACGCGGGCAGTTACTTCTGGCTAGTCAGTTTCCAAAATGGCGACCGGCTGGGAATATGCTAATCAAGCGCGGGATATTTAAATCCCGCGCTTCATTAGCAATTTTGGTCACACTCATTAGCCTCCCTAGTTCGAACTAGGGGGCTAGTGTAGACGTACCCTAACATCTTCATCATATGGACCCACGGAAAAGAGACTCTTGAAGAATTTCACACGGATTTCAACAACTTCCAACCCACCATCAACCGCAGCCTGGACCAGTCTGCATGAGAAATCCACTTCCTGGACACTACAGTACAGTTGAATAATGGACAAATTTCCACCACCCTATACCAGAAACCCACCGACCACTACACTTACCTTCATGCCTCCAGCTTCCATCCCAGACACATTTCTCAATCTATTGTATGCAGCCAAGCCCTAAGATACAATCAAATTTGCTCCAATCCCACAGACAGAGACAAAAACCTACAGGATCTTTATAGAGCATTCCTAAAACTGAAATACCCACCTGGAGAAGTGAAAAAAACAGATTGACGGAGCCAAAAAAGTACCCAGACATGAACTACTTTAAGACAGGCCCAAACGAGAAAATAACAGAATTCCACTTGTTATTACCTACAGTCCACAACTCAAACCCCTCCAACGCATTATACACAGTCTACAACCCATCTTGGAAAATGATCCCTCACTCTCAGAGGCGTTGGGAGAAAAGCCTATTCTCGCTTACAGACAACCCCCCAACCTGAAACTAATTCTTTCCGGTAACCATGCTACACAACCACATCATAAGCATCCAGGAACCCAGCACTGCAATCAGCCGCTGTGCCAACTCTGCCCACATATCTATATAAGTGAATTCATCACTAGAGCCAACAACATAAGCTACCAAATCAAAAGGTCACACATTCTCCCTCCTGGCACTCAGGGCTGGGTAGGCTGTAGTAAGGCCATACATTCTCCCTCCTGGCGCTCTGGGCTGGGTAGGCTGTGGCAGTGCTGTACTCTCTCACTCTGGGCACTCAGGGGCTGGGGAGGGGGAAGCTGCGCAGGTACTAGCCAGCCTGTCACAGGGCTGGCAGGTGTGGCAGGGCTCTGGGTTCCAGAGGGTGCAGAAGGGGCAGGGCACTGAGTGGAAGGGGTACGGCTAGAAGCTAGCATCCCCCAGCCAGCCCTTAACATGCCACCCATGTCCCAGGAGTTGCAGTGGCTGGAGTAGGGAGATGAGCTCAGCCAGCCCCACGGGACAGGAACTGCCATGTGACACTTTGAAACACTGGCAACCCTATCCTGGTTCCAACCCATGGGTTAAGAAACCCTGATCTAGCCTGACCTCCCATATAATACAGGCCAGAGTCCTCCCTCAGAAATGATCCTTAGAGCATACGTCTTACAAAAACATCCAGTCTTGATATAAACGTGGCCAGTGTTCATGACCCTGACTCTTGATAAATTGTTCCAGTGATTAATTGCTCTCACAGCTGAACATTGATGCCTTATTTCCAGTCTGAAATTATAGGTCAGGGAGTCCAGTAGCTGGTTAAGTGCCCGCAGTAAGGTGTTTTGACACAGAGCCACGGGCTTGACATGACAAAGGATTCACTGAGCTGTTTCTCACACTGTGGTGAAGCATTTGTCAGGCTTCAAGCAATGACACCTCCTGCTCGGTGTAGCCAGCCCAGGACCATTTTAGGAGTACCAGGGCCATTTCTGACATCTTCACTATGAAATCCCAACCACCTCTCTTCTCCTTTTGCCGCTACTTCAGGGATTTCTTTTTCCAGTGTTTCAAATTCAGCCATGATCAAACGTGGCAATGGCACTACAACTCAAGATGTAGCAAACACACAGGAAAGCGGAATTAAACTAGGCACAATAAAGCAGTCAGGCCTGTGGGCTCTGATGGGAGGTTTGGTGTTAATAAACAGAACTGTGGATCCCGACCGAGGAAATTACAGGACAGACGTGAAATGGTGATCTAGCTGCTTGGCAGGACCCTTTGCATTCCATAAGCTTTCATTAGCTTGTCTCCTCTCCTCAAAGGTGAATGTAAGCTGATGCTCTCTGGTGCGGCGTGTCGGTAAGACACTGCCTTTCTGGGGCTCTGGATGCTTCAGCCTCAGGGCTCAAGCGGCTGGCAGTGTAGTCTCCGCCACCCCAACCAGCCCTGGGGATCCAGCATCCAGGCAATGTGGTCCCCTCTGCCCTGGCCAGCTCTGGTGAATCCAGCAACTGCGCAGTGCTGGGGGTGGCAGTTGGGCAGCATAGTGTCTGCATTCCCAGACCCATGGTTCCCACACCCACACACCCAACCCCCTGTCCTGAGCCCTCTCACAGCCCAATCCCCTGCCTTGAGTCCCCCCACAGCCCTCTGCCCTGCCTCCTGCACCCCCCCCCATGCTCTGCCCTGACTCTTTCATCTCCAACCCCCTTCCCTGAGGCCTCCATGCCTCCCAGCTCCCTTTCCTGACTCCTGCACCCCCCACAACCCAACCTCCTGCCCTGCTTTTGCACCCCCTCATCCCCAACCCTTGCCCTGAGCTCCTTGCACTCCATCCCACATATAAAACACATTTAAATGTCTTACAGGTACTGTCCTATCACAAACCCCCCCCACACACACCCCAGAAATGTTAGTGTCTGCTCCCCAGCAGAAATATGCCTGGCCTGCTCTGCTGGGCTCTGCCCTTTGGCACAGTAAGTCTCCAGTCAGATTCCACATACCATAAGCAAACTTTGTCCACTGTGGCTATGTCTAGACTGCAGGATTTTTTCCGAAGAACCTTTTTTCGGAAGAGATCTTCCGAAAAAAATTCTTCCAAAAGAGAGCGTCCACACACAAAAGAGCATCAAAAAAGCGACTGGACGTTATCTCGCATTTAAGCTGTGATTACTATGGCTAGAGTGGCCACCAAGGCACCTGTGCTTTTTCCTCTTTCCTCTTCTTTCGAAAGAACTCCCTCTTCCCCGTCCACACACGCTTTTTCCCCGTAGAGCTCTTTTGGAAAAAGTCTTCTCTCTCATAGAAAGAGGATTACCAACACCAGAAAAACCCCCTCTGTTCTCTCGATTTACTTTCAAAAGAACGCGATTGCAGTGAGGACATAAGTCAGGTTTTGTTGGAAAAATGGCTGTTTTTCCAACAAAACTCTGTAGTGTAGACATACCCTGAAATTGTGCACGTGCAATGCATTGGCTGAGAATCTGTCATCACATCTCCCAGTAGTTGCTGGGTTCAGCAGGAATAACACCTATTACCTGTTGACAGCAAACGGATTTGCTCCTTTAGCTCAAAGTAGGAGCAGCTTTTGCCGAAGGTGCTGAGGTCAGTCCAAAATGACTACCACAATGTCTGTGGGGGTGCCATATTTTTGTTATGAGTGGTATTATACATCCTGAAACCCAGTGAACTTGGGAGCTGAGCAAGAAACCATAAAAGACAGTCTTAACCTTCACTGTTTAAGCCCTTTGTTTCTGGGATGTAGGTTGTGCAGATGTGCAGCTGGCTAAGGAGGCATCTGTAGTACTGAAAGTTTGAAGATATTTCAGCAAGCTCCAGTGCTTGGGATGATCAGTGTGTGGGGGGTGGAGGGGGCGAGAAATGATGTACCCCCTCCTGGACCAGGTTAAGGGGAGATGCCTGAGGCCCTCCAGTTGATATGACAAAGCAATTCTTGCTGCATGCCTTTCAGCTGTTCATCTGGCATGAACAATTTTAAATATGGGCCAACTCTGTCCCAGACAATAGATCTTCTCTGTCCCTTATGAAGCCTCACTTTCCAGCCAGAACCTGTTTCATCACCACTCTCCTCCCAGACAAGGTAAACTGTATTGTGTTAGCAATATGAATCCCCATTTCCTTGCTGTAGACAATGAACATTCTCATTTATTAATATTTTGTTAGCACTTTTAAGGTTTCCAGTGGAAAATACTCCAGATGTAGTGTGTGAGTATGTTCATGTGTTACAGAGGAAGGCGCATTATAATGCAATGTGGAAATGTGGAGAAGGATAATCCGATGACAATATCTGCCTATTTGGCCATCAAGCTACACCAGGGCTATTCAATACGCAGCCCGTGGGTGCAGCCCATTAGTTTGCAGCCCGCGGTGTGGTTTGGGTTTACGCGGTGCTCAACATTTGGCCCATGGGTGGGAGGCAAAACAAAAATAGTCTTCTGTTGATATGCGTTTTAGTAGATAAATTCCTGGTCTGTCATTGCTCATTAAAAGTGCTGTCATATGGATGGAAATCGGGTAAATATTGCATTTTATTAATATCAGCAGAACTGACTTAAATGGGGCCTGCGTGTTGTATAGTCTTGCCTTAATCTTTGTATTCATGCCTGTCAGTGTGAAAGAAGCTATTTGCATATATATTTGTATGTATATGCAACCACACTTAAGTTTCAGCCCCGGGTCTTGCAACGTTGAATAGCCCTGAGCTACTCTATTTATAAAGAAGTGCCCGCTAAGATAACACAGTATGTAGCCATCTGATGTGATATTATGTTTTGCTTCAAATGAGCTTGGCTTTTCCCCATCTTTGGTTCCGCTCTAATAGATCAAGTGTGATTTGCTTTGTTTGGAAAAAATGGACTTTAGATTGTGTTTTGAAACTAGTCAGGATAGAGTTCATCCTGATCTCTGCTGGGAGTCCCGCAGGCTCTTGATAAGAAAACAGGGTATGGTGGTTTAGTTTGTAGCAGCAGGAATTAATAAAAGTGCCTCTTTTCAATGCAGAAGGTTTTTTCAGAAGTAGAACGTAATCACCCTAACTGAAATTTGGCCAGGTCATACCCACTTTCTGTGAAAAGAATCATGGCAAATATAATCACCGTGGAAAGACAAGCCTTCATTTTTGACCATCTCTGAGAGACGGCATTTTCAGTAGCACAGCGCCGCCTAGCAACAGCACCGATTAATGAGGCAGAGTGCCTCAATATGACTCCCAGCAGTAGCCTGGCCTTTCCTTTGAGGTGCCCCATGCAAGCACCGACTGTTTCCAATTGCAGTCTTGAACAATTAAACTTAAACACTAGAATGTTATAAAGGAACGGGAGGAGTTAGAAAGTGACACCCTCTGGGAATCAGGAGCAGCTTCTGCCACCAAGGCCACGTCTACACTAGGAAATTATTCAGAAACTACTAAATTTGACTCAATAACTCCTGATTTAACAAATTCAAATTAGCGTGTCCACACTAAGGGGAAGCCTTGAAATGAGTTCAAATTAGTCCGAAATAGCACGTCCACACTGAACGGAGCCTGCCTTGGACTTACAGCCCCTGGAAGCACTTTGGGGAGGGCACCAGGATGGCGGATACTTCCAGTGGCTGCTTCGTCCAGCAAGCTGTGATACATGCTCACAGGAGCTCCTCTCTCTGGCTGCGTCTCGCAAGCCACTCCTCCACTGCCTCCAGAAAGGGACGCAGTAGGCATGCGCCCTCTTGTGCTCTGGTTGCCCTTGTGGATGCCACAGCACTGACACCATGGAGCCAGCGCTGCTGCAAGGCAGTGCCATGCTCATGGGCCTTGTGCTGTGCCTCATAGTGCAGAACTTCCAAACCGCCCACATGCTGCTCCAGCAGGATGAGAAAGAGGAGGAGGAGGACGAACCCCAGTGTGGCCTGCAGGCCCTGCTCACCCAGGTCCTGGCGCTCCTGCTGCTGCATATGCCCCTCAATCCCCTGGTGGAGGGAGACGAGCTTGGACCACATCGTCATGCAGGGATGGGATGACCAGCAGTGGCTGCAGAACTTCCGCATGTGGAAGGCCACCTTCCTGGAGCTCTGTGAATAGCTTGCCCCTGCCCTCAGGCAACAGGACATCTGACTGAGCCCTGCTATCTCTATGCAGAATTGGCCATCACCCTGTGGAAGCTCGCCACGCCGGACAGCTACCGCTCAGTTGGGCAAATCCATAGCTGGAGCTGTGCTCACGCAAGTAGCCAAGGCCATCAATCATGTGCTGCTATGAAGGGCCGTCACTCTGGGCAACGTGGACACCATTGTGGATGGCTTTGCCGCTGTGGGGTTCCCCAACTACGGGGAGGGGAGGGCCATAGACGGCGCGCACATCCCCATCCTGGCCCCCGACCACCGTGCCTCGAAGTTTATCAACAGCAAGGGGTACTCCTCCATGGTGCTGCAGGCCCTCGTGGATCACAAGGGATGCCCACATCTTCCAGAACTCCTGCCTCTTCCAAAAGTTGCACGACGGCACTTTTTTCCCCGACCTCACCATCAGAGTCGGGGAGGTGAACAAACCCATTGTAATCCTGGGCGACGCAGCCTACCCCTTGCTCTCCTGGCTCATGAAGTCCTACGTAGGCAGCCTGGATCCCAGCAAGGGGGAGTTCAACACCAGGCTGGGCAGTTGCAGAATAATCGTGGAATGTGCATTTGGCCATTTAAAGGGGAGGTTCAGGAGCCTTCTCACCTGTCTGGATCTCAGCGAGCGCAACATCCCCTTCGTAGTGGTGGCCTGTGGTGTGTGCCATAACCTGTGCAAAAGCGAGGGGGAGGCTTTTCTGCCAGGGTGAGGGGCTGAGGCTGAACGTCTGGCCAGGGAGTTTGTGCAGCCGGACACCAGTGCCATCAGGAGAACACAGCAAGGGGCTGTGCTAATTAGAGAGGCCTTGAAGGACAGTTTCATGCAAGGTCAGTTCTGAGAGTCTCCTCCATGGCTCTCCACAAGGGGCCCCTGCATTCCCTGTGTGTACCCTTCCTCCCTTCACCTGCCCTCCCCTGCAGAGCAAACAAGACACATTTTTTTTAAAAACAGGACTCTTTATTCGGGCAACATACAACGGGGGGAATGGGAAAGGAACCTGGAATGGGGGAGGAGGCTGGACTGGGAGTGGCACCTGCTTCCGGGTGATCTGGAGGCTTCAGCTGCCCTAGAGGTCCCACTGCGCCATGTTCTGGGGAGGTGGCAGCCCCAGGGAGCCTGGAAGGGGAAGCCATGGGGCAGGTGGGGAGGTGGCCCCCTCCATGCACGAAACCATGTGTGCCATCATCACGGTGAGGGTGAAGAACATGACATTGTGCTGGCACACCAGCTCATCCCAGGAGACCTTTCACTCCCTGTCAGCCCGGTGCTCCTCCTGGTCCATGGCCTGTGCCTGGTGCTCTTCCTCGAGTCCCTGGATGAGGGACTGTAGAAAGCCCATGTGCTCCCTCATCAGCTCTACCCAGGTGTGTTTCTGCCAGTGGATCCTGTTGATTCGGGTAGATGGAGTGGGAGGTGGGGGACACACCAAGCTCGCAGCTGTCCCAGCTGTGAAGAAAAGTGACAAGGGCAGTCATCCCAGTAGACCAAGCCCTCATCTCTGAGCCGACACTGACAGTCTCAGTTCAGATGATGACGATGTGCTTCGAGCAAGGCCATATGTTGCTTAGACAGTGGGAACTTTCCAGCAGGTGCACAGATGTCCCAGGGAGCATCACGACACCCACAGCTCGGCAACAAGCAGGCATGGGAAGGTGCCGGCTGGGCCAGAAGCCTGCGGGTGGGAGCAGGTGGTATGAGGCAGCTCGACTTCCTTCCGTGTCCCGCACATGCCGGATCCAGCAATGGCAGTGCGCTGCAGATAGAGAAATTCTATCCCTGCCTGCTGGAGGATGTGCGGATTGGGGGAGGAGCATGTGAGACCCCTCCTCTTTCTCCTCCCTGCAGGTTCCCATGCATGAGATCAGTCTCCTTCGCATCACCATGCTTGATTGGGAGTGGAGGCTAACTGAGTAGGGCATGACCCTGTGGAGATTTTGAAATCCATGGCCCATTATTTCAAAATAACGGGCGTGGTAGTGTGGAGGCTCCACTTATAAATTCAACTTTGGGGGGTTATTCCAAAATAAAGTCCTAGTGTAGACCAGGCCTAAGAGGCAACAAGATGTGGAAGAACAAACCCAGAGTAGAGAGTTAAAACACCTAAATTTTGGTATTGGCTCTACCACCGACTCACTAGGGCTATATCGACACAGCAGCGATTGATTGGGACATTATTCTGAAATAACTTAGTCCACGTCTACACACAAGAAGTTATTTCAGCATAATGTCAAAATAATGTTGAACTGGAGGACTGCTTACTCTGACTCCTATAACCCTCATTGTACAAAGAGTAAGGGAAGTCAGGGGAAGAGTGCTCTCTCTCAAAATAACTCCTGTGTAGACAGTGCCAAAAAAGTTAAAATAAGCTATTTCAACTTAAGCTATGCAATTAGCAATGCTCAAGTGGCGTAGCTTATTTTGGTTTTAGCCCTGCTGTGTAGACGTACCCTATGTGTCCTTGACCAAGTCATTTCTCTGCCTTATTTCCCAGATTCTGTAAAATGATGCTAATAATCCTTATCTTCTTCAGTGGTGTGTTTGAGCATTGTCTTTATTAATAGTGCTGCAGCCTTTGAATAGGCAGAGTGCCAGCAGTTTTAAGTAATATTACTGTTTGTTAATTTTCATTAATTGAAAAACTGGATAGAAATAATAAAAACTTCTCTAAATAGCTCAAACTCATATATAAAGACAGCATCTTCATTTGTTTTTGCTCCAGGAAGCTCTTTGCTCTAACAGAGAACAAAAAAGTCCCTTTCTAAAATAACAAGAAAATCATTAGCATTTCTTGTTCGCTTTTTTAAGGTCACCATTATAGATATTTTGATAACACATCCTTTTACGTGAATGTGGTCTAGTCTGATGATGTGGTAGATGGAGATAATACTGTTTACAAAGCTGTCACCTATAGAAGGGGAAATTTTTGTCTTGAGTTTTTCCGTGTTTTTCAGGAACAAAAGGATGGATGCTGCTCGTTGTTGGAGGATATAGACTCTTATTCATCAACTTCCTTCTATAAAAAGTACAAAGGGTGTGAGGTGAAGGGAAGAGTGTGCAAAGAACACTGTCATGTGAAAAACAAATGAAAACACTTATCTTGTTCTAGCTCATTATCTGCCCCTCCTAAAGATCTTCGCTTAGATCCTAACAGAGATTGGCTAAAAGTGGAAGCATGAGGTTTTATAACCCTTCTGATGGTTTTCTTAGCGTTTATGATTATAATGCTGGATATTCTTGTTATCCGTGGAAATTCCCAGTTCCTTTTTTAATCTTGCTACGTCTGGGGCTCAATGATATTATGTGGCAATGAGTTCCTCAGTCTAATTATGCACTATGTGAAAAAGGACTTCCTTTTAGAAGCTTTGGATTTGCCACTTTTCAATTTCATGCCTGAACTGCCCCTTTGTGCTTGTGTTATGAGATTGGGAGAACAGAAGCTCTCCTTCACCCATAGTATAATGCAGATAATTCTTGGGTGATTTGCAATGCTCATTTGCCAGGGACCTATTTAAAAGATTATCATGAGGAATAAATTAGTTAATTAAAACCACTTGGGGGAAATGTAACAAGGCAGAATATAATGACCTGAGCTGAAAGGTCTTCCAGAATAACATGACACATAAAAAAAGCCATGGGAAACTGGGTGTGAGAATGCAACAAGTCATGCATCTGCACAGAGGGAGAGAGCAACAGAAAAGCACAAATTTGGGATTGTGGGAAATGTCTCCCACGCCTCCATCTCTCTGTGGTTGCTTTCATGGCTAACATCCCTAACCAGAGTGCTATGGAGAGGGATGGAGTTGTTGGGGAATGCTGCTCTTTGTCATCCTATAGGAAAAACTTAAAAAATAATGAATGGCCCTGCAACATCTTGGAGACTAACTTAAAAAAAAAAAAAAAAGATGGAATCATGAGCTTTTATAAAAACTCATGATGCCATCTATATTTTTTGTTAGTCTCTAAGGTGCTGCAGGACCATTCGTTGTTTAAGTTTTTTCCTATAGGAAATTGAATTACTATTGAATTTAACCCTAGGAACTGAATGCTTATTTCAAGAGGACTGAATTTGTCTTGTTCAGAGGATGGAAATCTCCTTCCTGTTGATACAAGGGAGAAAACGTTAACAGAGTCAAAATTATGAAGAATTTTGAAGGAACAGAGCTGTGATCTTGATACAGAAGCAGGGAAGTCTGTGAAGCGATTCAAGTGGCAGGGAGACATTGTCTGAGAGATGGGGAAGGAAGATAATATTAACAGTTGCATTTTGGATGGATGAGAGAGATACAGTTGGAAGAGAATGCAATAATTAAGGTAGGAAATCACCAGAACATGGGTTTAACATCTTAGAAGTCGTGTAAAAAGGAAGAGGTGAGTTCTGCTAAAGCTGGATAAACACATCAAAGCATTTGAGAAAGATGTGTGTAGTGATCCGCGTCAGTCCTCATAAATGACATGGAGAACTCACAGTTCCAGTGTTTCTCTGCTGCACATCCAATGCTTCTATAGTTGGAAAAAAGGACATTGAACATGTTCTGAACCTAACAACTTGCCACTGCCCCCAGTGACTCCTGTAGAGAGGAGGTGCAATGAAGCAGTTGAGATGTTGGTACATGTGTTAAGAGGCTGGAGGGCTGGCATTAAGCTGTCTAAAAGATAATGAACATTAACATGACAAAGAACGGGATTATGGTAATGATTTGCTGCATACTTTCTGCTTCCCCATCAACAACTGCAATCAGATAGTCTGAAGCCTTCAGAATGCAGGGCTGTTGGAAATGAATGAAGACTCAGTTAAATAAAATACGAACAGCCTAATTTTCAGGAAGAAATCAAGTCCTACTACATAATAAAGACTGAGGAGCAGAGAGAAGCTGCCTTGCCTATCCTCCCACAGACCCATCTCTTTCGCACTAGAATATTCCATTTCATTTGGGTATTTATTATGTAATATAACATATCATTGTATAGTTCGTTTGACGTAAAAGTACTACAGATGTTTCACAGCTGATTATAATATAAAATGGCATATTACAATAAATTGCACAGTACAAGACACACAATACACAGAATGGTCAAGTTTCTAAGGCTATGTCTACACTACACTGATCTAGCGGAAAAAGGTACACAAATTGCGCTCTGCAATTTGCGTACCTTTTTCCAATAGTTTTTTTGAAAGAGGCTTTTCCGAAATTTGGCCCATTTACACTAGGCCAAGTTTCGGAAAAAAACCCTCTTTCGGAAGTGCCCTTCTTCCTTGTGTGAAGAGGAAGACAGGGCTTCTGAAAGAGCGTGTCTCCTCTTCCGCAAAAAAAAGCAGAAGAGCAGATGCGTCCCCTGGATGTGGCGGAGTTTTCCGGGATACCAGAGGAAAACCCCCGCAGTGTAGACATAACCTGAGAGTGAATACAGAGAAACTGAAAAGTCTTTGCCTCCCCTATTTTTAAAGAATGATGCGTGCCTAATTTATGGCAAAACTTTACCCTGAGGCTAAGTCTGAGGCTAAGTCTACACTTGCACTTTATAGCACTTAACTTTCTGGCTCAGGGGTGTGACAAAACACCGCCCAAGCAAGGGCACGTTACAGCACTGTAAATCACCAGTGTGAACCAGGCTACAGTGCTCCCAGCATTGTTAGTTAGCTACTCCCTTCGTGGAGGTGGTTTACATAGGCTATGTCTATACTACAGAGTTTTTGCGGAAAAACAACTGTTTTTCCGCAAAAACTTGAGGAACGTCCGCACCTCAAGTGCATTTTTGCACAAGAGAATCGAGAGAAGAGAGGGGGTTTTGCGCAACTGGTATTCTTCTTTCTATGAGGAAGAAGCCTTTTTGTGAAAGAGTTCTTTCGCAAAAAGGTGTGTGTGGACGGGAAAGAGGGGGTTTTTTGCACAAAAAGAGGAAAGAGGAAAAAACACAGGTGCCCTGGTGGCCATTCTGTGCATACCAATCACTGCTTAGTTTCAAGCGATCGTCCATGCAGTCTGGACGCTCTCTCTCAGTTTTTGCAGAAGATCTCTTCCGATAAAAGCTTCTTGCGCAACAAGCTGCAGTCTAGATGTAGCTGTAGAGCCCTGTAGAAACTTTCCTCTGCATGAGTCTTCTACAAACCCTGTAATCAGGAGCTGGATGACTTATCTTTCAAATACAGATAACCAAACCCACCATTGTTTGCTATATGTGTGAAATGCTATGTATGCAGCTCCCTCTTCACGTGATATAAGCTGCGGAAATTAAATTTCTCAGAAAACCAGGTCTCTAAGAGCTAGTCCCATTCCCTACACCAGCAGAATTCTAACGGTATGTGCATATTCCAAACCAGCTGTTACAAACACGTAGACCCACTGTTTTTTGATAATTTACTCCTTATTGATTTTCTATTTTAAAAAATGCAATGAAAATGGAATGACAGTGCAAGACAAGTATAACAAGACCTTTCAACACATTTATTAAGAGGCGTGAGGTCTTCAGAGTACAGCTGTGACACCTTGTGATAATAAACATGAAGAATTTAAATTGTGGCTTTGTGTGAGTCTTTCCTGGGCTCGCAAATATTGCTGTGTATATTCCACTCTAAATAATTTCTCTTTTACGTTAGCTAGCTTGCTATTTATAGGGATCCCATCACTGTAGAATCAAGGCATCTAACGTATTTATCCTCGCAACTGCCTTGTGAGGTCAGGAATTACAGTTATCCCAATTTTACAGATGGGCAGAGACAATATGTAACTTGCCCTGAGCCCTTGAACAGACTCTGGCAGGCAAGACCACATTTTCTCTATTTCCAGTGCTGAAGATGAGAGAGTTACTGTACTCCCAGCCAGCAGCATCATTCTCACCTCCTCCATGGCAGAAGTGAAGTTGTCCAATGTTAGAGGCGGGAATTGTACTGTGAAGTATCAGCCTTCTGATGATCTTCTGACCCTACCTGTCCAGGGTGCTTTCTAAAGACACTGAGCCACTTGGGATGTAAGATCCCTCCTTGAAGGATTCCTTGGTGGTGACACAAATGGTCCATCCTAACCAGTTGGACTGTGCCTGGTAGGTATGTCAGGAATAACTAGTGGGAAATCCCAGAACCAAGCAGCATTCCCTGCTCAACATGGTCACTCATTCAACATGCTCAAAGTGTAGCTTGGTTAATTCATCACTTTGCTTAACATGGTCTCCACTCTAAAAAAGGACCCAAACCTACCCAAGATGTTGTGGGTACACAGCTGGGGACACATGAACAGCCTCACCTTCTCCGCACAGGGAAGCACAAAGACTAGATGGCTAGCCTGAAGAGACTGTTTAATTGAGGAATCCAACTTCTATGGCTATGTCTATACTACAGTACAGGGTTTTTGCGCAAAAACCCATGGAGCGTCCACACCTCAAGTGTGTTTTTGCACAAGAAAATTTACAGTGAATCGACAGAACAGAGGGGTTTGGTGGTATAGGTATTCCTCTTTCTATGAGGAATAACTCCTTTTTGTGCAAGAGCTCTTGTGCAAAAATGGTGTGTGTGGATGGGAAACATGTTTTTTTGCGCAAAAACAGCCTATTGAAAGAAGCATAGGTGCCCTGATGGCCATTCTGTTAATGGCGATCAGAGCTTTCTTGAGAGAGAGCATCCATGCAGTCTGGATGCTCTCTTGCACAAAAATGCATTGCTTTTCTGATGTGCTCTTGCAGTGTGGACGCGCTCTTGTGCAAGAAGTTTTTGCAGAAAATCTCTTCTGCAAAAAGCTTCTTGTACAAGGAGCCTGCAGTGTAGACATAGCCAATCTGTTTAAGGGTTATCAGTCCCTTCTGCTTGCTGGGGAAGATTCTGATAATGCTGCAAGCCAACCCTTGCATTCCAACAATCAGGAAGGAAATTTCCCATTTCTACTATAATAGCACAATCGAGGTAAAACATCCCATGGAGGAGCCTAGATTTTCACTGGATTAGCATGTAGCAAGGAGACCCTAGCTGGTCTGAATCACAAGGAAACATTGTGCACTGAGGGGTTGGATCATTTAGCATCGGTCTCCCTATATGGGAAGCCTGAATCATAAGTGATCAATGTACACTGAGGTGCTGTGCCTTGTGGAACCAACACCGTCCTATGGGGAGTCGGAAGAGGGTCAGGAGAGCAATGATGTGGTGACAGGCTATGTAGGACACAATATACATTAAGATGCTCTTTAGGGCATGTACTTCCTCAGAAGCCAGGGGCAGAGGCTCATCTGCAAGGGGTGTGTGATATGTTGGGATATCTCCTGCTGGGAAGCTGAGTCTCTGATTCTGGTGCAGTGGCCTGAATTGAAGTCAGTGGAGCAGGGAGCACCAATCTCCTCTATTGAGGAGGCTATGAGAATGGTTTCTTCTCCTCAAACCAGGAACAGTGAGGAGCTGCTTGGTGCTCAGTGTTGTGGTGGGGCAACTGCCACACACTGGCCAGAAGAGGTGAAAGCAAGCAGGAGGAGCCTGCACAAAGCCCTGGCCAATCAGGGTGAGGCTTTTAAGGAGCCAATCAGGGTGTAGCTTGCTAGGGCAGCCCTATATAAAAGGAGCTGCCCAGCAGAGAGAGTCAGTTAGGCCCTGACCAGGGAAGGTGCAGGACCTAGTTCTTGAAGAAGCACCTTCTGGAGAGCAGTGCTGGGCAGGCTCAGCAGTGCTGGGCTAGAGAGAGAGGCTTCAGCTTGATACCTGCCAGGCTGCTGGCCTTGCTTCAAGGGCCAAGAGGGTGAAAAGAGTCACCAGGGGAAGTGGCCCAGGAAACAAGAGGCAGTGGAGAGAGAGAAGGAGGGCAGAACAAGGCTGCCATTGAAGAGTCCCTGGGTTGGGACCCAGAGTAGTGAGTGGGCCCGGGTCCCCCCCCCCCCACACTTGAACCACGTCTAGCTGCCATTGATGTTTGGCCTGGAAGGACTGTGGCTTGCCCCTGAAATGAGGGGCTAGACTGAGGCTGCAGTTGGCCATGGTGGCAGGCGCTTCGGCCAAGGAACTGCCAATAAAACCCCTGGAAGGGGGATGAGAGACCACTTCAGTGGGTACTGCTGGAGGGCAGTGTCCTGAAGAGGACACCATAGTCCAGGAGTGATGTGGATCCGGAACATGAGCATGGACCACCGATAGGGATAGACACTACCCAGGAGGAGGTGCCCTGCTGATGACCAACCTAATTCCCTAGAGCTACCAACAGAAGGTGCCACAGCGGTGCGTCGCCCTGTGACAATGCTGCCTCCACCCAAGCAGAAAAAGACATGTTGCTCTTCTCCCTCGTGACCCCTGGGACCTGACTGGTTGAGTGGATTCACAGTCGGCCATCTGTCTTCTTCCTCCACTTCAGTGCTTCGGGTTCCGCTACATGAAAGTCATCAAAAGTATTTGCATGGGCAGGAGAATGAGCATATGAAATGGTCTCCCCCCCCCCCCCCACGCTGGCAAAAAGAGAACATCAGCTCAGCCCTAAGTTTGGCCTTAGGCTGGCTCCAGAGCACAAGGATGGGCTGGAGTCCCTTCTCCATTTCTGCCGAGCAATCATTTCCCCACTAAGAGCAGGAAGTGACCTAAGACCCCAGCCCTCTCACTAGTACCACACCAAAGCATGTGCAATCTACGCACGGCATGGAGCTTTCACTTCATACCTTCTGGAGGGGATTTTCTTTGATTCATCATTTCTCCGTCAGATAAACCGTGCATTATTGCTGATTCTGAATTCTTCCTCCTTTCTCTCTGGGATGTGGTCTGATTTGGTCAATGCATGGTGCAACATAAGGAGAGTTTTGTATTTCTCCATTACATAAAATGAAATGAGGAGAGGAAAAAGTAAACATTTTGTAGCGCAATCCTACTATGCTGCCTTTCTCACCATTAGGGTATGTCTACACTGCAGAGTTTTTCTGGAAAAACGGCTGTTTTTCCAGAAAAACAATACTCACATCCACACTGCTATTGCATTCTTTCGACAGAAATATGAAAGAACGGAGGGGTTTTTCCGACGGTGGTAAACCTCATTCTTTTTTGGAAAAAGGTGTGTGTGGACGCGGAAGAGAGTGTTTTTTCGAAAGAAAAGGCCTCCAGGAAAAAGCACAGGAGTCCTGGTGGCCACTCCATCCACAGTAATCACAACTGCAATGCGAGATAGCATCCAATCAATGTGGATGCTGTCTTTCGGAAAAGCACATCATTTTTTCTTTGCCCTTTTGCTGTGTAGATGCTCTCTTTTGAAAAGTTTTTCTGGACATAGCCTCAGAGTGAACAGCCTGAGTCCAAGGTCCATGTGAAGGAGCAGGTATTTCCTAGCTGGACCTGAGTAAAGGGGCAGCGTGGCACTTTGTGCTAATAAAAGAACAGGAAAGATGGGTTTCTGGCACTAGGGAGTGGGATTGGCTCAGTGCAGAGAGGGGTGGGAAGGAATTCAGGAGAGGTTTGGGGAAGAGAACTGAAAGAAGGTTTTAGTCCTGGGCAGGTCAATGAAATGTCAAGGCAGGTGACTGGATACAGCTGAGAGATGTAGGCATGAGAAGACCATGTATCCTCTCTGATAGAGCAGATGCAGGATGAACAATAGAAAATAAGCTGCTGGAGGTTTAGTAGAAGGCCTGTAGGGATGGTGGCAAGGACCTCTCCCCAGGGAAAATGGTCTTTTCAAGTCACTGGCTGGTGAGAGGAGAGAGGAAGAGTGAATTCTCAAACTTGAAGGGCTAGGAGTAAGCAGTGGTAGGGCTTGTTCAGTGCTTCTCTGGGAAGAGACTAAGAAGAAGTAAGAGCTGGGGAGGGGGGGAAACCTTGGGATGTGCTATCTGGGTGTTGATATTAGTGAAGGAAGGTGTGGAAGAAAACATTGTCCTCACTCTGCGTTTGTAAGCAACAAGTAGCCAGAGGCAGTTTTATTACGAGCTGCAGCAAGGGAAAAACTGGTTTGGACGGGGGGGGGAAGCCCCCCCCCCCCCGAGGCAGATCTTCAAATACAAGCAATTATGAAGCAGTTTATATACTGTCCATTAGATATAATAACAATAACAATTAGTCTTCTTCCCATTACAAACACCAATGACTAAAAGTTATTTTAGTTCCACCCAGATGCTCCTTATCTCAAGGTCCCTGCCAGAGTCAGCATTCTATCCTTATCTCCGTATGGAGGCGAGAGGCAAAGGCAGCGTCTAATTACAGGTCTCGCGTTGTCAGGCCACAGACTTAACAAGAGAGCAAGAGTCAGGCTAACAAGACCAAGATGACTGCACACAAATTCCCTTATTCCCTTTTCCTGCCTCCACAAAGGTAATGATCCAGAAGGGGTAGCTCTGCAGAAGGACTAGCTGGAGGGCAAGGGAGTGGCACTAGTGCCATAAGAAAGTGTGTAAGAAAATGAGGGAATCTTTGCATGCACCCTCATAGAAGCAGCAGCAAATATACACACAGCAAATATCAGTTACGCAAGTGCAAAGTGTTCTTTAAGGGGAGCTGGTTTCCTTTGGGTTATGCTGACCAGAACAGTGTCCCTTCATGACCACCTCTGGCAGGTGTCCCCGGATCCATGTCATTGGAGAACTAGCCCAGTACTGCATAGCAACATTATGATAAAGTACAGAGCAGGTCATAGCTTCTGCAGGCTACTCCTGAGAAAATTCAGTGAGTTATGTCAGCCAACAAGATGCAATGGTAGGTTAAAAGGACAAGAGTTATATCAAGCTTGGTTCTTGCAACAGGTGCTCTTTTCCAGATGATCCATCATTGCTCACTGCCTGTTGACTTACAGAACAGAGGAGCCACTTCTGAACTTTATAGTGCTGACATGAAAGTAACCCTAAATTTTTAACCAAACAGTGCGGGAAGAGAGACCTGCTAGCTAGATCTCTGTGAAACAGGATCGTTGAAGAAGCTGATTTATTTCCTGGTGTAGCCCAAATCCTCAGCTCTTTCTTTCATAGAATACTAGAACTGGAAGGGACGTTGAGAGGTCATCAAGTCCAGTCCTCTGACCTCACGGAAGGACCAATGATCTCCCTCATCTAAAGATCATCCCTGATACAAATTGATATAACCTGCTCTTAAATGTCTCAAATGATGGAGATTCCACAACCTTCCTAGGCAATTTATTCCACTGCTTAGCCACCCTCACAGTTAGGAAGTTTTTCCTAATGTCCAACCTAAACCTCCCTTGCTGCCGTTTAAGCCCATTGCTTTTTCTCCTATCATCAGAGGTTAAAGAGAATAATTTTCTCCTTCCTTCTTGTAACACCCTTTTAGGTACTTGAAAAAGGCTAACATGTCCCCACTTAGTCTTTTCTTTTCCAAACTAAACAAACCCAATTCTTTCAGTCTTCCCTTGTAGGTCATGTTTTCTAGACTTTTAATCATTTTTGTTGCTCTTCTCTGGACCGTCTCCAATTTCTTCACATCTTTCTTGAAATGTGGTGCCCAGAACTGGACACAATACTCTAACTGGGGCCTAATCAGCACATAGTAGAGTGGAAAAATGATTTCTTGTGTCTTGCTCACAACACTCCAGAATCATGTTTGCTTTTTTTGCAACAGCGTCACACTGCTGACTCATGTTTAACTTGTAGTCCAGAATGACCCCTAGATCCCTTTCTGCAGTACTCCTTCCTAGACTATCATTTCCCATTCTGCATGTATGAAACTGATTGTTCCTTCCTAAGTGGAGTACTTTGCACTTGTCCTTAATAAACTTCATCCTGTTTACCTCAGACCATTTCTCCAGTTTGTCCAGATAATTTTGATTTTTGACCCTATCCTCCAAAGCAGTTGCAACCCCTCCCAGCTTGGTATCATCTGCAAACTTAATAAGCATAATCTCTATGGCAATATCTGAATCATTGATGAAGATATTGAACAGAACCGGTCCCAAAACAGACCCCTGCGGAACCCCACTTGTTATGCCCTTCCAGCATGATAGTGAACCGTTAATAACTTCTCTCTGAGAACAGTTATCCAGCCAGTTATGCGCCCACCTTATAGAAGCCCCATCTAGGTTGTATTTCCCTAGTTTATTGATAAGAAGATTGTGCGAGACTGTGTCAAATGCCTTACTAAAGTCTAGGTATACCATGTCCACTGCTTCTCTCTTATCCACAAGGCTTGATAGCCTATCAAAGAAAGCTATCAGACTGGTTTGACATGATTTGTTCTTTACAAATCCATGCTGTCTGTTACCTATCACCTTATCTTCCAGATGTTTTCAGATGGATTCCTTAATTACTGGCTCCATTATCATCCCTGGCAGAGAAGTTAAACTGACTGGTCTGTATTTTCTTGGGTTGTTCTTATTTCCCTTTTTATAGATGGGCACTATATTTGCCCTTTTCCAGTCTTCTGGAATCTCTCGCGACTTCCATGATTTTTTAAAGGCTCAGATACCTCCTCGAGTATTCTAGGATACATTTCATCAGGCCTTGGTGACTTGCAGACATTTAACCTTTCTAAGTAATTTTTAACTTGTTCTTGTTTTATTTTAACTTCTGAATCTACCCCATTTCCACTAGCTTGGCAGGAACAATGCTACAAACAAAAAAATCATGGATGCCATAGCTTGAATTAACTAAGGATTAAGTGACTGTAGTTGTTAGAAGAAAGGAGAAAGAGGCAGAAGAGCGGAAAGAGACTAATGTAGCTATGTCTTAGTAGGTAATACTTGTGAGCTACCATATTGCTAGAAGACTGTATTTTCTGCAGTTATGCCAACTATGAATCAAACTTCCAATATTCTGTGCCTTCATGATAAATTTACAGGGAACTGTATGTAATGCTTGTTGTTTATATAGGTAGAACCTTTGAGAAATTATGTCAACTATAAACAATCTTGGTAATCTTCTAGGGATTATTGGGATCATTAATATAGGTGCACTTAAATTAGATAAAATATTAGCAATAATTGGACCAGCTGCTAGAAATAATTGGCATGCATGTCTCTCTGTCCTAGAAAACTTGTACAGAACCAAGAGAAGGAAACAGATGAAAAAGTTGAAATTAAGTTGAGGAGATGAAAAATTAAGTGAAATTTGAGGAACTTTTTGGCAATCATGTAACCCTTTTGCCAGATGGAGTCAGCAGCAAGTAGGGCTGGGTTAGGTATCTAGGGGTTCCTTTTCAACAGTACAACACAGAACCAGCTCACGCCTCCACCCAGCAACCTGGGGAAATGACACACCACTCCCAGGTGCCAGTAAGAGGCACTACTTCCCCACTCACAATCAGATTCTGAGTGTAGAAAACTTTTAATAAAAGGAGAGAAGTCATCTGACATTAATTAGAGAAAAAGCCACCAGCAGGATTTATAGTCATAAAACTGTGAGCAGGACGTCTACCCCAAAGTGCATGGGGCAGGGTCTTCTGCCTCACGTTCTTAAGTTCTACAACCAAAAGTTTCTTTATTGTGCCCCTCTTTGCTCCCTCATTATACCCCACTCTCAGTGGTTGTCCTTGGTCACTGAGGACCCAGGGTTCAGAAGT
Source organism: Rafetus swinhoei (assembly GCA_019425775.1). NCBI lineage: Eukaryota > Metazoa > Chordata > Testudines > Trionychidae > Rafetus > Rafetus swinhoei. The sequence goes on along the minus strand of CM033437.1, from coordinate 340,315,119 downwards.
GCATCTGTGTGTGTTTATCTGCTTAGACGCGATAAATTGATTGAGAGTCCTCCTGTCGACACCGGTACTCCACCAGGATAGGAAGAGTAGCCAGCGTCGATGAAGAGCACCCCCACTGACTTACCATACGCAAGATGCAGCAGTGAGTATGTCAACTTCAGCTGTGCTATTTGAGTAGCTGAAGTAGATCAACAGTGGGGATTAGTATAGACAAGACCTTAGTGATTTTTAACTCTCAGCAGGATGGGCAGAAACACTGCCTCCCCAAGTGATTCCAGTACTTAAAATAACAAAAGGCTCCTACTGAAGCCTATTTAGCTCTTCGAACAGTGCGGAAGAATGGGTTAAAACAACTGTAGGAGAAAGAACTGGCCTACTATAAGGCTTGAGGCCTGAACCAAAGTGAGCACGAGTTATACTATGAGTAACAGACAGGCCCTGTCAAAAGCAGATGTTTGCCTGCAAGTCAGTGTCCAGGACATGAACTCAGCACTAGTACTGCCAGCACTGCTAAAACACATGGAACATGTAAATACATTCCACCATGGACAGTACAAGGACATCGCAACATAGCACATGATAAAATAGTTTCACAAAAAGTGGTGAATAGTGCTATTTTGTCTGAAACATCCAGCATGAAAGCACAATCACAGGTGGTGAATAGGGATGCTTTGGCAGAAAGTACAAGGGGCGGTAACAAACGTGTCATTAATGCATAAGAGGATACGTACTGTGTGTATCATAAACTGTTTGTCTTGGTCTATAAATGTTGGAGTACTTTGACTTAGCTCTTTGTCCAGCCTCTTTGAGAAATGCTCAGTGACTTGTTTCCCCTCCCAGTACTCAAAGCCTAGTCCTCTTGTCAGCCCTCGTAACTTATAATGGAAATATGAAGTTTTAACTTTGGATATTTTTTCAGATAATGTGCTATCTTTTAAATACAGGCATTAACGATGCTCTGAACATTTCAGGAATTTGACACATTTAAACCCTTCAATCCCTTAATGGCTTTTCGTAGAGTGATAGATTCCAAGGCCAGATGGGACTTCTGTGATCTATATAGTCTGACTTTCTATATAAAACACACCATGGAATTTCCCCTGAAATAATTCCCCTTTGAACTGGAGCTAACCTTGAGCTTACCTATGTAATAGCGTGGAACTAAGCAGTGAACCTGCAGGAACAATGAGTAGTCCTGTGGCACCTTAGGGTACGTCTACACTTGCACCCTAGTTCGAACTAGGGATGCAAATGTAGGCGACCGAAATTGCTAATGAAGCGGGGATTTAAATATCCCACGCTTCATTAGCATGATCTCGCCAGTGCGTTACTCCGCTCAACAGCTGTTTAGAAAGTGAAAGTGCGCGCCGCCGGGACACATTAGTTCAAACCAAACCCCTTGGTTTTTTGAGGAGTAATGTTAGTTCGAACCAAGGGGTTTGGTTCGAACTAACGCGTCTCGGCGCATACTTTCACTTTCGAAACAGCTGTTGAGCGAAGTAACGCACCGGCGAGATCATGCTAACGAAGCGCGGGATATTTAAATCCCAGCTTCATTAGCAATTTCCGTCACCTACATTTGCATCCCTAGTTCGAACTAGGGTGCAAGTGTAGCCGTACCCTTAGAGACTAAAAAAAATAAACAGTAACATGAGTTTTTGTGGGTAAAACACATTTCATCAGATGAGAACCTGCAGGGACCCTGCTAGATCCAGCCCCACTCATTAATAACTCCCTTTAACAACCACATGTTGAGAGCTGTGGGTGCTACTGCTCACTTTGCTCTATCATCTCTTGTGCTGCAGGGGCAGCAGGGACTCTCTCAGACTGTCACCACACTCCAGTCACTAAGGCCTTGTCTTCACTCCGTGGAAGATTGACGCTGCCGTGATTATTCTTCTGGAGTTTGATTTAGGAAGTCTAGTTAAGACTTGCTAAATCAAATTCAGAAGGAGCCTCCATGGGTGGCTTGTACTCCTGCTCTTGCGAGGAGTAAGGGAAGCTAATGGGAGTGTTTCTTCCCATCAGCATCTCTCTGTGGGGACGCTGCCAAGCTCAGCTTAAGGTATGCTGACTCCAGCTATGCATTCTACCTTAAACTGAGCTTCCGGGTCTAGTGTAGACCTGGCCTAACAAGCAGAAGGAAAGTTTTGGATGCATTTTATTGCTGCAATTCCTATTTAAAAAGCCATGGGGGATTAGACTCAGGTTCAGAAATCTCTGATGGTTAGACCAGCACTATGTTAATACAGACTCTGTTTCTTAATGAAAGTTTATGGCCCATTTTGCAAACACTAGCAACCCACTTATCTTGATTTGACACTTGCCTCCTCTTTCTATGGGAATTTCCGCCAATGTCTCCTTTGCAGGACCCAACGAGTAGTGATCAACAGCTCGATGTCAGGCTGGCAGTCGGTTTCTAGCGGAGTGCCCCAAGGATCTGTTCTGGGTCTGGTTTTGTTCAACATCTTTATTAATGACCTGGATGAGGGGATGGATTGCACCCTCAGCAAGTTTGCAGATGACACTAAGCTAGGGGGAGAGGTAGATAAGCTGGAGGGCAGGAATAGGGTCCAGAGTGACCTGGACAGATTAGAGGATTGGGCCAAAAGAAATCTGATGAGGTTCAACAAGGACAAGTCCTGCACTTGGGACGGAAGAATCCCAAGCACTGCTACAGGCTGGGGACCGAATGGCTAAGTAGCAGTTCTGCAGAAAAGGAGCTGGGGATTACAGTGGAGGAGAAGCTGGATATGAGTCAACAGTGTGCCCTTGTAGCCAAGAGGGCTAATGGCATATTAGGGTGATTTAGGAGGAGCATTGCCAGCAGATCCAGAGAAGTTATTATTCCCCTTTATTCAGCTCTAGTGAGGCCACATCTGGAGTACTGTGTCCAGTTCTGGGCCCCCCACTATAGAAAGGATGTGGACGCATTGGAGAGAGTCCAGCAGAGGGTGACCAAAATTATTAGGGGGCTGGAGCGCATGACCTATGAGGAGAGATTGAGGGATTTGGGTTTGTTTAGTCTGCAGAAGAGAAGAGTGAGGGGGGATTTGATAGCAGCCTTCAATTTCCTGAAGGGAGGCTCCAAAGAGGATGGAGAAAGGCTGTTCACAGTAGTGACAGATGGCAGAACATGGAGCAATGGTCTCAAGTTACAGTGGGGGAGGTCTAGGTTGGATATTAGGAAAAACTATTTCACTAGGAGGGTGGTGAAGCACTGGAATGGGTTCCCTAGGGAGGTGGTGGAATCTCCATCCCTAGAGGTTTTTAAGTCTCAGCTTGGCAAAGCCCTGGCTGGGTTGATTTAGTCGGGATTGGTCCTGCCTTGGACAGGGGGCTGGACTTGATGACCTCCTGAGGTCTCTTCCAGCTCTATGATTGTATGAAACAAGCTTTGTTGATAGAGGAAGGTTCACAAGCCTGCTTGCAAACAGCACAAACAAGTTAGCAAAATGTGCGTTATGTTTAGCCAGCTGTCACTGCTATTGTTACAGCAGAGACATCTGGTTATATACACTTTTTAAGGACCTCCTCAGAAACAAGCAATAAAGGGATGGGAAGTCCACTTTTCATGTCCACTTTTATGTCGCAGCCCTATGGATTGGGACCAGCTTTCCTCCAGGAGGTAGGGAGCGTGTTTCAAAGCAAAACTAATGTTTAAGCTGAAGGAAGGAAATCATGTGACTAGCAGTAGGTAAATTTCACAGTAGTTTGAGGCTAAGGCGACAGTGCCATCTACTGGGGTAGGAGAGCTTGATCTGCTGGCAGCTAACTCACCCCAGATGTTTTCTTCCATAGTTGTCAAGCACTGAGGAAAAAGGAGTATGTTGAAACCATTCCACTCCTGGATCCATCCAGAGAGTCCAAAGTCAGGCAGGCAGCCAATTTCTTTCCTACCCTCCACCCTTTTAGGTACTAGCTGGGCCAGGCTCAACTCTGACATCTTCACTAACCCTAGTCTGTAATAGACAACTAGGTACTTTACTGCTATAAGTGATCAGATTGGTACTGGTCTGTGCTTTGGGATATTTGTCTTTGCAATAGCAATAGACAATACCCTTTAAGAGCACTTTAAATTGGCTAATTCAATCATTTCATTCATGATTATTAAAATAAGTACAGGTTGAACCTCTCTAGTCCAAGACCCTCGGGACCTGACCGGTGCCAAACCGGAGAATTTGCCGAACCGCGGGGAGGTCAATATTGTTCAGCGCATGAAGAATGTTAATCTTGCCCACGTCCTCAGCAGAGTCACGCAGCAACGCTCACCTTCCTGGGCCGTGGAAGGTAAGTTGGTGGCTTGCTGGAAGAGTGGGGAGCCACGGCTGCGTGGTGGCTGCTCAGCTGCTCCCAGAACATGGCCATGTGGTGGGCAACTGCCCTGTGTGCCACGGCTGGAACTAGTAACCGGGCTTCAGCCCCTGCACATGACGTAGCTGCCCGCCACATGGCCCCGCCCCGGGAGCAGCTAGGCAGCCACCACGCGGCCCTGGCCCCACCTTCAGCCCTTCCCCAGGGCTAGAGCCGTGGCCAGAGTGGGCCATGTGGCAGCTGCTGGGGCGGGAGCCGGGGTTGCGATGCAGCTGCTCCTGGGGCTGGGACCCTGGTGCTGGGGCCAGGGCTGTGTGGCGGCTGCCCGGCTGTGCCCACTAGGGGTAGGGAATGTCAGTGGATAGAAATATTTATTGTTATTATTAATTACCATGGTTGCTAGACATGGCGGGGTGGATGATTAGGTCCTAGCACCTCAGGTCTCCCCTCACAGATCCTGACCTCAGAGCACTGGGCACTGCACAGAGTCAGGCCACACAAACGCTCTCCACCCCGGTGAGGTTGCAGCCCAGGTACCAATGGGAAGGGGAGTGGGAAGGAGAATGGGATTGTAGCACCCGTATGAATCTGGACCATTAATAATCACCTCCCATCAGCGCTGCCTGCCCCATCACTAGAGAGAGGCTCCGTCACACTGCACTCGCCAGCCCGGTGAATCCTCGCCCTCCAGTGAGTGTCCCAGCCCCGTGCAACCCTGTGACCCGACCCCTCCCCAGACACTGACTCCCTGACCTGATGTCTGCATGGGCAGGGTCCCTGGAGACCCCTTCCCCAGGGAATGAGTTGGTGACAATCGGGCCCTAAATTCATATCCGGGGAACGGGGCTCATACCCGGCAGCTGCTTCTCTCCCCTTTAACCCACCGCCCCAGGGCTGGGTGCTGCACAGACACACAGCAAAGGAGGGTCTGACACCTCTCTCAGCCCTGAGCCAGAAATTCACAGCCTGAGGAAAAGGAGCTTGGATCCATTATAACGGGTGGGCTTTGCAAATAGGGGTGAGAGGTTCCTGTTTAAAACTGTGCCTCTCTCTGTCCAGGCTGCACCCACAGAGACAATCTGCAGCCCCCTGGGTCTGGGCAGTTACCAACCAGTCCCCTGAGAACTTTCCCCTCCAGCACAAGAGACAATGAGACTTTGGGTCGCAACTTTTTTCATTGTAGCAGCTTTGGAGGGTATTTTGTGCCCCTGATCAAATGGCAGAGCCCAAAGTCCATACAAATATTGCTGTTTTTATGCCGGTTCTTCTAACATCCCTTTATTTGCAGGGGTTCAACGGGGTGGGGCTGCATGGCAGGCGGCTGTCACTTGTGCTGGAACAGGAACTGGGGTTTGGGGATGTGACGGCGTGTTGGGGTTTCCCATCTCCTGCACCCCCGTAGTGGCACGAACAGACTCCACCAGCCAGTAGAATAGAGGGAGTTTATTGCTTCTCCAGGATACAGCACAGCACAGATGTAATCCGGTTACAGGGCTAGGCCTGTGATGCCTCAGCCCCCCTTGAGATGGGGAAGACTGGGCCCTCAAATCCCAGCCCCCTTGCTCAGGCTGCTTCCTCCATGATTCTAGACAGAAACTAAAAAAACTCTCTTCCAGCCCTGCCCCCCAGCCCTCCGCCCTCCTTCCGTTGTCTCCCTTCCTGGGAGGCTGAGCCTGGGTGTCTGGGTTAATACACATTTGGGAGAGTCAGTGAGAATCTCCCATCATAGTGCAGGGGGACCCCGGGTCACAGAGCAGACAGCACCCCCACTACACTACATCACAGGGGGCGTCATTGATTTGAAGCTACTGCTATTGCAGAAAACCATCTGTCCCCACACACAGATACAAAGCTTATAACAAAAGATGTACTGTAGCTGCCTACCTCATAAAAGGAATCTAACACAGACATCATCTGATACTTGCTTGGATTGGAGCCATCAAAATCTGCAAGAGCTGCCAGCCCTTACAGATGATTTTCAAGAAATGAAAGTCATGGACATACAGGAAACACAGAGATGGAAAACATTGTGTAATATAACCAAAGAAAAACCAAAACTAAACTGAAAATCCCCAAGGAATAACCTAGCACTAGTTAATAATAAATGCATTGTATCACAGGATGAAACAGTGAACTGAGTAGAAACTTGGTAGCTCACAAAGCATATTTGACCAATGATGAGTTTGAAAAATAGATCAGACTGTTACAACATTTTACAGAGTTCCACATTAATCCATCCTATCCAATGAAATTCAGTCTCACTCTGATATATGAAGTGTGGGCTCCAGTCATTCTACAGCTATGTGGAAGGTGAAAAAGAACAAACTGATAGACAATATATATACTTATTAGAGCTGCGGCCTGAGCCGCATGGTGGCTGCCCATGTCCTTCCATGGATCCTCCATAAAGAATCCACCCAGTGTGCTGAAGACCTTCCTCTTGTTCTTTTCATGTCTCGTGGATACCAATGGAGTATACGCGTTGTCCATCTATTGTCTCTCAGTCTCGCTACATGGCCAGCCCATCTTCTTTTCCAGTCATACATATATTGGATGATATTGTTGACACTGCTTCTTGTGCACAAATTGCCAATGGTAGCATGCTGTAGTCTATTTACCATGCGTCTTTCCATTGCTCTGTGGGTGGTTTACAGCTTTGATTCTTCTGTAAGCATTGTATTCCAGGTCTTGCAGCCATACGGCATTACCGGGAGGATACTGGAGTTAAAGAGATGGGCTTTTGGAATTAGCAAAAATACTGCACAGATTCCCAAAGGCAATCCAGCCTGACCTCCTCCTCCTCCTTCTGCTCAACTTCATGCCCATCTCTTGTTCATCTGCAATGCTTGTCCAAGGTATACATATTGATCCACCAACTCAACAGATGGTCCATCCAGCTGTATGATGCACTCTGCACAATACGCGTTTTTCAGGTGTCACAAAGAGGAGGGAGAAAACGTGTTCTTCCTGGCCTCTGAGGATAGAACAAGAAGCAATGGGCTTTAACTGCAGCAAGGGAGGTTTAGGTTGGACATTAGGAAAAAGTTCCTAACTGTCAGGGTGGTTAAACACTGGAATAAATTGCCTAGGATGGTTGTGGAATCTCCATCTCTGGAGATATTATAGGAGCAGGTTAGATAAATATCTATCAGGAATAGTCTAGACAGTGCTGGGTCCTGCCATGAGGGCAGGGGACTGGACTCGATGACCTCTCGAGGTCCCTTCCAGTCCTAATATTCTATGATTCTATGATTCATCCACTTTGTTTTTCCAGGTCAGGCCAATCTCCTTTGTGTTCTTACCCATGTCATTGAGGAGGATTTGCAATGTTTCGGGTTTCGACGCAATTAGAAAAATGTCATCTGCGAAAAGGAGCATCTGAAGAACCTTGCCTTCAATCAGAAATCCATCTTTCACGTCAGTCCTCCGCAGGGCATCTTCCAGGATGCTGGCAAATAACTTCAGCGAACACACATCCCCCTGCTTTATACATCGCTTAACTTCAATGATCAAGGGATCGTCAAAAAGCGTGATTTCCATAGTTGCCTCCACCATGGAGTCTTGTGTCATTCGAACATACACAAGGGAGCCGCCCTATGAAAGGAGAGTGTTTAGAGCTACATTTTGTTATTTGTTAGTAACTGGTGGGTGTCACAGTGGCACACACCTGAACAAGTGCACATAACCTCAATATTGGTGCAGAAGACAAAACTCACTCTGCTCACAGATGGTAAATCTTAGTGGGAACATTGTCCCCTGCTAATTGATAATTTATCATAGACTTCAAAGGGTAACACTAATTGGCATTGTAGTTAGGCTTGGAGGGATTAGATTTTATTGGCAAATGTCACTTTCACTGTAGGCACACAAATTGATTAAAACATCTTTCCATCAACAATAATCAGATTTACAGATAGGCAAAGTAAGAAAAATGCCATTTGAAAACCTGTTAGAGTTTGATCTAATGATAATTCCTTCATATATTTTGACGTGATGTTTACAATTTGTATGTTAACGTTATAAAGCTTTACCTTTTTGAAGCTCAACTCTACTGTCATTAAATATTTGTCTGCCACCGTAGTTTCCTATCAGTCTGAAAATTTGAACGGATAAAAATGGGGGGAAAGCGTAAGCAATCTGTTATCCATCTAACTAATTTAAAAAAATAAAAATTGAACTGTGCCAAGCCTAATTACAGTGACTAATGTGCATATGTTGTCTTGCCCTCTGCTGGTTGGAATGTGTTTGCTGTAAGCCCTAATATGTATGCCCTAAAGCAGGGAAAGAACATATTCAGTCTGGGTCAGACTGTCTGTAGGCTTTGCAAGCCAGTCTTGTCCTGTGCTCACTCTATCCAAAGTATTCCCCTTTAGTCTCATAACATATCACAATAATATGGATGGTGTTGGCCACACTGGCAATATCCACACTCCCAGCAGGATGCCTGTGATAATTTAGCTGTCCAAAGGCACATTGCTCTATCCCCTCCTCTTCTTCCACATATGGTACCAATCTCCTCAGCACCCTGGCATCATGAACTTTCCCTGTGCCTCCGAAGTTAGTGTTTGTGAGCATGCTTTTGTGATCCACTAAGTCTAGGAGAATGTGTGAATAGTAACTCTTTTGACTGACGTACTGATTTGCTCCTTTTGGTAGGCAAAGTATGGGAAGGTGGATGCCATCAATGGCCACCATATAGTTCAGAAAATTCATTCTCTGCTACTCAGCGACAATTTCCAGAACATTAATGAGGGCAACCATCCATGGGTAAATGAGAGTGTTGATAGCATCATAAATCTGCACCACCATGAGCCTGACAACCCAACTGGTTTACTTGACCAATAGCTGTCCAACTTTGCCAGCTCCTAGAGGGCATTAGCCACCCACTTCTGCATTGGTATGGATCTGCAGAAGTGAGTGTCTTCTCGCATTGCTCTAAGAGGATCTGCTCCCTCATTTTGAAGTTCTGCTGCCACTGATTGTTTCCAAGACAATGTGATCCCACCACATCGTGCTGGTTCTTGTAATCCAGAAGCAGAGGTCCAAAGAAGGGACATATAGTCGCAACACTGGCAGTCTCCTTTATCTCTGTGTTGTGGGGATCAGTCACCATCCCGGTCACGTATCTTCAACTTGTGAGACAGTTTTAAGTCCATTCACTCAAGAATCTTGCTAGTCACATTCTGCAGGGTACAAATGTTTGTCCTGCAACGAGGAGCAGGAGCAGAAATACGTCGCTGGTCACTGGCTCCATGTCTTCCATCAAGTTTTGCAGGAGAGAGTTGATAGCGGGAACTGCCATTGACAAATATATGAAGGTAGCAGAGAGTACCAACAACGCACTGTATGTTGGTTCCTAAAGTGTCTCCTATGATACACAGAAACCTGGGTTGACATTTTAACGTCAAATGCAGATACAAAAAAATAGCAGTGAGAGTATATGTGCGTATACAGTATGTACCTGTTCCCAGCATAGCATATGTGGACACTCCATGTAAATATAGGGTACATCCACAAAAAGAAACATGGGTAAGTTGCTGAGCACATGTGCCAGTGCAGACTTAGCCTTTGAAGCATTTATATCTTTCAAATTGCCATCTGTCAGGGTGACTTGGAGATCATTTTTAAAATAACACTTCACATCTGCTTGAAGCAAGTTCTGGTACATTATACAAAACACTGAAAGATTTGCTATGTGCTTAAAGTTGAGAAAATTGTTCCCTGACTGACTGTATGACAGTATCAACTACTTGATAAAGGAAATTCACACTAAAGCTTCGTCAGGGTTGACAACTGGTTGAAGTGAATCTTTTTTCTTTGGCTTTGGACTTGGATTTCTTCCACAAAAATCCTTCTCGTATGTCAAGTAATTCTGCTAATTCTTGAGCAGTAGCAAGTAGAGATGCACAACTGTGACACAACCAATAGTTTTGCAAGAAATTTGCATTTTTCAGGGTTTAGTCTGAACCCAGCTTCTTCCTGACTGAAGTTCTATTGTTATGTGGACAAGATGTGATTGCCAATCTGTACCAAAGATCACCCCATCATCAAGATAGGCTCCTCCTGTCAATAATGACAAAGTACATGATCCATGAAGCTTTGAAAGGTGCAGGTTGCCCTGTGTAAGTTGAAGGGCATAGTTGTGAACTGGAACAGCCCTAGCGAAGTGGTGAATACTGATTTTCTCTGGCATAACAGCTCTTTGCCAATACCCCTTTGTTGAGTCTCACATTGTAATGTGTTTAGCTTTCTCAAGTTTGTCCAGGAGCTTGTCAACTTGAAACTAGGGGAAGGCATCAAACTGCAAATTGCATTTGGCTCTTGAAAATCCACAAAGAATCATGTTGTGCCAGCCAGTTTAAGCAGCAGCATGATTGAATTGCACCAACGACTTCTGGATTCTTTGATGATCCCAAGTTCTAATGTAGTCTGAACCTCTTGTTCCACAGCTCCTTGGAAGAGTAGTTGTAGTTGGTCCAAGTTTTGCAATGATCCTGTCCAGATTACTGAAGACTATTTGGTGGTGAGTCGTCACAGTAAGAGTCTCCATTCCAAGTTGGATACCTCCCCAACCCAGTCTTGGGACAGTATTTGCCAGTGATTTAGGATTATGTCAGTAAACAATCATTTGAATTGTCACCAGCAAGACATCTAAAAATTATCTTCTAGCATTATTCAGTCTATAATGACCACAGAAGACTTCATATGTCCCTTGGCGCTAACCCAGACAAAACAGCTGGGGGCTTGTTTTATTTTGGATCAGCAATTCTTGCCCCTTTAGAGTCCAAGCAGCAACAAGGACCCTGTTTTGCCTTTTCAGATTTTTATCCCCTTCATTTCAGAGTCCAAACTGACGGGATGAGTACATGTGTCCATCTCTCCTTCTTGGAGGGGGATGAGGAATGCTATTTACGAGGTCTCTATCCTTTGATTCCTTATTTTCATCAATTTCCTCCACTTCTCCAGTATTAACAGCATTCGCATAGAATCTTCCTGCAACTCATGGAAAGCATCGTGTTCTGTTTTGTATTTTAAATATTCCACTCCAGAGAAATGCTTTCTGTTATCAGTCATAGGGCTTGTCAACACAGCACCACAAACCGTCTTCAGACGTGTGAAATGCAGAGCACTCTAACATGTAGCTGTGAAGAACTAGGCATAGGCAGTCTGGCCTCGCAGTCATGTGTGGGCTGGCGTCCTCTAGTCAAAGATGGCCACCATGCTCAAGCAAGAGGTGTTTGTGAGTGGCTGGGACTTGGGTTAGGGGCAAGACTTGAGATAAAACCCAAGTTAACCTTGCAGTGAAGACAAGGTCACAAAACAGCCAGCGTACAAGAAAAGCCTCCGAAGGGCATGTATGTCTTTGCAGTTGCCTTGTTTTTGTCTCCTCACTTCCTGCATATCTTCCTACCCTTGCTTCTGCAATCAGGACTAGGGATGTGAACAGGTAAACGGTTAACCGGTCACCCATTAACCACCAACCTTCATGGTAACCGGGAGCTCCAGCCTCACTGTGCTCCCGCCCCCGCGAGGCTGCTGCTTCCAACCCCACGTGGGCTGGGAGCTGGCAGTCACGTGTGGGACTGGAAGTAACCAGGCTGGAGCAACCCACGGCTGCACAACGGGGTGGTGTCATGCTTGAAATAAAAGGCATCATCTGTCACTTCGAGCACAAACTGCAAAGAAACAGGGAAGCAAAATACACGCACCTCTGCTTTTGAAATGTACAAGAGCCACAGCAGGCTCTTGTACATTTCAAAGGATGAGGCGCAGCAGTCGGGACCCCATGCGAGTGGAGACTGCTTCTGTCCCTGCTCACACAGTTTCCACCACTGCGCCTCTGCCTCCCCTGCCCCCCGTCCCTGCGGAGACGGTGCTGGGGGGAACCAGCTTGTAAGTCTATAAAATCATGACTGGTGTGGAAAAAGTAAATAAGGAAAAGTTATTTACTTGTACCCACAATATAAGAACTAGGGGTCACCAAATGACATTAATAGATAGCAGGTTTAAAACAAACAAAAGGAAGTTTTTCTTCACACAGCACACGGTTGGCCTGTGGAACTCCTTGCTAGAGGAGGATGTGAAGACCAGGACTTTAACAGGGTTCAAGAAAGAACTAGATAAATTCATGGAGGTTAGGTCCATCAATGGCTATGAGCCAGGATGGGTAGGAATGGTGTCCCTAGCCTCTGTCAGAGGCTGGGAATGGTGACGGGAGAGGGATTACTTGAAGATTCCCTGTTCTGTTCACTCCCTCTGGGGCATCAGGCATTGGCCATTTTCGGCAGACAGGATACTGAGCTAGATGGACCTTTGGTCTGACTCAGTATGGCCGGTCTTATGTTCTTATGTAATACCCCAATGTAATTTGATACTGTTTCATATAACACATACCTGAGGCATGCTCCAGTGCTCATCTGAGTTACTGGGAAGTTTCCAGTTGAGTTCAGTGGGTTTTGGATCAGGCCCAAAATAAGACCATGTGGCAAAGTTACACAAGCATGTCAGTGTAAGGCCAAAACCTACTCTATATAGTTCGAAATAGTGCAACAGGTGTTTCTATGTGTGCTTGTGTTGAAAAGTAGATTGAAGAACTTACTAGATGCTGTTTAAAAGAAAACCTGCTGATAGCACAAACATGGATGGTTCATGTATTCTATATTGTGAAGACAGTGGTAGATTAACCACTGGACTAATGGGGCCTGTGCCCAGCAGCCTTGGTCAGTTGGAGGGCCCCTGAAAAAATGGGCACCTCCACACCCCAACTTGCTCCACCCACCCACCTGGCGTTCCTGCTGGGGAACAGGGTTGAGGTGCAGGGGCTTCCAATTGCAGGTGGAAGGCGCCCCCACTTGTTCTGACCCATGACCCCACAATCCACCAAAGTGCAAAGATATTCTGGGCATAGTTTCTCTCCCTCAGTACTCAAACAATTCTTCTCAAATGAGTTTGAAGAAGCTACGTCATTTAGTATGTCTTCATTTTTCAAGCATCCCTAAGATGAGTTGTGGGATAGTATATTACAATAAAATATTATTTTAAAAAAGCCAAGAGAAAACAAGGAACAGAATTTATTTTGTTTTTATTCATTCCGGTGATTTAAAAAAATGGTTTTGTTCCCTTTTCAAAGACTGAAGCTATTTTCCTCTCACTAGCTGGCCTGAGAAGTCAAAGCTGGAGGCAGACATTGTACATCTCTTTTGGACACCTTTTTCCTCCCAGGGAGTTTTTGAGATAATATTGTGCAAGGTAGATTTGTGATCCCAATGAGTTTTGCACCATTCATTTATTAAACTGGGTGGAAGCTTGTAACAAATTCACCTTTAGCAAGCACCACCACACCAGTGCAAGACAAATCACACATACCAGTGGAGCTGAACAAGGCTCAAGGTCTTCTCCAAAAACACAGGCTGTCTATTCAAGGACATCTCCCCTTGCTAGCTGTAAAAGTAAGGCCCTTGTCCTCCCTGTGGGCCAGCCACTAACAGATGACATAACACCCATGTGCTTTACATGCACAAAGGGCTTGATTCCCCCCACACTGCTGGTGCAGAATATTGCACAAGGTAAAAAAGGATGAGTAGGATAAGGAGCACAGGGAATTGCTCCTATATCATTGTGTTGCTGCCAAGATCACCAAGCTACTCCGGCCTCCCAGATCTGCAAACTGAAACCCAGGGCATCTGCCATGGGGCATAACTAAGGGTGTGGTTTTGGTCAGTCTCAAGGAAGTCTGCATCAGAGGGTGAAACACAGTTTCTCCTTCACAGCCCGGCAGTCCCCGGCCACTTTTGCTAGTATTCCATTGGATTAGCTATGTGTGTGGGAGAGGGATGGCTCTAGGAATTGATTGCAGAGCACTGGGGGCTTGGAAATGGAGACAGCGGCAGGATTCCCACACATGAGAACCCTAGTGGAAGGGCCCCAGAGTTGCTAGCTTAGCTGCTCAGTGGTTCTTTTAGGTAGCCAGTTTGCCAGTGGGTAGATACAAAAATCAGGATCAAACAATCAACAGAGCCTGTAAAAAAGGGATGTTTGCAGTACAGGCAACCCTCATATTTACGACCTAATTGGTTCCTGGAGAACCGGCGTAAGTCGAGCCATTGTAAGTCGAACCCTTATTTCCCATAGGCACAATGATATAAATGGGGGGTTCCATTCCTGGCCCGCTTTGCCTCCTGGGAGTTGTAGTCCCCAGTGCGCCAGGCCCAGAGCCAGCCAGGGGCTGTGCCAAGTGGAGGTGGCGCCACGTGTCCCGGACCCAGCGCCAAGGACTATGTCGGGTGGAGGCGGCACTGTGCGAGCTGCTCCCAGAGCTGTCCGGGGGCTGTCCAGGTGGAGGCGGCACTGTGCGAGCTGCTCCCAGAGCTGGCCGGGGGCTGTCTGGGTGGAGGCGGCACTGTGCGAGCTGCTCCCAGAGCTGGCCGGGGGCTGTCTGGGTGGAGGCGGCACTGTGCGAGCTGCTCCCAGAGTTGTCCGGGGGCTGTCCGGGTGGAGGCGGCACTGTGCGAGCTGCTCCCAGAGCTGTCCGGGGGCTGTCCGGGTGGAGGCGGCACTGTGCGAGCTGCTCCCAGAGCTGTCCGGGGGCTGTCCGGGTGGAGGCGGCTCCACGTGTCCTGGAGCCAGTGGCGTGGTGTGAGCTGCGCCCAGTGCCGGCCAGGGCTGTGGGCAACTGGCTGACTCTGTGGCTCACTGTGCAGGTGGGCTTGAGAGACTGGGCCGGAGCAGGGCAATCGTATATGCGGGGTGTCGTAAGTTGGGCGGTCGTATGTTAGGGGTCGCCTGTATTGTCCACTTCAAGGGATCAAAAACCATGGTCTGTCCAGGACTCAGCAGCACTTCCCCAGGCCCCCACTCAAGCTACATCTACACTGCAACGCTATTTTGGGATAGTGGAGTATCCCAAAATAGCTATTCCGCGTCTTCACAGAAAGCCCGTTATTCTAGGCTCACTATTCTGACGTTCCTGTAAACCTCTTTCGACCAGGAGTAAGGGACATTTCAGAATAGTGCTTTATTCTGAAATAGCATGGAAATAAGATATGCATTTTGCATAGCTCAAATTGCGTATCTTATTTTGCGTTACGGTGCCGTGTAGATACAACCTCACCGCCCTACGCCTGGGCAGTACTTCCCTGACACTCCTTGTCTTCTGCTGCCCTGGAGGAGCTTCTTGTGTCACTGTGAAAGCAGGTCCCAGGATTTTTGAGCCAGTCATATCCTAGGACCTGGAGTCACGATGTCAAGGCTGTATGGCAATGGGTGAGGCACAGTCCTGGTGTTTAGTATGTTGAAGGTTTGGGAAGCCTCGTTGTAATTAAACTCCTAGTCCCAACTGTACTGTTAATTACTCTGAGCCTATGGTTCCTCTTCTCTCTCCCGCTCATAGACCTTCTCTTGCAGGAACATGATTGGAGAGACAAACTGGGGGACTTAATATCTTTATTGGGACCAACTTCTGGGGGTTTCCCTTCTGCAGGGCAATAACAGGGAGCTGACGCTAGGGGTCAGCAGCGGGCCGGTGCCTTTGCCTGCGCTCTCTATGGTCTTGCTACGTCATTGGTGGAACACCGCCCCTGAGGTACGACGTTTGCGCAGGACAGCGCTTCGGGTCGCTCCTCCCCGTTTCCCGCGCTCCTTCTGCGGCGCTGCGTAGCCGCCAGCTTTCACGTTACGGAGTTTGCGTAACTTTCCCCCTCGCTCCTCCCCCCAATGACCTGTGGCACGGCGTTTACGCAGATTGCGTACAGGGTTCGCGCAGCGGATGAGTACGGTGGCGCCGGGCGCCTCACGGCCGTTCCCTGCCTCTTCGGCGGCGGCTCGCTGGCGGGGTGAGCGGGGCCCGGCGCTAGGCCGCGGCCGGAGGCCCCGATGTGGGGGCGGGGGCAGGGCCTGACCTGGAACCCTGGGGCTGGGCCAGCCGGGGAGCCGGGGGGGAGCAGCTCGGGGAGGAGCAGCTCGCGGGCGGGGAGCCGGGGAGCAGCTTGTGGGGAGGAGCAGCTCGCGGGAGCAGCTCGCGGGGAGCCATGGGGAGCAGCTCACGGGAGGGAGCCATGGGGAGCAGCTCGCGGGAGCCATGGGGAGCAGCTCACGGGGAGCAGCTTGTGGGAGGAGCCATGGGGGAGCAGCTCGCGGGGAGCCATGGGGGAGGAGCTCACGGGGAGCAGCTTGTGGGGAGGGAGCCATGGGGAGCAGCTCGCGGGGAGCCGGGGAGCAGCTTGTGGGGGAGGGGAGCCATGGGGAGCAGCTCGCGGGGGGAGCCGGGGGAGCAGCTTGTGGTGGGAGGGGAGCAGCTTGCGGGGAGCAGCTCTTGTGGGGAGGGGAGCCATGGGGGAGCAGCTTGTGGGGAGGGGAGCAGCTTGTGGGGAGGGGAGCAGCTCGCAGGGGAGGAGCCATGGGGTAGCAGCTCGCCGGGGAGCAGCTTGTGGGGAGCGGAGCAGCTCGCGTGGGGAGCAGCTCATGGGGAGCAGCTTGTGGGAGGGGAGCAGCTCGCGGGGAGCAGCTTGTGGGGGAGAGCAGCTTGTGGGGAGCAGCTTGCGGGGAGCAGCTCACGTGGGAGGGGAGCCATGGGGAGCAGCTCACGGGGAGCCATTGGGGAGTAATGGGGAGGCTGGGCCAGCTCGTGGGGAGTTCATGGGGACTGGGCCAGTTCGCGGGAGTTATAGGCAGGGCCAACTTGGGGCTGCTGGGGTAGGATGGGAGGTTGATGGGGGTAGGGCCAGTTTAGGGGCTGCTGGGGTGTGGTGCGAGGTTCATTGGGTCGGGACCATTTTCGGGGCTGCTGGGGATTGATGGCAGGGGGGGTGTGACATGGGATAATTCGGGGTTATTGGGTAGTTTAGGAGGGTTGTGGGGTGGCTCCGCTCGTGGGTTGTTGGGTAAATTAGGAGGGTTATGGGGGACTGGGCTCTGGCAGTTGGGGGATGGGTAGGCTACTTATGAAGCTTAGAAGGGGGCTGGGGATGTCAGGCTTGAAGAGCTGCTCTGCCAGCCACTTCCAGGGCCAGGCCTGTTCTGGGGATCATGGGGATGGCTGGATCCACTCAGGTGGGGTGGTTGGCTGCTGGCTGGCAGTGACAGCTTGCGGTCCAGGGCTCCAGGAGTGGAACTGAATGGTGTTGTCACTGTAGGCTCAAGCCACAGGCTAGGGGCAGTGGCTTCCAATCTTTTTGAGGACACAGACCACTTTTCAATCTATTAAAAATTTATGGACCCCTCCCCCCCCAACAATATATATCTGTACCTGCATGCCCCTCAGCCCATGCTCCTTCCTGAGTGGCGTCCCTGAGCCCACTGGGGAAGCTGCGTGGGTTGTAGAACGTGCTGTCTGTGAGGAGTTCCATGCGGACCCCCTACAGTATCGCTGTGGACCCCCGGGGGGTCTGCAGACCACAGGTTGGGAACCACTGGGTTAGGGCATTGATTCAGCTCTGTATACTTCATGCACCTTAATGCAAAGCCTTCACTGGCCAAGGCCTTGTGAGCTTTGTTCAGATGCTAGTGCCTGTGTCCCTCATCAGAACTGGAATTTGTCACTCTTGCTGTCCCACCACTCATGTTCTCACTACTGGTGTTACGTGTTGCAGAGCCCTTAGGCAAGGGTTATCGCTGGTTCTGTTTACACATGGACTAATGATCCTGATGGTGGCTTTTGGGGGCTACTGCAGTTTAATCAACAATGAGGGGTTCCAGTGGCATCTTAAAGACTAACAGATTTATTTGGGGTATAAGCTTTTGTGGGCAAGGACATATGGGAGGTTATTTATGCCCAAATAAACTGTTAGTCTTTAAGGTGCCACAGGCCTCATTTTGTTTTTGCAGATACAGGATAATGGCTACCCTTCTGATACTTGCAGTACAATGAGTAACACTAACCTCAGTGGACAAAACTTCCTTCTATTTTTATGTAGTATTCTCTACTAGGGATGTTAAGGACTAGTTGATTGTCCAATAAGCAAATGCCTATTGGATAGTCAGTTGACTCATTGATTTCCCCCTCTTCCCTCCTTTGCTGCCTCTATCAGATAGCTGAGGTGGTGCTCAAAGGGGCAGCGCTGCACAGCTGAGCCCGGGATCAGCTGTGCGGCAGTGCCACGTGTGGAGCCTGGGGTCAGCTGAGGAGTCCCCAGCTGATCCCGGGTTCTCAGGAAATGCTGTGCGGAACCCGCAGTCAGCTAGGGAGTCCCCAGCTGCGTGGCATTTCAAATTGGCAGCACAGCATGGAGCCCGGGGTCAGACCCCGGACTCCATGCTGCACTGCCACTTTGAAAGGCACAAGAGGCCCCCGCTGACTCTTGTACATTTCAAAGCTGGCACACTGTGTGTAGCCTGGAGTCAGCGGGACTTCCCACTGGCCCTGGGCTGCATGCGGATTTCCGCATTCCTCCTTTGAAATGTGGAAGAGCCCGAGCGGGGGCTCTTGTACATTTCAGAGGAGGAATGCAGAAGTGCCTATCGAGTAGTCGATGGAAATTCCATCAACCACTTGACTAGTCAGTTAATCGTTACTTAACATCCTTATTCTCTACCCCAGTTGACCTCCCCCTGAAATCAGTTTTGTATGTGTAGTGAAATTTGGTACATCGTCTTTGATTTACTGTATAACATCTAATTTATATGTTTCAAAGAGTTTGCTACTTATAGTGAGCTGTGTAACAATATCACCATGGCCAAGAGTCCCAGTCTGTTTGATCAGATTGCTAGGAGCAATTGATCAGAATTAACATGAAGCTAAGTATGTTGGGTGATAGTCCTGACTATAAATCAATGAAGTTAATATGTTTTTGCTCACATTCTTACCTTGCAGGAGTGATACTATGATCACAATGGTGGTAAGGCTCATCCATGGCACTGCTAGTGTGCTGATCCCTGCAGTTTTCCCAAATGTGGGAAACTCGACTGCATAATTCATGGTAGTGGTGGACTGTGTTCATACTTTCCCCTGGCTGTTTTAGAGACTTCAATAGGTATAACATGTAGATGTAATTAGCTATTTTCTTGGCTAGTACTGCTCTGTGGCCTCATTCTACAGTGAATCGTCACATGGCATAAATGTGACTTTAATCCCCAATCCTGGATTTCACCCAAGAAAATCCTTGCTTCTATGTCATTAGGGGGTTTCACACAGGCTGCCTGTGTGGATCCAATTGCAGAATCAAGGTCTTATTAGTGAGAGGCCCATGGCTAGAAATTTTATTGGTGATAGGCTGAGATATCTTAATACATGCAAGACTTGTGTCTGAATCCTATTCAAAGGTAAATTTAAAAATCTACATATATGCATAATTTTACGGTATTATGATCATTTAGTGCAACGGTTCCCAACCATTGGACTGCAGACCTGGCTGCTGGGCTGCGGCGGCTCTGGGGGCCGAAACTGGGGTACACCGCTTTTGCCCCAGCTGTTGGGAGAACCGTATCCTGCCCCACCTCTCAGCCAACCAGCACCAGGCAGGGGCAAGGTCACTTCCTGGCTGCAGAAGAGTGCTTCCCTGCAGGACCAGAGGGAAGCGTGGAGCCGTTCTGCGTGGCCCTCCTGCCGTAAAGGGAAGTGCTCTTCTGTGGTTGTGAGGAGACCCTGCCCCTGCCCCGGTGCTGGTGGGCTGAGAGGCAGGGCAGGACACGCCTCTCCCAACAGCTGCGGTGGGAGGGGAGATGCTGGGTGGTGTACCCCAACCTTGGCCCCCAGAGCTGTCACCACGCGGGCAGCAGCGCAGGGCCAGGTGTGGGGGGGGGGGCAGGCACAGGGGGCTCCATGGGCAGGGCTAGTGTTGGGGTGCTCTGGAGGCTGAGCTATTAATAGGGGAGGGGCTATGGGGGCAGGGCTGGCACTGGAGGGCTGTGGGGATGGGGCTAATATTGGGGGAGGCTCTGGGAGGATTGGTTGCAGTGGAGCTCTGGAAACAGGAGGCTGATACTGGAGGGTCTGGTGGGGGGGCTGGCATTGGGAGGCTTGGGTGCAGGGGACTGTGGGGTCAGTGGCTGGCAGTGGGTGGTAGTGAAAGGGTGACGGGCTCTAAGGGTTAGGGCTGGCACTGGGGGGCTCTGGAGTCTGGGCTTCTGGTGGACCAGTAACGTTGTATTTGCATATTTGCATATCTGTCATTTGCATAATAAATATGCACATAAAATGCATAAAAGTTTTTGAATGGGTTTGCCGGTCCCCGGTATCAAAAAGATTGGGAACCACTGATGTAGTGTGACCTGCATGAGTTGCCTTGACATCATGCAGTAGTTTCAGCATTAACCCCATAACTTCAGTATGCTCTGTGGCATACCTTTTAAAGATACAGCTAGTCTTTATAAAAGTTTTCAATGATGGTTAATACAACATGTGACTCCACATTTGTAATATTAGAAAATGTCTAATATCACTTATGGGACATTTATGGAAGCGCTGCACAGATTTTTGAATGTCAGCTTGTTTCATTGCCCTATGGCCTTAATGAGAGAGACACACAAGTACCACTGTTTGGAGAGTAAATAGGGACTAATATGTTGCAATTTCTTCAGAATTTGCCCTTGTTCTGGAAAGGAAATTTATTCTAGGTCTGTTGATGGTTTCTGATATTTCTTTTAAATTTTTTTAAAAAACTAGCACCATGTAATATTTACTTAATTTTAATAAATATTAGGCATAGTTATTAATTGCACATAACTTTTCTTTTGTCTTTTTTAGTTTTAAACAGAAGAGGAAAATGTCACTTTATGATGACCTGGGAGTGGAGACCAGTGATTCGAAAACAGAAGGCTGGTCCAAAAATTTTAAACTACTGCAGTCTCAGTTGCAGGTGAAGAAGGCAGCTCTCACTCAAGCAAAGGTACAGACATTGCTGCTTTTGATGGCTCAAGGCTGATGACCGTTGGGAATGCTCTTTTTTATTTCTCTTGCTGTACATTTCTCTCGCTGTACAGTCTTTGGATGCAGTGTCAGGCTTTGTCCTTCAGTTGATAGTGGACAGCACTTGAAGAAGGAAGAACAACAAGGTATAAGTTCTCTGAAACCCTTCCTGTAAAGTATAGCATAGTTAGTATATACACAGCATGGCTATGAGAGCTGCTCTCATTTCTTAAATAAATAATGGAGTGAAAGGTTGATGCAGAGTCCAAATTTAACCTCGAAGACATTAAATTGGGCACTTAAGTATTTTTAAAATAAGTGAATAGGCAAGGCAGGTTCAGCCTGTGACGGGAAATTGGAGGTATTCAGTTGTTTGTACTGCTTGGATTTGGTAACTGGTGTTGTTGACCAACGTGCATAATTTCTTTGCTCTTGTTTTAAAAGCCTCCAGAGGCTGTGGAGTGATGCCTTTATTTCCAGTCAGGTCAGCAATTGCTGCTGAGACTATTGCCAGTCTTCTTAAAAGGTTGACAGGGAGGCAGGGAAGATATAAGCTAATTCCTCAAGGGAAAAACTAAGGAGCAAGTTTGTATTGTACTGTGTTCTCTCTTAATATATTGCAGCATAACATCATCATTGTCCTACTTCTTTTGTTGATGTTGAATATATTTTTCCATGTGCTACAATCACAGACGGCTGCTGTCAAAGTCTCTGCAGTTTCAGGTGCAAAGCAGATCAATTAAAAGACGGAAAATTATAAGGCCTGTCAAACACAGTTAACTTAAATTAATCACAATTGAAAAACATTAATCAAAATTAATCACGGTTTTAATCGTAGCGTTAAACAATAATGGAATACCGACTGAAATGTATTAAATATTTTTGGATTTTTTCCTAAGTTTTCAAATATGTTGATTTCAGTTACAACCCGGAATACAAAGTGTACAGTGTTTTCTTTGTAATATTTTAATATAAATATTTGCACTAAAAATGATGAATTGAAATACACTATTTCTTTTAACTCATACAAGTCCTGTAGAGCTAGCTCTTCATGGTGAAAGTGCAGTTTACAAATGTAGGGTTTTTTTGTTACATAACTGCATTCAGAAACAAAACAATGTAAAACTTTAGAGCCTACAAGTCCACTCAGTCCTATGTTCAACCAATTGCTAAGACACACAGGTTTGCTTGCATTTATTGGAAACAATGCTACCTGCTTTTTGTCACCTGAAAGTGAGAACTGGTGTTTGCATTAGGGATGTAAGCAAGTAGTCGACTACACAATTAGTGATGTAAGTGACTACTTGACTACCCAATAAGCCTACACTTATCAGGTAGTTGAGTCACTATTCGACTAGTCACTCCCCCCTCCCCTTGCTGCCTCTGTATCAGAGGCACCAAGGTGGGGGAGCAGGAACCAGTGCTGGGGGAGCCAGCTTAAAAGCCATTCCCCTTCCCCCCAGCACTGTCTCTGTGGGGTGGGCAGGAAGGCAGAGGCACAGCGGGGAACCTGCGCGAATGAGGACACAGCAGTTCCCACTCATGTGGGGTCCTGACTGCTGCACCTCCCCCTTTGACATGTAGAACAGCCCCTCAGCTTTTGTACATTCAAAGGGAGAGATGCAGCAGTCGGGACCCCAGGCGAGCAGGGACTGCTTCGGTCCCCACTTGTGCAGGTTCTTTGCTGTGCCTCTTCCTTTGAAATGTACAAGAGCTGCAGGGCTCTTGTACATTTCAAAGGGAGAAGCTCAGCAGTCTGGGCCATGTGCAGCAGCAGGTGAGGAGCAGGGGAGGCTGCTGTGAAGTAGCCCCTGTCCGCGGACAGAGGCTGCTCTGGCAGCAGTCCCTGTCTCTGGGCCCTACGAACGGGGACTGCTGGATCCAGCACGAGATGGGACTGAGCAATCCGGGCTCAGTCCCGGTAAGCCGGCTTACACCGAGTCTGAGACCTACCCCTGCTGCAGCTCTGCAGTTTCAATGTAGTACGAGACAGGATTATGTTTAAACTACAGAGCCACAGCAGCGTTAGCTCTGGACCCGGTGCGAGCCAGGACTGAGGAAGCCTTCATTTATCGTCTAATTGTGTAGTCGATAAAATTGTTATCGACTACATGATTAGTGGATTAGCCACCTCTTAGCATCTTTAGTTTGCATAACACTGTTGTAGCTGGTGATGCAAAGTATTTGTATATATATGCTAAACATTCATGCTTTCATCACCATGCTAATGATACTCATTAAAAATAATGCATTAATTAATATTGTGACTTACAATTCTCCTCCAAGAAGTTATGTCTCCTGCTCTGTATTTTATTTGCATTCTGCAATATATTTCATGTTATAGCCCTCTTGGAGCAACTTTCATTGCAGATTTGTCAAATTGTGTAGAAGCTACCAATGTAAGATTTCTAAAGTTGCCTACAGCACTCTACTCAAGGTTTAAAAATCTAGAGTAAAGGTATGGAGCATGCTTTTAGAAGTTTTTAAAGAGCAAACATTCTGATGTGGAAACTACAGAACTTGAACCACAAGAAAAGAAAATCAGCTTTGTGCTCAGATGATGAAAATGAACATGCATCAGTCTGCACAGCTTTGGATTGTTATTGAGCAGAACCTGTCATCAGCCTTGGATACATGTCCTTTGGAATAGTTAGTGGTTGAAGCATGAAGGAACATCTGACTTGTAAATACCTTGCAACACAGACTACAATAGTGCCATGTGAAAGTCTGTTCTCCATTTTCAAGTGACATTGTCAACATAAAGCTGCCAGCTTTATCTCACACAAATGTAAACAAACTTGATTGTCTACATAATTGGCTGAACAAGAAGTAGGACTGAGTAGACTTATTGGCTTTAATGTTTTTCATTATTTTATTTATGAGTGCAGTTTTAAAGTGCAAATACTTGTAATAAAAATAAATATAAAATGAGCACTGTTCACTTTGTACTCTGTTGTAATTGAAATCAATATATATGAAAGTATAGAAAAATTCACATGTTTAAATGTGTTCTGTTGTTGTTTAACAGCATTATTAATTATGTAATTAAATATTTTCATTGCATTAGTTTTTTTTATTGCTTGACAGCCCTAAAAATTATAGTTAAGCTGATTTAAAATAGTAAAATCCTTTCTTGGAACTAAATCCTGCTGTCAGTTACCCTTGTGGAAATCAATGCAATTACTCCAGATTTACACTGCTGCTATTGAGAGCAGAATTTGGTTCTAAATTTATAATGTGTTTTGTACAAATGAAACCTGCAATAAGGCTACAGCTGACAGAGATGCTCCTTGAAAGCACCCTCTTCTGTGTGGTGTATAGTGTCTCAGCACCAGTCTTAGTCTCTTTCATTGGAAAACCATCCACCTAAATATATAACAACAAGCAGGGGAGGCTCATCGTTGACCAGGCAACGTCATTTTGCATAGCTTATGCTTATAGGAAAATTCAAGAAATTAAATATATGTAATAGAATTTTTATTAATGTGCTTGCAAAAGGGAAGTAAAAGAACAGTTTTAAATTTGTAGGACTTCAATTTCAAACATTATTCATTTTATTGAATAATTACCATACATAATAAATTTGAAACAGAAACTCGTGAAGCTTCCATTACTCTTTCTGTAACTAATTTGAATTATTTTGTGATTTGTAACAGTAAAAATTTTCTTAGCACTAAAATGATAGTTGAATAGGTGACTCGGTTTTAATTTTAGCAAATATTTTTATGAACTCTAATCATAATAGTCCTTACTTTTTCTGATGAAGAACAAAAATAATTATTTAAACCTTTCAGCCTGCATATTTTGGTGTAAAAAGTAGTGCATTTAGCTAATTTAAGTGGCAAGATTGTTCATGGAAAATTTGGTATCTGTAGGTAATTGCGTAGTCTGACTTTATTTTGCACAAACAAATCCACAAACAAACTCTTCAAACTAAATAATAGATTTATTAATCCTGTTTTTATAAATTCTGTTTTCCTCATGGTGAAAAGCAGCAGGACTTTAATGTAAGAAAAGAACTCTCCAACTGCACTTCTGAAATAAAAATCTCTGCAAAGAAGATCTTCTTTTTAAATGTGTATTTTCATTTCTAAACTTAGAAAACTAAACGCACTTCCAACCTGATTCTGCTCCCATTCAGATTAATGGCAAAACTCCCTTTGAGTGTAGTGTGGGGTAGGATCAAGCCATTTAAGAATACTTGTGATTTATGTAGGATCTGTGTTCCTGTATAAACTCTACAACAGAAGACTAGAAACTCCAACCACAGAGGAGTACAACCATGTTACCCATGGTGCTGGTTCATAAATAACGGAAGGAATGAACACTCACAACATCAAACTATATTAGAAATGCTGAGGAAGGACTAATATGTTGTTAAAATGGAAATGCAGGCGGTATAGTGAGTTTTGCGTGGGGCAGAGAGGCCTGAGAAAATGTTCATCCATTTTTAAGCTTTCTTGAAATCGGGAAACTCCTACTTTAGAAATATGAAGAAAATGAATGTATTGTTTTCTCCTGTTCTTTTTTCAATATTCGATTGTTTCAGAGTCAGAGGACAAAACAGACAACAGTCCTTGCTCCAGTGATTGATCTGAAACGAGGTAGCTCTTCTGATGACAGACAGATAGTGGATACACCGCCCCATGTAGCTGCTGGGTTAAAGGTAAGATCACAGAGGGCTTGTCTACACAGTGTGGTTCAACACTTCACAGCAGTCATAACTAACCCATTGAGCACAATCGACCGATAGATCTGGTGCCTCTGCCAGTCAGTCTCGATCCTCAAATAGGCTATCTCTGCCTGCCAGTGCCCATGCTGCTCCTGAAAGCAGTCAGCTAGCTCTGCAGCCCTTGGGAGTGGGGGTGAGGCAGCTCCATCCTATCCCCAACTCTGGCACTGTCTAAGCAGCTTCCATTGGCTGGGAACCATGCAGTGGGGACAGTACTTGCGGGTGCAGGCAGCGATGCAGTGCGTGGAGGCCCCCTCACCCGAGGGGCCACACACAGAGATGGGTCTGCACTCAGACAGATGTTTCCAGGAGTAGCATGGGGCCAGGCAGAGCCAGCTTGCCTGGGCCCTTCTATGCTGCCAACAGGGAGCCGCCTGTGTTAAGTGCCTCTTGGCTATAGCCTGCACCCCGTCCCCTGTGTCAACCCTGAGCCTGCACCAAACTCCCTCCCAGAGCCAACACCCATCTCTCCCTCCTGCACCCAACACTCAGCCCCAGCCTGGAGCCCCCTCCTACTCAGAGAGTGTTGGGGTGCAGGAGTGAGGGATGCAAATTCTGGGAGAGAGTTTGGTCGCAGAAGGAGGGCGCTAGGATGGGGCAAACTCCATCCCAGAACTTGCAGTTCCCACGCCTCCACCCCAAAATGCTGCCCCAGCCTGGAGCCCCCTCTTGCACCCCAGCTCTCTCCCAAACCCTGCACCTCTTAACCTCTTCTGCATCCCAACCTCCTCCCCCAGCCAGATGAGGATGAGGGAGAGTGAGCAAGGAGTGTGTGTGGAGTGGGCAGGGCTTGGAGAAGGGGTGTGTCCTCAGTCTACCCTTAAATTAAAAAAGTGATCTTGGACATAAAAAGTTTGGAGGCTCTACAGGGATGTGATTTCTAAAGTTCATTGACATATTGCACATCAGTCAGTTCGAGTAAACTCTACTGTGCTCTTTAGCATAGCACTCTTTGAAACGGTACACTAATTAAACTATACTAGGGAACCTTTGTGTGCTCCAGGAGAGCATACATGGGCCAATTAATGTGCAACACATTAGTGCACTTTAGGAATTATAAAGGCCATGCAGACAAGCCCTTAGTGTTCTTAATTGAACTAAAAATTATACATTTACATATCACCTTTCTTCTGAGGAGCTCAGAGCATTTTGCAAGCAATCCTGTAGGGTAAGTAAATAAATTGCGACCCTACCTTGTTTGGAAATGGTCCTTTATAACAAACAGAAGAAACCTAGTGTTTTAACATTAAGTAAGAAAAACTTTAAAGTGCTTGATAATGGGTCCAAGACAAACTTTCCTAATGAAACTTCTTGGAAAGTTACTTGCTGCGAAGCAGATATTTCTTCCAGGTTGAATGAGAGTGGCTGTGGATGTCAGTCCATAATATAGTCCCAGACAGATGGTAGAAACCTGTGAACTTGCATCCAAGCACCCCTCCTAACCCTATGTAAGCAGGATGTAGTTTCTGATAGAGAATTTTTGGATATTAATATGACTTTAGCCAAGGTTTTTTGGGCATCTCTTATTTGGAAGGGAGGAGGTGGAATAGTTTTCTGTGTGTACAAATTTAAGAGGAAAACATTTTAGGGTAAAATCTGGACCCCATTGAAATCAGTGGCAAAATTTCCATTGACTTCAATAGGCCTACGATTTCACCTTCTGTCTAAGCATTCTAAAGATACTAATTTTTTTGTTGTTGTTAGTGGTAAAAACAGTAGGTTTATTCGAAGTGCATACCATTTGCTGCTCTCAGCTGACTGATCACATTGATATCTCTGCTTTTTCGGTGTAAGGATCCCGTACCTAGTGGTTTTTCTGCAGGAGACGTGCTGATTCCTTTGGCTGATGAATATGATCCTATGTTTCCCAATGATTATGAGAAAGTAGTAAAGCGCCAGAGAGAGGAACGACAAAGACAGCGTGAGCTGGAGAGGCAGAAGGAGATTGAAGAAAGAGAAAAGTAAGACTTTAATTGGGTTCCTGTGTTACAGACACTTTTTTATTCATCATTCAGTTAAAATAAGTTAATTGCATATTATTGTTCATGGCTTCTTAAAACAAGACAATATTCCTCAGTCCAGGTGAAAGCATTGGTGTCATTGAAATAAGCATTCACTGTACAGCTCTTTGGTTCCTATTTGGTATTGTATTGTATAGTAGTAGCTAATTAATTTTATTGGGTAGCTGGCAGATGTTTCTCCTGTTATTTCAATACAATATTGAAAGCATGTCCACCTTTAGTAGGATTAATGGGTCAAATTCCTCTATGATGTGTGTCCAGTTTGCCATAGTTGTGTTTATTTATTAGCACTTCAAGTTCTTCTTGCTTATTTCCCATACTCCTTGCATTTGTATACAGGTATCTAAGATAATGATTTGATTTTGCCCCCCAGTTCTGCCTTGTCCCTTTGTCCCAATTTTTCTCTAATTTATTACCATAATTCCTATTCTGCTTATTAGGAGACGCAAAGACAGGCATGAAGCGAGCGGGTTTTCAAGAAGACCAGATCCAGATTCTGATGAAGATGAAGATTACGAAAGAGAGAGGAGGAAAAGAAGTAAGGGGAGAATCATCTAAATTTATGTCCTTGAGCAAATCAAATACTCTGCAGTCAGATTCTTCCTGTTTTGCTGTAAACTATTCTTCCCTTCTCACCCCTAAAACCCATTGGACTCGTATAATACATTTATCACTTTTTATTATGGATCAGCTGTTATAGAGTAAGCAACATTCTTTTTAGGGGTAAAAGAGACACCTTATTTACCTGTGAAACTCCCTTTTGACATTAGGTTTTAGATTCATGCATTAGAGATTTCTGAATTATGTAGATTCCAATGAACAGAGATGCATGAGCTCATTCTTGTGGTTGGATTTTTAAAAACCTGAGCTTTGACTGCTGTTAATGTGAGCAATCACGGCACCTGTCATTATTTGAAAGCCCTTGAAAGTAGTAAAATGTGGCTTGTGTGGATGGATATTTCTCTGTTGAGTGAAACTAAGCACCTGCTCTGAATATCAGTAGCAGATTCGCTGTTGGTAATACAGACCCACTTAGACCTTCAGTTATGAAACTGAATTATATTTAATAAAATGCCTGTGTTCTATAATACATGTTTATAGAACTACTTCACCATTCATGCTTCCCTAATTGGAAAAGTCCCTTTGTTTTGCACTTTTGTGTTAATGTAATTGTTCTTGAGTACAATATAATTTTTTTTTAGTTGGCTTGATGAGAAAACAGTCTTCCACTTGAGGGTATGTCTAGACTACATTGGTTTTTTCGAAAAAACTTCACCTGCGTCCACGCTACAATCGCATTCTTTTGTAATTAAATCGAAAGAACGCCGCCTCAAATTATGAGGAAGAATGCCTTTTTCGAAAGAGCTCTTTCGAAAAAAGGCATGCGTGGACGCAGAACAGGGACATTTTTCGAAAGAAGAGGCAATCGAAAAAAGCATAGGTGCCCTGGTGGCCATTCTGTGAATAGTAATCAGGGTTTTCTTTCGAGAGAGCATCCATGCAGTCTGGACTCTCTCTTTTGAAAAAGCAAATTGCTTTTTTGATCCAGTTTTGAGGTGTGGATGATCTCTTTCAAAAGAAGCTTTTTCGGAAGAGCTCTTTTGAAAGAAGAGTCTTTCAAAAGAAGCTTGCAGTCTGGATATTGATTTTTAAGGCAGTGTATTGTATTGCTTACTTTGTTTTGTTCACATCCCTGTGGCACATCAGCTTGGTATGAGATGGTACCCTTTGATATACTAGAAATGTTCTCTTTGCAATGGTTTATTAACTAACATCACCAAGATTTTCTGAGACAGGTACCGTTTCCAGTCCCTTGATGCTTGGCATTGGCTGCAAGCCCATGATTTCTTATAGGATGCCTAGGGATGTATGTTTGCACTCTAGTGGCTGCCTCGCATTAATGTGTCTGGAAGAGTTTTCTTATCTCAAATGACAGAACACTTCATCTGCATGAATGTCTTATGTTCCAATCATGTGATTTATTACTTCATTCACAGGCATGGGAGGGGCTGCCATCGCACCACCTACATCTCTTGTTGAGAAGGACAAAGAACGTATGTATACTAAAATATGTGATTTAACATTTATATTTTCTAAGCCTGGCAAAACAGTTTAAGTTCCTGCTTAAACTTTCTGCTCAGCAAGGGACAGTTCCTGCCATTTCTCTGCACAGGCATGGAGGTTCCTGGCTGTCACCGTAGGGGGGACAGGATGCTAGGCGCTTGAACAGAGAATTTGTACCACCTGCATGTTACCACATTGTGCATATTAACCCTCTCTTTCCATAATTCCGTTAATGATTAAAGAACATTTAAGTTTGGATTCCCTCTTTCCAGAGAATTTACTGTTGAGAAGACTTTTAAGACACAGTGAAGAATTGAGACAAATTAGTAAAGAGCAGATAAGTAGAGCTTATAGAGCTCTTATTATCTGTAGAAACAAAAATTCAGTGCAATATGCCATACAAATATATCCCCAAACACTTCAGACTTTAAACCTAGTTACAGAGAGGATTAATAGTGGAGAGGAGACATAGTAACTTGTATTAGCCAGCAAAACATAGGGCCCAATTCTCATTTATGCTAAGACCATATTGTCTAATTCTGGCAATATAAAGGACCTTCAAGAGTATGTAAATATAATTTTCCTATAAAGAGGCCTCAGTTTAAATGAGAGAGAGGCCTATGATGCTGTTAGATGAGATTTGAGAATGGAGGAAAGGAGTGACATATATAGTTCATCAAATGTATTTTGACTAGCTAATACATGTTTCATATTCTTTTCAGCTGTAGCATCTTTTCCATTTGAAGAGGAGCCAAGACCTCGAGCACAGTCTGCCAAAGCAGCTATTCCTCCCCCGTTATATGATGAGCCAGAAAGACCCCGGTCCCCAACAGGGCCTAGTAATTCTTTCCTTGCTAACATGGGGTAAATATCTTTGACAAGTTAGCATTTCATGAGACGTGCCTCTGGGAGGGGGCGGCGGCGGGAGGGAGAAGATGAAAGTTAAAAATGTGTCAGTATGACGAACAACACATTGTCTTTGCATGTATATTATTCACTGTAATAACCTAATCTGAATGCATATATGCCCACCCAGAAGGAAATGCAGTACACAATGGCTTTGTGGGAATTGGGCCTGAGTTAGAGGTGGAATGCCTAGTTTTTAAGTGAGTTCTGGAGCACTCTCCAGTATAAATGTTTGTGGCTTGCACCATGTGAAGTTGATGTCTAGTGGTAAGTACATGTGGTTAGTTCAAGACTACGGGTCTTTTTTCCTGCTTTTGTCAGAGGTATGTTCTGTGTAACCTTGAGCAAACAACTGATATTTTTTCAGAGGCATTGAGCATATCAACACTATTTGACATTAAGTGCTTGGAGACCTCAACTGAAAGATGTAATATTTTATTTGTGGTAATTAGGGTTACATTAGTTTTTATGTAACTGCAGTATATTTACAGTATTGCGACCCACATGAGTCACAGCTATAAAAGTGTGGAAGTATTTTATAGAATATTAATAACTCACTTTTTCTATATTTATGTATTTTGTTTCTCATGCAGTTTTTCTCATACCTTTTTTCCTACCATCTGAAAAAGGATTTTCCCCAATCTATCGAGTCAGACCTTGTTATTTTCTCTAGTTAGGATTGTCTGGAGAGCTTTTCTTGAGACAGTAACGTTAATATTATCCAATTGCCCTGCCTTGACTAGACATTGGCAGATATTTGATCTTTGACTTAGTGCTCATAGACAATGAAATTACAGAGAGGTTTAAAGTACTTTGAATGTACTATATTTGTGTTGAACTGTGTTGTGTATTAGAGAAATAGCTAAATGGTCATTGATCTTTCATTTCTCTTTATAATCTTTCATTCTATCAAGTGAAAAAAATCTTTGATAAATCAGAAGCTTCAGGGGGTAGCCGAGTTAGTCTGTACAGAAAAAAGAACCAAATGATCTGGTAGCACTTTGTAGACTAACAAAACATGTAGATGGTATCATGAGCTTTCGTGGGCATAGCCCACTTCTTCAGATGACCGGAGTTTTTTTGATAAATCAGAGAGTGAGATCTTTATACGGAGGTGCAGTGTAAACTTCTGTAGTCTTGTAAGGCCTGTCACATTTTAACCCATCTATTTATGATCTGCAGATGAAATGTTTTAAGACATACCTTGTGTTTTGAAAAGGCCTGTACTCATTTGGTTGTGTAGTGAATGGTTGACTGTTTGTTTCATGGAAAATTAAAGGGAGGTGGAATCAGGACCAGATGAAAGGAAATACCTTTTCATGCAACATGTAATTAAGTATGCCACAATAGGTCATTAAGACAAATAACAAGATTCAGAAAGGGGTTGGACTTTGATGGATATTGAGAATATCTTGAGTGTTAATAGTTCTGCGAAAGAGATATTGTGCTTCAGGACCTAAGGCTAAGTGCTGTACATTTTTAGGTGTTATAAGATCATATATATATATAAGCTCTTATATTCGATCTGCATGTAATAGTCTAGTTCTTAAAATCTTATTTTATATGTTCTCTGAAATATTATGGCAACACTAAACTAAGACATGGTTGTAAGTTCCTTGGCAGAGCAGCTGTAGATACCATCTGCATGCAACAACTGCATTCCAGGGCAGTAACTGGAACTTGCCTATTGTGAGGGCTTATGTTGAGTGTTCTGGGCACTAAGAATGAAATATGTTGATAGTGCTGCTTAAAAAATGAAATGAATGGTTGACAACCAATCCTTTTTCTCTCAACAGAGGCACCGTAGCTCATAAAATCATGCAGAAGTATGGTTTCAGAGAGGGCCAAGGTCTGGGGAAGCACGAACAAGGGCTAAGCACAGCACTGTCAGTAGAGAAAACAAGCAAGAGAGGTGGCAAAATCATTGTTGGTGATGTAGCAGATAAAGGTAACTCTATTCCATTCTGCCAGAAGTGGGAAGCTGTTTACCTTGATGGTTTCTTGAAAGGGAAACAGGAGTTAAGATAGGGATCTAGCTCAGTGGCACTTCTTGTTTGGTTTACCCTATATCTTTATACACAATGCTGACTAGTTTGGGAACATTGATGAGTGGTGACAGTTTTCTTTGTGGACATTGAAGAATTTAAGTGTTAACAGTTGTCCTGGCCCTTCCCATTTTAAAATTTCAGCTCTTCATCTTCTTCTCCACCACCATTGCCAGCTCCATCCTGTGCCTTTCTTTGGTACACTCAGGCACCTGCCCTGTTACAATGTGCTCCCTGCACGTGCAGGTTTCCTTCCCAACATGTACCTTTGATGTGTCCTTCTTTCCGCTGCTGTTTTCCAGCTTAAAGCTCAGGTCAGGAGGGGAGCTGCCTGTGCATGGAGAAGGGATGCCAAGGGTGGAGCGAGTTGAGACACAATCCAAATAAGTCATCTTCCAGATTATCACCACCTGGGAATTAAGAGTTTAATGTAATGTGCAGAAGATACTGCTGATTTGTAAATGCTCTCTGTTTGTTCTGATCTCATTCTCCTTCCCTTCTTTCCTGGTAACACTTTATAGCCATGATTTACATCATACTTTCCCAGTGTAGGCCCTGATCTGAAATCTGATGAACCTTAGTAGATCTGGTATCTGTTAAAATTGACTGAGTTTTATTGTCAAATATAACATTGCCTGTACAGCCGGTCCCCGAGTTACAAATGGTCGATTTACGACCGTTCGTACTTACGACCAAACCTCCCATTAAGAGTTCTTAAAGGCGGTCCCCAAGTTACCAACGTGATCCGTGCTTACAAACAGTGCGGTCACACGTAAATTAATGGGGTCTGACTTACGAACATTTCGAGTTACGACCAAGTGTTTGGTCTGTAACTCATTCGTAAGTTGGGGACCGGCTGTATTTCAGCATGGTATTAATGCTGTCATAGTCATCTGAACAGCTTTTTAAACCAGAGCCACTTGTTCTAGTAATTACAAATAGCCATGAAGTGACTTGGTTCAATGCAAGGCAGATACAGCGAGACCATGTTTAGTGGTTTGTAACTGAATACAGCTATACAAGTCAATGTAGACCCCAAATGAACATATGTTTTAAATTTTTTTAACATGTACTATCACTTTCTCTCTTTATAGTAGATGCATCCAAGAAAGCAGATTCAAATCCATTAACGGAGATACTAAAGTGCCCAACAAAAGTGGTTTTATTGAGGGTGAGTCAGCAGGAAATTTAACTTCACTTCTTGTAATGTATACCGAGTGTTTCACTTTTAGTGCTCAAACTCCTTTCTCCTGTTATAAAAGCTCCATGGGATGCAAACGTCTTTTTCCCATGTGGTACACTGTGGTGTCATTCTTGCGTTGTTGGAAAATGCCTAACATTTGCCGTAATACCTGTGATTATTAGTCTTGATGTGTCTAGTTTAGGGTAAGGATGTAAATGCGATTATCTGGCTAATCATATAGTTGATACAATTTGTCGATAAGTGCCACTCTGCAGAGCTGCAGCAGGGTAGCTCCAGGAGCCTACTCGAGCCAGGACTGAGCAGTCCTGGCTCGTGCTGGCTCTGGAGCCACCCGTGCTGTGTCTCTGCATTTAAATGTAGTAAGAGCCCCAGCGGCTCATACTACATTTAAAATGCAGAGGCGCAGCGATCAGTGTGTGCTGGTACTGCTCATCCTGGCTTGTGCTGAATCCAGCAGTCCCTGTTTGCAGTGGACAGCCCTGTCTGCCACAAACAGGGGTTGCTTGGTGGCAACAGCCCCTGTCCACGGAGGGGCCCAGCTCCCCGCTGAGACCTCTGCAGAAAGGGGCTGTTTCGCAGCAGCATCCCCATCCTCCCCAGCTGACTCTGATAGAGGCAGTGGGGGAGGGGGAATGTCAGGAGGCACCCTGGAGATGGTGCTGGGGGGAACTGGCTTTTAAGCGGGCTTCTGATCTCCCCTCCCCTTCCCCGGCTTGCTGTCTCTCATAGAGGCAGCAAAGTGGGGGCACCGCAGAGAGCCCTGAGTGAGCTGGGACTGCTTGAGTCCCTGCTCGTCCTGTGCTCCCTGCAGCACTTCTGCTTTTGAAATGTACAAGAGCCCCGCAGTGGGACTGAAGCAGTCCCTGCTGTGCCTCTGCCCTCCCGCAACCCACAGAGACCATGCTGGGGGGGACCAGCTTTACCAGTTCACCCCAGCACCGGCTCCTGCTCCCTCCCCTTGCTGCCTCTCTCTGATAAAGGCAGCCAGGGTGGGAGGGAGCAACTAGTGGAGCATTTGCTTATCGGATAGTTGACTAGTCGCTTACATCCCTAGTTTTGGGACTCAAGAGAAGTGGGGTTTTTTGGTTTGTTTGTTTTGTTGTGGTTTCAGAGTACATTGAAAGTACAAGACCTTGATCGATAATTTGTGATAACACAGCTGATCTGTGCTGTATTAATCAGTTAATATAATTTTGGGCCCTACAAAGGAGGCAATAACTCAAGGATAATATATTAGTGCCAGGAAATTGTCTAGCACCATCTGATGTCAGAATGGGTGGCTCATGATTTGGTGAACTGACACTTATAACTCATTCATAGGTTCAATATAATACTTCCCATGGGGGCAGGATGCTCCCTTTGTTTAGCATCCATTTTTGAGTTGGTTTTCCTCCTTGCAGAACATGGTAGGTGCTGGAGAAGTTGATGAAGATCTAGAAGGTGAAACCAAGGAAGAATGTGAAAAATATGGCAAGGTTGGGAAATGTGTCATCTTTGAGGTAGGTCTTAATTTGCCTTTTTCTCTACCACATCTATAAATGCTTAACTTTTCGGGTCAGGAAGTAGGCAAAATCTCTGAGCTGGGAGTTCTTGGGACTGCTTTGGTTCCTGCGGCAATAGCCACGCCTTGTACATTAAGTTGTTATAAAATTTAGTGTTTTAGCAACTTGTGGCTGTAAAACTGTTCCAGTGAACAGCCTTTCCCCATAGATAAGTAGGACTCCGTTTGGTAGACAACTTGATGGGACCACGCCTGGTTGCTGTATGTTTTTAATCCTATCTGCTTTTACTATAAAGCTGTATTTTGACCATTCTGATCAATTGTCTATATCAGATTCCTGGTGCTCCTGATGATGAAGCTGTGAGAATTTTTTTAGAGTTTGAGAGAGTCGAATCAGCAATTAAAGGTGAGAGATTGCACTATAATTCCCTGTTTTAAAAAACAACTTTTGGAAATTATCTTTTTGAACAGACTGTGTTTAGCTTGAGAACCTAACTCAGTGTTTAATAACCTGTTTTTGGCTTGAATTCCAGCTGTGGTGGATCTGAATGGAAGGTACTTTGGTGGACGAGTGGTGAAGGCTTGTTTCTACAACCTGGATAAGTTCAGAGTACTGGATCTGGCAGAGCTAGTCTGATTTAAGGGCCTAGCTCAAGTTGACACCATGCCCACGATTGTGTTTTTCAGCTGTAGGCTGGGAGTAGAGAGGATACTGAGACATTCCTAGCAAACTGAAAACAAGCCCCCTTGAATGGATTTTTCACATTCATTGTGTCTGTTTATTTTGTGTGTTTTTTTTTAATTATAAATCCTTTGAAAGATTCACATCTGTCTGTTTTGATTGCACGAGTTCTGTTTACTGGTCTGGAATCCTGCTTTTTGTAGCTTTCAATTAACTGCACTCTCTTGAAACCCACCTCTGACGAGCTGTTTTGTCTTTTTTTTTTTTTTTTTTTTTTCCCTTTTTTCCCCCCCCGTTTTCCTTTTTCTAGTGCTGTAGTATGGAGTGTATTTATACTGCATCTATTACGAACAGCAAGCTTTGGAAAAGAACTGTGGGCTGCAATATTTTTCTTTTCTATTGCTTTGTGGCAGAATCTCTACAGTGCTCATAAACCTCAGATTTCCCCAATCCAAAGTAATTTGGGGACTCTAGAGAGGCAGCAGCTTGTCAGTTTTCTTTTGACTCATTAAGGACTAGTTTTGGGGAAAATCTTTTCTGTACCAAAATGCAGAGAAAAGTACCAAGAAAAGAATTCTCATTCCTGCCTGTGAATCTAAACAAAATACATTAATTAAACCCATGTGAACCAGAAGAAAGAATCTAATGCAACTTGTCATTCAGAGCTGGAGACCTATGTATGAACCTCACCGTATGTCTGATTTGAAGGTCTTCTCCAAGTGGACATTTCATCAAACCACCATGCTATCAAGTGTTCTTGGCAGTCTTTGCTTGAAAGGTTCAGGACTACTGATATATTGGGAGAGTTACAGGTCAGTACTGAAGGGCATGTAAAGCAGTGAGGAGGTGTCATCTTCATAATTGGTTCTAGCCAGAGTTATTTATTTTTTCCACTTCCCCTGAACACTAAATCTGTCCACTAAGTTTGTTTGTTTGTTTGTTTGTTTTTGTTTGTTTTTTAAATGGCATAGTTATGGCACTTGTAGCTCCGTTTAAGTCTTATTGTTTGGAGTGAAATACCTAATGGACATTTTTAAAAGCCTAGCATTGGAACTCCTCTTGAAATATGGTGTGAGTGTACCAGTATGCTCAAAAGAATCCATGTCTAAGAATCCAAAAGATTGAGAGTTTGTATATGCAGAATACTTAGCAATTGTTCTTTCTGTCTCATTGATTTGCCCATAACATCTTACTCCATTGTTTTGTGAAAAAGCAACTGCCTTGGGCTTAGGGCATTTTCCCCCTTTTTCTGCATGTGTGTGGCCCTGGATGGTTATATCTCTCTCAATCTGGATCATAGTAGAAGAGCCATTGACATCATACAAAAATTTAAAATGGATATCAGACTCGAGCTTTTAGTTTGCTGAATGGTGAGATTCTTGGTTGTCTTTTCACCGTGTATAAATAAATGTATTATATGGGTGTAGGCAAGTAGGTGATGACTGATGTGAATATCTTAAGCCACTGCATTTATCAGCTGATCACTGAAAATCAAACACCTTGATCTTGCTGGTTTTTTGCTTATATTTTTATCTGTTTATAGTAATCTCTGTGTAAACCTTTGTGTCTTGATTTACAAGCTATTTTTAAACTTATATTCTACCTAGTATGTCTGCTTTTTTACTGCTTTAAATACAGCTCTTCTGTCCTTCAGGACCTCACCTCCAAATCAGTCTCCTGTGCAGCATGTTTTGTATGTTCAGCACATAGTCTCTTGATGGCGATAGTTGACATCTGCTCTTACAAAACCTTGAGTACAGACATTAAGGGGTTATTCCTGAATGAGCTGCAGCATGGCCTATAGATAAAGCACAGGATTGGGGACATGGAATCTGGGTTCTATTTTCAGCTCTGCCATTGATTTGCTTTGTGACCCTGAGCAACCTTTTGGGAGTTTACGTTTCCCATATTTAAAATGAGGAAATGCCTGTAATGAGGATTGAGGCTTACCTCGTTTGTAAAAGTTAGATCATTACATTGAAGGCACTCTTGAAATACCCTGACCTGAGCATCCAATATAACTCAACCCAAACCTGCCCTGAAGTGTCCTTTTTAAGCTGTATAACTTATTAATGGCGCTTGCTTCACCAAAATGGATGCCCTAATTTACAGCCTTTAAGCATTTCCTGAATGAAGGGCTGTCGCCTGTGTGTGACCAGCTGTTGGTGTCCAAGAAACAAAATGTTAACATTACTCTTCCTGTGTCACAATGACTGTCCACTGGTCAGGGCACCCACCTGGGAAATGGAAGACCTCAGCTGCAGTCCCCCTGTGTGTCACTCATTAGCCACAGAGGAACAGGTTCAACCGGAGAAAGTGAGGGAACACCTCACCAGACTATCCCATAGCTCAGTGGTTTGAGCATGCTCCTAAGAAGTGGGTGGGCTCTCCAAATCCTTTCCCACTCCTCTGGCAGAAGGGGAAATTGAATCTGGGTCTGCCACATCCCAGGTGCAGGCTCTAACCACTGGGCTAAAAGTTTTGAGGTGGACAGTGGCACTGTCCCCACCTCATCTCCTGTTTTGTGTGGTGGGAGTTGCAATTAATCCATTCCAACAAAGAATGCCTCTGGTTAAAATAGCTTGTAAATCAAGATTCATGGGTGGTTTATCAGACAGGCACCTCCCTGCAGCCTGGACATAGATATCTACATCTGAGGTAGGGATGTTAAATGACGTTTAATCAGCTAATCGACTAGTTGATGGAAATTCCATCAACTAGTTGATAAGGGGGGAAACTGCAGAGCTGCAGCGGGGTTAGCTCCCGGCCCTGGGAGTTAACCTCGCTGCAGCTCTGCCCTTTAAATGCATTTAATACATTTAAAAGGCTGAAGCAGGGCGGGACCAGGCGCGAGCCGGGAATCAGCTGATTCCTGGCTCGTGTCCTGTCCCCTGCTACGCCTCTGCCTCCCCCCCACTCCCCCCATGGAGATGGTGCTGGGGGGAAACCAGCTTTTACGTCAACTTGCACCAGCTCCTGCTCCGCCCCTCCTCCCAGCCGCTGCCTCTCTCTGATAGAGGCAGCGGGGAGGGGGGAAGCGACTAGTCAAGTCACCAGTCGACTATCCGATAAGTATATGCTTATTGGATAGTCGACTTGACGCTTGCATCCCTAATCTGAGGTGCATGGCCTAGCGCACACTTCATTGGCATTTCCCACTGGCTAATTAGGTGGCTCTCTGCTTAGGGTGGTGTCTTTTGTGCATCACTTTCTTGGGCACCTCTCTTTCCCCATTCATTGTACAGGGCACCTGGACACCTAATTTTGTGGCTTGCAATGTTTCTAGATTGTTGAGGTGTCTAAGTTAGGTGCTGCAATGCCTTAAATCCCTTGGATCTCGCCCCGCAAGTAATTTGTGCAACCTCCTCGCTTCAGTTCCCTGTATTTTTCCCCCTCCAACATTAAAAGCCCTTATTGTGAGTGCCTGCTTCTATACTCATTAATTACTGAAATTACTTTCCACACCCACACCTTAAACCGCTACTATCTAAAACCTATCATTTCTTATTCTCTCAGCTATTCATCACCTTTTGCAAATGCACATCGCCCACAGGATCCACTGCTCCTTCGCTCTTTTTAAAAAGTTCTACTTATTTTCAAGTAAACGGTGACAAATGAGTGACACAGTCCACACACACAAATCTGTGTGTCTTAAATAATCTGATTAGCGTGGGGCTTGAAGCAATGTGTTACTTTTTTTTCTTTAACACTCGTGATGCCTTAAACGAGCAACCATTAAAATATGACATGTTAAGGCCCGTAGTTTCAATCTTGGCTGCTCCCTTTTTTTCCCCACTCAAGATCATCTCATCTGAAGAAGTGCGTTTTGCCCACGAAAGCTCATGATACTATGTATTTATTTTTGTTAGTCTCTAAGGTGCCACAGGACTACTTGTTGTTTTTAAAGTTACAGATTAACACGGCCACCCCTCTGAAATGTTCGTCCAAAGTCAGGCATTTTACTCTGTATTTAAAAGGCCTGATTTTCAGAGGCACTGGACATTCCTAGCTCCCATCTGTCAGTGGATGCTTTCTCTGTTTTGTGCCTCTGAGGACTGGGCTTCAGTGTTTAACTTTAGCAAGGCATGGCTGGAGAGCGTTTAAAACCAGGCTAAGATATCCACGGCTGGGATAGGGTAACCAGGCAGGAAAATAAAAATATTCCATGCTTAATATCAGTCGTGCAAACCAACATC
The DNA here is from genome assembly GCA_019425775.1 of Rafetus swinhoei. Classification (NCBI taxonomy): domain Eukaryota; kingdom Metazoa; phylum Chordata; order Testudines; family Trionychidae; genus Rafetus; species Rafetus swinhoei. Next base: position 340,274,614 of record CM033437.1, on the reverse strand, counting down.
CAAACCAAACAGGCATGTGAAAATGTACCCAGAGGCTCAAAGTGTGTAAGCCACCGTTGTGTGACGCATTGTCCAAATAGGAAGAGACAGTCCCCACTTCAAACAATTGAATCTAAATAGGTAACAGACAGAGAGTAAGAAAGGAGAGGTATAGAAACAGGAAGTGACTTGCCCAAGGTCACCAAACAGGACAGTGGCAGAGCTGGGATTATATTCCAGTGCCCTGGGTAAAAATGTTGACATTCAATAGAAAGGAATCCACTGCTGGGAGAGTTTTTGTTTTTTAAGAACTGCCAAAAATGTCAGATTCTCTGGAGAATCTTCTAAAATAAGAAAGAGGTGGGTGCGATTTTTGTGCTGCATTCTTCATGAATGCTAGTCTTGCCTGACTCACTTATTTGAAATAAAACTCTTTTTTTCTTTGGATGTGAGTGTCCAGGCCAGTTAACTTGAAGAGGAGTGCAGAAGAGAATATGCAGCTCAAATTAAAGGAAAACTTGATTAGCCTGGTGTTCCCATAGGCCAGGAGTGGGCAATAATTTTCATGGGGGTGGGGGCACTTAATGAATTTTGCTATGTGGTCATGGGCCAGCTCCACCCCTCAAAGGGGTGGGGCCTCGGGATTATCCTCTACCCAGAGATGTCTGGGCCTGGAAGCTTTGAATTAAAAACACAGCAAAGGGCTCGTGGCTCCCGGCCGGCTGCTACCAGGGTTGCTGCAGCTATTTAAAATGTTTGCGGCTCTGGCCCCTTCCAGGTAGTGCCTTGACTGGGAGCTGTGATCCATTTAAAGAGGATCCTGCTGCCCGAGCCACCACCTGGAAATTCAGTGCACAGGCAGCAGCATATAAATAAAAAGCAGCCAGATGCAGTCCACGGGCTGGATCAAAGTGTTAGGTGGGCCGGATCTTGCCCAGCCCTGCCATAGGCTGACGTGCAAGTCTTTGTGAAGACTTCCATGTTACCTTTCTTTTAAAAGCTCTGTGGGAAATGAAATCAGTGCTCTAGTGTTGAATGTGATTCTGGAATTGAATGAATTGTCCCAAGCAAGAGAACCATAAACGGATTCTTTCTGTTTGTTCAGCAGCTAGCGTATTTGAGGAGCGGGGTGCTGCCAGATGGTAAATTAGGTGCAGTAAAACAAAATACTGCTGAAAATCTAAGGCCCACTGGGAGGGCAACACAAAAACCCCTCCTTCAAATTAATTCCTGAGTTCGTCAAAGTAACACACTTTGTAATTTGGTTGAACCTTCCCCCTGAGGAATTGAAAGGGCTTTACTGGGGTGGGAGGATATGTAGGAGTGATTTTATAATGGGGACAGCAGGCAGAGAAGTTAAGTGGCATGCCCATAGATAAAGCCCTACAGATCTGTGGATATCTGCTTTATATCCACAGGTATCCACATCTGCAGATAGGGATGCGGATATCCCACTGCTTGTTTTTGCAGATAGAGATGTGGATTTTTTTTTATCTGCCCATTTGTAGATCTCTGTGGCTTATTTTTGCAGAGAGCAATGTGGATACAAAATTTTGTATCCGTGCCAGGCTTTTCCCATAAAATCTTGGCATTTCAGATTAGACTCTGCATCTTAGGGCTCCCTGTGGTGTGGTCTAGTCCCTGGCTTCCAACTTGTGACAAAGTCCATGCCATTAATAATGCTCATGCTGCTGAATGAATGCCCAGAGTCCATGCTATTTTGATCATATGGTTTGGCAATCTGTGGGAGTGGAATTTTGCTGCCCCTTTCCTTGTATGTACAGTGGACCTAGAAACCTACTGGTTCAACAGACCTACTGATATACTGGGCTGACATTCCTAATTCACATCACTTAAAATAGGCCCCCTGGCTACCTTTTTGGATGGCTGAGGGTTGAGTTGGACCCTAGAGGCTTCTTCGCCCTAGAGCATCAGCATCCTTAAGGTCAGGGTTGTGGGATTATGTGGGAAAGCACAGACTGTCCATGATCTACTTAATAAAGGACTTGCTGTCAAACCCACACTTTTCTTGTACACTTCATTCACATGAACATTAAAAACAAATGAATAAGAGGTTTGATATATTGGAAGAAAGCAAGATATAAATTCTAATAAATGTCATCTTAGGTGCCTATTGTGGTACATTAATGGGTTTGGCTCTTACAAGAAAAGGTCTGTGTCTCTTCTGATGCTATGCCTTTGGCCTTTTCTACATGAGCCATGCAGACTGATACTAGTAGGGCATATATTTGACATTAATTTGACATTGTCCAAGGCCTGTGCATACAGCCTATTTCTGACTTGAGGGTTTTATTGATGTACTATTTTTGCTTTTGAAAATTCCTGTGGTTTGTCGTACAATGTTTCCATTGATAAACTAGCTGTCTGCGATTTCGCATGCAAATACAGCCTTCTGCAGCCAGGCAGGCAATGCCACAGATTAGTTGAGCGACTGAGTTCTCCATTGTTACAGCCAGTCTCCAGTTTCCTGCTTGACAGTTGTCAGCATCAAAATTAGGGCTTTTCATACTGTGCCAAAGCAAACGACTTCTATTTTCTAAACACTTTAATTACCCATGATACGTCTTCTGGAAAGGGAACTCGATTTTTGCCTGGTGCTGGCAGGACATTAGATCAACCTGTATTAAATGGATTTCCCACAGCTGGCATGGAGAATAGCAAACCCCTCTTTTTGCTGATTCACAAGCTCTTGGCTACATGAGAAATTTACTCCTTGTTTAAGAAACAGCTCTGGTTTGATCAAGGACTCCTAAATGGTAAGCGCTAGGACCGCTAAATACGGCTTCCTCTTATCATTTCTGGAAGCAATGTAAGGGTTGGGTTGTGCCAGGAAAATGGGATGTGTCTGGAATGGGATTGTCTCTTTTCTGTTTGGTTTTATAAGAAGCAATCACCAAATCAAGGTCAGCCCTCAAAATTGACAGAACTAAGCATAACTGTTGAGGCTGAACCAAGATGAGCAGAAAAATAGGATGAACGTGGAATTGGATTGCTTCTCAATAAACCTTATAGAAAAGAAACAAAACAAAGCAATGGCAAGTGATGCTCTGTTTTGGCACAGCTAAATCAATACTTAAGGTTTGAAAACTAGAAGAAAATGTTATTGGAAACCACATTGACTGTAGCCCTTTTTGTTAAAACATTGCGAATGATAAAAGTTTATACGGATGAAGAAAAAATACATTTGATGGAATTCCCATTTAAAAAAATGCACTAAAAATGAAATGGACAATTTTTTAACAATCCCTTTTTTTTTAAGAAATCCAAAATAAAAATTCATAAAAATAACACTATTTTTAAAAAATGCACTCATTTCAATAAAGCTTGTACCTTTTCCTTTTATTTAAAAAAAAAAATTAAGTGAGTAAAGGACCTGAGCAAGAGGTAAAAAATGTCTTCATGGAGAGGTACTTTCTGTTCCTCTCATTTGCAAAGCAAATTCTTTCGCAATTTTCTTATGGTGGCCTTGGAAGATCTGGTCCATATTTTGCAAGGGACATCTGGCTGCCTGGGAGGCATTTCTTAACATGGGGAGGGAGTGTGATTAGAGCTGTGGTCAGTGAAGCAGAACTCCTTAGTTCTATTCCCGGCTCTGTTACTGACTTGCTCTGAGCACATAATCTCAGGGAAATCTCTACTTTGCTGAAGCGCTGTTTATGCATCTGTAAAGAGAGCTTAATAATAAACCTTGACCTCAGAGGTGTTTGTGCTTCTTAGATGAGCAGTGTTAGAAATGGACAAATTGTGTGTAATTTATAATAGTTCATTGTACTACTACAGTGGTCCAGAACATTTTAATCCTTTCGGAGACTTACATACATCACCATGCCCCCAGGATTCCCACTTACTTGGTAATCAGGAAAATATTGGTACCCTAAGGATTAATCCTATCTACCCTTTTATTCACCACCACCACCAAAGTCTCCAAGAACTCTGAAGATCTCTCTAATCAAAAACTAATTCTTGTAAGGTCACCTTCCATTTTCTCTCTTCCTAGCCTCTCTTCCCCTCCTTCCTGCTGGACCAGATAAAATATGTTTGCTTTATTATTCATTTTAATGAGATGAATCTGTATGCCATTTATCAAGTTTTGAGTCACTCAAATCACAGCTCAGTGAGCAAGATAACGTGGGAGAAATTAATGTTGAACAGGGCTTTTTGCTCTATTAAAAAAGCTGCGTGAATTGGACAGCTCTCCATAGATGTACCTCATCACAGCCTTCCCTCTCCATAGAAGCAGCCTTGATGTATTCCCCAAAATCACACTGTGGCAAGAGCTTATAAGAGTCTTGATCACGCCAGTCATTGCTGCAGACAGCTTACTGGAGTGAGTCATATGCATTACCAAACCAAGGCTAATCATGATCTTATTTTCTGACCAACTCCATGTTAGGTGAAAGCGCCTCACAATTAGAATGTGGGTGGTGTTTAGAGGACTCTTGCATCTTTTCGCATGGAGAGGTTAAAATGCTTACAGTGCTTTTGAGCCAGAAAACAAGGTTTTATGTGAATAAGAAGAAAAAGTAATGGGCGCAAAGATTGGAAAACTGAAATAGAAATGTAGAGAAGAGGAAAGCCCAAAGAACCGAAGAGTACTGTAAACTGGAAAGTGTGATATCAGCATACATTAATGGAGGCTAGGTGTACTAATGGCTATTAACTAAGATGGTCGGAACTTCAGCCCCATGCTCTCAGAGTTCCTAAATTTCTGACTGCTAAGCTGAGCCTGGATGATGGGATGGGTCACTTAATAATTGCCAAGTTCTGTTCATACCCTCTGAAGCATCTGGCATCTGCCACTGTCAGAAGATAGACAAGGACCATTGGTCTGACTCACTCTGCCATTCTTATGTCCCTCTGCTCATGATGCAGTATAACCTAGTGGACAGCACACGGAGCTGGAATGGTGAGGACCAGACTTGGCTTACTACTGGCTTCCTGGGTGGGCTTGGGCAAGTCACTTCCCTTCAGTGCCTTGTTTTTCCCATCTGTATAATGGACTAATGATTCTGATTCTTGCAAAGCACCGATTGATGGAAAAGCATTATTTTCTTCACTATAAATGCATTTGCTTTCTCTCTCCTCAGTGTTGTAGCTTTATAGCTTTTCTTCCCATTCTCCTAGCAGTCAGCAACAGTAAAATCAAGAATAAAGCACAGAGCCCCACAGTGGACTGATATCACATTCATTATGCAAACAAAAGCACTGTTCCTACCTGCAAGCATTCGGCACTCCCAACACACTGAGCAAATCAGAGCTTGAGCTCAAATATGAAAATAAAATTACTGAAAAGTTGGGCAGCAAGAAGAAACCATCTGTATTGTTTTTCCATTCTACAGCTTACTTTCTATAGAACAGTTTAGAAATGCTACACCCAGTTTTATTTCTGATTTGTCCAACAAAGCATCCTTATGTAAGGACAATTCCTGACCTCCTTGCCTGCTTTTACATGTTCCAGGCAAAGCTCTCATTTCAAGTGAAAGTTTTGCCTGAATAGAAACCGAATAAAGGTTTCGGGATTTAGCCCCGAGTAAACAACCTGCATCACAATAGAATAGTAGCCAGAGCTATGTGAAAGCAGGATTTATGTCTAAACACATCTCATCCATAATGTGCTGTAAGAATGGCTGAGATATTTCATTAGACCAGGTATCTTTAATGACTGAAGGGGACATGCTGTATCAGTTCTAAGTCATTGATATCAATAGAACAGCTGTGAGATTGTAAGGGAGAGCTAACTACTTGTAAGACACAAGGCTGTGCTTCTAAATCGGCTTATGTAGGCAGCTACAGAAACAGAAAAAACTCAGGAAAGCGATGATGGCAGGGAAAGATGGGGCTGCCAAAGCTATCGCCTCCAACTTGCCCATGGGGAATGGACGTAGGTCCAATGTGTGGATTTTATGCCTTCCTCTCAAGCATCCGGAATTGACCACTGATCGAAACAGGATACTACGGTAATCGGCCCATTGATTTGTACAACAGTGTGTGGCTCTGGGTTTTTGACAGCTGTCAATATGATCTCTTATCTCGAGGTATTTACAAAACACCCAATCTCTGGGATATGGAGAAGTGAGCTCTAATGCTGGAATTGAGCAAAAGCAATCCATCTGGGTTAGGCTGTTATTCGTTGGTTACACAAAAAAACTCAATGGAAACAATTTGTGCCCAGGTTGAATTACAATCCCCAGCCCTTCTCTTCACACGCACACACGTCTTCCCGTAATCTAAAAACCACCGCAGCATATTGCTGGCTATGTTGCTTACTGTGTTACTTATTGGAATAATAGGTCAGTTCAATACTAATTTCCTGGCTGGGCAGCCACTGATACATAATCTGCTATTGCACACTGAATACCCTGGGAAAAGCCAGAGAGCTTTCTATGCCTCCCCTAAGGGAGAAGTGCTGAGCAGTTTAGCCTGGTATTACATTTCTTTCGCCTCCTCCCTCCCGCCCTTGCTTATGTAAATCCAGGATGTGCTTAATATCATCATTATTGTTCAGTGCTTGGACACAAGAAGGGCAGAACATAAGAATGTCCATACTGGGTCAGACCAACGTCCATCTAGCCCAGTATCCTGTCTGCCAACAGTGGCCAATGCCAGATGCCCCAGAGGGAGGGAACACAACAGGTAATCCTCAATCTCAGAAGATGAGCGTAATAGTATAGAATCTTACAAAAGAGGGCACCATAAGGTTGGGTTATACTAAATATAAAGGGGATTCTTTATTGAGGCTGCTGGACACAGAGAAGACCTGTAATTCTGTTTTCCATTTCCCAGGCTGACTGACAACCTGTGTCACCATCTGGGGCAGACTTGTTCCAATAGCTATAGAAGGTAGTGGGATTTTTACATGGGATCAGACTGACAATGTGGAGGGGGCCAAGGAGCAGTGCAGATTGGTAAATGCCATGCCATTGGGCAGATCACCAATTAACTCGTGCACACCAAACGACACTAAGTCTGGCTCATTACTTCTGTGATTTCAGCCCATTCTACTTCTAGCAGCATGTCCAGAGAGGCAAAATGTTTTCAAGTAATTAGCAGTGCTGAGGACCAAATCCTGAAGTAGTTTCTCAGGGAAAGTCCTCACTGGTTTCAGCAAGAGTTACGCCTGATGTAGAATTTTCAGGATCTGTCCCCAACTCTGATGTGCTGCTAGCCACCATCACCTTGCTATTACATATACTGCAACATAGCAGCTGTCCCCATAGTTACACCCCTCAGCTGGGGGCTGAAATGATCTGAATTAAACTTGTGTTTTCAATCAGGAAGCCAAAATAATTGACTTTGGACTGCTCTGACAAGCAAACCTGAGAGTATGGAGGGGGAAGGGTGTATTCACACACATTTTCTCAGTTTACCCTAGAAACACGTGAGTGAACTTTTTAAAGAGGAGCTCTATGAGGGTGTGGGTGGGCCTGTTTGGTAAGTGTCTATAGAATAGCCAACCTGCATTACCACTGCTCTGGCTTTGCATGGACAGGTAAGGGCAAAACTCTCTCTAGCTTTTTGCCTCTGAACTGCTTTTGGTTTAGTTCAACTGATATTTTAGTATCTATTGGACAGCTTCCCTTTTTTTTTTTTTTTTTTAAACCTAATGCAAACAGGTGTAGCTCTGCAACAGGGTGGCTGAGATTTTTAAAAGTATATGGCTCCGCTCTCCACCACTCCTTTATTTACCTGTTTGAACGTTATAGTGCCTATCTTATGCTCTTGATATTTTCCATGGCTTAAAACCGTATTCAGTATTTATAAAAGTATATTCTACAAGCATAGGTATGCGCAGCACATTTCATTAAGGTGTGCACCCAGGGAATTTTATTTTTAATTTTTTTTAAAGGTGAACATTTATTGAATACTCAGTCATAAAGGACATTATTTTTATTCATCAAACAAACTAAAGAAACTAAAACTTAACTAAACTTAATTAACAACTAAACTTTACTTAAAGTGTATCATGCGATTAAATTAAAAAGCAAAGCCACTTTTTTTTTAGACATTAGGGTGTGCCTGGGCACACCCGGCACAACCCCCTGCGCACGCTTATGTCTACAAGCCAGCTAAGTGATCCGAATGTAATGACTCTGCTCCAGCACGTCAGCCTCTTTAATGCCTGGGGGAAAAGTGGGGTTTACAATCTGCCTGGAAGACTAACAAATCTGGGCTCTGGTGGGCTGAGGAGGGAAATGAGTTTCAGAGCCAAAGAGTTTTTGGAGAATTCTCTGCTACATTTAGCCTTTTGGACAGGCTCCAGTTGGAGTGCTGCTGCTGAATGCAACTGCAACAGCATCCATCTGTGAGAGAGGGATGGTCTATTGGGTAACCAACTCCCGGCCCCCCCCCCAATAGGGCTTTGCAAGTTGACGCAAACATCTGTGTGATGTGTGTTGTCATGCTTTGAAAAGGGGTGTGTGTCTCAGGAAGGGTTTCTGGGAGAAACCTGACACTTATGCATTTGCAGTATAGCTGTAAAACCCTGATTAATCAGTTAACTGGTTAAATGTTATGTTTAAATGGTTAACTGGTTAAATGGGGCTGGGCAGGGGCTGCTCCAGCCAGGACTGGAATAGCCCCCTGCCCACGGCAGGCCCATAGAGCTGGAGCAGCCCATGGGTTAATTGTAACCAGTAAGTATCACCTGTATTCACATCCCTAATTTGCTACCTGTACACTGCAGTAATTTCCCCTACTAGTCACTGAAGATGGCTTGGGACCTTCCAGCCTTCCTTCTTTCTATGGCTTCTCTTATGACCTCACTTGTACGTGCTGCACCCTACTTGGTTTGCAGCAGACTTGAGTGCACAGTCCTTCTGGGATGTACTTGCCAAAGTTATTGGGGGGGGCGGGTATCTGCAGGGCAGGGATTAGCTTCTCAGGGTTCCAGGAAACTGACATTCTCAAGGGCCCTGAAAAGTAATTCTTCCTCTCTGCTCAATGCTGATCAAGCCTATTGTATTCTGTTCTGGGCACCATACTTGAGAAAAGTTGTAGACAAATTGGAGAAGATTCAGAGGAAAGCAAGACAAAATGGCTAGAAGATATGGCCTGTGAAGAAAAATTTTAAAATACAGGTTTGTTTAGTCTGGGGAAAAGAAGCTGGAGGTGGAGCATAAGTCTTCAAGTACATAAAAGGTTGTTTACAGGGGGTTGGGGGAGGTTTTCCTTATCCACTGAGGAAAGGACAAGAAGTCATGGGCTTAACCTGCAGCAGGGAGACTGAGAGCTAAGACTTTTGGTGGGGGGGCAGGGTACTTCTTGTTAAGATAGTTAAGCACTTAAACAAATTACCTTGGAAGGTTGTGGCATTACCATTGCTGGAAGTCAGTGGGGGAGGAGGGTTCACTGTGGTGGCTCTGGGGGCAGGGCTGGGTTACACTGCTCTGGTCGCAGCTGTTGGGGAGAGGCATGTGCTGTCCCACCTGTCAGCCATCCAGCGCTGGGCAGGAGCAGAGGTCTCTTCCCGGCTGCAGAAAAGTGCTTTGCGCTGCGGCAGGACGGCTGCGTGGAGCCCAGCACAGCAGCCTTAGAGCAGCCGTGACGCAGGCAGCAGCGCTCAGCTGGCGCTGGGAAGCAGCACAGGACTAGATGAGGAGGGTGGGGCAGGCACTGGGGGCTCCAGGGGTGGGGCTAGTGCTAGGGGGCTCTAAGAGGCAGGGAGCTGACACTGGCGGGGGGGCACTGGGGCATTCAGGGTGGAGAGCTGGCACTGGAGAGTCTGGGGGGTTGAGTGCAGTGGGGCTCTGGAAACAGGAGGCTGGCCCAGGGGTCTGGTGGTGGAGGGCTCTAAGGGGGCTGACACTGGGGTGGGATGCAGGGGACTAGGGTCAGTGGCTGGGGGTAGTGGAGGGCAGGGGCTCTAGGGATTAGGGGCTGGCACTAGGGAGGTGGGGGGCTTTAAGGGCTAGGGCTGGCACTGGGAGCTCTGGGGACCTGGTGGCATTTTATTTGCATATTTTCTTATTCATTATTTGCATAATGAGTCTGCAAATAAAATGTCACCAGTTCGACGGAAGTTTGTGACTAGATTTGCCAGTCTCCAGTATAAAAAAGGTTGGGAACCACTCCATTAGAGTTACCCGGTCACATCCAAAACTCAATTTTTGTGTTTGTTTTTGGAAAAGTATATACTCATTGAAATCATTGCCCTGGGGCAGGGCTGGGGATGGAGGGTTCAATGTGCAGGCTGCCCTGCGGAAAGAGGCCTACCCCAGCCCTCTCTCAGGGCAGTAGCTTGGGGCCCGGTGAGAAGCACCTCTCCATGGTGGCTGCAGCTCCAGCAGGCACAGCTGGGGGAAGGGTGCATGTCCCCTGCCTGGGATAGGTTCAGGTTCATCTGCCCCCTGTGCTCCCCAGCCAGAGTGAGGAATGCAGCAAACTGTGCACTTCCCCTCGCTCCCTGATGGAGAGCAGCCAGCAATGTCCCTGTGTAAACTGGGTGGGGAGGAGCTTCTGCCCCTCCCCTGCTCTCTGTAAAGGGCACCTGGGGGGAGGGGCAAGAGGCTCAGGGCTGGGGCAGGCCTGGACAGGAGAGCACACCTCCCAGCTAGCTCCCTTCACCTGCCTGATTCGGTCTCTTCTATATGGTTTTCTGAGGAGCAGGCCTATTCCAGGCACACCCCATTCTGACACAGCCAAACCCTGACCTTGCTTTAAGTTAGGATGAGAGGAAGCTGCCTACCGCATTTGGTGGCCCTAGCTCTTACCGTTCAAGAGGAGTTCTTGGACAGACAAACTCTCTCAGATATATAGTAATTACAAGATCAGGGAGGGCCCAAATCAGTCATGACCGGCACGTGGGCAAACCCTGCCATCCGTACTGAGCCCCTTTTACTGCAGTGCCCTGCAGCCCGATGGGATTAAAATTTGGAAATCCTGGCTCTTGCGCAACGCCTCCCAGCTTGGTATCATCCACAAACTTTGTAAGCATGCTCTCTATGCCACAACTCAATGGTTGATGAAGATATTGAACAGAGCTAGTCCTAAAACTGATCCCTGCAGGACCCCCACTTGTTAAGTCCTTCTAGCATGTCTGCGAACCATTAATAACCAGGGCTCGCTGAACCGTGGCGAGCCCTGCTCGCCAGCCCTGCTCGCCAGCTGCGCTGTCTGGCGGTCTGCGCGTGTGCAGATCATTCTGCGCATGCGCAGATCTCCCGAACCCGGCTCTTCTGGGTTACAATCTACTCTCCACGGGCGAGTAGATCGTATTATTTGTTGAGCCCTGTTAACTACTCTGAGACCGGTTATCCAACCAGTTATGCACCCACCTTATAGTAGCCCCATCTAGGTTGTATTTCCCTACTGTATTGATAAGAATGTCATGGCCTTACTAAGGTCTAGGCATACCACGTCCACTGCTTTCCCCCCTAATCCACAAGGCTCAAAGAAAGCGATCCCGTTGGTTTGACATGATTTGTTCTTACAAACCCATGCTGGCTGTTCCTCTCTCTCCTGGAGTGTCCAGGAAATAACTGGGGGGCAACCCTAGCTGCCTGGCTGGGGCTCCTCCAGCAGTGGCAGATTGACGGCATGTCACTCATGTCCGGGGGGCACTGGAGCTGTGATGAAGTGGGGGGGAGAGAAGCAGCAGCAGGGGAATTGTGGCTGTAAGAGCAAAGGCCTGGCATCTGCCCAGGCTCCCTACACCCGTGTTTAAAAACAGGCAGGCACGATCCTTGGAAAGGTGGGGGGATGGGGCACGGCTCCGGACTCCCCCCCCCCCCCAGTCCCTGGATGCTCTCTGAGCCTCGGGGCCCACCGATCGTCACCCGCTGCCGCTCCTGCCCGAGCTGGGCGCCCCGCTCCCGCGCCCTGCGCCTGCCCCGGCGGCCAGCCCGGCTGTGCGCAGCGGGGGCTGCCCAGCCACGGCCCCGGCTGCCCGCCGCGCCCCAGCGGGTGCCGCCCGCCCGCCCGCCGCGTCGCTTCCTCCTCCCCGGCAGTTCCTGCCTCGCTCCCGTGACTGGCCCCGCCGCAGACAGGGGAGGCTGCGGGACCCCGGCTCTGCAGCAGCAGCGGCTCGCCATGCCCTTCCGCAAAGGTAGGGCGCGCCCGGCCCTGCCCCGGGGGCTGAGCTGGGCTGCGAGGAGCAGGCAGCGGGAGCGCTTGGGGGTGTCCCCCCCTTCCCCTTTTCCTTCCCATTGCCCGCTGCGCTGGGGGCCGCTGCTGTTCCCGTGTTGTCAGCCGCCCCCGGCGCAATTGCAAACGCTGGTGGCTTCCTGGGTTAGGGGTTGGCTGCTCTCGTCTCCGGCGGGCTCCGCTGCCTGTGTGTGTGACTCCCCCCGGCTAATAACAGGGGCATGAACCGCTCAAGGCTTTAATGGGCGGAGAACAAGCCGCATGGGAGGGTGTTTTTCTTCTTCGAAAGGCGCGTTTTTCTTGCATTGCGCGCCTGGCTTCGCGCGGCGGCGGGGGTGCGTCTCCGGTCTCTCTGCAATGCCCCAGCCGGGCCTGTGAAAGCGGTCCCGACTGGGGCCAAGCCATAGCAAAAGAAACCAGTAGGGGCCGGCCCTGCATGGGTGTGGGGTGGACTTGGCCCACTGAGGCAGAGAGGGAACTGGCTAGGGTGGCGGGGCTGTCCTTGCTCTCTGCTGGATAGAATGGGAACTGCCCCGCTGTGTGTCATAGCACCTAGACTGCCAACAGAGATTCTCTTCTAGCTGCAGAGGTGGCCTTTTGGAGGCAGAGAGCTGAGTTTTGTCTCAGACGCCTTGGTGAAATTGTCATAATGCGACAGCCTGGAATTCCCACGTGGTTGTGGGTTTGTTACAGGGTCGAATCCGTCTCGCGTTTCTGGGAGGTTCTGTTTTGGTGATGGACTGTGGTCAGCCTCGTCTGTGTGTCCCAAAGCTCTGCAACCTAGAGTGGGGTGAATGAACTGTGTGCTTTGCCCCGGGGCTCTGGGGACAAAGACATCTCTACTAGCTAGTTTGTGAGCTGCCCCTGTTAGGTGTAGGCTGATGAGTGCTGCAGAGAGGGAATAGAGTCTCTTCCTCCTCAGCCTACTGCAATGCAGGACCTTCATTTTAAGGCAGGGGTGGGGAACTTTAGGCTGGAGATTGATTGATTGATTTTCTCACTTGTGTGTGGCCCCTGACTAATTTTTCTGTGGGTCAGAAATTGAAACCAGGTATCCAATGTCCCAAGCAGACTGGGACACTGGATAGCGCGTTTCAATTTCTGGCTCGGTCACTGGCCTAGTGAGTGAACTTGGGCAAGTCACTTCACAGCTCTGTGCCTCAGTTTCTCCATCATACAACTAACTGTAATAATGACTCCTGATCTCCTTTATAAAGTGCTTTGCGATCTAGCAATGAAAATGGCTATATAAAAGCTAAGTAGTTGTAATTCCCTGCCCACGTACATGCACCTATTGACTTTGCCTGCCACCAGGGCTCTGACAGCTGTGGCGTATGAGCATGGCGCGTGCCAGGATGCCGAATGAGAACTGAATAGGACATCTGTGGGAAAGCAAAAGGAAGAAAGCCCCAGTACATTTACAGTGAGCCCTGTGCCTTGCCCCTCTGTGAGCAGATGGCTTAATCTTTCCAATTGCTGGTCTCCTTTTAAAATAAAAGGGCTGCATTCTCCTTTCATTTACAGGAGTTCAAGGAGTATGTTCGAGTGAGTGGCATGAAACTGGTGCAAGAGGAGAACTGGGTTCAGGACTCAGTAGGACTAGCCTGCAGCTATGAATAATGCCCATGTTTGTTTAAAGGATTTGTTCATCAAAACAATTGTAACATAAGCGTCTGGGAGGGTAGGCTTCAGTGCTGGTATCCCTGATGGACCAAAACAGCACGAGCATTAGATCTGCATGCAGAGTTCACCCAAAAGGATCCAAGGGTGCTGGAAGGGTGGACCAATTAAAGGTTGAGTTGAATGCCTACAGTTTGGCCGATAGCCCAGGGAAATACATACTGCACATGCTTGACAGGACTAAGTCTGGAGCTCTGCTCAGAGGAGGAGCTGTTTAAGGTGGTGTAAATAGGAATTAAGAGATGAAATTGAGAGAGGGAAGCTCCAGAATATGAAATAACCAAAAGTCAGGGGCTCTCTCAAAGTTTGGGACCCTATAAAACCAGGTTGGACAAAGTGCCATACAATGGGCTGTGTGGAACAAGCTGTTTGGGCAGGAGAATAGACTGGATGACCTCCTAGGTTTTCGCCCCCTAGATGATGCAGTGAACACTATGCCAGGTCCGTCTCCAGAATCTTATCTAGAGAGTGAAGCAAAGGACCGTCCGTGCTGAGAAGCTGTCTGTAGCTCTCCTCCTCTTGTCCTGGAACGTGGGCAGGAGAATCCTGCTGTTTGCACACACCCTTTAAATCCCAGAGGTGATCTGCGTGTGAAAAGGCAGCAAGGCTGGGGCACAGGATTTAGTTTCTGAGCCTCCATCCTATCCTGAGCTGATATCTCTCCTCCCCAGCTCTTTAGATGGTGCATCTTTCTCACTCCACTGGATCAGCACAGCTGGGCGTCTGAAAGAGGCACAATGTACAGAGGAGATGATGTCGTGTGGCGTGAGTGACACGGGCAAGACAATTGCTGGCTGAAAAGGGGAGGCCTGGAAAATGGTCCAGTTAAATACTGAGACCAAACTTGAGTGGGGAAGGCCTGAAGAAAGATGGGGATGATCCAGAGGGGATGGGAAGTGGTGGTGGTGGTGGTGGTGGGGCGGCAGGGGAGGGGTGTGTGTGTGGAGAAGAGAACTGGTTCTTGTCTTAATGTAAGGGTTAGTGCTGGCTATGAGTCCAGCCTAGGAATGTTTTTCTGTTCCTCTGACACTCGGAGCAGCATTGTGCTGGTTTCCCTCTTTGCGGCTGGGATGTGCAGCCAGTTCCAGATGTTTGTTGTCAGGTGAAGGAGGGAACTATTTGTAACAGACAGAGAAATACATGAGCCCGCGGGGGAGGACAGACTAACAGGCTAGAGCCTGGAGGCCAGACTTTCAAAGTGCTCAGCACCCAGTGATCCCCATGGGGCTTGAGCGCTTGTGTTAATCTGGGCTTTTCATTCAGGTGCCTAAATGGGGCTGATCTCTTCTGACAGTCAGGCTGCTGGTTCGCTTCTGGTGCGGGGGGGAAGGGGTTGATCAGAGAGGCCATGCTGCAAAGAGGGACCTGAACTCAAGAATCATCCAGTTTTGCAATCTTCTGCACTGGACTTGTGAGTACAAACCTTGATTGTGTTTTGTAAGAGCCCTACAGACAGATGGCATGCGCAGTCCTCGACAAAGCCAATCCTGGGAGGAAGTCACGGTTGCAAGTTGGTTGCGTCACTGCAGCAAAACAATCAAAACTCCTTCCAACCACCCCTTCTTCCTCTTAGCAGATGCACAACATGTCTGGTGTGGCTTGGAACCGGCATTTATCACCAAATTTGGGTCACGGGTTGGATCATTAGCTTGCCCGGCCAAGCTGGGTGCAGACTGGGAGTACGACATGAATGCAGATCTCTGCCCCCTCGTCCTCCCTGGTGCCCCGCATGCTGTGAAATTACAGAGCTTTGCTTGAGTAGAGTTGAAAGGAAGCATGTTGCAACATTGCTGGTTCTTTTTTTTTTTTTTTTTTGTCTCTTGCCTTGACTGGGTTAAACTGGACTTTTTGCAAATGTAATGTGCAAGCCAAGCCTGAGTGTCACTGCGGTGGAATTTCAACACTGTCTCCTGCGGGAATGGGGGGGGATCAGTCTGGTTTTGCAGGGTGATAATGATCAGTGGGACAGGGCTCAGTGATCAGCTCTGCATGTTTGGGGCCCACTAGCAGCCTTTCCTGCTCCCCCCACCCCGTTTGTTGCAGAGAGACTGGGAGGTAGGAAGAAAGTCCCAGCCACTCCCTTAAGAAGAGAGCTAGAGCTTTGTAACCTTCCTGCCTGTCAGGAGTGTATCTCTAAGGCAGATCAACTTCTAAGAGTCAGGACATAAGCCAGCTGCTAATTGCCCACGATGTTCCCTTGTGGCCATGTTGTTGCACAATTCTCCATTATGAAGGCACTGGTCGGCGCTGGATCAGGATGCCTGTCTGAGCCGGTGGGAAAGATGGAGATTCCAGCGAGTGTGGAGAAGAGCAGCAATCGCGCGCCCCCCCTTTTTTTTTCCCTTCCAGCGACAAGGCAGGAAGGCTGGCTCCAGTATCCTCCCCTGAGAGCAGAGTGCCCACCCAGTCTTTTTAGACAAGATGCCAATGTAGCTTTCAGCCTGTGTGCAGATTTTGCCTTGGTGTGACTACCTCCAGGGGAATGGACCAGCCAGGGGTCTCTTCTCTCCCCCCCCCCCCCCCCCCCCGGTTTCCTTTTGGCATCAGAGAAAAATACTGACCTCCAATAAAATGCTCACAACTGTAATGCCACTTCCACCACCCCTGCCAGACTCTCACAACCAGGTAACTCCAGATAAGTGAGGTTCAGTCTGTCCCCTTTGTGGCCGGGGTGGTCCCTCCCTTCTCATCCCCAGACCTCCCAGCTTGTTTATCTGTATTGGTGACACTTATCCATGCTTATGTAACGCGTCCCTGTGAGATCAAATGCACCCACAGCCTTGGCAATATGAAAACCTGGAGATTCTTGAGGCAGTCCTAGGAGTTTATGGACTTTCCTCTTTCCACCCACCTTTGGGGCTAGAGGAGTATGAGCTTTAGATGCAAGATGGGGATTCTGCCTCCCTGTGAAGCTTCTGGCATCCAGCAGAAGAGGTACTGGATGAGCCACTTGGGGGATCCAGCCGGCTGCACACTTTTTAAGCGGCCCAGCCAATTCCCTTTGTGGTTGGCGGGAGTTGGATAAGATCCACCCAGTCAAAGTTCAAAGTGGGCCCCAACCATGTTCTTCAGCATGCGAACCATCAGGCTGCCAAAGAAACAGGCTGTGAACAAAGCTCCCTAACTACTTAGAAGTTGGTAATTGGCCCTAAATGTCTCCTGAGCTCAGTAATACTCATGTAACTCCACAGAAGTCAATCTGGAGGTACTCTAGAACAGCGATTCCCAACCTTTTCCAGATGGGGACCCATTTTGACAATTCAGGAAGACTGTGTGACCCAAGGCAATTCAAAAACGGGGGGAGGAGGGAGGGTGGGCAGAGCCACCTGCGGAGACACTTGGCGACTCTTTTGAAATGGAATGGCAACCCATATTTGGGTCCCGACACATAGGTTGGGAAACCCTGCTCTAGAATTATATGTGGCTAATGGCCCTTTAAAAACACCAAATTAGAACCAAGCTGAGCTCCCTGCACTGGTTGAATTAAGGAAGCAGCTGAAGTTTTCCAGTTGGACAGCACTTTGCTCTGGGTTCTGATCTGGCAGCTGAAGCAGGGTTGCACCTGAATGTCATTGGGGTCTGGAAGGAAAACCCAAGGTACTCTGGAAAATGATGCACCGTTTGCAGCGCTTCTGAGCTGTTTCTGAGCCAAGACCCCAGCACTTTGCTAGGGGACACTGTGCTGCTTGGGGGTGTCGTCATTTCCATGGGGTGTAAACCCCAAAGCCCTGAACAGTTAAAATACAAGCCAACAAACCAGGGAGCCGAGTGGGGATGGAATGTAGCTAGGAAACTAAGACTATTCCCACCTTCTCTTCTGGCGTTACATGAGCTGTGCTCCTCCCCATAGCATCTGAGCCCCCAGTTACTCATTCGTGCTGACTTAAGGCGTGTCCATCACTTCAACTGGCTGTTGAATAGAAGTGGTGATCTGGACGCAGGGGTCCCAGAGTGAGACTTTTCTGGCCTGTGTTGTGCAGGTCACACTAGATCCCTTTGGACCTGGAAGCCCAGGCTGATTCCCCTTGCGGTTTAAATAGGATTTTTTTTTTTCCCCTTAAAGCCCCTGTCCTGCATAACCTGGCAGGTGCCAAACAGGTGCCATGTTTTTTCCACTGTTGAGATGACTCCATTTCGCTGCTGGGCAAGGCCGTGTGTTTAGCTCCTGTGCAAGCATGTAGGGTCTGACTCCTCAGATGAAAAGATGCTAAATGTACATGCAATAGAATTGCCGCTTGTACCTTTTCTGGGGTGTCCACAAGCCAGTGCATGCTGTGCTACAGTGAACGGCCACTATATGTCATCGCTGTTCTGCACAGGGAGCCGAGCGAGCTTTTACCTAGTGGCAAAGTGAGTTTTTCCTTGGAAGCCAAATGGAATGGTTTCAATATCTGTGGCACTTCTTTCCTGTCTAGTGGCTAAAACCCACGGCACGGAATCAGGACTGGATTCTATTCCCAGCCCTGCTGGTGAATTGATGCATAACCTTGGAGAAGTCACCTAGGCTGGTCTTTTCAGCGGACCCTTGTGAAGCCAGGTACCCACCTCCCAATGAAAGGCAATGGGTTCCTAACTCCCTTGGGTCACTCAAAGTCCCAGACTCCATTTTCCTAGGTCAAATGGCAGTGATACGATCTACCTTCTGGGGATGCAGTAAGGACTGATTGCTTAGTTTGCAAATCGTCTTTGAGATCTTGGAATGGAAGGTGTAATAGGTGCTCGGGAATTGCAGTGATGAGCAGAAAAGAAAATCCTAGCTAGATGCGCCCAGAACTGAGAGTGCTCAATAAAATGAGCAGATAAGCCACTTTGCAAACCAAAATTTCCCTGGCTCCCTGCACCTCAGGTGCTGCTGCTTGCCCTCAGGGAAACCTCTCCCAGGAGGCAGCCTGTGTGTTAACAAAAGCTGCTTCTGCTCAATTGGATCAAATATTTGCTCTCGCAGAGCTTCTCCCCTCCCTGCCCCCCACAGCTACCCTCCCAAAATATCTAGGGAATAGTGAGTAATGTGCAGGGTGATTTTTGGGGGGACTTCAGAGCCCAATTTGCCTTTACAGCAATGCTACCATGATTAGGACGTCTTGCCCTGTGTTGTCAAAGAGCTGAATGTTTGTTAGCCCAAATTCTGCTCTCTGAAAGTCATGGGTACCCCCTGCTTTCGTGTGTGTGTGTGGGGGGGGATGATTGGGAGTGTGCTGGGGGGGGGGGAAGGAGTGTGAACTAGCATGGCCAGCGCCTGAGATGCTCCATCTGCCTAGTGAGTTGGAGCCCTCTGGTTGTTCTGTTCCACCAGGTGGGCAAAGGAGGGGGACAGCCAATCAATCAGAGCTGCCACTGGCAGAACGGGCTCTCCCTCACCCTGTGGCACCCCAAAGCCATAGGTGTGGGTAGGTACTGGATGAGCCACAGAGCCCAGCAGAGCAGGGTGACTTCAGCTCCTCCTTCTGCCTCCCTTAAGCACCGGGACCAAGACAGTGCCCCTGCTCTCCCCCTCTCCCTCCAGTACATCCTGGGATGGGTGCAGGGGTTAAGACCTGATTTGGAGCCCCCTCCATGCCTGGAAGGAGAAGGGGGGACCCCACTGCAACTGTCCCAGTCCTGGAGAGGGGGAGTGAAGAGCCCCAGGATGTTCTGAGGTGAATCTGGGAGGATTAACGGTGGGGCCTGAGAGGAGCAAAACTGAGGAAGGTAGAGGCTGGAAGGTGGGAGGGGGAGGGTGAGTTGAATGGGTAGGACAGAATTAATAGATTGGAGGAGGGGGGTGGAGTTGGGCTGAGGGTGCCTGTAGTGCAGGCCTGCACAACGTACGGCCCGTGGGCCACATGCAGCCCGCAGGGGCTCACTGTGCAGCCCGTGACGACTATGGGCGGCGCGGCCCCATCCGATCCGCTGGCTGGGCGGAGGAGCGGAGTGCCGCCGGGGAGGGGGAAGTGTGGCGGTTCTCGCCGTCGGGCTGCCTGTGTGCAGCTCCGGCGCGAGGAGGCGGGGTGTGAGCCAGAGGGTGGGACGCTGGCAGACTCCAGGACGCTGGCGTGATGTGGCATCGTGATGTCACGGCCGGCGACCACTGGATTCAAAAAGGTTCCGGCAGCCCCGCAGACCGGAAGGCAGAAGCCGGGGAGGGGAAGGGGCTTGTGCTGAGGGGAGGGGGGCAGGTCAGGAGAAAGGGGAAGGCACCAAGGGACAGGCTGCAGGAGAGACAAATGCCAGGGGGCCAAGTGGAGATAATGAGGAAAAGGGCAGGAGGGGAGGTGTCAGTGGGAGGGGGGACAGTGTGATGCTGGGAGAGGAGAGGGTAAGGGCATTGGGAGCTGTATGTTGTGCAGGCCTGATTTAATTGAAAAATTCTTAATAAAGTATCCCCCACCCCCAACCCTACCCTTGCGGCTAAGGTTGCCAGGTGTCCGGTTTTTCTACCGGACAGTCTGGTATTTGCGCTCTCTGCCCGGTAAAAAAATTCAGAAAATATTGGCTGGGCACTGGATGGAAGCCTGGTGGCGCCTCCTGTGGTTGCGTGCTGAAGCTGGGCGGTGTGGGTTTTTTTTTTTTTGTATGCCCGACACGCGTGGGTGTGTGGGTTGTTTTTTTGCCTGCGTATTCGGTATTTTTTGGGAGAGCATCTGGTAACCCTACTTGCGGCTCGCAGCTGTTTTCTTTGGAGTACTATGGCCCTCGCCACTTTCCGAGTTGTGCAGGCCTGCTGTAGTGCATGCCAAAATCCCCTTACCCTAGGGCTACTCAACATGTGGCCTGCAGCCCGTTTGTTTGTGGCCAGCAGTGCAGTTTGGGTTTGCAGTTGGGTTTGGGCCAAAACAAAAAAGTAGTCAACATAATGGTCTTCTGTTGATAGGTGTTTTAGTACTTAAATTCCTGTATTGTCATTGCTCATTAAAAGTGCTGTCATATGGGTGGAAATCGGGTAAATGTTGCATTTTATGAATGTCAGCAGAACTGACTTAAATGGGGCCTGCGCATTGTGTAGTCTTGCCTTAATCTTTGTATTCATGCCTGTCAGTGTGAAAAGCTATTTGCATATATATTGGCATGTCTATTGCAACCACACTTAAGTTGCGGCCCTTGGCACGTGCTGTGAGTGTCACAGTGGCCCCTGGGGTTTACAACGTTGAGTAGCTCTGCCTTACCCAATATATTTGGGGGAGTGTGCAGCACTGATTTTTTTCACACAATGGTAATGGGCATAAATCAACAGAAAGAAACCCATGGGTGCCTGATGGGGTTACACCTGTCCTTGATGCTTCAAGGGGTCCTGGATGACCCACTGGGGGGTTGGATCCAGTTGGCTGCACTCTAAGAGCCCCAGCCAGTTCCCATTGGTGGAAAGTCTCCTGTTGAATTCAGTGTGCAAACCTTCGGGCTGCCAGAGGACTGGTAGTTGACCGGTCAGAATCTGGCCCTTTTAAAAACATGGCATTAGGACCAATCTTGCCCATCCGGGCCTGAGCTCTGTGTTGAATTAAGGAAGCAGCTGAAGTTTTTCAGTTGGGCAGCTCTGGGCTCTGACCTGGCAGCTGAAGCAGGGTTGATCCTGAATGTGGGTGGGATCTGGAAGGGAAAACCCAAGTACTCTGGCAAATGATAGGCTGTTTGCGGCTCTTCTTGGAGCTATTTGAGCTGAGACCCCAGCATTTTGCTAGGGGACAAAGTGCTACTGGGGCTGTCGTCGTTTCCATGGGGGTGTAAACCCCAAAGCCCTGAACAGTTAAAACAAAATACAAGCCAACAAAACCAGGGAGCAGTGAGTAGGGATAGCAGGTAGCCAGGATACGAAGGCTATTTCTGCCT
Source organism: Rafetus swinhoei (assembly GCA_019425775.1). Taxonomy (NCBI): domain Eukaryota; kingdom Metazoa; phylum Chordata; order Testudines; family Trionychidae; genus Rafetus; species Rafetus swinhoei. The sequence continues at coordinate 340,253,050 of CM033437.1, read as the reverse complement.
TTTGTTAGGCATTTATAGTAGCTGTGCCTGCCACCAAATCATCTGAGCCCCGAATTACTCATGCATGCTGATCTAAGGTGTGTCAATCACTTCAAGTCTTTCAAGACTGGCTGGCTGCCGAACAAGTTAGGGTTGGTTGCAGAAGTCCCTGAGTGAGATTTTTCTGGTTTGTGTTGCGTGGGTTATGCTAGAGGATTGTAATGATCTCTTCTGGCCTGGAACCCCAAGGTGATTCCTCTTGCAGTTGAAACTAGAAAAGATGGTTTATTTTAGCCCCTGTCCTGTGTAATGTTGCAGGTGCCATGTTTTCACTGTTCAGAACACTCTTTTTTTAGCACTGGGCAAGGTGATGCGTTTAGCTCCTGCTCAAGCACGTAGGAGTCTGACTCATCAGCTGAAAAGATGCTACATGCACATGCAATAGAACTGCAGCTTGTACCTTTTTCTGGGGTGTCCACAAGAAGGATGTTAAATGTCGATTAACCTCACGAATTCTTATCGGTTAGTCCTCGGGGGCGGGGCTGGCAGCCAGTGCATTCCGGCCTCACTCCTGAAGAGCCCCCTGCCAGTCTGCGCTGCTGCCTCTGTATCTGAGGCAGCAGCATGGGGTGCCAAGCAGGAGCTGGTCCATGAGGGAAGCCAATTTAAAAACCAGCTCCCCTTTGCGGACCAGCTGCCTGTCGCCCTGTGCTACTACCTCTGATAGAGGCAGCAGTGTGGGGTGGCAGCATCCCCTGTATAGGTGGGGGTCTGAGCTCCTGGATGTGGCATGGGCCAGAACTGAGTCTGCCCACCTGGCTTCTAATACGCTTTAAATGCAGAGTCGCAGAAGAGGTAGGTCCTGGACCCGGTGCAAGCCAGGACTGAGCCGGGCTGCTGGCCAGCCTGCTAAAAAAATTACTGTCAAGGGGGGCTAGGGAAATGTGTGTAGTCTATAGCATTGACCTATAAGCTTTTGCTTATCGGTTAATCGACTACACTATTACATCCCTAGTCCACAAGCCAATGCATGCTGTGCTACACCAAATGGCCACTGTATGTCATCGCAGTTCCGCTCAGGGAGCCAAGTCTGCTTTTCGTTCTGAAGCCAAGTGGAATTGTTTCAATTTCTGTGGCACTTCTTTCCTGTCTAGTGGCTAAAGCCCACAGCAGGGAATCAGGAGGACTGGGTTGTGTTCGCAGCCCTGCTAGTGAGTTGATGTGTAACCTTGGAGAAGTCACTTAGGCTGGTCTTTTCAGAGGAGCCTTATGAAGCCAGGTACCCACTTCCCAGTGAAAGGCAATGGGTTCCTAACTCCCTTGGGTCATTGAAAGTCCCAGACTCCATTTTCCTAGGTCATATGGCAGCGATTGTATCAATCCTTACTGCTTCCCCAGAAGGTAGATTGCTTAGCTTGCAAATCACTTTGAGATCTTGGAATGGAAGGTGTAATACATACTGCAGTGATGGGCAGAAAAGAAAATCCTAGCTAGATGTGCCCAGAACTGAGAGCACTCAATAAAATGAGCAGATGGGCCACTTTGCAAACCAAAACTTCCCTGGCTCCCTGCACCTCAGGTGCTGCTGCTTGGCTCCCAGGGGGTTGCCCTCAGGGAAACATCTCCCAGGAGGCTGCATGTGTGTTAACAAAAGCTGCTTCTGCTCAGTTGGACCAAATATTTGCACGCTCAGACGTTCTTCCCTCCCTGCGCCCCGTAGCTACCCTCCCAAAATGTCTAGGGAGCAGTGAGATTTCTGGGGAACTTCAGAGCCCAATTTCAAGGTGTTTGGGGAAGGGCAGGAAGACAGATTTGCCTTTACGGCATTGCTTCTGTTCCTAAGACGTCTTTCCCCGAGGTATCGAAGAGCTGAATTCTTGTTAGCCCAAGTTCTGCTCTCTGAAAGGCACACGTGCCCCCCGCTGTCATCCATGAGCGGGAGGGCGAGGGTGTGCTGTGGGTGACTGTGAACCAACATGGCTGTTACGTGAGGGACCCCAGCTTCTTTTTGAATTGGAGCTCTCTGATTGGTTGATCTATTGTGACAGCTCAACCAATCAGAGCTGCTGCTGGCAGAACGGACTCTTCCCTCACCCCATAGCGCCCTGAAGCGGTCGTCGACTCGCCAGGGGGAGAGCCCAGCAGAACGGGGTGGCTCTAGCCCCTTCTCCCCCTCCTGTGAGCAAGGGGCACAGGGCAGTGCCCCTGCCCCGCCTCCCTGCAGTACCTCCCAGGGAGGGGCACAGGAGGGTGCAGAGCCCTTGGGGCTGCCCCCCAGCCTGGAGAGGGGGCCCCCATTGCTGCCCTCAGGCCTGGAGGGGCGGTGAAGTGCCCCAGGAGGAGCAGAGGTGAGACAGGGTGGAGTCAACCGCAGGGGTGGGAACTGAGGGGGGTGCAAAACTGAGGGAGGGGTAAGGGTTGAGCAAGTCGAACATGTGGGGAGAGAATTAATGGCCGGTGGGGTGATGGGCAAAAGTTTGCAGCCAAAACCCTCTCACCCAATACGTTTGAGAGGGCGCATGAATTTTCTCTCCCACTGGGGTGATAGGCCCAAAGCAACAAGTTATTGGCTCTGCTTCACCTCCCCTCACGAAAACCCCAAACCCTCTTGTGTGTTAGATCTGACGTGTAGCTTTTGATCTGAGTCCAAGGCCAGGAGGGACCATTGCAGTCTTCTAGCCTGATCTCCTGTGGAACATGGGCTAGAGAAATTGCCCGAAATTCGTAGAGCAGACTTAGGTAGAAAAACATCCTGTCATGATGGGATCTGTTGAGGTGGGCAATGCTGATAAAAGGACCAAGCCACAGCACTGCAACAGTCGGGCTTTATTCCTTCCTCCTCCGACTGCTGACCTCTCTCTCATCAAGGAAAGCACTTTCCAAGTTTTTAGCTGTCCCTGAGCTATAGCATTCCCTATTGGGAGACTGGGTATTGTAGCAGGGTGACTGAGTCTGGGTAGAATTTGCTTTGCTTTACTACTCCGGTGGCCTGCTGTGTCTTTGGCTGTATTCCAGTTGGATGTTGTTTGGTTGTACAGCTCTGCGGGATGCAAGCCTGTAGAGACTCGTAGGTTGTTGTGTTAAATATCTGGGCCCTCCTTTACTCTGGCTGTCAGGTTGTAATAATACTTTGCACTGGCGTACGGACGGTAAGGATCGAAGCTCCGAACACCCCGAGGAGGTCCATGTCTTACAGATGGGGAAGCGGAGTCCCAGCGAGGATAAGGGCAGGGGATTATGTGAAGTTGGTCTTAGTGGCCCTTTTCCATGAGGGGGATGGTTGGTGAGTGCTTAGCATCCCACAGGATGCTAGATGCCTGTGGCAAAGCTAAACCTGGATCCCAGCTCTCCTGAGTCACAGGCCTGGGGCTTCACCCCAGCATCATCTTGGCTTGGATAAATATGTATCTTGAAAGATTATCCAGCAAACTCAGTGATCATGGGCTGGAAAGTCCCCTTTCTTCCCACCCCTTGACTGTGCAGGTTACTTCCTTGCAGCTATTTGCTAGGTGTGGGGTAGTGAGTAAGTACCCTCTCCCTGTTCAGGGAGGCCTTATCTTTCCCAGTACGAAGTGTGACTAAGAGAGCAGCCGAGAGAGGTTTCTTTTTCCCCTCCCATCTACTACCCACTCTCCCAGCCTTTCCTTGTGAAGGTCTGTACACACACAGCCTCTTTCTGTGAGTGGTATCGAGCACCAGCTACTCGGGGCCTGACCCTGGTTGGGCTGAGTGCCTCTAACTTCTGCAGGCTTCCTGCCTTGCTGAGGGGACTCGGCCTCCGCTGGTTCCATTCATCCATGTCATGAGCCGTTAAGCAAACATGGGGAAGGGAGCTGAACAACCGAGGGTCTTGTTAGCAGGACACAGATCCTTTAGGTCACTTGTCCAAAGTCAGTACCATCCAATAGCTGACGATAGGCGGCCCTGGCAGATTGTTGGACAGTGCTACTATGTGATATTAAGCAGCAACTGTCCCATTACAGCTGTGACTAAATTTCAGTAACTGCTGAAGCGATGGCCGTATGTATATGCACCCCTATGAAGTGGTTGAGACACTCTGAGCTAAAGGGAAAGGGAGTCCATTTAAAAAAAAAAAAAAAAAACGAGTTAAAAGTAGCAGTCACCCTTTATATCAACGGTGGCTATAAAGGATTAATAAATGATTCGGAGATGTCTTTAATAGACTCTCGGAGAGCAATAGGTTATATCTGTCCATCTATAACACTTTCCACAGATGTTTTTATAACCCTCTATAACACACTCAATATTTCTAGCTATTCATTAACCTTTGAGAAGCTATTTGTATATGAACCTTTAACATAAGGTGTGACCAAAGCAGTTTTATGTCTTATGCCTGCCCTCCCTTTCCCTGCCACACTTTATGGACCATTACACTGCTACACTTTTTTTTAGCTGGGCCTTGTGCTGCCTTGTGAAGGCCAGGACTTGAACTGGGTTAAAAAAAGAGCTAGATAAATTCATGGAGGATAGATCCATTAATGGCAATTAGCCAGGATGGGTAGGAATGGTGTCCGTAGCCTCTGTTTGTCAGAGGCTGGGAATGGGTGACACTTGATTCTCTGTTTTGTCCATTGCCTCTGCGGTGCTTGGCCTTGGTCACTGTTGGGAGACCGGATACTGGGCTGGATGGACCTCTTGGTCTGACCCAGTGTGTCCGTTTTTATGAATCTGGCAATCACTGAAAGGAAAGGTTGTTCTCAAGACATGCTTGTTTTTCCTAGCCTGGCCCCTGTGGGAGAGTCCTGTGCAGTTGTGAGCAGCCGGTCTGAAAGCCCTCCAGTAAGCTTGCAGGGTTTACTCTACAGTTCAGGTAGCCATACCCCAGCTAGCTCTGATCATGGAGCAGTGAGTCCATGGCTAGCCCTGTGAGTAATTCTGCCGGGTTCTGGGCGGGTTCGTACAGCTCGTGCTGAGCTGCACGTGCTCATGGCTTCGCTGCTCTGGAACACGAGCCAGCGCGGTAAAAGCAAGCTGAGCAATACGTACCCAAGCTGCAATTACCCTGTGATTACAGGGTTGATGTACGGTTTTTGGCTTGATAGCTGGATGGTGATTTTACGTGCATGAGTTCATTTGAAAGATGGTTCTGTTGAAATGGTTTTTCTTGGCCTGTATCAGACCACGCTGCAGGCCCCGAGATAAAAGGCTTCTCCCTTTACATTTGCTGCCGCAAAGAGGGGGCTGGAAGTCAGGCACAAGCGAGGCGGCTGGTTGTCAGGTAAACGTTGGGGCTCTGATTCATCGTTGTCTCATGAGCAGATAAGGAGCCTGACAAAGGAAAGGCTCCCACGCCTCTTCACCTGAAGCATGCCTCCAGCATAAAAGAAAATGAGCCCAAGATTTGAGGGAGTGTGGGGGAGGATCTCTGAGAGCCGCTGTCAAGGCTTGAGCATGTTGCTGGTGCTCCTGCCGTATGGCAGAGATGCTGGCGTTTGGCAGACACGCCGCCTTTACGTGCAGAACCCCCTTCCTGCACTGGAGGCTCTCGCACCATCCATCTTTAGCTCCTCTCTGGAGGAAGACTCCCTCCTTTGGAGCTTATTTGTAAAGTCTTTCGTGCTGAAATGGAAGAACTTTGCAGCTGGGCTTCATTGAGAGTTTTGGGGTCAAATCCTGGCCTGCCTGGCTCAGGAGAGGGACAGGAAGAAGATGCTTTAGGGAGCTGCCTCCTCCCCATCCCGCCAAAGCAGGAAGAGGGGTGGAAAAAGACGGGACCTCTGGACTGCTAGGATTCAGGCCCAGCAACACTCTGGGTCCCAAAGAAGGGAGGCCAGTCCTCAGCTGCTATTGGCAGTGGTCACTAGGGGGCAGCACAGACTGGAGCAGTGGCAAGAAGTGCTGCAGCATGCCCTGAACCAGCTGGCTGTGAGAGTCAGGCCCCTTTCCTGGGCTGCTCCTGCTCTTCTGGCTTCCCCTTTTCAATCCCAGCGTGCCTCAGAAGAGAGAGAGGTCAGAGAGCCTCTGGTGTAATCTGGCCCATTTAAACAGTGCCATCTTGAGAGCCTTGAGCGTGACCTACCCATTGCATCTCCGCCACTAAAGCTCCCTTTGTCTATGCGAACGTCACTCGGTGCATGCTCTGCCATGGGACGTTGCGGGTGGCTTAAGCAGAAAGGCAGTGTGGTGGCCTGGGTAGAGCACAGGATTGGGGACCAGGGAATCTGGGTTCTGTTGGTGGCTGTGCCGTGTAACCTCCGGCATGTCCCTTCCACTCTTGAGACCTCTCTCCTCCTTTTGTGTGTTTGCCTTGCCGAGCTAGGCTGTGAACTCGCCAGGGCGGGACTAGCGCCGTGGGACCCCAGTCCTGGCTGAAGATTCTGGCTGCCACAGCTGTACTGGTGGCTGACGCCAGCGAGTGCTGTCAAATAGGCCACTGGGAACATCGCCTGGTGTGTCGCAGCCAGCTTTGTTTTTCCAGCAAGGCTATTGGATCTGAAGTTCAGGAACGGACACGATGAGTAGGGGATGTTTCTTTCTGAACAGATAGTTAGTTAGGGGGTGTCAGATCCTGTTCAGCACCCCTGAGAGGTATGATTTGACTTGCTTGAGGCCTCAGTGAGCTTGCTCATTTCTGTCCACGGCACACTCCACAATCTATAGGAAAGAGGGTGACTGTACCAAGGAGTGCATAATCCACATAGGCAGCCAGAACAGCTCTATTTTAGCTATCAATGTCATTTCTGTTACGTGGCATCTGGCTGGCGTGTCACAATGCACCAGAGCAGGGGTGGCCAACCCATTAAACGAAGAGAGCCGAAACAGCGGCGGCAAAAAAATGCGAAGAGTCGCACCAGAATTGTTGAACAACAACAAAAAAGGATGCTGCCCCTTTAAAAGCCGCGGGTTAGGCTTTTTGGCAGCCACAGGCTCCTCCTGCCGGCTGACGCCATTTTGCCATGCTGGACGGCTCCCCTGCACCCGGTGAGCACAGGATGCCGGGGGCCGTTTGTAGGGGTGCATGGGGCGGCTTCACAAGCCGCACTTTAAGCGCGGAGGCTATGTGAGCCGCGGGTTGGCCACCCCCGCACCAGAGAGTGGGTTGATCACCGATCAATGGGTAGGGGTTTCCTGTGTCTCTCCCAGAGCGCTAGGCACTCAGTGTAGCACAGGGGTTGGGAATCCAAGGCCCAGGCGGGTCTGGATGCAGCCCCTGGCTTGCCTGGATCCAGCCCCCTAAGGCTCAGGGCTCTTCCCCCGGCATTGGAGAATTCATACTGGTACTCCAGCCCCCTGCTGCTTCCCCACAGGGCTGGACTGCACAAAATCTACTTGGCCCCAGTTGGCTCTGGTAGGCAAAGGGAACGTGGGGAGTGTCGTGTTTCTCCTTCTCAGTCTGGGGCCACATCAGTGAGGAATTTGAGGTTTGGGGGGTTTTTTGCTTCTCACTTGTGTGCGGCCCCTGACCCCCAAAAAGGTTCCCCATCCCTGGTCTAGCAGATCAGCACTGGCAGATTTCATAGGTGCTACGTTTCAATTACTAGGTTCCCTGGACAATAATTTTATATATGTGATAGTACGCTGCATTTCTCTTCTTCAGAATTTTTTTACAAACATTAGTTCAAGTAATCTTACAGATCCTCTGTGAGGAGGGAAGGATTATCAGCCTGAGTTTACAGAGAAGGGGAAACAGAAGTCAATGACATCCAAGGTCAGGACTTGAATTCCTGGCTCCCAGCCCCCCTCTTCTAACCACTAGTCCACAATTACTTAAATATGTTGCCTTTTTTCTCCGTCTCCCCTGTTGTGTTCAGTTTGTGCAATTTGATAGGCTTGGTGTTTGTATTTCAGAAATTACTGAAGAGTTGGATCTTAACTGTTTGGATTGAGGGTTTCTCCCCTCCCCCCCCACGTGTTGCTGGGTCTAAGATGCATCATGAAGATGCAAATGCTATTCTGGCCTTCCCAGCGCTATTCACTCTTCTCCTTTCTGATCCTGGAGGATTTTTTTTTTTTTTAATGATGTTTTCTTACTTAGCTTTGGGTTTTCCCATGAGAATGTAGATGTGATGCCCCACCTAGAGTTTGAAACTTCTGTATATATACGCAGATGGAGCAGTGTGGACAAACTCCCTCCATGACTCCCTGCAGCCCAACCATTAGGGTCTGTGGTCCAGTCCATCCTAAATGTCTCGGAGACTGCCAAGAAGCAGGCCAGTGGTGGTGTTTTTTCTCGTGGCGCAGAGAGGGATGGATGTTTTGCTACATGGAGCTGTGTTGAGACCCTCTCTTGTGCTTATTTCCTTCTAGTGGTGGTTTTCCTTTCTCCTTTCACCACGTCTTGAGGTTTTTTTCCTCCTTTCTTTTGTCTCCTTCTTCTCTGCCACCTACATTTCTTCTGTGGCAGTTCATTTCCATTCCCTGTCCCTCTCTGGATTTGCCTCTTTTCTCCTGAGTTTCAAGCTGTTGTTTTTTGATGCCAACAGGTGGGAAACCTGGTGGACCTGCCAGGCTGTGTCAAACCCACAATTCATCTAGTGCAGTGTCGGACAGTAGCCAACAGCTCTTTCAGAGGAAGGTGCAAGCAATCATGTAGTAGGACACGTGTGATCATCTGCCCTTCATGAAGGTCTCATCCTACCCTGTAAGAGAGCTGAAGCATGAGGTTTTCTCTCCCTTACAGCACTAGTCTTTATTAGCGGTAGCTATTATAATGCTAGATAGTCTGTCCATGCATGTAAATATCCAATCCCTCTTTGCACCTTCACAATTGGGCCTTGTTTTCTGCAGCTACTTCCTCCCCGCTACCCATCAGCAACGAGTACAGCTGGCTGCTGCTCTGTTTTGTTCCAGCTGCTGCTGTTGGTGGCTCTTGCTGGCTGGCTTTCTTGTTGCTGACAGGCACGGAGTGAGCCGCTGATTGATGGGATGGCTCTGTCATGTCTCTGATCCAGACTTCCCGCAAATCCCACACATGTCCAAGGCCTGGGGAATGCAGCCCCATGCGCAGACAGGGCACAAACGGGGATTTGATACTGGATGGCAATATGATGTTGTTGTTGTCCTGGAAGACTTACTTGGCCTCGCTGGTTGCTGTCCTTTCGTAGCAAATGTACAGTACCTCTGCACATGCTGTCCAGGTCGACGCCAGGGTCCCCTACGTACCTTACTTCCGCTGGAATGTGGGAGCCAATTGAAAAATACTGTCTTGCAGCGTTGCTGCTGGGTGTCTTAACCTGACAGAGAATAACCAGCACAGGTGGCATGGAAATTCACAGCAGACTTGGCAGGGAGAAACCAGCTGCCTACAGTGGCTGCTTCCCCAGTGTGGCCGAGGGTGTGTGTAAGTTGCCTGCAGGGGGTGCCAGTTAACTTCCATCCCTCACAGATGGCCAGCTGCCCGTTTCTAAAATGTATAGCAAAAAGCTAAAGAAGGCCTGATGATGGGGGGGTTGATTATTTGTATGACAACAGCACCTATTTGCCCCACCTGAGATTAGGATGACCTTGTGCTGGGTGCTGCACAGACACCTAACGAGACACAGGGCTGGCTTCAATGAGCTTCCAGACTGAACAGCCGAGACAGGTAACAGGCGGCTGGGGAAACAGACATGTAGAGGAAGTGACTTGCCTGTGATCCTGCAACAGGTCAAAGGCAGAACCAGGGCCCCCTCTGGTGTCCCTGGCCATTAGGCTCTGCTGTCCTTTGCTGCTTGTTTCTTTACTTGAACCTCAGACACCAAGTCTTCGGTTTTTTTGGTTTTTTTTGTGGCATTGTGCTTTGCAAGAGACCTTTGTGGTAGATTCAGGGATGTTAACTCCCTCCCACCTTCATTGCAAACGCTGTGTTGACTCTTTCACGAGGAGAGCTTTCCTTCAGGGTGTTGGTGGAACTGGTGAAAACAACTGGAACACAAGCGATGTTCTCTCTAATTTTTTTCCACATGTGCAGAATAAATTGTATGTGCACTGAGACGTGCGGATGTGCATCACCAGTAGAAACACATGCTGCCAGCTGTAGGCACTCTGCTAATCAGCTGGGCGACATTTGAATCTCTCCTGGGTGGCCATTCAACTGCTCAGCTTACAGGGAACACTGAACCCAAACATTTTGAGCAGTTTGACTCAAAATCTTCTCCTTTTTACTGAACAGGGTTTCACTTCCATGGCATCGGTAGTGTCCTCATTCCAGCGTTCTCACATGAGATACTTCCAGGGATGGGCAGATGCGAATTTCTAGGGTATGTCTACACTGCACTGTAAACCTGGGCTCAGACTTGGGTATGAGCCCCCAATCTCCTTCTGTCCACACAGAAATCAGTCTGACTTAGGCCAGGAATCCCTCTGGATTCGGGCCTGCGGACTCAACTGGGAGGGTGAGTCCAAGCCCAAGGTCCTGCTTAGATCTGGTCCACGCCCTGTCGTTTTGCAGTGTGGACACAAGTCATGCTGCAGACCTGTGTTAGGTCTGCTTGCTACTGCAGTATGGACGTTAGCCCAGCTGCGATTGCCAGGTCCGGCAATTGTAAACCTGGGTTTACAATGCAGTGTGGATGACCAAGCACTGGCTGGGAAATGCCTGAGACCACAACCCCAGGGCCCACGGACCTGTCTTCAGGAGTGAGTGTTCACTGCATTGTAATGTCAGACAACAGTCAGAAAAAATACTTTCTTGTGCCTGTGGAATGGGAAATCTGCAGAGGTCACACCCTGAAGCGCCACAACCATTTGGGGAGCAAAGACCTGGGGCTTACAGTCCTCTGCCCAAACTACAACTCCATAGGCCTGTCCTGAATACTGCAGCATAGTGCTTCAAAAGCCAAACCTCTGCTAGAAACCAGGGCCAGGTAGGTCCTGCTCAGGAGACCTCTGACCCTTGGCATATGCCCTTAAATGCCAACAGGCGGAACCAAACCTGGGACCTGTGGCACGTAGTGCACAATCCTCTACAGCTTGAGCTAGAAGCTCGCTGGCTCTCAGCTATGGCTGTGGAGCAGACTCTCTGTGTAAGTGGTCTAGGTGCCACTCCGTGAGCCAGCACACCACACCTGGCAGGGGGGGTAGGTTACAGGGTGCCTTTTAAAGGGGTGTGTGTGGGGGGGAAGGGCGGTAGGCACCTGGGTAGGGAGCTCTATCCAGGTCGCAGCATGCTGTGGAGGCAGCACTGATGGAGTTAAGCAGTTCCCATAAACCCCAGGAATGGCCATTCGGCAGCTGAAATGTGAAACCCTTTAGTCTGATTTTTTTTCTTAGCACCTCCCCACACTGCGGTGCTGCTGGCTAGTTTGTAAACTTGTTTATCAAATTGGTGCTGAAGAGAGCCTTTCCCTAGGGATTTGCAGCAGCCAGGCAGGTGACAACTTCACAATTCAGGGAAAGTTCCCCGGCTTGGTGCCTGGCGGGATCCTATATCTGCCTCCCGAAAAGGACAATCGTTTTCCTATGTAGGTAAACAACCAGGCTGCTTGGGGAGTTCTCCTCCCCCTCGCCCATGTGAACACTCGGACCACAGCACTGGCTGTGCATGCTCTCTTCACATGTGCAACACAGAAGGAAGTGCCGTGTTGGGCTCACATCTCCTCCCACCCTCAGCCTGACCTTGCCATCAACAGCTCTGTTAATAGCTGTCTCCTCCCTGGACATGTGAAAGGGGCATGCACAGTTATTGTTGCTGCTTCCCTGCCTCTTCTGCTCAGAACCCATTTCCAAGAAACCTTGGGAACAGCTGAGCATGGTAAACAAGAGGAGTGTTAACTCCCTGGTGGTTGATGTTTTGCAGGGCGCTCCAGGGAGAAGACATATAGATTTTTTCTTTTTTTTTCCCAAGCTTCCAGGCTTCACCAGTGACTTTCCTCTAAACTGCTGCTGTAGGTCGAGGATTGCAGGGGACATCCAAAATGTCATTCTCAGGGTGTGTAAATAGTCCAGTCAGCAGTGTGGAGGTTTGCACTGGCTGTGCTCATCGGAGATTGATCTCTGCTTGAAGCAGGGGTAACACCCGACTAGTTCAGTTGGTGCAAACTCTGGCTTTCCTTTTCTGTGTATAACACAGACAGACCCCAGACATCAGCAGGCACTGGCACTACACCAGAGGTGAAAGTGGGTGGGCTGGTACGGTGTACTGGGAAGAACCAGCCGATGGTACCAGCCCATCAGGGGGCTGACAGCCACTTGGGGTCCTGGGGCAAAGCGGAAGGACCAGCTCCATGCCTCCGGAAGGGGTGATGCCAAGGTTTGAGTGGCCTCTGCCCCGCCTGGACGGCGTCCTGGGGCCCCACCTCCCAGCCCTCAAAGCTGTGCAGAGCAGTGCTGTGGCGCTCCCGCGGCAGTTCAAAGGGACTCAGTGCGCCTAGCTACCACTGCTACTGTGGCAGTGGCTAGGAACTCTGGGCCCCTTTGAATGGCCAAGCCCCGGGGCAGTTATCCCCTTTGCCCCCAACCCCATCGACTTGCCTGCAGCCGGTACACACCTGACATAACGTTGCTGCCCCTCCCCCTGCCTCTCATCAGCAGTCCTACCAGTATGGTCTGACTGGCAGCACTGCCAGACCCCACCTGCAGGGCCACTGACAGGGGTGGGGTGGGAGGAATGGGGATTTTAAAGGGCCTGGAGCTCCTGGACACTGCTGGAAGGCACAAGCAATTCAAATTGTTGCTGAAGCCCTGGGGCCCCTGGGTGCTGTGGCACCAGCAACCATGCAGGGCTAGCTGTGGGAGCCTGGCCCCCGGCCCAGCCCCTTCTGTCTGAGGCCCTGCGCCTTCCAGAGGTCCAGAGCTGCCCTCCCCACTTTGTCATGGACCCTGGTGTACTGGTAAATCCTGGCAGTTACCTCCACCTCTGAGCTAAATATATGGGCCTCTACTGCCGGAACTAAAAGCCATGTGGCCCTTAGCTAAGGCTGTAGAGCAGACACCCTTCGAGACTAATGAATGTCACTTTTCTGAAAAAACTTCACTTACGTCCACACTGCAATCACGTTCTTTTGAAAAAAATCGAAAGAACAGAGGGGTTTTTGTGGCATCGGTAACCCTCTTTCTACGAGGAAGAAGCCTTTTTCCGAAAGAGCTCTTTTGGAAAAACACGCGTGTGGACAGGGAAGAGGGAATTCTTTTGAGGGAAGAGGAAGAAGCACAGGTGCTCTGGTGGCCACTCCATCCATAGTAATCTCAGCTTAAATGTGAGGTAGCGTCCATTCAATGTGGATGCTATCTTTCGAAAAAGCAGATTGCTTTTTCAATGCGCTTTTGCTGTGTAGGCGCTCTCTTTCGGAAGAAGTTTTTTCCGAAGATCTCTTCTGGAAAAGCTTCTTCTGAAAGAAGCCTGCAGTCTAGACATAGCCTAAGTGATCTCTAAGGGGCCTGGCAAGTCTGCTGGCTCACCTGTTTCTTGATCATGGGCTTAGTCGTGCATTATTGAATACAGTGAAAGCTCTGTCACTGACTGACTGAGGTGCAGGATTAGCCCCTGTAAGCTAATTGTGTGATGGCCACCATCTTGGCTGGCACACCAGGGTTTAAACTGGGGACCTCCAGAGCTAAAACCATGAGCTGCAGTAGCCTCAGCAAAAAGAATGGACTCTCATCCAAAGCCTATGAAGGTACATCTACACTAGAGAAGAAGATCGAAGCTGCTGCTGTCGATCTTCCAGGGATCGAATTAGCAGGTCTAGTTAAGACCACTAATTCAAACTGAGGGGCACTCTGGTCCATGCCGGAAGTCCTTCTTTCATGAGGAGTAAGGGAAGTCCAAGGAAGAGCGTCCTCCCTTCGACTTCCTGCAGTGTAGACAGCACCAAAAGCTGAGTTAAGGTACTTCAACTTCAGCTACGCAATTAACGTAGCTGAAGTTGCGTAGCTTAATTGGACTTTGTCCTGTAGTGTAGACATCCCCTAACAGACTCAGATCTTCTATGGACAGGACTGTAACACACACTGACCACTGGTTTACACAGCACATTTAGGGATAAGGTAAAAGTAATTGCTATCCATCACACTAATTCTCTGACCATCCAGGAGGGTTGTAACTGGGAGCAACGGAATGAGCCTGGAAGAAGGAAAACAGGAACGTAGGTCAAATATGAAGGTGATGTTCCTCACGGTGAGCTCTATCAACCTGAGGAATAATTTCCCAAGGGAAGGGGTTGGATTCTCCACTTTACCTCTGTGGATGCTGTCTGGAATGATGCACGAGGTGGACCTCAGGTCAGCGAGTGCCTGCGGTTTTTTTATAGATTAAAGTGCTGCCGGTGGCTACATGTTTTGCATGGAGAACATGATCAGTCTGGTTTAATTACAGAGAATATAAACCAAGTACAATAAATCCATTCAGTAAATAGGAACTAATGAGTATAACTCAGGAGAGGGAAGGGGCATTTAGATGTTTATACAAAAAGGAGGAAGTTTGGACTGAAGGGGATCTTAATTTCTGGATGCCAAATTGCAGACAACGTATGGTCTCCTTTCTGGGCTGGCTTCTAGCTTGGTTCTGTTCTGGCAGTCCTATTGATAAAGCTTTGTGTTTGCAATAGTGCAACTACTTAGGTGTAGCTACCCTTCGACACTGTCTAAGGTGGGATGTGCATGATGAAGGTCAGTGAAGCAGATGAATCCACCCATGTTTCTGAGATGTGTGAATGCAAAGGGACAAAACTGTTGGTCATGTTAGGAGAACTCCACAGAGGATGCCTGCCAGTCAGAACAGAATTCACACATGACTCAGTGACGTGTGGTCTGGAAGCAGTTGCATTAAATGAAAGATCGGAAAGCAGGAGGCAGTAGAGATAAGTCCTTCAAAAGATGGCCTGTGTAAAGAGGAATGACTTTAAGACCACAGAAGAAACTAGGACAGTAGGATGTGTAATCCAAGGTGTGCGAGTGGCTACAGTTGAAAAGATTACAGTGGGGGAACACTGTAGAAGGTAAACAGATGATAGGATGCCAAAGAAAACAATGCAGATGTGACCAAGGCCAAGTCCAGCGTAGAAGCTGACCACAGACTTGATGGCTACACGTTGTAGTATTCAGCATGTGATCATCAATGGAGAAACAAGCCATGGGCAGGAATGAATAGCACTCCTCTGAGTGCCGGGGACTGGACTTGGTGACCTTTCAAGATCCCTTCCAGTTCTAATATTCTATGATCACTCTAGTCATGGGGGGAAGGAAGGAGATGAACAGGATTTTGGAATAAGGAAGTAAGTGCTTGGGCTGTAGCATATACGTGCCCAATGTGCGACTCAGATGCATGTATGACTGTACCGCCGAGACTCCTGGCTACCGCACTTGTGAACCTCTCCTCACATATGAAAACAAATGTCCTTGCTGTGATCAGCTTTCTCAGGGGTCACCCCATGTAAAGAATGTACTCCTAAAGCTTAACAAACCTACCCAGAGCTGCATTGTTAGTGGTGTGACATGAGGCCATGATCCAGGAGTCTGCTTCCAGAGTCCTGGTGGCAAGAGCAGAGGGGAAGCGTCCCTCTCCACCTTGCTACCCAAGCTCTGAGCATGGGCACTTGGGGTAAGGTTGGAATGGTGGACTTGGGATGATACCACAGCGCAACATCTGCTGAAGTTGAACTCCTAAAACATCCATAATGGGGTGAACACCCTCCCGCCCCCTCCCCGCTGCCATGCAATCTGCTGCCCGGTATAGCAAATTTAACTTCAGCCAGAGTCTTAGCTGCATGTTAGCAGGGAATGCTCTGTGCTTTGCTCAGTAAAATCTCTGACAGAGGGCTGAGCTTTTTCAGGGTACCTAAAGGAGGTAGGCAGCAAACCCCTGCTGGGTGCCACGCTGTTAGAGTGATGGAATGTCCTGCCCTGGGCCTGACCCTGGGAAATGTTTATTTGGGAATGGCCAGCAGACCCTGAATGGGCCAGTGCATAACTGTCTTCAGATCCCTTGTTGACTCAGACTGCTCTGTGACAGTTGTTTGAATCAGCAAGTGTTCCAGGCAAAATCGCAGGGCTCTGAAATGTGAAACGGTTGCTCTTGCTGTGGCATCCATGGGAGCAAAGCCAGGAGACCAAACTTAGTCACTGTCAACGGTGATCCTCCGCTTTCAAGGAAATGGAAGGTGCAGACTGTGCAGTATCCTCTGAAACCTCAGGTTTTGTTTTGGGGGATGGGAAAGAGAAACTTTCAGCCTTCCTAGGTGCTATCAGCATATCCATGCCTGATCTACCAATGCATGATCTACTTGGTCAGTTGTATAGCCAGCAAGACTGGAATCATAGATGAAAATGGTGTGAATTTCCCCTGGCCACCTGAACAGGATGTCAATAAATATTATAATGAACTGACTCTTGCATGTGGGTGCACCACTGCCATATATGTTTGGGGATCTGCTCTGGTCAACTGCATGTTACAGGCCCGGTACAGCTAAACTTCTAAAAAGGACATGTCTTTAGCTCAAGTGACGGGGACCTTTGCTTTTGGAGCAAGGGAACTAGAGTTCTTATCCCTGCTATTGCTCCGAAGTGCCAAATCATATAATGTGCAGCGTCCTGACAACAACTGTGAAGTGCTGAAGTACCCAATGTTCTGACTCATTGTTACATAATAAACCCCCGAACTTAGTAAGTAAACATCCAACTGAGTTTTTTAATAGCTATTAAATATGTCATTGTGGGTTGGGAAATGTAAATGCCTTTGGGAAAATATGTTCACATGAAGCACTAAATATTGTTTTAGCTTGTCCCACAATTTCAGAGAAATTCCCTGTTTAATGTTTGTTAGGGAAGGTTGGAAAATGTCTGTGAAAAGTGGACACACAATTGTATGAATATTTTCATACTGTTTTCTCCCCATGTTTTCAGCCAGATCTCCACTTAGTGAAGTCTGTAAATTCATTAAATGAAATTTACAAATTACAAACAGTTGGTTTACGTTGAAGCATAAATTAGATTACTTTAAATCTTTGTCCTATGTTAAGGGAAAGCCAAGTAGCCACTGATGGTGGGGGGGGGGAATCATTGTTGTTCAACATCTGCATTCCAGTGATTGGTCTCCTCTGATTTCTACCCCAAAAATTGGCTAGGAAAGCTGATTAAAATAAACTGAGGTTCTGAAAGATTATATATGGTAGGCTTCAACTGGAAACGGCTATGTTAATATCCATTGGCTTCCAGATTCAATCCCATATTCACTTATAAAAGTAGTTGGTTGGGAACAGTTTCTAAGCTGTTGAGGCATAATTAACAAATGTTCTCCCCCCTTGGAGCATATGACATATCGGAGCCTCTGGGTGAAAGGTAGGAAGGTTGGGACTGTTAGGAGCTCTTGTGAAACAAACGATTTCAGTTTCAGAGGGGTAGCCGTGTTAGTCTGTAATTGAAAAAACTTAAACAGCGGGTGCTACAGGACTATTTGTTTTAAGTTTTTCCTCTATCTCAGTTCAGCTGAACACGTAGCTCACAAGTGGCTCTAGACGAGGGGATGAAAGAAGATTGAATAGGACAGTAGAAATGGATCTCCCCTCTCACGTCAGGAAGTCCAGGTCAGGGCTGAGGCATATTGGAGGAGGTGGAGTGGGGGAAGCCAACCCTGCAGCTGCCTGGACTATACCTGTTCTGGGGTAACTGAGGTTTTTCAAGCTCTGGCATTAATGTGGCACCAGCGCTTGCTTTCTATAAATAAGAGGTAGGGAGGTAACATTGCCAGAAGATCAGTGGTGTCTTGTGACATCACCTACTTTGTTTTAAAATGCAAATGACGAGACAAGACTGGATTATCTTTGCCTGTCTAAATGAGCCAGCATATTGGCGACTGAAACGGCACAGGCTGGGTAGAGCCAATCAGAGACACAAGGTGCTACATATGATCTCTGATTATTTGCCTTGTGTTTCCCTTGGACAGTCTGCCCTTGAGAAGATTCTGCCATTTGGGCAGATTCTGCCATTTCTAGCAGATGTCACTCTTACAAGAGTTAGGGACTATCGCTTGGAGAGAGCCAGTTCAGTTTAGAGTGAGCCAGACTTCAATCAGAAGTGATGGGCTCCGTGCAGGAATCACTGGGCGAGGTCTGTGGCTTGTGTTATGCAAGTTGGAACAGTTGATCAGAATGGTCCATTAAAATCTAGGAGTCAAGTGTTTGGTCTGATCCTTGAAACTGATAGGAATTCTCCTTGCACTGTATGCATAGGTATATTGTATCCTCACTGTTCTAAAGTTGCATCCGTACAGCAGCTATGGAATCATTAACTTTGCTTTGTGCAAATGTTAATTGATTTTTAACTTGGTGATTCCATTAGCTAAATATTGTCTCTATTTAAAAGGTGGGGAAACTGAGGCATGGGTCTGATTTGCCCGTGCATTACCTTGTATAGTTATTTACACCCCTGGGTGTAATCTCACCATTCCAGCTGAACGGAAAATCAGGCCCATTGAGTTTAAATAACTTGCCCAAGGCTATGCACACGCAGCCAGAGGGGATGTTGCAGTCAGAACTTGGCAGTGTCTTGTTTCTAGACCTATAATTGGTTTGCGGTACTAGGCTGCTTAAAAGCCTAACATCACTGATCCCTACCCAGAGGCTTGGAGGAGGGCCCTTTAGTCATGGGCGGGCTTATATCCACCACTTCCTGGAACCCAAAAGGATCACTGATCAATAATTGTAACAAATGTCCCTTTTTCATCTTTTATTTGATTCATTGCTTAAGCCAACTGTTTGCAGGCAAACTTTATACAGTTGATTTTGCTAAAAATGTCTGTTTACTTTTGCATCTTTGTTGATTATTGTGGTGATTTTAATCTAAAGGGAATCATATCTCTCTGTAACTCTGCTACTCCATGAAGACTCAAAGTTGTGCTCCTATAGTAGGTCACTGTTAGTCCCCGTGGTAGCAGTGGGCTTGTCGCTGCCATTTGGTTTATGACATCGCCGGATAAATTAAGCCCGGGAAGGTGGCAGGGTTGAAAGACACAGAGACCTCTGCTTTCGCACATGGCAGCGATGGGATAACTGGGGCAATGGATAAAAGGTAATTTTAAATGAGAGCGCAGAAAATGCTTCCTAGCCGTGAGGTCCATTGGATAATGTAACTTGCTTTCTCAGGCCTTGTCTTCATTTACAGGAAGATTGATGCTGCGGAGATTGATCTCCCAGGGATCAATTTAGCCGGTATAGTAAGGACCCACTAAATCAACTGCTGATCACACTTACGTTGACTCTGGTACTCCACCAGGTTGTGAGAAGTTTGGGAAATCAATGGGAGAGTTTCTCCTGTTGACCCCATCCTCTGACCCCATCCTCCACCCTCACCCCCCACAGTGGGGACACTGTGGAAATGTGAACTAAAGTATGTCAACTCCAGCTACGCTATTCGCATAGCTGGAGTTGTGCATCTTAGTTGGAGTGTGCCCCCTAGTGTAGACCTGGCCAAAAGGTGAGATTCTGGTCCGGTTGCTCATGCTGAGTAGCACAATTAGCCCCATTAAAATGAATGGGACTGATGACAGAGTGAGTTTGCAGGACTTAATCTGTAGTCCACTTCAATGGGCTGTGGATCAGATTCATAGACTGAGTATAAAGGTGCAAGAAACTGACCCTAAAAGAGGCCGTTGGGGCCCTATTATTAACACTCTGACTAATGCCCTGCTTTTAAAGGGCCAGGATCTTAGCTGATGTAAAATATGAATAGCGCCCTTGATCTGAGTGGTCATTTTCAGCAGCTGTGACTCTGCATCTGGATCAGTACACCTGAGACTTCCAAATCACTTTACAAATTCTAATGCTCCAAATGCGCCCTTGGGAGGTGAAGAGTTATTGTTCCCATTGTTTCAGTCTAATAGTGATTAAGTGACCCAGCCATGGTCACAGTGAGTGAATAGCAGACTTGGGAATAGAGTTTAGTTACAAAAAGCTTGAAGCCCAATTTGGGCTGGTACAGCTATGGGTGCCAGAGAACTGCAGGTGTAAGACCGTGTCTATCAGAGTTTGAATCGAATGCCCTGGAATACTGATGTTTGGATCCAGACTTGACCTTTGCATCCAGCCTGTATTTCTAGAAGGACTGGATCAAATCACCCAGATTGACCCATACTGACTATACCAGCTAAATTGACCCTTTACTTTCTATGTATGTGAGACTGAAGAATGACAATTGTGGGTTAGAGAGCCACAGTCAGTTACTTCATGATGTAGCAATTTGCTAAATGGCCTCATGCTTTGGTTTTGTCCAATGTTCGATTTGTGTGTGCAGGAACATTCAGAGGACATTGCATAAGCCTCTTGCGTACTCTTCCTAAAAGGCTTCTTGGTGTTGAGAAATGTTCCTGTTCTAATGCTCTAAATGCCGGCCTTAGGTGGATGTGTGCTGCTGACTCTGCATCGTTTAGACCTTTGCCTCCAAAATGAGAGGAAAGATTCTGAGTGTACCTTTAAGCGACTTGACTAATGCTAGGTGTTCATTCCATCTAGTGAGATGTGTTTGCCAGATGGCCAAATGGATAAGTGGTGTCCCAGCATTCCACTAATTTTCATACAACTATGGCAGCACTGTAGGTAGCTAGCTTGGAGGACCAGTAGCGAATAGGTTAAATCTGTGGTTCCTAAGTCTGCTATCTGGAAGGCTTCCATAGATTAGTGGTTAGCCACCTCTGAGTCATTTCTTTGAAAAGCAATGGTAGATGCATATTCTCTTCACAACTGTTGACAGTCATGTTTCTTAACTGGAAAGATGCTTCTAAAATAATCGAGCGGGCTTAGCGGAGTGCGGAGATGCAGCAACTCACGAGTTCTTTCCCTGGTGCTGATTTGCTTTGTGGCTTTGGACAACTCGCTGAATCCTTCATATTCAAAAAGAGATGCCTCAAGTTAAGCACATAAACTACAGACTATTAGAACTGGAAGGGACCTTGAGAGATTATCAAGTCCAGTCTGCTGCCCTCATGGCAGGATCAAGTACCATCTAGATCCTCCTTGATAGATGTCTATCTAACCTGCTCTTTAATATCTCCAGTGATGGAGATTCTACAGTCGCCCTAGTCAATTTATTCCAGTGCTTAACCACCCTGACAGGAAGCTTTTCCTAATGTCCAACCTAAACCTCCCTTGCTGCAATTTTAAGCCCATTGCTTCTTGTCCTATCATCAGAGGTCAAGGAGAGAAATTTTTCTCCCTCCTCTTGTGACACCCTCTTAGATACTTGAAAACTGCCATCATGTCCCCTTTCAGTCTCCTCTTTTCCAAACTAAACAAACCCAATTATTTCAGTCTTCCCTCACAGGTCGTGTTTTCTAGACCTTTGATTGTTTTTGCTGTTTTTCCCTGAACCTTCTCCAATTTCTCTACATCTTTCTTGAAATGTGGTATCCAGAACTGGACACAATACTCCAACTGAGGCCCAGTCAGTGCAGAGTAGAGCAGAAGAACTACTTCTCCTGTCTGGCTTAGAACATTCCGGTTAATGCATCCCAGAATCATGGTTTGTGGGTGTGGGGTTTTTGGAGCAACAGTCACACTGTTGACTCCTAGGTCCTCCTGACTTGGAGGCCTACAGCTCCTATGGACATCTGGCCAGCAGCATGATATCTGGATATCTGGCAAATTGGGCCCTGTAGTTGGGTGCTTAAAACATGGATGAAAATGCTCATTTTAAGCTCCCAAACTTGTAAATGTTGGCTTAACACTCTCCAGGTCTGTTTCCCCCTATAACATAGGAATAATACTAACTACCTGTACCTCAGGAGAGTTTTGAAGTCACAGGGTGAAATCTTGTTCCCAGTCACACTGGCAGTGGCAGAACTCCGGTTGGCTTCTATAGGGCCAGAATTTCCCCTGTTGAGTTTTCACCTTAAAGATGTCAACTTTTCTGTGTTTGGAAGCTACTATAATTCCTGAATCTTGCCCGCTGACTTCTACTGCAGGCCACCAGGACGCCCTGTACTACTAACAAAAGCTCATGCTGGAACAGATTCTCTGATATTTAGTCCCCAGGGTTAAATATTTAATCTGGAGGTAGATTTTAATCCTCTGTGTATATGGTAGGTTTAGACGTGCTGTTGAGACTGCTTCTGTTACCATTTCACTGGGTTCTGAAGTAATCACATCTCTCATCTTTGTTCAGGCGCCTTATGAATTGTTCATGATGTTGGGTTTTTTTGTACTGTTCATACATGCCTCGCCTCCCCCATATTTGTGATTTTTTTTTTTGTCTTGCTTCCTTTTCTGACTGGCCTTTAATTATCTCTCTAGATTAAGTGCATTAATTTGAGCCAAGTGCATTTAGTTAAGTGACAGATCAGAAAGGATGCCATAGCTTACTTTAAAAAGCTTTTTTGTTGACTATTTGTTTGACTCTGTAATAGTCCCTTAGAAGCTCATAAATGTTCTCTGTGCACTGCATGTTGATCTTTGATTTGTCCCAGACACCACTTTCCCCATCCATGCTGAGTTTCTTTTCCTCAGGTCAACATTCCTCTTTGTCTGCATGGTTAATCCTCAGTATTATTGGTGTCCCACCATTGCTAACTCTCATTTTCCACTATTTTTCTCAAGTGATGAGGTTTCCAAGGCCAGCTGGAGTCCAGTTTGCGCTGCATGTTGAGAAGCTCCAGCACACTTGTGATGTTCAGCCCTGCTGCAAACTGGCTGTGTCTCTCCCCTCCGCTTGTATTCTCACAGGACAGGAGTGGGGGCACCAAAAAGTTCTGCAGCTCAGCTGGGCTCTGTTCTCTCCTTGTCCCTCCCCTCCTGTGAGCAATGGGGACAGAAGGTTGCATCTGCTCCTTCCTCTCCCGTGTGAAAGGGGCTCTGCTGAGGGCTGATGGGGAGCTGAACTGGGGGCGCAGGGGGGGGGGAAGGGCAGGGACTGAGTAGGCATAGAAATGATGGGAGGATTGGGAGACAGTATAAGTTCTGGGAAGAGTCTGCACAGATATTGGGATGAGTGTCTGCAGTGAGAGCCCAAACCCCGTTGCCACATAATTTTGTGAGTAGGTAGTTCTGTCGCATACATTGGGGTTGGGCAGAGGGAGTTCAAAAATAAAAAGGCAGCCTGAAAAGACACAAGAGAATCATTTGTTAATAACACACATTGGTTTTGAGGGGGGCGGGTCTGACTCATGATTTTTGATCTCTTGAGGCTGGCATTGGTGAGCTCTGGGGACTGTCATGATTTTCATATAGCCCCTTCTGTCCCAAGGGATCCCACAGTGCTTAACAGGCTCATAAATGGATGGCCAGCTAAAAATTAAAACCCAAATTCCCCTGCTTTGGGAGCCCTTGAGCTAAAGGAGCGTTCCTAGTGAGTGTCACCCAGTTGAACAGCACTAACTCCATCCAGTAGATCTCAAGGCTGCATGCACACAGCACCAGTTCACTTCAGTACACAGCCAGTGCCACTGAAATACGGCTGCTCTTAGTATGGAGGACAGAGGCCAACTATCTGCTATACATCAGTGGTGGAAGCTTTTGCCCCACAGCTCAGTGATAATTTTTTTTTTTTTTTAGAGCCCAGAGCACCCTGCCGCCTCAACTTCTCATGGCAGCAGTGCCTGGAGCCCTGGGCCCTTTAAATTTCCATGGAGCAGTTAGTGGGTAGTGCTGAAGGGGTAGGATGGGGCTAGCCCCCAGCCACGACCCTTACACCCAAGGCCCTGCCCCTTCCACGGGTCCGGAGCTGCCTGGCAATTCTGTCAGCAGCCCTGGGTGAAAGCTTGGGTTAGACACTTGGTTACAAAATAGACCACAGGATTGAGGGTCTCATCTTAAAAACTACACCCAGAACAAACGGCATGGAGCTCAACTTTTCTATCCCTGAATGATATAGCGCTGAGCTTCTCTTACAGGAACGGAGATGACTCTTCCAGGTGAGACTAGAAGCTCCAAGTCCAATTCTCAGACCCCTAAGCTTCCCCTGAACAGTGGCAGCTATTGGCTACTACTCACAAGTCTGTAGGAAATGTTCACATCCCAGTTTTTGTGAGTCTTGCACAGTTAGCGGCCTCCGCAGTGAAGTGGCAGGTTTGGACTAGGGATGTAGGCGAGTAGTCGACTGGAGAATTGACTACTTGTTTCTGCCCCTCTGCTACCTCTGAGAGGCAAGGGGGAGGGATTGGGAAGGTGCTGGGGGAGCCAGCTTAAAAGCTAGTTCTCTCCGCCCCCCCCCTCCGCCCAGAATCGTCTCCGTGGTGCTGCTGTCCCCCCTGCACCCAGGCTGAGCCGCGAACAGGGGCTGCTGGACTTAGCGTGAGCTGGGACCGAGCAGTCCCGGCTCGAGTTGGTCCAGGATGATGCGCCTATGCATCTTAAATGTAGCAAGAGTCCAGCGGCTCTTACTACATTTAAAATGCAGAGCCACAGTGTGGGTGGCTCCCAGAGCCAGCATGAGCCGGGACTCCTCAATCCCAGCTCGAGCTGGCTCCTAGAGCTACCCCACTGCAGCTCTGCAGAGTGATCCTTATCGACTAATCGTGTAGTTGACACAATTTGTATTGATTAGCCTGATAACTGCAATTTAACATCCTTAGTTTGGACTGTTCAGAAATTGGAGGAAGAGCTTCCCTGGGCAACGTTTGAACTGAGCTGCTTGTACTGTTCCGGCAACCACTCCTCTCTAGCACACAGGGACTTCCTTTAGCAGCGGAAGTTACTCTGCTTCTGAATTGGGTAAATCAGGACTCCGTCAAACTGCTCCACCCGCAGCAGTTTCCGGGAAGGCTGAAGTTTGACTCTAAATATATTGCAGTCGAGCATCTGGCTTCTACTGCTAAGTGATATGAATGTCTCATCCTTTCTCATCATGGGTATTTTAATTGTTTACATAACATAAGAACGGCCGTACCAGGTCAGACCAAAGGTCCATCTAGCCCAGTATCCTGTCTGACGACAGTGGCCAGCACCAGGTGCCCCAGAGGGGGTGGACCGAAGACAATGATGAAGAGATTTGTCTCCTGCCATCCCTCTCCAGCCTCTGTCAAACAGAGGCCAAGGACACCATTTTATCCCCTGGCTAATAGCCTTTATGGACCTAACCTCCATGAAATTATCTAGCTTCTCTTTAAACTCTGTTATATTCCTAGCCTTCACAGCCTCCTCTGGCAAGGAGTTCCACATGCTGACTACACACTGTGTGAAGAAGAACTTTCTTTTATTAGTTTTAAACCTGCTACCCATTAATTTCATTTGGTGTCCTCTAGTTCTTCTATTTAGGAACTAATAAATAACTTTTCTTTATCTCTCCACACCACTCATGATTTTATACACCTCTATCATATCCCCCTCAGTCTCCTCTTTTCTAAACTGAAAAGTCCCAGTCGCTTAACCTCTCCTCATATGGGACCCGTTCCAAACCCCTAATCATTTTAGTTGCCCTTTTCTGAACCCTTTCCAAGGCCAAAATATCTTTTTTGAGGTGAGGAGACCACACCTGTACACAGTATTCAATAGGGAAGGAAGGGGTTTCACTTGCACTTCAGGTTGAATGACAAACCTGAATGTTACAAAACTGGACACCGAGTACTTTGGTGTTGCAATCGTGTCTCTTGAGCATGGGGTCCTTCTCTGGCTCTCTCGGGGGCCCGGAATCGGTTACCCTTGCTCACCAAGAGTAGCACCTTCATCCTCAAATAGTCCCAGTCATATCACTGCCAGAGTAAGGCCTCCAACGTAGTCTGGCCCAGGGGGTATCGCACCGGTGCAAAGGCATAGATATAAATTGGAGGCTGGTATGCGTTTGCAGAGCCAGTGCAGAGTGGAGAAAAGGAGGCATGACACTGAATGAAGATGATCTAGATCAGGGGTGGGCAATAATTTTTTGGCGGGGGCCACTTTTTTGAAGTGGCCCCAGGCCTTGAGCAGAAGGGGGCGGGGCCAGAGTGCTTTCCCATCCACGGACCATGATTGGTCTGGGGTAGCACCTTTGCCCCCCCCGCCCCGTGGTTCCCTCTAGACACCCATGCCCCTAGTCGTGGGAGGAGACTTCGCATGCTCCCCCTTTTGCCTCCAGGCCAATCAAAGCTTGGGGGCAGTAGGGTTGCCAGATGGTTGAAACAAAAATACCGAACACCCTCCTCCCCCCCCCCCCCGAGAAAAAAACACCGGGAAAAAATTCTGTTGAAGGGGGGGGGGAAAAAAAAAAGTTGTTGAGCAAAAAAAAAAAAATTAAAATAAAACAGCATGTCCCCTTTAAGAGTGAGTGCAGGGATAGGAACAGGGTAGTGGTTGAGCACTAAGACCCAGGAGAGTCATTGCTTCCCCTTGGTCTTTTTGCTGGCAGCCATTTTGTGCCGGCAGCCTTACAGAACCAGGTAAGCATGGGGTCTTAGGTGTCCGGTATTTTCTGGATTTTTTTTACAGGACAGGAGGTGAAAATACCGGACTGTCTGGGTGAAAACCGGATACCTGGCAACCCTAGGGGGCAGGGGAGTGCACAAAGTCTCCTCCTGCCCTGCCAGGAGCACGTGGCGCTTCTAAGTGCCAATCGCTCCTTGCAGGGCGGAGGAAACTTCGCATGCTCCCCCTAACTGGCCTGGGGTGGGGGAGCAGCAGGGCCTCCATGGGCCAGATCAACTTGCTTGGCAGGCTGGATTCAGCCCATGGAGGCCCTTTTACCCACCCCTGATCTAGATGCTGCTTGGTCCCGCCATGAGGGCAGGGGACTGGACTTGAAGACCCCCTTTGAGTCCTAGTATTCTATGATAAGAGCACAGTTGTGATGCTATGCTGACCCTGGCCTGTTTTCAGGCCCATGTGGTAGTTATAGAGACAGTGCATCCTTTGAGCTATTGTATCTTGGCTCACAGGGCACGACCTGCACAGAGCACCAGGGAGGAGCTAGCTCTGCACACCAGTTGCTGTGTGCATCTTGGCCACAGCAAAGGGTCTGGCTCGTGGTCTGTGTTTGCAGTTTGCTTTGACCTGTGCACACTCACACTTTGTAACTTTGCAATGGCTGGACTGAGGCACAAGGAAAACAGACCCAAAGTTGCGGAGAGTTGGAAACATTCCTTGTATGCTAATTATCAACCTATTTACTGACTCTAAAAATCAGGGGTAGTTAAATGGCAGTGCTCCTCTGTAGTGACATATCAAGTGACAGCCATCCTCTGCAGAGACACCTGTCAGGAGAACATAATTTTACTCTGAATTCATGGGTCAGGAAGGATTTCCCTCTCCTAAAACAGATTAGCAGAAATTTTGGGGGGGAAGAAAGGGGGCTTGTCTTCCTCTCTTGTGTGGGAGTAGGTGGTTTGCTAGAATCATCTGAGCATATCTGACCTAATCCATTCCCTGCCACTGCAGGGGGCCCTGACGTTGGCAAAATCTCATAAGAGCGGTGCTACTGGGCCAGACCAATGATCCATCTAGCCCATGGGTTCCCAAACTGGGGGGCATGAGGCGACCCAGCCACACCCCTACGTCAATAGCACCCCAAGTTTTCCTGATATTTTTTTGGGGGTGAGGAGGGGCGTGAGGGTTTCTCAAATATCAAAAAGGGGGCGTGATGCTGAAAAGTTTGGGAACCACTGATCCCTAGCCCAATTTCCTGTCTTCCAACAGCATCTGGTGCCAGATGCTTCAGAGAATATGAACAGAAGAGGGCGATTATCAAGATCCATTCCTTGTTATCCAGTCCCTCTGGCAGGCAGAGGTTTAGTGACACCAGAACATGGGCTTGCATCCCTAATTATACAGGCTAATAACCAAGTATCCTCTATGATCTTACTTAAATCTTTTTTGAACCCAGTTATGTTGTTGGCCTTTCCAACATCCTCTGGTAATGAGCACTGTGCATTGTGTGAAGTACTCATGTTGTTAAAAACCTGCTGCCTATTAATTTCATTGGATGCCCCATGGTTCCTATGTTATGAGGAGAAAAGGTAAATAATATTTCTCTATTCATTTTCTCAACACCAGCCTTGATTTATAAACCTCCCTCATATCCCCCTTTAGTCCTCTCTTTTTAAACTGAACTGTCCCCGTCTTTTACATCTCTCTTCACAGGGTGTAGTGGCTGATTTAAGCAAGAAATTACATCTCAGTTCTGCAATTTCATATTTGAGTTTCTGCAGAAAATTTTTGCAGAACTCTGGGTTACTACCATTTGGTCCTAGTGATTTTACTGTTTAATTTATTTCAAAACTGCCTCTATTAATGGCTTAGATTTGTCACCTAAAAATAACTCCCGTGTAGGAATCTCCCTCGCATCTTCTGCAGTGAAGACTGATTCAAAGCATTCATTGATTTTAGCCAGTCAGTCCCCAACCGAATTGCCTTCTATGAGGAGATAACTGGCTCCGGATATGGGAAAAGTGGTGGATGAGATACCTTGACTTTAGCAAAGCTTTTTGTATGGTCTCCCACAGTATTCTTGCTAGCAAGTTAAAGAAGTATGGTTTGGATGAATGGATAGAAAGCTGGCTAGATGTTGGGCTCAACCGGTAGTGATCAATGACTCAATGTTGGCAGCCAGTATCAGGAGGAGTGCCCCACAGGCTGGTTCTGGGGCCTGTTTTATTCAATGTCTTCATTAATGATCTGGATGAGGGGATGGATTGTACCCTCAGTAAGGTCACAGGTGACAACTGGGGAGAGAGGCAGATACGACAGAATAGGGATAGAGTCCAGAGCAACCTAGACAAATTGGAGGATTGGACCAAAAGAAATCTGATGAGGTAAAACAAGGACAAGTGCAAAGACCTGCATTTGGGATGGAAGAATTCCATGCACTGCTACAGGCTGGGGACTGACTGGCTAAGCAGCAATTCAATAGAAAAGGCCCTGGGGATTAGAATGGATGAGACGCTGGATGAGAGTGAAGAGTGTGTCATTGTTGAGAAGGCTAACTGCAAAACTGGGCTTCATTAATAGCTCTGCCAGCAGATTGAGGGAAGTGATTATTCAGCACTGGTGAGGCCACATCTGGAGTATTGGAAAGGATGTGGCCAATACAGAGTCCAGTGGAGGGCAACGAAAATGATGAGGTGGCTGGAGCACATGACTTATTGAGAGAACTAGGCTTATTTAGTCTGCAGAAGAAAAGAGTGAGGGTGACTTGATTGCAGCCTTCAACTTCCTGAGGGAGGTTCCAAAGAGGATGAAGAGAGGGAAATGTGAAGGTTTGGCAGGAAGAGAAGGAATCTAAGAGGAGACAGTTTATCTCCCGTACATCTCACTCACTTGTACCAGCCTGGTTTGTGGGGTGGGATAGGATTTGCTAATGCACAGTGCAGGTTTCCTTGTGGACGTCCACTCGTTTTGCAAACCCTAATACAAATATTTCCTGATGTTTGCAAAACCTCCCACTCGACTTTTCCATCTGTGATTTTTTTTCACAAGTTTATTTTCCAAAGTCCAGAAAGAGAACTGTTGGCAGTGAAAATAGCTTAGGAGCCAGGTCCTAAGAGAATTAGATGGCCATAGTCTCACAACGTGCTTTTGAATGTCCCAGAGCCTCTCAGGAAGTGGCAGACAAATGTTTGGGTTTCCAGAGGATCTGGCTTGGTTTGGATTTTTTTAAGAAACTGACCCATACATACATGTATGTGTCAATGAGTAACAGGGGAAGGATCACATGAAGATTACCTGTTGTGTTCCCTCCCTTTGGGGCATCTGGTATTGGCCATTGTCAGCAGACAGGATACTGGGCTAGATGGACCTTTGGTCTGACCCAGTATGGCCCCTCTTATGTACTGCAAACAGTGATTCAATTGTTGTTCAAGTGGAACAAAAAAAGACCTCTTTATTGCTATGGTAATATAAAATATTTAGCACCTCGATGGTGATTTAGAAGCATAGTTGCTAGGGAACTAAGGCACGTCCAACTCCCATCTTCTTCCCGTTCAGGTCAGTGGGAAAACTCCTACTCTCCGCAGACTCAGGCCCTACAGAGGATGGGTAACTCTGGAAGGCCAGACAGCGAGGAGTTGTTGGAGCTCAAGAATTTTGGACCCAGATCCTCAAAAGTATTTAAGTACCAAATAGCTTTGAGAAGCTGGGCCTTGAACACCAGTTCAGCCAAGCCCCGAAGTAGCTGCTTAAGCCATCTGTCATATACAAGTGTGTGCTTAATTTTTAAGCACATTCTTGAGAACTTTGTTGAATCTAAGCCTCTGGTCCTGGTTCCTTAGCCTGTATTCAGATGCTTTAGTCATCAACTTTAAAGATACTGAACCCGCTTTCTTTTCCTGCAGCCTCGTTACATTGCTTTGTCACTTCCCATGAGTCCTGGGGGAGCACAGTGATTAAGTATTTTGTAACAACATTTGAAGTAATTCCCAATAAGAACGTAAGAACAGCCGTACTGGGTCAGGCTAAAGGCCAGTCTAGCCCAGTATCCTGTCTTTTGACATTGGCTAATGCCAAGGGTTTCAGAGGGCATGAACGAATAGGTAATCATCAAGTGATCCATATGCTGAATCTGTAGTTATATCCCAAGCTACCAGTGAATGCCCACTATTTTTCTTGTAACTCTCTCCTCCTTGTCCGTGGGAGTGGCTCTCTTTGGAGTGTGATATGGGCCATTGGCGCCATTAAGCTTTGGGCGTCTTTTGCATAATACTCTCAATACACCCTGACCTCATCTGGCCTGCATGCTAAGTCCAGAGTCATTGTAATGATAAATATGTAAAGCCTTTCGGATTCCATGAGACTTTGCATATTATCATCAGGTTGCTCTGGCTGACAGCCTCTTCCTCTGCAGTCTATACAGTGCTCTGTTTTTTGTGTCACATTATGCAGAAGTGAACCTGGTTTCCTATCCAAACTTCAGACCATGAAACCTGGATGTGACACAAGCTTCCTTGGGAATAAGAATAGGAGTCATGTTTCTTTGGAGTCAGCATTCTCAAAAATCAGTGTCATTCTTTATTTCTGTACAGTGGATATTAATAGGGAGAGATTTTACTAAAGATGGGCCAAGTCTGGAGCATTTTGCTCTATATGGGCTTTGGTTGATCCATCACAGACACAAGGTCCAGCTGCTACATTTAGATCCTGACTCATGCCTCCAGAAGACTTGGAGCATACACAGGTGTGGGGTTTGGTGTCAGACTCTTGTGTTTCTAACAGCAGAGAAACAGAAAAGAATTAAACACATAGGCCAAGGCTTTGAAAACACAAGTCTCAGTTTTTTAAAGGAGCCCAGGGGACAGAAATTCAGTGGGCATCTAAATCAAAGGCATCTAAGACTATATTTAGGCAGCTAAGTGGCTTGATTATCTGAAGTGCTGCTGAGCAGTCTGCAGCTCTTACCAATTTTCCTGGGATCTTTGAAAGGGCATTTGATATCAACAATTCACATTAAAATTAATGGGAACTGGTTGTTGGTGTAAGAACTGAAAAATCTGACAATGCATTTTAGTGTACTAATCTACAGGACAACAACACCCTTGGACAACAAGAGAAAGGGAAGAGAGATTATGTACCAAGGAGATCAGAACTCAAAGGCTACTGACCCAAAGCTATTTAAAGGCATTTCCGGTTTCCTTTCTCTCTTAGGGGTAGGAGCCCTGGCTCATCCAGAGCCTAATTCTAACGGGCTTAATTTCACCAGACTATTTGAAGGCTACTTAATGCAAACAAAGTTGCTAGAATCTAGTAGTGGCTAAAAAGCATCTGAAATGCACCAAAATATCATGTATAGAATTTCCTTCCCTCTTTTAAGGGAAAAATGGACACAGTAACACTCGCAGTGCTCCCATATAGTTACTGCAGCCAAAAGCCAATTTCAGATGCTGACTTTAGGAATTTAAAAGCCAGCATAGTGAGATGTGTAATGGAAATGGTAATGTACTGTGTTCTCAGGCCCTGCTGTCTGTGGTTGACACGAGGCCCTTGTGTTTCTCAAGTTCCACACATTTTCTTCCTTTTGATTCATGCCTCATTTGAAGCTGCTTTTAAAATGCAAATTTTTTTGCTTGTTTACTTTAAAAATTAGTTTGTATTTGGTTCTCCTGAGAGCTAGGAACTAGCAATGGACTAGAGTGAGTTTGCTATGTGGAGCTGCTATGCAAGTATCCTACCTACTTCCCAAAGGCTGCCAATGCACATAAACCCTTATCTGCAAGCAACATGCCCTTCTACTCCAGTCTGATACCTGCATAGCTCTGTCCATGTACCTCTAGCCCTAATCTTGGAAGCACTCCATGCTGTAGATATGAGGGGGGGGCTAAAAATCCCTGAGTGGATTGGTGGAATTTCCAAGAGACAGGGCCTTAGCTGCTGCAGTACAAAAGAGGCTAGTGTTGCATATGAATTGATGGAGGATAAGAACTTAGTGCACATTGTTCCCTGAATGCGGCTCTGTCTAGACTGGCATGATTTTGCGCAAATACTTTTAACGGAAAAGTTTTCCGTTAAGTATTTCGCAAAGCATCTACACTGGCACGGATGCTTTTGCACAAAGCACATCTTTTGCACAAAAGCATCCGTGCCAGTGTAAACGCTCTCTTCAAGAAAGCTCTGATGGCCATTTTAGCCATCGGGCTTTCTTCTTGCAAGAAATAACGTTGCTGTCTACAGTGGCCCTCTTGTGCAAGAATACTTGCGCAGAGGGCTTATCCTGGCGGGAGCATCAGAGTATTTGCAAGAAGCACTGATTTTGTACAGTACAAGGTCAGTGTTCTTGCGCAAATACTCGCGGCCAGTGTAGACAGGCAGCAAGATTTTGCACAAAAGCGGCTGCTTTTGCGCAAAATCTTTCCACTCTAGACGCAGCCTGCTTGTGCAGTCACACAGGAGAAATACAAATGCCACCCAGCTAATTAGCAGAGCACCCACAGCTAGGTTCTGTTTCTATTGGTGGTGCATGTTCACATGTTCTGGTGCACATAAAACATTATTCCACACATGCATGGAAAAGAGGAGAGGGGACATTGCTTGTGCCGTCTAATTTTATACCTGCAGCAGCAGTATGGCAAATTCTAGCAGGACGCAACCTCTCTGCAGACAAAACATCACCTAGATCAATCTTTAGCTAGATCCATTGGTACCACTTCTTAACTGATGGCATTGGGCTAGCCAGGGGACAGGAAGCATTTTGGATCCAAATCCACAGGACTTTCTTGTTCCTGAATATCCCATAATGACCTTTAGTATTTGCATTCCTCCCTCTGCAGCTTTCTTTACTGCCAGATTCTGTCCATTCCCTGTGGTTCTGCTGTCCAGAGAGAACTGGCTTTTCCTTTTTGTTTGTTAGAGGCATCCCTCCCTCACCTTGGGTGACCTGTGGGGAACGCTGCGTGACTAGCCGCCTGACACACAGTAGCACATAGCCTGCCCCTGCTAAATGACTTCCAGTCTCACACCCTCATAAAAGGGAATTAACTAAACAACTCCTGGCCTCTGAATGGGGAAGCAGTGTATGAAAGCTTACTTACAAAAGTGATAAGCATGTTAGTGTGTAGGAGAAGCTGTGCTGTTTACCACTGGACTTTAGACAGGAGCTGCTGCAAAGAACCCCACTCTTTTCTTATGTTCTGTTTACTTATGACCCCATCAGTGTTGCCTCTGAAGTTGCACAGACACCAGTGATCACACCCTCAGTTTGACTCAGAGGGGGTTGCTGGTTGTTCACACCTTTTGAAAATCTGATAACGTAGGGTAAGTATGTACCTAACTTTAGGCTCCTATTTCTGGGATTTTTGACCAGTAATAATTATGTAGCCCACTTGAAAGGGGATCTGATTTTAATTCAAGCCGGTTTCACTTCCTTGATACCTGTGATGTCCTTACCTTACCAGCTCCCCAGTCATTCTCAAGTCTTCCAGGATAAACGGGATATACCAGTGCTCCGGTGCCTGCTTGTAACTGCGTCTGGGGAATAGCCCTGTCTGATCTGACACCACTTCTCTCTCATCTGTGCTGTGGCCCTGTTCATGTTCCAGGAGTTGTGGTGCTGCCTCTACGTGACTACACCCTCCAGCCAGGGTGCTATGTGATTTCTCCCTTCTAAAGTCTCTCAGGACTGGATCACTAGCTGTAGTTCCCAGCAGTCCTCCAGTTCAAGTTTGTCACTTCCCCAGTGGCAGGCAGGAGACCTGGGCCATTCACCCACCCACCAACCACTCCAAGTTCCTGCCAAAGTCAGCTCCATCCCAAAATCCTGCTTGCTATTTCCCTAGGCTGCTTTCTATTCCGCCTCTTATCAGGCTTCTTCCATCCATCACCCCGAGGGCCAGGAGTCCTGGAAATTTACTCTTGCTGAGTTTCCTCAGTTTCCCTCCCTAAACCAAGACCCACTAGCTTCCTTGCTGCACTCCTTCTGCCCTTCCTTCCTGGCCTTACACCAGTCCTGCCTGCTTCTGCCTATTTGGGCTCCATTTTCTGTAGGTGCTTACCTATCAAGCTTAACGATCCTTCAGGTGTGGACAATCAGGTTGCTGAATACCCCCTCCTTTCTCCAGCTGCCACTTTAATCCTTTTCTGTGGGAGTGTGGTAACATAAGCTCTAAATTTTCCATGTAAAGAAATAAGTAGGAAGAAAAAGCTTACTACACATATAACAAGTGTGAAAACATTTCAATGCCTTCTCATGGCATCTTTTAAAATCTAGGATGAACCTACTGACTTTAGTGGACACAGTGTTGCTGCACCTTGGCAATGATAACAGCATAGGGCCAGCCATTGCAAGTCAGACACTGTGAAACCCTCCCAGAAACTCATGACTCCTTGGGAAAGTTGATGAGAGAAATTCTTTCACTGATAAAAAATATAGTGCCTTTGCTTCTATGGATACAAACCAATCAAGGCTATATAGCTGTACTGTACCTTAGCAGGGGCATTAAACTGACCCTCAAGGTCCCTTCTAAACCTATGATTTATCATACGGATATAACAAGGATGGTTGATGCCTACATTGTATGTTGTAGTGTTTAACTGCTTGTTTGATCTGCAGGGAACTGCACTACCAGATTTTGTAACAACTCTCTCTGCTCTTGATGTACAATTTTATTTACCCTTGCAGATTTTTTTTCTCCAACTCCTTTACTTGGTCCCCCTAGTATATTTTTGGGGAAACTTGCATTTTAATCTCCTTAATCCAGGGTATATTTACATATGTGATTTGTATATTTACTGCAAATTAAAATTGTGACCATTTATATATTCTCACTATGTATTTGTAACAAATGGAGATTTACTTCTAGAAATCAAGAATGCACTGTAGAGTGTAAGAAACTAGTTTACACTCTAAATGTTGTGCCAATTTGTTGGAATGGCTTAGTTTTCAAGAATGATAGCTGTTAAAATGTATTAAAGCAGATTCATGAGTCCCACTATTGCATAATGGGGTATAATGTAGCATCTAATAATATCTGGAGAGTGGGGGGTATTTGTCCATGTGTTCACATTGTGCTTCTCACCATATCTTGAGTTCCTCACAGCTTCTAAACTTTCTACACAAATTAAGTAGAAGCAAGGGGGCAGATCCTTGATTGTCATAGCTCCACTGAAGTTAATGGTGGTGTAACATTTTATTCCCTAAGAATTTGCCCCATTTTTAAATGAAGCAGCTTTTTGGAATGCTGGAGACATGCCATTTACAAGCTTGGGATATATTTCTCTTGCTCTTCCATGATTTTTATCTCTACATCTTTATTTGTGATGCTAATTTACTTCAGTCATCCTGGGATTGCTGGCAGTTGTGGTGCATCTGCTAGAAGCATTATTTTAAAGTGAAAAGGTAGCTTGCAGCAATCTGACCCTCAGAAAATCTGTTAATTTAAAAATTAAATTTTAACCAATTTGGTGCATTGCCTTTCTCATAAAATGTTGACCTGGCAGCAGCAAGTGCATGGTCCTTATAGGTCATGGAATCTAATCATAATATGATATTAATTCTGCAGGGAATTAACTTTGCTAAGGGCAATATTAAGAGTTTATCCTCCTGCTTCCCCATTAACCTCCATGATTTATTCTTGCTTTGGGCCCTGGTTATTCTGGACATGTGACCTAAAGCTCACTGAATCCATAGAAAACCGTCCTTCCATGGGTTTTGTCTGAAAAGTTATGTGCATTTGAAGAGCAAGATCTGAAATTTCTGTTGATTTCAGTGAGTATTAAGGGCACAGATCCTGTGTCACTGCAGGCTGTGTGTCCTTAATACCTGGATATTAGAGATGAGGGCCCTTTTTATCCTGTTGATCTTATCATTGTATTGTGTAAATTACTTTAATAAAAACCTCAGGTGAGTTGGTTATGCTGTTGATATACATCTGCTGGACCAGCAGGATTACCTACCTACCACTAGGAACAAGCCACTGCTCCTACTGTTATAACAAACAAGCTGAGCTAAATCGTGGGGGGTCTGAAGAGTCCTGGCCTTCTGCCCTGAGGGACGCTGAGCCTGGCAGCGCAAACTGCAGCCGGGCAGAAGGCGATAGGAGAAGGTAGCGATCAGCGCCAGCCGGCTCCTTCTTTACGTTGCATCTCCCTGCCGCAGCAAGTGCATCCAGCTGCGCTGAAAGGAGAGTCTGTAGCGAGGGCTGGGCCTTCCCCGCAGAGTCATGCGGAACGTGAGGGACGTGCCTGCACCAGCCAGCCCACACCTCTCTCTCGCTCTGCGTTTTGCCTTGTGTGTCTCAGCCCGGCGTCCGAGGGGGTGTGTTCGCCCGAATCTGTTCGTGCCCTGTTTTCAGTGATCGATATTAAATATAAACACTAATTTACTATTTAAAAACAAGCTCCCGGTCTCCGACCGGTCGCGTCAAGTTTCCCGGAATGGGCAGGCACCAAAAAGATAAGAGGCGGGGCTTTTAAATTTTCTGGTTTAAAAACAAAATCCTTGCGTTTGTATTTCGCCCCTTCCTGGGGAGGAAGCCGCCCCCTGCATTCCTATTTAGTGTCCGCACCGTCTATAGGGCAATGATCCATTGGTACCCGCTGTGTGTCTCGGAAATAATCCATGTGCGATGTAGAGTATTTTCCAAGCCCGTTCAGTGGACTATCCTTTCAACGGTGTAGCTACATCCCAGCATTAATTCCCCCTATATGGCTAGGCGAGCTATGCCTTTAGAGGTGGGAAGAATTTTATATACGACTGTGCAATACACGTGTGAGCTATACTTGGTGTATAATACGCCCGCCCGGTATTGGTCAGAGGGGATTGCATAGAGCGGCGTGGGATGTTAGCCAGACTTGCATGCACCATGCCTACCAGGGCGCGAGCTTTACAAGGACTCCGAGTCGCGTGCCGGGCATTGATTTTTTTTTGCTGCCGGGTTGTCTCACGACTGGAAAGAAGAGTCTTTTGTTTGGGGAGTTGCTTGTGGATTCCGGCGGCTGGCTGCAGCCCGGCGAGCCGCCACACGGTGGCAGCCCGGCCAGCGTCTCCGCTGCTCCCTGCAGGGCTGGAGAGCGAAAGCATTTTCCCCCGCCTGCGAGGGGCGGGCGGTGCATGACGCAGGGTTTGCCGGCCGGTCTTTTCGTAGAAATAGCTGCGGCGAGGTGGGAGCCGGGGCAGTCACACGCGAGAGGCAGGAGGTGGAAGAAGGCTCCCGGGAAACCCTTTTAGCTGGCACCTCCCCCAGCGGCTCCTGCACAGGGAGGCCCCGGGGAAATTCCGCCCGCAGAGGAGCGTTCAAAGCGGGCTGACCGGCCAGAGCCGAGCTCTCCCTCCCGTGGAACACGTGCAGCCTCTGGCGCTGCGTTTTGTGCCCCCCCCTCGCTGCTGGCCCCCGAGGCTGTTCCTAGCCCTGCCCCTGACTTGGCAATAGCTGCGTTATAAGAAGCCTTAGGAGACCAAAGCATCAAGTGCTGCAGCGTCCGCTGGTAAACAGCCCCTTCTTCTCTTTCCCGTGCATATACCCACTAAGGCGGACCCGGAGCGCAACCCGACCTTGGTTGTAAAAATGCCCATGGAGCTGACGCAAAGCCGGATCCAGAAGATTTGGCTCCCCAATGATAACCTCCCTGCGCTGCCCCGCAGATGTGAGTATAGCGTAGCCCGGGGGAAACGGGGGGCGGGTGTAGATGCGAGTGTAGTAGTGCGGACCTGGGAGGAGGAGGAGGAGGGGGCGCAGATGTGCGGGAAGGGGCGGGAATAAGCTGCAGGGTTGCCCGCACCGCAGAGCACGTCGCTGGGCGCTAGACGTACCCTAGGAGGGTGTGCCGTGGTGTATTTCACACGCGGTGGCTGCGCGTCCTGGCGCGGGGTGCCGCGAGTTGGGGGGGGGGGGGGTGTCCCGCTCGCCTTCCTAAGACATGCGATGAGGATGCTGGGGGGGGAGAGGGGCGAACCCCTTTTTGGAAGGGGCCGTCCCGCGTGCCACGGATTTATCCCTTCAGGCAACCCCTCCCCCCAGTGCCTCGGATTTGAAAGCTGACCAGGAGCGTTGCTGGCTTGCAACGTGACATGGCCGCTTCGGACGGCTGCATTGGGCACTGGAGGAGACGCCAGGCCCAGGGAAACTGGGGCATCCCATGTTTGTCAGGTGGCTTTTCCCGGGAGGCCAGCCCTCCGGGAGGGGGGGAGGAACATACTCCCACGTCTGCGCTTAAGCTACCTTGAGCAAAGCATCCATGGGAGGCTGGGCACGGGGAGGGCCCCTTGTACGCGGTGGGCCGGCGCCCCTGGCGAGCTGCGCGCCTGGGATGGGGCGCGTTGCCGGCCCTGAGTTGAGTGCTGCCGGCCTGGCTAGGGCTGGGGGCAGGATGTCTGCGAGGGCCATGTGTGTGACCTGAAATGCTCTCTAGCCCCGGTCTAGCCGCAGCGCCTCCCCCGGCTGCGCGCATGGCTGGAGGCGGTGCCGCCGGCTGCTGGCTCGTGTGACTCCTCCGGGTCATGCGGCTGCGGAAAGAGGCTGGAGGTGGCGATGGATTTGCCGCATCCAACTGTGCATGCTCCGCGGCTGGGCCCCGGAAGGGAGGCCCGATCCGCGGTGCAGCCTCCTCCTTCCAGTCCTCCGCCCCAGGGGCTGCGTTAGACACGGGACCAGGGCACTGTGGTGGCGCTGGGCGATGGCTGAGGTGGCTCTCCTCTCCTCCCCCCGCGTGTAGCGTTGCTGGATTGGGAGGGAGGGGGATGGGAGGAATGCCGTGGTGCGGGGGGGAGGGAAGGGGAGAGCATGGATGCTTCCTGCTGCATGGTTCCCAGGGCCCCATTCCAGTCTGCATAGCTCTAGCCTCGTGCGCCCAACATCTCCCAAGTTCTTTACGCACATCAGTCAGTTATGCCTCGTGGAGTATCCCCTGAAGAAGAGCTCTGCGTAAACTCCAAAGCCCGTCCCTCAGCAGCAGAAGTCGGCCCAATAAACGATATTACCTCACCCACACACCCTTGGGACCCAGACGGCTACAGCACTGCATCCCTGTCTTGCCCCATGGCAGCTGGTTAGAGTGTCTCTGCCCGGTGCAGAATTGAAGAGTCCCATAGGGGCCATCTCCATTCTTGGCCCCACTGCTTGCCTCCCCCGCCCCTCCCTTGCTCTGGTGGGTCCTGCAGCAGGTGCAGTGAGCCTGCCACTCAGGCACCCCTGGGCACACTAGCTTCCTTCCCCCCCCCCCCCCCCCGCAGTGTCTTGCTGCCTCCCTGCTTTCTTGAGTAGACTCCTCCTCACAGCCTGCATTCCCCTCTCCTCTACCCATGTGCCCATCTCGTTTGGTGCCTGAGCCTTTCCATTCTTCTTTAGTTACCCTCTCCCCAAACACCGTTTCACTTCCCACATCTTTCAATAATTGACCCTCTCACATTCCCAAAAAAATAAAAAAAAATTGAAGAGTCCCATTGGTTTTAAGCATAACGTTTGTAGCATTCCTCGCTCTCTTTGCCCCCCTTCGCTTTTTATCAGGGATCCACGTGGCTCCAATAATTCACTTTTAGCTCTGCTAGCAAGAGGCAACTCGCAGTGGCTGGGTGCTGTGGGAGTGGTGGGTCACGTGTCCATTTGCCTTCATCTAGCTTTGGATAGGCTCCCCTAGTCCAGAGACACTGGAAGGACAAGCCTCCCCCATCCCGGGATACTAATGCTGATCTCTCTAACCCACTTTCAGAGCCCCTCACATCTTGATGTAAATGCAACCTAATTTTTTAAAATTGCATGTAGGATTACAGAGGAGTGATAGATCAGGCTCACGCTGTTAACCCATTCGCTCATGTTTTATTTCGGCTGTAGCTGGCAAAAGCCTGATTCTGCTTGGAGTTTTCCTATCCACTTCAGTGGGAGCAGGCTGAGTGCTTGAAATCCCTCACCCTTTGCCTTCGATGTGCAACATGAGCTGCATAAGTGACTTGACTTTAACAGACGGGTTGTGATCCCTTGGGAGGGAGGTGAAAGGGGTCAGCGGAGTGAATAATGAAGTAACACTGAAACAGCTTCATAAATTGGCATGAAGGGGAAAGCCTCATAGCCTAAAAATTGAACCACAAAACGGTGGGAGTCGTGTAGGTGTTACCGTTCAGGAGTTGGTCAACTTACTTATAAGCAAAGCTGTAAAGATGCAAGTCAGGGAACTTTGACCATTCCTAAATAAGCATGTTAGAGACCTTTGCAAAATACTGCTCTTTTGAGGCGAGGATTGCATATACTCTGCACTCTAGGAATGTTCAGCAGTAATTTGGGAAGTTAGAGACACTAGTCTTGTCTTTTAACTAAGCTTTATCATTTTAAAGTAGCTTGTGCATTTGTGTCCCTGGACCAGAAATATAGTACCTTTTAACAGCTGGAGTAAAAAACCAGACATTGACTGCTGGCTTTCTTGACTCTGAAATATGTAATTGTGTGTGTTGAATGCCAATACGATTTTACAACAAATAAGGAAAACAAATGTGGTCTCTGCCTGACTCTTTGGTCTCATTTACTTTGGTTGGCAAATCCATTAGGAAATTTTATTGGAGGGAGAAACTATACCAGTGTTGCCAAAGCATAAGAAAAAGTCCGACCCGTTGGATTTCTCCCAGACATGGTACAATCTCCCAGAACAGGGCTACGTGAGGAGTTTGATGCTACCTCCTGCGTTCTTTTGTCAGGCAGATGTGTAGATTAAACGGAGTAGGAAATAGCTTTATGGAGAAGGCTGGGATATCTGTGTTGTAGAAAGCAACGCCCTGCTGCAGGATAACAGGTCGCCTGTCTGAGGAAATTAGCTAAATAGTTAGCAGATGGGACTTCGTCAGGGTGCTCCACTTAAGTGTTTGGCTTTTTAAAGAGATCCTTCTAAAACATGTATGGCCCTATACGCGGTACTCCACAGTCATCAGCCTCAATTGTTGAGGGAGAGAGACCTTGTGATGTGTTTTGGTTTATCAGGACTTCCGTGAAAGTGCTAGTTGAGGTGATAACGGAGCTTGTAATTACTCTCTTAACATGATCCCCTCGGGGTGATTCTCAATAATCTATTGGAATATACGTTTTAAATTGCATTTATTTGGGCATCAAGGATCCCGCTCGTAGCAGCACTGTTTAAAAAAAAAAAAAAAAAAAAAAAAAAAAAACAAGGAGCAGGGCAAATGCTCAGATACAATTGAGATTCTTATCTAATGCAAATAGCATGAAATCCCAGGGAAAGGAGGGGGTGAGAGCGTCTTTTTTAAGCACCATCAAAAAGCTTGATTTTTTTTTTTTTCTGCACGTGTGCCTGTGAAAAACAATTAGTCGAATTTGTCTGACTTCTTGTTGGGAGAGATTGAATGGATGTGAAATGATGCCTTCCTCCGGCCTTTTGGTGGAGATCCATTCAATTTCTGTCAAGCTGCACGTCTCTCACGTAGGGTCTGTGAAGCCACGTTTCTGCAGACGGCTTAATGGGCAGAGCCTCTCCCTTTACAAGGGGAGGGGTGTGTGTGCATGGAATAGCTGAGCATGCATGGCTGGTACTTCTCCCTCATCCTTGCTGAACATGCATGTGTACCCACATTTATATGTGCATTTTATGTGTATACAGTTATATGCATAATGCGATTATATACCTAATGTGTGTGTATATACACTGTGTGTCTGCATGCATGCACACAATGCTGAAAAAGCCATACAAATGCTTCGTTTTAAGTGGTTTTGGATCTCTTTATAAAAATACCTATGCATATTGCACACACGTATTTTATAAAGTATATGCATCATAGAAATGATTACACAGCTATATTGCATACATTTCTTGTAGCCCCTCCCAAAGTGTTATTTGTCATGATCATGCAGCTTGTATTCTGTTTGTTCAGCATAAATTAACAATCTTTAGATAGTAAAAATAAACATTGGGCTGGTGAATTAGATGCACAAAAGCCAATGTAAGCATTTGCTAAAGATCTTGGCTGAACCCTCTTTACAGTCCCAACTTGTCCTGATTACATTAAAATGTAATATTTTTAGTGGTGGCCAGAAAGGATTAACTAAATCATTGGTTCATTTTATGTACTCCCTGTTTTGCACCTTTGGAGGGTTTTCATCTAGTCTGTGATCTCTACCTCTTGTTAACATCAGTTGAAAGACTCCCACAGACACTGGTGGGCTGTAGATCAGGTTTTTTAACAAGCAAGTGCCCATACAGTTTTCAGCTGCTACTTCTCTTTAGGAGATATTCTAATTTATTACAGTGGTTCTCCCCAGCCCAGAGTTGATAGGCTTCCTTAAAATGCATTGGATGAAAAAATTCCAAATTAAGATACTCCGCTCCTGCAAAACTCCCCTTGAAATCATTGGGAGCAGTCTGTGTGCTCAGCACCTCTGAGGATCAGCCCCTAAGATTTCTAGTTCTGCCTGTGTGTATATGTGCATGTGCATCCTTCCAGGGTCAGATTTAATTA
The DNA here is from genome assembly GCA_019425775.1 of Rafetus swinhoei. Taxonomy (NCBI): domain Eukaryota; kingdom Metazoa; phylum Chordata; order Testudines; family Trionychidae; genus Rafetus; species Rafetus swinhoei. The sequence goes on along the minus strand of CM033437.1, from coordinate 340,210,432 downwards.
ATTGGAGCGTAAGAATAATGAAATATTCAGTGGAGCGAACAGTCCAATTCCCTTCCCTATTCAAGTATCTATTTATTTTTAATGTCTAGCACAATTGGCAAAATGCCTCTTGGCTCAGTGTTGTGGATCCTTTGTCTGCTATGGGGGAAGGGAGCAAATTAGGCTTCACCTCCCACCCTCCCTAGCCATTGGTGAGAATTCAGCTCTGTGGATGGCAGTGTAGAGATGGGGAAGCACTGTAGTGTGCAGTGCTACCCTGTGGTCTGGGATTGCAGATTTCTTGTAATAGGAATGGTGCAGCCCAGTTCTGATTTGGTGAGCTCAACTGGGAAAATTGGGGAAACTCTCCTTCAATCCAAACAGCAGAGTCTGGAAAAAGAGCTGTTAATTCAGGAGAGGAAGGCTCAGCAGACTCACCAATTTATTATTCCTTTCAGATTTGCATTAGCCTTCTACTGGAGTGTTTCAAAACCATCTTCACTTCCCCGCCTCCCGCCCCTTAATACAAGAAAAATTGTGTATGTGTTTAAAATTGACCCACTGTATTTTGTACAATAAGGGGGAAGAAAATTGCCTCCTGAACAGCTCAAAGTTTTCTCTTGGCGTTTCACTGTTTAGATTTAGTCTCTTGCAGAGTAAGAGCTTCACAGCCCAATACTAACGAAGTCATTGTGAGCCAGATTGGACCATAAGTGAGACAGGACCATTTGGGGAAGTGGTGAAAGCTTCCATCACGTGGCATCCTTAACAGACTGCTCAGAACCCTACGTGGGGACAATTCTGCATTTTCACGAGATGCTCTATACATTGGAAGTAATTCTGTTACATCTCTAATTCCGTCAATCTTCGATTTTTCAGTATTGACCCTTCTTGGCTAAGGTCCATTACTCTGTTAGCTCTATTGAGTATTGGCAAGGGAAATGAGCTTGAGGATCTAACTGGTCTTTTTCACTGTTGGTCTAATTTTGTACCTGTCTGTGCTTTTCCTGATAACTTTAAGGGATTTTTTGAATGAAGCAAGGTGGTGGAAATTTGTCCTGTTGTAGCTGCACAGGATTTTGTCAGCCTTGAAAGGAATCTGCATCCCTTAAATTTGACTGAGACTCCCAAATCTAGTTTGAGAAAAATTCCATCCCCCTTCCCTTTTAGTAATCTGCCTCTTGCTTGCACCATCCAAAAATATTGGCAGAGCTCAGCAGATCACATGATCCAGATTGCTCTGATGCACTCAGAAGAGATTGGAGTCCTGTTTATTTGGTGAATATAATACTCATCTTCAGTCTGTATAGTTATTAAGTTTACTTTTCTTGCTGTAACAACACTAGACGTTCACTCCTTGCATGCCATTCTGATGAGGATGACAGACTAAACAGGACTAACAGTGTTGTAAGGAATGAAGGAAAAATGTCCTTGAAGGGCTTGTGTATAAAAATGAGGACTGCAGATAACTTCCCGCTGAGTTCTTACTTAAGGCTCTTTTTATGCTTTGCATGAAGGCTAGGAGGTTTTGCATACGGCATATTGTGGAGCACTAAAGAACTCTGCTATAATCCAGATTCTGTTAGGCCATTAATGAGATGGGTCATCCTTTCTTGCATATTTATTTATTTATTTATTTATTTTTAAATCCTTGATGTAGTGCCCGTCCTTTGCCTTGAGGTTTAGGAGCATTTCATGTGGGTTTCTCTTCCCTTGAGGAGCAGTGGGACTCTTCCTAGAGACCTTGTTGAGGCTGGAGATGACTAAATACAAGAGAATTTGGCTGAGTTGTTAATATCTCTGAACTGAATTTCAATCCATTGATGCAAAGTACCTGCTTCAAAATAGCATTATACATGTGGTAAGCGGCGGAGGCGGTAAAGAGCCATTTCTGAATTGCCACAACTCTGCGACTAATGTGTATCATTCTATTTCTGTCCTTTTTCAAGCACAAGAGTTGGTCAGTTGTATGCCTGTGTTCATTTAAAAGCTGTTACTCATTCAAAGACAGCTCTTTGGGAGGAGGGGCTGTGGGTTTATTCTCCTTCAGGGGTTTATATACCCCCTCTCCCCTGTGCCTAGTCATGTCCGCAAGCTTAAGTGCGGTGGCCACATCTTAGTCGTTCCTGGATTTTATTTTCCTGCATCACAAATCCAGTGCCTTATTTGGGTGTCTTCCTGAGCACAGATGGACTGGACTAGATTAGACCAGGGGGTTCTGCAGGAACGGATGGAGGTGTATTTGCCGAGTGGGGAAAGAAGCCTGAACAAGGCTTGCACTATGCCTATGTCTGGCTAGCATTGTTGCTCTGCCTTGCCTTTATGAGCACCAGTTTTGCACTGTGTCACTGGAGCAACGGTGACTAAAGGCCCTTTCACTGAGAAGTCACTTGCAACCAAGAATGTTTGCACTCCTGTGTCCCTGGGATGTTCAGGACGCTGTGCTCTCTGCTACCTTGTTGTGAAAGGGCTTCAGGAACACTTGAGTCTTGTGGGAGTGGAATAAGAGGAAGCGAAGTCACAAAGTGGGGACAGGGAGTGATTTAACTTGACCATATCTGCTACAAGTAGATGCTGTAATGATCCAACTGCAAAATGCCCTTGTGTGGGTACAGCGCTGTCTTGCCAGTGGCAGCAGCAGAGAGCATTACCAAGGTGCCATTTTTCCTCGGGCATCTGTGATTTGGAAACTCGTTGTTCCTAAGGCAGGCTTAACATCGGAGCTGGCACCAGTCAGGCCAGCTTCAGTCAGTGCCTCTTGAATCCCGGTGAGCTACTTGCCTATATTGAAGATCTAGATTGACAGACAATCATATGCCAGAACAGCCCATTAAAAGTTCTAAAAAGCTCTGATACGGAGTAACTCTTCTGGGAACGAGATTCCCATGACAGGTGTCTTGGGTTTCGGTATGCTGCTGTCCTTCTAGCAAACCAAACATATAAATCATGCCATTGTAGCCTGCATTCTTCTAGTGTTTTATTGAAGTAGTCTGCCTGTGTCCCTGTGAGGTGGGAGAGATGGTATTGTCTGTTTTTACAAATGGGGAAACTGAGGCATGGAAGGGTGAAGTAAACTTGCCCATGGTTCTGCGGGAAGCCTGTGTTGGAGCCAATGTTCCCTCATAATTTTTTCCATCCATGTGTGGAATAAACATTTATGTACACCGAGGCATGTGCAGATGTGCACCACCAGTAGAAACACATGTGGCTGGCTGTGGGCGCTCTGCTGATCACTTGGGCAGCATTTGAATCTCTCTTAGATGGCCGCCCAAGTGCTTAGTTTACAGGGAATACTGGTGAGAGCTGGGAGTAGAACCACGTCGCCAATCCTGAGCTTCTGCTGTAAGACTTCTCTGCCTCCCCTCCTGATATGTCAGTGCTTATGAGAAGAGGGGTGCATTCATAGTCGTCTCATGATTCCCACCTCCCGTGCACTGTAGGCCGCACAGGTGATGTTTCAGTTGTTGCTTGGTTTCGTCAGGCCGCTGCATCCGACATTTGTTACCCCGCAACTCCAGGGCTGTCGTCTGCTTCCCATCTGTGCTCCGTTTGACACGTGTTCACTCAGCAGATCCCGTTGCAAAACCGAGTCAGCTGATTTGCAGACTTGAGGCTTCAATGCCTGGTGCCAGTTGTTTGGGTTGGGGGAAGGGAGATAAGATAAAGTGGGGAAGGTATAAGATTTTCTCCAGCTGTCAATGGACTGGCGGGACGCTAGAGCAGTAGCATGTGCCATGATACCCGCTTTGTCAAACTTTGCAGGTGTGGTGTTGAAGGATTGTAATGGCAGCTTGTGTGTTCTTTCCTCGTTACAGCTTGCGGACCGCAGCTTACCAATTCTCCCACTGTGATTGTTATGGTGGGCCTTCCAGCGCGGGGGAAGACCTACATCTCCAAGAAGCTGACTCGCTACCTCAACTGGATCGGTGTCCCAACAAAAGGTGAGGCCCCAGCCAGCCGTTCCTGCTAGAAGACACGTGCCCTGGTTCACTGGGGATGTGCCTGCAGAGTTAAACTCCAGTGGATTGAGCCTGGCAGGATCTCCCTGTATCCATCTGGGGGAAGGATCCTAGAGAGGACCCTGACTGCGTGGTGGCTTCGGCCCAGCCACATCCTGTCTCCCAACCCTTCTGTTGATGAGTGACTCTACTGAGATGTTTGCTTTTCGCCGAGGGGCTGAGCTCATTTGGTTTGTTTATCGAAAGGGCTTCTTGCTGCAGTGTTCGGTGTGAGGGATTTCCCAAAGGTTTTTTGCTCTGCCTCGTCCAAGGGAGCATCTGGCTCTTGGATCTGTTCCGAGAGTGGTGCTTGGCTGGATGCTCCTTGCAGTAGAGCAATTGGCTGCTGAGCCCTACCATGTTTGACACCCTTACAGCTGGGATCCCTGGAGAATGCCGTCTGGAAATGCTATTTTTGTAGTCAGAGTGTTGAGAGAGGGGGAGGAGAGTTAACCCTTTTCCTGTCAATCTCTGGATGGGTTCTGTCCATACTTTTGTGCTCCTGGAGCCAGCTGAGCTGTATATGGGACATGCTTGCTGGCCCCTTTCCAATGCTGTACTCACTTCCTGCCTTCACCTTGCAGTTTTCAATGTGGGAGAGTATCGCCGGGAGGCGGTGAAGCATTACAGCTCCTATGACTTCTTCCGCCCCGACAACGAGGAGGCCATGAGAGTCCGGAAGTAAGTTTGCTGTTGCCTTGTTCTGTTAATCCTCCCGTGCTCTGACCCAAAACCTGCTATAATTTGGGGGCAACCCTCCCCCCTGAATTGAATGGGATTACTGTGGAGTTAGAGCAGTGTAATGGGAAGCGTAGTCTGACCTGGACTCTAGATTTCTCCTGCTGCCCTGCCCCTGCCCAGCTTCTCTCATTTGGTTTCCCATTCAGGGTTTAGGACCAGATCCTGAAAGGGATTTCAACACTGATTCTGTGTGTTGGGGCCTGATTTTTGAGAGGTGCTCAGGACCCATAAACCAATCTGGGTTGTGATGCCCATCTGCAAAATGGGCAAACTGAGGCTCACGAATGTGAAGCCGCTTGCTGTGGCCTGGTGGTAAATTCCTGAACGGGGCTTTGGGCCGCACAGCTCTGGGCTACCGATCGGTAGATGTCCGTCCTTGCACGTACCAGGAATTGTGGGTTGTAGGACAAGTTGGGAGGAGTCGAAACTTTTAAGGCCTCTTCATTAGGACTGATATGCTGGCTCTTATAAGTATCTCGGGTTACTTAGGAAACACATCTCTTTCTTTCTCTGCTGCAGACAATGTGCCTTAGCTGCCTTGAGAGATGTCAAATTGTACCTGTCGGAGGAAGGTGGCCAGATCGCAGTAAGTTCAGAGAGGGGCCAGCTAGTTGAAACGAGGCCTGTTTCCATCTTCTGAACGCTCCCCGGTCAGTGTGTGCTGAGAGAGTCCCTCAGTGACCTGCATCCTGCAGCTCATTCTCTGCATGCTGGAACAGCACTTTGGGGAAGAGGCATCATTACAGGAGGCCTTCCGATCTTGTTCTCCTTAATGGTCCCATCACTGCAGTATCCACAACCTCACTGCCCCCTTACAAGTATTATACCTGCTGCTTGCAGGGGTGGAGTGGGCAGAGGAATTAAGTGACTTGCCCAGGTCTGCAAAGGAAGCTTTTTGGAGATTCAGGAGTTGAACCCACAACTTCAGTGCCTTAAGACCATCCTTCCTTTGCCAATTACCTGCTCCATTAAGTTTTTTGTTCCCTTCTATTTTGGAAGTCTTTACTGCCATGCTTTGTTCTCAGATACAAAGGATTATAACCGAATGCTGCCTTAAGTGATGCATTTGTTACTTTCTTTTGTTGATTTGCTACCCCAGCAAATATATTGTCAGAACAAAACTGTCTCTCCTTCTCCTCTGGGAGCTATTTAAATGTCTCCCCAAGGTGACCACCCTGGCATTTTTGTTACACAGGTTTTTGATGCTACCAATACAACAAGGGAGAGAAGAGGAATGATCTTAAACTTTGCCAAAGAAAATGGGTTCAAGGTCAGTATACATCAGACTTCTGGTGCTCTAAGGGAGCTATGTGGCATAGTAGCTGGGTATCTCTCAGGCCTGACAACACCCCTTTGAGGTGAGGAAATGCTGTTTTCAAATGGGGAGAATCAAAGACCGAGACTAACACCCAGGTCCTCAATGGTATTTTTAGTTGCCTCACTTGGGAGTTAGGTACCTACCTACGTTTGAGTATCTGGGCCTAAATGACTTGCCGAAGGTCACAGGCTTCCTGTGTGGTGAAGCAGGGAATTGACCCTGGGTTTCCAGTAAGGATGTAAAATGCCATGTAAACTTCATGTTTAACTGGTTAACTAATGGGGGGGGGAGATACTCCAGCTGGGCTGGAGTGACCCTCCCGCTGTGGCCAGGCTGCTCCGTGCCTGTGGCCCGCCTCTCCCAGGCCCACCAAAGACGGGGGCTGCTCTGGATGCTCAGAGCAGCCCCTGTCTGTGGCAGGAAGGGAGCTGCTCTAGCTCCCACCGGTGAGCCCAGGCTAGTGGAAACGAAGTGTCAGAACATTTCCACACTACTCTTCCCCGGCCCCAAGAACTCCAAGCCAAGGGGAATAAAACAGATGAGCTGTTGAGGGGGAATTTTCATATGGTGGATTAGGAAATAGTTTTTAAACTCTTTTCTCATAATTGCATGGAGTGGTGAGCACAGACATTCAGGCTGGATGTAATAAACTTCCTCTTTCACTGCCTATCTTCAAATGGCGTTTGCTTTGCCTTCCAGGTGTTCTTCATTGAATCTGTTTGCAATGACCCATCCGTGGTTGCCACTAATGTTATGGTGAGAACGGAAAGCTACTCTCAATTTCTAAATCCTGTAGTTGCACAGATTGTATCTGACTTTACCTGGTGATCTGCTTATTGTACTGTAGCCATACGGGGGTAGCTGAGGATTTTTAGGATTTACCTGCCTCAGGGCAGGAAGTGAGTAAAGACTGGCATTTGAATACAGCCATCACTTGTAGTCTTCTCTGATCTCTCCCATGCCAATTCTTTCAATATATAACTGTCACAGAAACATAGGATGTGTGCTGCACCCATCCTTTTGAGCAGCCTCTCAGAGGAAACCCTTCAGTGTGGAAGACATCCCCCTCCCCACCCCCCAGATTGCACTCTTCCTTCAGGGTAGTTCATGCTGCTTCATGGCCTCCTAGATTAAGATGTTGGCCTTCAGCACCCGTGCTCTGCTCAGCAAGTCCAACTGAGGTAGACTCCTGGTAGGAGTAGGATTTATTAGTCAAGTGGACGGCAGCATTGGAAGTCCTTAGGTTAGCACAGAGAAATGAAGGTTAAAGTGTAGTCCTTTCTGGTCAAGCCACAACTCACCAGCCAGAGTGAAGAACAGATGAGCTGTTCAGGATCTGACTCTCTGACTTCCTTTGTCCATTCCAGGCAAGAGAGCTCTGAGCTTCTTCCAGAAGCCGCCTCCTTTATCCCCTATTGGTCATGCCTGTCCTTGGTTCTCCAGGAAGGACCACGCTGAGTTCACAACCCCTCCTCTTTTCCTGGCCCTAGCTTGCTGCTAGTGAGGTTCAGTGATTCATATCTTGAGCTTGCATTATTTGTGTCTGGGCCGGTTGTTGATCTGGGCTGGCTTCAGCCAATTGATCGTCCCACCTATGTCATAAGCAGTGACTCCCTGGTTTAGGGTTGGCCTTTATTTCTTTCATGAAAATAAGCTTGCCCTGCTAAGCTGTTATCTGGCACTATTCCAACCTCCAGTCTTATCTCTAAGTTATACACCACTATTCTGAGAGCAAACGTAACCCTTTTTTCCCAGCACTCAGAAGCAAACCCAAGTAGGGGGGAAACTGAGGCACACATATGCCTCATAACATATTATAAAATTTTCTCACTTAATAACAAGGGGCAGTTTTTTCCCCCCCCAAAAGTGCTTAAGTAACCATTTACAAAATTACCTTGAAGCCTAAATCTCAGTGAAAGTCAAAGGGACTTAAGCTCCTAAGTCACTTTGTTGCTTTTTGAAAACTTGACTCAAGGTCTCCTGTTAAACAGATGTACAAGAAAAGAATAACCAGGCCTCACTATGCACTTTTTTTCCTAGCTAAGGTTGAATTATTAATGGCATGCAACTTCCTTCTTGAGGAGCTGTCTGCCCTGCCTGCTCCTATGTCATAAGCAGTGACACCCCTCCCCCCCAGCTTTAGGGTTGGCCTTTAGCAGGGAAAGCGTATTTTAATGATAGAAATAAACTGTTATCTGGCACTGTTCCAACCTCCAGTCTTATCTCCAGGTTATACACCACAACTTTCCAAGTCATTGTACAGTACCTCAGACGCCGTTGGCTGGATGCCCTTTGTCCCTAGATGACAAGGTTTTATGGCCCCAGTTTGTCTTGTATCGGTGTCTCATGTCACCACATGTGGAACTGACTCCTTTCTCCCCTTTCCATAGAATTCCCTTAATGGTACTAGCTACATACAGAGCTTTGAGTTCTATTCAGACAGATAAGGGAACGCCTGGGAATGGCCTATGCTTCAGTGGGGTCCATCTCGTCAGCCTTATACAAGCACAACTCCCATGGCGTTCAATGAGGGCTTGGCCTCCATGATCAGGCCCCCAAAAGAACTGAAAGTAAATCCCTAGGAGCTGACCAGGTTTCTATCCTAACTCTTGATTTGGTTATTTCCCTTCTTGTCTCTATAGACAGCTTACACTTCACATGCATCAAGAACATCAAAGTAGTTCATACATGAAGAGGTGATTGGAGAGAAAATTGGCGCCTAAGGTGTATCTAGGTTTTTGCTTCACTGGACCTTACAAATTAACAGTGTGTTAGTGCTCAGATGCAATGAAGGAAAATAAATTATAATGACAGTAATGACACAAGATCCCGATACCGCAAGCACTTCTGGACACACTTAACTTTACTCGCACGAGTGTGGCATTGGGTTCCATGTTAATGCAGAGTGTTACTGACACATGTAAGCAATTGTGAGTGGCAATACCAAAGCTTGGTGCTGCAAAATCAAGACCTTAGTGTACATGTTAGATATCATTGTGCCCTTTCAGCATGTCATCCAAGGATCCCAAAGCAATTCACAAATGCTAACTAGTGAGGCTTGTGGGAGGAAGTAAAAACACTATTACCTCCATTACCCAGATGGGGAAACTGAGGCCCAGAACATTTAAATTATGTATAATGCAGTAGCTATTCATGGCCCAGGACCCCCTTCTGCTATGCGCTGCACATCTATCTTGCCTAAGGTCACTTGCTTCCCATTTTCCCATCAAACCATGGAGCTCTCAGTGGCTCTCTTTTCAGCCTTTGGATAATGTATTTTTTCGCTTGGTGTGTTCAGCTGACTCGTTGGGGAGCTGTGACTGTACCTGGACTGACTTCTCTCTTCTTGACACCAAAATATTGAGGCTAAATCACTGAGAAATACTTTAGCTAGATAACCTTTGATTCTGAATGGAAATGGTAACCCAAGATGTGCTCTGCAGCCATGTGTTTACCTATCTTACACTTTTCATTTGATTCTTATTCTACTTGCTAACTGTAAGCGGCTCAGTCAGTGACTCTTGGAATAATTTTGACACCTGATAGCAGAACAACCTGTTTGTTCCGAGACCTATTGTGTTTGCCTTGCCCATTGACTGACTGACTTAAAGCTTTTGTCTGTACAGAAAGCGTTCTGATGACTCATTGGTTTGCTTTCTGTATTTATTGCTGCAGGAAGTTAAATTGTCCAGCCCGGATTATAGAGACTGTAACTCAACTGATGCCATGGAAGACTTTATGAAGAGAATCCATTGTTACCAGGCCAGTTACCAGCCGCTTGACCCAGATAACTATGACAAGTAAGGAGTTGCGCTGACTTTTGAAATGGCTTGGCTTGGAGGGGTTTTGCCTTGGAAGAAAAGGGCAATAAAGTATAGATCTGTATTTCAGTTTCTATTTGATTAGGTGAATTTATTACAATAAAGGAAGACTGCGCTCCAAGCTCTCATATTAAACTCTACCCTCTTTCGGAGGACTGAGAGGGTACATCTAGACTGCAAAGCTATTTTGGGATACCTAAGGTATCCCGAAATAGCTACCCCGTGTCCAAGGAACGCGTCCACTATTTCGAAATAATTTTCAAAATAACGGACATGCTATTTCAGCATCCCTGTAAACCTCGTTCCACGAGGGAATAAAGGATTATCTTGAAATAGTGCTTTATTTTGAAATTTGGTGCCGTGTAGATGTGCCAAATTTCAAAATAAGATACGCAATTTGCAATATGTATCTTATTTCTATTTTAGAATACAGTCTAGACGTACCCAGAGAGTCTGTACTACTTACATGTGATTTCTGGGCTGACCAGAAGCAGGATTTGCTGACTTCCTGAGTCTTTCCATCTGGTTTCCAGACCCAAAAGCTTTGGAGGAGCAGCTGAGCTTTGGGTGCTTCTTTGAATCTTTTGACATTGTTCCACCAAAGCTGTGTAACGTTGCGACCCCTGGGAGGGAGCTGTCCCTTACCATGATCAACTCTCCAGCCAGAGCAGGCACACAGGAAGCCTTGGCCAGCCAAAGTGACTCTGGATACATTCAGTTCTGGTCTGCAGCGCTGGAGTATTTATCTCTTCTATGTCTCCATTTGCAAACACTTGTTTATCATAAGTGACTCCTGTACTGTGACTTTCTCTGTGCCTTCAGAGTTTCGGGGTAATCAGTCATTCAATGTGCTGTCAATCCCAACTGTCCCAAGGTGCAAAAGCCATATTTGGGGGCGGGGGGCTTGCAGTGCAATGGAGGCTTATGCTAGCTACCAGCAATGGTCCTGGAGTCAGAAAAATCTTATTTAATCTCTTTTTTTAATGCAACAAAGAAAACGGAGATTACCTAGCCAGTCTCAATATAACAGTGATTTCAAAGGGAGTCCTTAGAGCTACCATGAAATAAACCCTGCAGCAAATCCTTTTAACATGGGGATTATATCCCTTGATAGTTTAGTCTCAAGAGCTGTCTTCCTTCCGTCATTGCTCCTTGCCTTGGTTTCTGCAGGGACTTGTCTCTGATCAAAGTGATTGATGTTGGCCGGAGGTTCCTGGTGAACAGGGTCCAGGATCACATCCAGAGCAGGATTGTCTATTACCTAATGAACATCCACGTCCAGCCACGCACCATTTATCTGTGTCGGCACGGCGAGAGTGACTTCAACCTCAAAGGGAAGATTGGAGGCGACTCGGGACTCTCGAACAGGGGCAAGAAGGTAGGGGAGCAATCCCCCTCTTGTATTCGGGAAGGTGGGAGCAAGCGCTGTGTAATGTGCCGTGTATGAGACGAGGCATTTCTGATGCCACCTTTGTACTTCGTATTGGGCTGGATGCCTCTTCTGAAATGCTGTCAATTCAGTGCTTCGCTGGCACCTAAAGGTGCTCCTCTGAAATCCGGGTTAAGCAGGACCATCTAGACGTCAGCTGTAGTAAGATGAGGGCCTGAAATGTAACCAGACTGACACCACCAACCTCCTTTTGTTTTATCTCCTTTAGTTTGCCAACTCATTGAACAAATTTGTGGAGGAGCAGAACCTGAAGGACCTCAAAGTCTGGACCAGCCAGCTCAAGAGGACAATCCAAACAGCAGAAGCCCTCAAGCTGCCCTATGAGCAGTGGAAAGCGCTCAACGAAATCGATGCTGTAAGCATCTTACCTGGATTACCAATCGCCAACAGTCACTCTGGGGGAGAGTGGTGAGGGCACTGGCCTTCCGTCTCTGCCCAAATGTCAGTGGAGGCAAGGTCTGGCCACTCCAACGCGCTGCGACTTGGCTAGTTTGCCTGTTTTTATCCAGGAGAGGCCTGGAGCTGTAATAGCGGGGGTGGGGAGAGGAAGGCCAGGGCTGAATTGGGGAAGCTGACTCAGTAGCTAGCTCTGACAATCACTGCTGATGTTGAGCTTTCACAAGCAGTGACGTCGAACCTCTCCAGAGACGTAAAGAGGCGATACTGTTTCCCGGCCTGGTTTTGCGAGCATATGCAGTACTGCCATGACACTCGTTAATAGGTTTGAGACAAAAGCTGGCTTAAAATTGCTGTCACCCACTACATGCCATGGCTGAAGTCTTAGGGGGCCAAGTGCAGTTTATTCCGTGTGCAGAAGGGTTTGCTGTATGGCTGCCTGGTACTTGCATTGATTGGCATCTGTCTGCAGTGCTCTAAATAACCTTGAGGGGGGATGTCTTGTTCCTGCAGGGTGTATGCGAGGAGATGACGTACGAAGAGATCAAGGAGCAGCATCCAGAAGAATTTGCTTTACGCGATCAGGACAAGTACTATTACCGCTACCCTTCTGGAGAGGTATGTCTGCAGGGAAACTCTGGGATGTGACTGGTCTGAAATGCCACTTATGTGCCTGTCCTACCCATATGCCCTTCTGCATTACATCCGTCCTAAAAGGCAGAAGAGAGATGAGTCGGTCTAGGGTCTCTGAGTACCTCAAGCTAAATTGGTAACTAGATGTGCGTGCCGACCCCTTCTGGACTCTTGTCAAATCATTATGGGCCGGTTCTGATACCTTTGTCAAATTGATGGATGGTCCCATTGATTTCACCAAGACTGTTTGAGGCATAACATGCTGCTTAACCTCAGTAAAGGTATCTGAATCTGGCCTTGGATTTAATGTAAAACAGCCTCTTTCATCCCAAAGGAGTTCTTTCCTTCCCTGCCCTCAGGCATCCACCTAGGGCTGATGTTAACCTCTCTCCAGGGCTTCCTGCTGGCTTGAGCTGATGGCATATTGTTAGGAGGGATGAAGTAATGTGCTCCTTGAAAAATATAGGCATGTGGATTTCATAGTTAAGGCATATTCCAAATGGGTGTGGAATAGTGATGGGCCTAATATTAATGGTAGGGGCTCAAATCCCCACCAGCTACTGCTCTTGTTTCTGCACACGGGTGTTTCTGCACTCCAGGTCTCCGGAGTTTACGGCTCTTGTAGAAAAACAAGCTTCCAAAATAGATGTTCCATATCCTCTCAAACTCCATGGAGCTGCTTAAACCTTGCGGATTTTAGATACAAAGTAGAATTCTGTCTCGTTTTTGGGGGGGTCTTTCTCCTCCCACTAACCGAACAGAGATGTGACCTTGTGTTTAGTGTTCTGCCACGAGATGTGGCGCATTCATTTTAGAGACCAGCTGAAATTCTTTTGAAGGGATTAATAATGGGCCATAGAACCTTTTCCTATGAGTTCACCAGTTCAAATCCATGTTACCAGTGACTAAAAGTCAATTCCAAGTGAATGGTTGGCCCCCTTGCTGGCAGTCTCTGCAGGGAAGCCAAGGACTAGATGTTCCACTGAGATGTTCCAAAACTACCTCCTGATTCATAAGGGGGTGGTCTGTATCATTCAGAGTTCAAACAGCTTAGCAGCATGTGGGATCTCACACTGCCTCTGCCTCCTGTGCTCTGACTAAAGAAAACCTCAGCCTGTAAGGCTGATTGAATTGGAAGCTGTCACCAGCACTGAATTCATTTTTGAGGGAGAGATGTCCATGGCTCAGAAGAGGAGGGGCACGAACACCAGGCAAACTCTTACTGGCTTTGTGGTGGATCTCAGATGATGGCGGTGAATCTTCTGTGTAGTAGAAGAGGAGGGTTGTGAATATGTCCAGTTTAAAAGAATCCAGTAGGAGAAGGAAATGCCTCTTATTACAGACCCCATGTAAAGCATCATTTCAAGAGTATTCCTGCTGCTGTGTCCTACAAGTCATGGGTACAGCTCCAAACTCCAGGAACTTTTGCGGGTTTCACTTGGTATAAAGCATAAACTCTGTAGATGGACCAAAAGGGTGACTCCTTGTAACTCGGTGAATTTATCTCTAGCTCTGTTTGTTTTGCAGTCATACCAAGATCTGGTGCAGCGCCTGGAGCCAGTCATCATGGAGCTGGAGAGGCAGGAGAACGTCCTTGTGATCTGTCACCAGGCTGTGATGCGATGCCTCCTGGCTTATTTCCTAGACAAGAGCGCGGGTATGTGTCACCAGGTAGTCTCAGCAGGTTGCAATTGGGTCCCATGCGATTTCTGACCGTCCTACATTGGGATTCAAGGGAGGGTGGATTGTGAAGTGGACAGGTCACTGAGAGTGCAGGTCCTCCATCTGCTGCTGGGCCTCGCTCCAGCCTTTGGGCTGTTGCAGTGTTATTCTTCTGAATATCTGTAGGACCTTTGGCATCTCCAAGTGACCGCCTGGGCTGGCCTGAGGAGCTGGCTGTCAGTCTCTGTCTGATCCTACTGCTGACCTAAAAGATGGGAACTGTCAACACTGCAGCTAGCCAGGGATATTGGGCAGCTGTAGAGTTGAGGCCTGGGTGGCGCCTTGTTTTGCCTGGGCTTCAGAGGGCCTATACCATGTAGCTACGGGGAGGGTAGCTCCCACCAGCCTCTGCAGCTGGGGTTGTCTGTCCATTCTGCACGTGTGTTTACATGTGTACAGACTCGGCCACCTGTGCTGTCACTAACCCTCCTTGTTTGCTGTTCCTGCAGCTGAAATGCCCTACCTGAAATGCCCCCTGCATACGGTGCTGAAGCTGACCCCTGTGGCCTATGGTAAGTGGAAGGTTTTTCCGTGCCAGGGTGGCTAGCGGGTTTGGGGGATGTGTTTGCTGATTTGTTACACCTCAGTTCAGGAGAGATTGTAGGCTCTTTTGGGAGGACAGGTGCACTCTCTGGGATGTTTGTGTGCACGCTGCCTAGCACAGTGGGTCCCTGAGGTGAGGCCTTTGGGATGGGCCATAAAGCAACAAGGAACTGTAAATTGCTGACAGCTTCTCTGTTGATTTGCTCCTCCCTGCAGGCTGCAGAGTGGAATCCGTCTGTCTGAACGTTGAGGCAGTGAACACCCACAGAGACCAGACAGAGGTGAGTGGCGTTTTGTTTCAGATCTTTCAGTCCATCTCTCTTCTTCCTTCTAACATTAGCTGACAGCAAGGACATCATGTAGGGCTGGGGTCAGGGAATTGGCTGGGCGCCATGACGAGTCATTTGAGAACTGGCTCTGGGAGTTGCAGGCAGATTAAGAGGCTTCCGAAATTAAAGTTTCTGACTCCCTCCCGCACCTGCCTCCAGGCACTTCCCCTAGATTCTAGCGGCCTGATCCCAGCCCACTGAAGTAAATGGACAAACTTTCATTGGACTTTGGATCCGGCCTCCTGAAAGCCAATGAGCTAGGAGCAGGAGGAGGACAGGAATGATTTCTGCAGTGCCGTAGTTAGGGTCAGATCCATCAGGCCAGGGGCCTCGTTAAGCAGAAGGGAGAGAGTGGGTTGTGTGCCGGCAGAGGGAGGAAAACCATCCATCTCCTGTTGGGAGTGAGATTGATGCGGTGTCACCGCTGATGCTGTGGGCTTGTAAACTACGCAGGTTTAAGCCCGGCCAGCACTTGAATGGGAGGCTCCAAGGAATGTGTAGATGTTATGGGCAGTGGAGCTGGTGATTTAGAAGACAGCTCTGTGGTAGCCCTGAAGGCATGCTCCGGCACGGTGTTTAGGGGTGCTATGCTGATGGAGACCATTAAATTGTCCCTTTTTTCGGGTGGTTCTTTCTTCACTTCCTGTCCTACTCTGCATGTAGTGCGGCCAGAAGACTGCCTGCCATGCTTAGATGTGGCTGGGTAGCTGGCAACGGGTGAAGCAGTTCAGATCAGGTGCCTTTGTCAGCCGCTGTATTGGAGCAATGGGTTCTGCAGCAATAACCAGATTAGGCTGTGGTGACCAAATAAATCTGGACCAGTGCAAAATGCTCTGGTGATTCTGCTAAGTTGCTGCCTGGGTAGCTGTCACTCCCTTTCACACTGGCCTTGCGGGCGGTTCCAGGAAGCGGAACATCCCATAGGTGAGCATGAGCCCTTTGCAATTAAACTTCACTGACTGCTCTGTCTAATTGCTGAATCGCTCTCACTAGCTGGGCTAGCCTCCTCCTGTGCTTCTTGCTTTTGTGCTCCCCTCTTGCCTGTTTCCTTGGGTCAGAGGGAAAGATCTTGAGAAGGAGAGAGAAGAGCCTTTCTGTTTCTTATCAGCTATCCCTGCAAGTCCTGGATGCTTTTCTGTGGGAGTAGAACCAGAAGGGTTGAAGTCTCAACTCAGAGCGTAGGGTTTTTCCCTTGGAAAGTGTCTCCAACATAAAGATCAGGAGCCTGCACTTGATGATCAGGGGCATCAAAGCATCAGACGTGCACCACGAAAGGAGAAATGTTTTTTCAGGGGGAGAAACAGGAGAATTTAAAATGGCTTTTTTATTTCATAACTTTCGCCTTCTTCCTTTTTGTCTTTGTCTTGCTCTAATTTAGGAAGCAAAGAAGGGACCTAACCCGCTCATGAGACGTAATAGCGTTACCCCTCTAGCAAGCCCAGAACCCACCAAAAAACCTCGCATCAACAGCTTTGACGAGCATGTGGCTTCTTCTGCTGCTGCCCTGCCAGTCTGTATGCCCCAAGAGGTGCCCTCGCAGCTGCCTGGACAAGTCAGTTGAATTCTTCTTGTCTTTATTGATGTTCTCTTCTTGTTGCTTATTAATCTAGGGAACAGTCTTTGATTATTTTAATTATGCTGCTGTCTCTGAGCTAAATGTAAATAGTTTACCGACAATGCATTCCCTTCTATTAAAAGCACCTAAATTAACTAGCTGTTCCATCTCTTGCTTATTGAGACCCTTGGAAGCCCAGGAAAATCCAAATCCAGACTGAACCGAGCCACTGTTGTGTGGCTGAAATTTACTGTTTCTCTCTAGCCCTGTTCTATTGTCTCTGAACTTAGCTACTGCGCAAGTTTCTAAATAGGGCAAACGAGCACCATGCACCTTTCTCACTCCAGATCATTCGTTGCTATCTGCACTTCTACCCCTCTGGAATCTGGCTGTCCCTCATTAGATTGGGGTTTAATTCTAGATGTTGCAATAAGGGAATTATTCTTGCGGTTATCTTAATAATGATCGCTTAGGAACGAAGATCCCTGCCAGCCCTGCTTCCCTTCCCATTGCGATACCAAAACCCCAGCCTAGCTAGAGGTGGGATGCTAGACTAGAACCTGTGTTGCCTTTTTGAAGAGCAGCTCTAATGTCCAGCTGTCATGGAGCTGATAAACTGGCTTTATCTATAATGGCCACAAGTAGATTTGCAGACTGGCACGAACCATCCCGGGGGACTCTGGACTTTCTTGCTCTACCCATTAGAGAGGGAGGGAGCTTCTCCAGGGACACTGCTTAGTGCTTCTTTCTCCTGCCCATTCTGATATTTAATATGGTAGTGAAACTCCTTCCTCCTAGTCTGTTCCCTCCCCGTTAAAGCTTTGGGGTTCTGGCTAGACCTCCCCTTAAGTGACCACAGAGGGATCAGGCTTTAGAAGCCACCTCAGTTATAGATGAACTCCACCCCTATTAGGGCTAATAAGAGCCTGCTGCATGATCTGTCTGTTCTTCTTGTGCCCTGAGGTCCATGTTAATTCCTTCTTTCCCTCTCCACTGCCTTGTCTGCCAGTCCCAAAAGCAGCCTTCGGAAAGAGGGCGTTGCTCTGGGATGAACTGCTGGAGGCTCTGGCTGGTGGCTGCTTTGCATTAACATCTGGTTATCAATTAGCACAAATAGGGATGGTTAAGGATATCTGGGTTTTGGGGTCCCTCATGTTAGCACTTCTTCCAGTCACCCCTCTGCCCACATTCAGCCTGGAATTGCTTTTTGGGTGGTTGCCTCTTGCTGATTTCAAATGACTCCCTTCCTTGTGTGCGCTCTGTGACTGATGCTTCTCTTTCCATTCTCTGTCTCCTTGCAGCCTTTACTAGGGAAGGCGTGTCTGTAAGTATCTTCTTGTGCGTGTTCCCTTTCTGTGTCTCCTGCCGTCCAGCTGACTGGCTTGTCTTGTTGGTGCTGCTGTGAAACTAGACTGAGTTCTGGAGTTGAGTTCTGTGGCTCCCGTCTCCTTCCCAAGTGGGGAATTCATGCATCTTTGTAGGGGGAAGATATGGGGGCCATCAAACACTGAAGTGCCCTGGATCTGCTACTGCTCTCCCCAGTCCCTCTTCAGTTGGGAAGGAAACTGTAGCATGTCCCCACCTTCTAGTCTCCCTGCCTGCTCCCTTTCCCACTATTTGGTCAAGGACTTTAGACATTAAGGTTTCTCATCCATGCTTGTAGCCTCCAATCTGGTTTGTTCTTCCTTTGTGACTGGCTGCGGATTTGGCTTCCCATAGGCTGTGACACTCCTACTTGGGTAGATGACTTAACAGCTGATAGTTTCGCAGTGTCCACTGGTGCAGATATCAACCTCCACCCACCAACCCATGTCTAGTTCGTGCTGCTCCCTGCTGGCCAGGTTTGGCTTGTATCCTGAGCTCGTGGAGAGGCTTCCACACAACAGTGTTTTGCACCAGGCGAGCCTCCTAAGGAGAGTCCTGCTTCAGGTTGCTCCCCTTACCCTGGAAGGATTTATCTCTAGCCTCCAGGGAGGCTGTTGAGACTTGTGTTGAGACCTGTCAGGTCTCAGTATCCATCTACCTGCAATACTGACAAGCAAGTCGGGAGTCAAGGATTCTTGGGAATAGTGTATCCCTGATGGCTTGGGAATAATAAGCAGGCGACACCTCCAGCTACAGCCAAGAATATGATACTTGCCTCTATTGTATCTGAGCTCTGCATGAATACCCCTAACTCCAGCTGCTTTTATACTCCTCTACACTGCGTAGGCTTTTACAGATCAGTTGCAGAATAACAGAATGTGAGAGGGAGTCTAGCTGGCGCACAATGGGGTTCTGTAGTCTGCTAGGAGACAGGCACAGCATAATGGTGAGAAGTTCATCTTACACGCTGGATCAGCCTGAGTCATAGTCGATGTGCATCTCTGTCCTTGTTCATCTCAAGATGCCGCAGAGGCAGAACTCAGTTACGCTTGAACACCCTGACGAAGCTCATTAATTCTCCCCTCCCTCCCGTTTTGTGATCGTGTAGCTGGAATACCAAATCGACCGCCTCTGTGGTGGGGGGCTAGGGAGTGGGTCACATTAGCAAACCCGAGCACGATGTTTTGCAATCCCTTGCCAGATTCTTGTTCATGGGGCGCTCAGCTCTTTGTTACAGGACCAATGCCGGCTTGTCTTGATTTGTGATTAATTTGTTTGGTGTGGCATGCACGGCTGTTTTTCCTTCTCCTTACTGCTTGCTAGGGTGATCCTTAATAGTGTCTGCGTTGTAATCAAAAGGCACTGGACGGCTTGATACCGACACTGAAAATACCCCCTCCGAAGCAGAGACCCAAAACCTTTTGGGGACAACGTCTCCATTTGCCTGGTCAAGCACTCCACCGAATCAGCCTACGCCCCCAGCCAGTGCTTTCTAGCAGATGAACGCTTAGGGCAGACCAGACTCCAGGATGGCCAGGAGCTGGACTGGCTGGTGGCACCTTCCTGCTTAGCTCGTTTAAGGCAGGGACGAGGCGCCTAAGGCACAATGGCCAAATTCAGAGGAGGTGTGTAACATGCGAATTCTCCCAGTCCTCTGACTAGGTTAACCCATCTTAGACTGACTTAGATGTTTACCACCATACACCCTCCTCCCTTGATCCGTCGAAGTGGCTTCCTTCTCAGCTAGAAGAGAAGGCAACTTGGACCAATCCTAGCCCGATTTGGGGATACACATTATGCGCCTGTACTGTGTACATGGGTGTAAATAGGTCTAGGCTAGCATTGATGGCAGGTGCTCCGCTGATGTAAATGTGTTGTAGCACCATTGAAGTGAATGGAACTCCGGTCACTTACACCAGCGGAGGGTCTCAGAGTGTCTAACGTCCCATCCCAGTGCCGGGAATCCCCATCCTCCTACAAATTGGAGATTTTGTTGTGAATGGGATTGTCTGCAATAGTGAGTAACCTAGAAAGCAGGCAAGAAATCCAATCAGACAGTAGCCTACTACCTTTACGGGGTAGGGACTATAGCAAGTGTCCAACGCTGTAGGCTCGAGGCACTGGGGGGAAGCAAGTGGGGAGGATGTCTGCTGCCTTTTTGACTATAACATTGCATGTGGGAGTGTGTGGGTGTGGTCTTTTTTATTATTTGTTCCTGAATGAACTTTTATTAAATCAAAGTTAAAGTCTCTTCCCCTCCTCTCTTTCCCCTTCACTTTTCATGCTTAAAGAAGAACTGTGTATCACTTCCTTAAAGTTTTCTCTTTACTAATATTTCCAAGGTAAATGGCTCAGTGCATGCTCTGGCTTCCCTAACCTGACCCTGTCTCTTTGGATAGCAGTGAGATGATCTCAACCCACTTCTGCATCTTGGTGGTCCATGCTCTAAACCCAGCCAGGACTGAGATTTCTGGTCCCATCCCCCTTTTCCCTTCCCTGCGATGGTGTGATTGGAAAACTTGCCAATCGCAACAAACCTGCCGATCCCACATCGAGTGGGGGCTGCTCAGTATTGTGACCACCGCAGAGGGAGTCGGTCTTGCACTGAGACTCGTGTGTGTGTTCAGCTGTTGAGACCGGCATCCTTGTCTCCTCATGGGCGTGCATTAGAAAATGCTGCTCTAGGTGACCTGGGTGTTTGCTGGATGTCAGTCCGTCCTGGGGCAAGTAAGAAGGCTGGAGAGCTTAGCTCCCGGTGAGGCAGGTTGCAGAAAGCTGAGCTCCCTGGCTCATGTGAAACAAGCCAGTGTGCCAGTCTGCTGCAGCCATCAGACAGGGTAGCCCTTAGACTAGGTCTGCTGAAATAAGGGTTGTGGTTCAGCTTTACTAGTGCAGAGTACTGAGGTTTCAAGTATCTGCTGGGAGGCCTGTGGAAAGGAAAGACCTAGGGGCCTGGGTGTCCCCTCTCTTGGGCCTTGTGTATTCGTGTATGCCTGGGCAAAGTGGGCGTATCTGGTAGCCTTTCACATCCCTGCTGCACTGATGTTGATTACTCTTCAGTACAGAATCCAGGGCCTCGTCCCTTCCCTGAGACACTTACTGTTTAAGCGAGGGACCAGGAACACAAAGGGCAGAGAGTGACAGGCAGGCAGCATGCTGCTAAAAATCTCCTCTGTTGCTTTTTGGTTTTGAATAACGGCTGTTCCCTCGGTGGGGATTGCCTGACTTGTCTCCTGTGTAGGTGCTTTTGCAGCGATCCTGCCCCTGGTCTGTGTTCGCCTTCCTTTCCCCATGTCCCATCTGCATGTACAGGATGCCTCTGTGTTTCTTGCTGCTTGGTTTCCGAGTGGCAGAGTAAATCCAACCCTTGCTTTGCTTCTTTTTTTGCAAGAACATGAGCAGCTCCCAGAAGCAATCCTGATTTCTTCCGGGCCGTTGGTAGCCTGCAGGCAACGCCGACTCCATCCCATCATCATTTCTGAAGCTTGCTTGTATCGTACTCCTCCATTTGACTCGAGGTCGACCCTTGGCTGCTTCTACCCTAGCTGTTCATCTGCAGGCTGGACTGTATTGAGTCGGGGAGAAGGGGCGAGAGAAAGAGAAGAGTTCATCGACCTGGACAAAGTGGATTTAACAACAGATCCTGCAGCCATCTCGTTGTGTCCTCCTGGGTGTTCGATATTGCATAGCAAGCTGTAAAGTGCTTCTAGCGCACGGAGTTTCCTGGACTTTTGTTTTTGTTTGTAAGTGACGTGACCTTGCAGGAAATAGCTGGGACTGCCCCATCTCCTCTGGTTTGTGTATATATGTGGAGGAGGCAGGATTATCCGAGACACATAAAAGGGGAGGGGTGGTTTTTGGGGTGTTTTTTTTTTTTTCCAGCTCCTCCGTGCATTGGGCTGCTCTCCGTATTGGTATCCGTGTTGGTCTGAGACATGCAGGTGTCCTGTCACCTAACCACAGAGGCAGTCGGGTGACCTCCCTGGCTTTTCAGGCAGAGCTCTGCTGCTGGTTTCAATACGACGATTCTGTTGCTCTGTAAATATCAAGGGAGCTGCAATGTGTATAAACTGCCTTTAGCCCAGACCTGAGATGCACCAGCTTTGGGGGTGGTGGGAGGTGGTTTGAGCCACTTGCTGACTTGACTTGGACTGAAGGGAAACCCCATGTTGTTTTGAGTGGGGTGGGAGGAAGGGAGGAGCACAGGCCTCTGTGAGATTCAAGAGAAACCTGCTGTTTTTGATTACAAGGAAATCTAATCTCCTCACCCTCCACTTCCTCCCCTGTGCAGGATTTACTGTTCTACAATGGGTGATTAGGCTAGGTGGGTTTGACTGACACAACCTTCTTGGGTTGCATCAAGGTCAGTCCATGAAGAGCAAATTTGTGAGAGAGAGAAAATCCATAATCTGAGGCATTTAAGCAATCGTTTCTTCTTTATAAATCGCTTGTTTTTGCACTTTACATGTGGCAAGGGTGTGACTCCCCTCCCACCTCACCCCCAAATCCTGCCTCTTCTAGATGAAGCCTAGATACCTGGAGGCTGTACTGCATGAGCTGAGAGATTAAGGGTGCCGGGCAGTGGGTAGTTACAGTATTTACAGTGGGGAGGGGAAAGGTGGGGATGTGAGGTACTAATTTATGGACTAGCTGTAGGGACTGGCCAACTTCCAGTTCTCTGTGTGTGTGTGTGTGTGTGTGTCTCTTCTTGACTGTCTGTTCTGTGCTCGGGTTTAAACCTGAGACTAACCACTACTGTGTCATGTGTGCAGAAGTGTATGTATGTGTGCACTTGTATTATCCTTGTACATCATTTCCTCCAGCCCAGCCTCGCTCCAGAAGCGGGGCGAGGCGGAGACAAATATTGAAGTAGCCTCTCGTTTTTCCTTGGCCTGCAAAGAGCCAGATCTTGGCTAGTCCACGTGCTCTCATTCGACCTCACCACATGCTCTCTCCGGTGCGCAAGCATGGAGCCAAAAATCAGAGTGGAGCTCAAGCAATACATTATCATCTTAAGGGTTTAAAGTGCAGCTGAGTCGTATGCTGAAAGGATGCACCGTACAGTCCACTAACAAAGCGGGCGGAGGCTCTGAGCTGTCAGCATTGTGCTGGGGCTCCCTCTGCTCTTGTTCGTTTTATTCGTTCTTGCTTCAGGGAACGGTTAGTAGGTGAGGTTCCTGCCAATGGGAGCAGAAAGGCTCTGGTGGAATGTGGTTACTTTGCTCTGGAAAGGCAAACCGCAGTGCCTAGTGCTCTAGTCTTGCACAGTGTAAACGCTTTGTACATTTGTATGTTTTAGAGCAGCACCAGGGAGGGGGCCGGTAGCAGCGCACTCAGCCCGTATCTGACCATTGAAGATGTTTTTATTGGTCACCTGCCAATGTGAGGTTTGTTTATAGACAGCTGTTCTTGTACAGAAATGGAAGAAATTGTTTTTGAATAGCTGTGATAAAAGCAGAGTTGTGTTTTTATGTCTGCCATTTAGATTTAGGGAGACTAATTTTTAGAGAGTGACATATCTTTCAAACTGCTTCCCGAGGAGTTTAACTTTCTCCCCCTGCTACGGAAAGATAACACAGCATATGTAAACATTAGGGCCCGTGATCCATTTGACACGCACCTAAACTTCAAAACAAACTTTATCTTCTGTGCTGAAACTAACTTTGTATCTGTAGGGCTACACAAATAATGAAATAATGTTCATCTGTCTGAAGAGGAGTATGTTTCCTCAAAAGGGAAACTGGTGGAATATCACTTCAAACCAGTCCCCAGGTACAAAGGGGTGGTGGCTTGGAGGAGGCATGGAAAGGGGCTTGTTGGGATTGGTTCTCTGTCATCGTGTTCCCCTGGAGAGCTGACATCAGCCCTCCTGTGTCTGCAAACAGCAACTGTTGGGCATGGGCTGTGCCATTGTAACACAGCGTGGGTGGGCAAAAGGGGCAAACTGAACCACACCAATGACTTTGTTTGTTTTTTTGTGATACTTGAATTTATTTTTTTATAATTTTGATAGCAAAGTGCTGTTTATTTATTTAATATATCCTGCCGAGCTTGGAGAGAAGGGTAGGGCTTTGGGGGTCTGTTTTGTTCTGACTTGTGATATGTTGCTTGTATTCTGTATATATGTGTCTGGAATAATTGCCTGAGATGAAAGCTGTGCCAGCTTAAGAACAGGGTATGCCTTTCAGAAATTTGTATATTTTGCAGTTGCTGGACCAATAAAATACCTTGTTGAAATATACATGGGGCATGGTCGTCGTCTTTGTGGTTTTCCCCCTGGGCCTAACCTGCTGACAAGCACTCCTTGGATACAAATAGGCTATGTCTACACTACAAGGTTTTTGCGCAAAAACCGGTGGAGTGTCCACACCTCAAGCACATTTTTGTGCAAGAAAATCGTCAGAACAGAGGGCTTTTGCCGGTAGAGTTATTCCTCTCCCCACAAGGAATGACTCCTTTTTGTGCTACAGCTCTTGCGCAGAAAGGCAGGTGTGGATGCACTGGCAGGGTTTTTGCGCAAGAAACCCCTATCGGAAAAAGCACAGGTGCTCTGATGGCCATTCTGTGGATGAAATCAGAGCTTTCTTGCACAAGTGTCCATGCAGTGTGGACGCTCTCTTGCGCAAAAGCCCATCGCTTTTGCGATGCGCTTTGAGGTCTGGATGCACTTTTGCACAGAAGTTTTTGCGGAAGAGTTCTTGCGCAAAAAGGCTTCTTGCGCAAAAACCCTGCAGTGTAGACTAAGCCGTAATGTTTGACTCCCTGTGCATGGATTGATCAGCTGCATGCCTTACAAAGTATGGCCTTTTTTTTTGTTGGTTTTTTTTTTTGGTTTTTTTTTTCAGTGAGCTGCACGATGGGTGACCCATACAACGCCCCATTGTGGTTAGCAAGGTTGTACACCGGCACAACAGCTGCCATACTGGATCAGACCAAAGGTCCATCTAACTCGGTGTCCTATCTTCCAACAGTGGCGAGTGTCAGTGCCCCAGAGGGATTGAGCAGAACAGGGAATCATCAAGTGATCTCTCTCCTGTCATCCATTCCCAGTATTTAACTTTTTTTAACCCTGTTAAAGTCCTGGTCTTCACAGCCTCCTCTGGCAAGTTCCACAGGCTGCCTGTGCGCTGAGGGAAGAAATACTTGCTTTTGTTTTAAACCTGCTACCTGTTAATTCCATGTGGTGACCCCCAGTTCTGCTTGTCACTGAGGATATGCCTACTCAGCAAAGAAAAACCCGTAGCTGGCCCATGCCAGCCACCTTAGGAGGCAGGGCTGTTTCATTGCTGTGTCGCTCTTTTGGGTGGGAGGGCCCCAGAGAATGAAACAGCCCTGCAGCATGCATGACTTATGAGCCCAAATAGGTGGTGTGGGCCAAACACTTTGTTGTGTAGACAGGCTGACCCTGCTACTTCTGGGTTGGAGAGTGGCAGGCAACCAGCCTGCGGCAAAATGGTGGAGGTGGTGGACACAGCCAGGGGCAAATCCAGCTCACATGGAAAACTACGCTGGAATCCTTAACCCCCACGCTGCTCACAGAGGTGGATCCAGACAGATCTGGGACACTGAAATAGAAGTGGGCTGATTAAGACCTAAACAGTTGGAACTTCCAGTGAAGTTGATGAAAGCTACCGCTGCGCAGCACCCTTGGAAATTGGCCCACTTTTTTATTTATAGGGGGCAGCAGAATAGAAACGCCCTGTCAAATGAACAGAAGTGGTGGTGTTAGGGAATTGCCACTAGTGTGTGTGGTGCTTTGAGAGAAAAGAATACAGAGCCCTACCCCTAAAAATACC
Organism: Rafetus swinhoei; assembly: GCA_019425775.1. NCBI lineage: Eukaryota > Metazoa > Chordata > Testudines > Trionychidae > Rafetus > Rafetus swinhoei. The sequence goes on along the minus strand of CM033437.1, from coordinate 340,184,786 downwards.
AGTCTGGACAGGCATCCCCACGCACTTGGCGAAAGTGCAGTCATGCAGCTTTCCTAGTGAGTGACCGTACATGCCAACTCTGGCTGAAGCCTGCCAGATCTACTGGGTTTATTTCTCAATTGAGTAACTAGGGCTCATGATTGAATGGCTCTAGCCTTTTTTAAGAGGTTCTCACTCAGCAGTCACCTACCAACCCCACCTGTGCTCCAAGTGGCATCAAGACCCCCCTCCTCCCTGAGGGGTAGCTCATTTGGAAGCAGCAACTCATTTGCTTGGCTGGGGTGGGTTGGGCCTGTTGCTAACAGACGTGGTCTTCTGCTGGGGTAGTGTGGCTGCCCCCCCCCCCCAAGAAGTGGGTTTTGGAAATGACACACACAAGGGCTAGGGCAGCTCCCACGTCTCAGAGCTACTGTCAGGCTGCCTGCAGACTCAGGAAGGCATTGCTGTGCCGGTTACACTCAGGATGTGATTTCAGTCTTTTCTTTGCCCTGGTTGGGGGGTGGGGGGAGGCAACCCGGGACTAGAATTTTGGTTCTTAATGAAAACTCCCTGGTTTTTGGTGTAACCCCCGATCATACAGCCAGGGCCCTAGTCACAGACTATTAGTGTTTATGCCTTAAGCCAACCTCACTCTCCGCCCCTTCCCTCACTAATGTGTGTTAGCCATAACACATGAGCATGTTGCCTCCCTTGTTTATCGGACAAGTAGGAGCTGAGCAGCAAGTCCTGATAGCATTGGCCTCGCTCTGCTTACCCAGATAAGAAGCTTGCTTGCAGAAGCGTAACTCGGATCAGGGTATTTTCAAGGCTATCAGGAAATTGCTGCTGCCTTGAAGTCTCTAGTCCTCGGATATCCGTGTTACACAGGTCACCACCCATCATGCATGTTAAGTGTCTCAAGACACATCGATACTCAATGTCTGTGCCAATGGGATTATTCCAATGATGCCCAACTCCTGAGTATCTATTCTGCACTGATTAGGCCTCGGAGTATTGTGTCCAGTTCTGGGCACCACATTTCAGGGAATATGTGGAGAAATTGGAGAAGTTCCAGCGAAGAGCAACACAAGTGATGAAAGGTCTAGAATACATGACCTATGAGAGAAGACTGAAAGAATTGGGTCTGTTTAGTCTGGAAAAGAAGCATTTTCATGCATGTTTTAGGCACCCAGCTACAGAGCCCAATTTGCAGATGTTACAGGGTTATCATACTTGTGGTCAGATGTCCATTATAGCTGTAGGCCTCCAAGTCAGGAGGACCTAGGAGTCAGTCTGACATGGTTGCAAAAAAACCCCATGATTCTGGGATGCATTAACAGGCGTGTTGTGAGCCAGACACGAGAAGTCATTTTTCTGCTCTACTCTGCACTGATTAGGTCTCAGTTGGAATATTGCATCCAGTTCCGGGCACCACATTTCAAGAAAGATGGGGAAAACTGGAGAAGTTCCAGAGAAGAGCAACACAAGTGATGAAAGGTCTAGAAAACATGACCTCTGAGAGAAGACTGAAAGAATTGGGTCTGTTTAGTCTGGAAAAGAGAAGGCTGAGAGGGGACATGCTGAACACTTTCAAGTACCAAAAGGGTGTTACAAGGAGGAGGGAGAAAAATTGTTCTCCTTGGCCTCTGAGGATAGGACAAGAAGCAATGGGCTTAAACGGCAGCAAGGGAGGTTTAGTTCGGTCACTTAGGAAAAACTTCCTAACTGTCAGGGTGGTTAAACACTAGAATAAATTGCCTAGGGAGGTTGTGGAATCTCCATCACTGGAGATATTTAAGAGCAGGTTGCATAGACCTCTATCGGGGATGATTTATGGTGCTTGGTCCTGCCAGGAGGGCAGGGGACTGGACTTGATGACCTCTCAAGGTCCCTTCCAGTTCTATGGTTCCAGGAGGAAGCCACCACGGAAAGGTCTATAATGTCTTAACTCCACGGTGGCCGAAAATTCCGGAGCCAGCCAGGGATCTAGTTCTGCTCCTGGAGGATACGTGCCCTCTTGGCTCTAAAGCAGATCAGCTACTGGGGAAGGGTTTATCATGGTGTATCTAGGGTACGATGCCTCCTAGGGGCAAAAAGACAGATTCTGGGCTTTGCATGCAACAATGATGGGTGCAGGACAGAGAACGCTCAGGGAGCAGACTTGGTTTAAAGGGGCTAATTTGTGCTCAGGTCTCTACCAGTCAGGACCTGTGCTGTAGGACAGGATGCATGAAGCAATTGCACCAGAATACCCCTCTTCCCCCCCACCCCCCTCGGCGGTGTCTGCATCTCTCGTAAACTCTTCCTGAGTCGTCTTTCCTGCAGCTCTAGCCCCAACCCGTAACGATCCAGCATTTCCGCTGCCATCCCTGGGTGGAGAGGCCTTGGGTTGTGTCTAGACTACATCCCTCTTTCGACAGAGGGATGTAAATTAGACACTTCGAAATTGCAAATGAAGCTGGGATTTGAATTTCCCGTGCTTCATTTGCATATTTGCATCATGGCGCTTCTTCAAAAGCGCTGGAAAGAACCGCGTCTAGACTGCGGTTTCACTTTAGAAATTGTGCTTTTTCAAAAGAGCGCCATGATGCGAATATGCAAATGAAGTGTAGGAAATTCAAATCCCAGCTTCATTTGCAATTTTGAAGTGTCCAGTAATGGTTGGAATATTGCTCCAGTATTTGCTCTTCTTTCCAGGACCAATCCTGACTGTTAATTGGGTGCGGGCAGGAAGTGGAAGGGGCGTGATCACAGCAGACTGGACTGAATATTGTTGGAAGTACTGGGGAGGTCCTTGCCCCCCTCTGTTCAGAACAATCGTCTCATAGGAGCCCTCTTACAAAGATGCTTTGAGCTGGCCTCAGAGTCCTGTGCTCCTGCACCTTGGGGAGCGTTGAGCACCTGGGTGTGTTTACAAAGCATCCAACCCCTCTCCTCCTATGTGCGGCTTTATGCCATACATTTTGTACCTCTGCAAAGAGGACACGTGCCCCCAGGCAGGGCAGATTTAAAGGTTAGTTGTGGGGGGGGGAGGGGTGTTACAGACAGAGAGCAACAAGGAGTTATTAATGTGCACAAAGGGGATATAATTGGAAATTAAGGAAAGGCCAATGTATTTATTTGTGTAGTGGTAGCCCCTAGCGACTGTTGGGACCGCAGAGTGTTAGACGCTAAACAGAAAGACTGTTCGTGCCCCGAGGAGTTTGCAGTCTATGTGTAAGACAAGCAACAGCAGCTGGATGCAGACAGACTGGAGACCAAAGGCAAAGCCTGAACAGCAATTTTAAAACTCTCCAGCCATGAGCTCTCTTTGGGCTGTAAACCAGCTTCCCCAGGGGATGGCTGAAGACCCATGAGTAGGATGAAGCCATAGAAAATTAACTGTTAGGAACAATCTTGCTTTGGCCCAATGAAATGGGCTGGAAAATCCAGTGGATCCTTTCCCAGTCTCTAATGTAAAGGATCATGGACATAGGAATGATCCCAGGGAGAGCCATGTCAATGTAACACTGAGAAGCAGAACTGAACCTGGGACCGCTGGAGCTTAGTGCATGAGCCTCTAGGGCTTGAGCTAAAAGCCAGCCATCTCTCAGCGAAGGCTGTAGGGCACACTCATTCTCTGTATGTGGTCTCAGTGTGACCACATGGGACAGTGAACCCCACCCAGCAGGTGTGGGGGTTACATAAACATAATCAGCTCTTTCCGGAAGCCTCGCACTGATGCGGTGCGTTGTCGGTCCCTGAACTTGTGGGCAATAAAATGTATCAGCAACTTGCCTGCTTTTCCCTTGTGCAGTTGAGGATCTGGTCCACTGAGTGCCACAGATCAGTGGCCACTTAGGGATTCACGTTTTTTCTTAAGCCGCTTGTTTGGCCATTCAGAACTTCCTGGCAGCAGGACTAGCACTCAAGCCTTGTGCCGGAAGCACAGCCATCTAGCATTGCGATGTTATTGTGGCAGGTGCTGAGAGAGTTGAAGGAGACTCTCCATCAGCTGTTAGCACTAAGTGGCCTATGACACACAGTTGAGCAGTGATAATGCTGGCTAGCAGAGGGGACTGCTACAAATGCACAATAAAAATATGATTTTATTCCTAAACTGGGGCCTGATTCTGCAGACTTAAACCAAGCACCACCGACATCTACGTCTACACTACAGGTTGAAACTCTAAAATCTGGTACTCTCTGGTCTGGGAACAGCCATGGTCCAGCAGAGCCAGGGATGTTGCTGAACAAGAGAGCTCACTTGGGAGTGGGGGTGGTCAGGGTCAGAAGCACAGCCCCAGCTGGGACTGGCAGCAGCAGGGCCGGTGGGGCTGGGAGCACAGTCCCGGTTGGGGCTGGGAGCGGAGCCTGGTGGCAGCTGGAATAGGAGCCCTGGTCCAGCAAACTCTCTGGTTTGGGATCACTCAGGTCCCATGGGTGTCAGACCAGGGAGGTCCAACCTGTACAGGCCAGATCCATGCTCTGAGTTAAGATCCATGCTACAGGGCTCGTTGTTTTTTTAAAAGTTACAAAGTAACACGGTTACCCCTCTGAGACTTTCAAATGGATCACAGATCACTCTCCTGTCGATCCTGCTACTCTACCCCGGAGGAGAGGAGTAAGGGAAGTCTCTCCGCTCACCCCCGCCTCCCGCAGCGTAGCGCCCATGGTAACTCGACGTAAGGTCCGTCTGCCCCAGCTCCGTCATTCATGGAGCGGGCATTGCTTAGCTTGCCGTGACTTTCTGGAGGGGTGTAGTTATAGGCACAGCACACATAGGAAATGCCTCAGCTGGGAGGGGGAGATTTTATTGCTCGCGCAGGATCCCAGCCAGTTTCTGGGCTGGAGGAAATTTGTGCCTTGAAGATCCTATTGCTGATGCTGAATTCCCTTGCCTCCAGGCCTGAAAACAAACAGGCTGGGGGAGGAGAGACAAGCAAAACAAACCAGCACGTCCTGGGCTGTGAGCTTCCCCCCCCCCCCCGGCTTCCCGCCCCCCCCCCAATGTTTACCAGGCCAGGCACGGGGATCTGTAACACCAGCCTCAGCAGCTTTGGTTGTGACCTTTAGTAACCTATGCTGTGGGCAGGCTGTGGCCAGTACCCCCGAAACAGGGTGAAGTGTGAGGGATTAGAACAGGGCAGCCAAAATCTAACCGTCATGACCCAGCTGCTCCTGCTCCCCCATGACCCAGCAGCGTTTGCTGCTCCTGCTCCCCAGCGTGTCCCGGCCACGCCCAGAAGGGTCCACCGAGCCTGGAACAGTTGCTGCTGAGTGACCATCCCATCCGTCACCTTGGGCGTCTGATCCGGACTTGGCTACGTGTAAGCCATTAATAACCCATGAAAAATTGAGCCAACTCGACAGCCAACACCTCCCCCCTCCCACACACATACACATCTTGTCCGACCAGGTACTGCCACACTCCCCACATCCTGGCCATGAGTAGCAACACGGAGGCCACGCCACTGTGTCCCATGCCACGTCTGCCTCTGAGATGCCGCTTGGAGGAGCACAAACAGCCGCCCTGTGGCAGATAGTTTGGGACAGGCGATTCCTTTGGTGGGGACTGATCGGTCCTTTCGGAACTCAGATGACATCATTTGCCCTGAGCTGTAGGGGCTGGATCTAGGCAAGCTTGGGGCCAGATGTAGCCCCTGGGCCTTAGGCTCCTCACCCCTGGCCTAAAGGCTACCACTGCCTATAAGAGGCTCTTCCCTCCCCATTGCTGGCTGGCTCTGCCAACTGCAAGGCCTTCTCTTTACTCCATTTGGGGTGGCATTTGCCACTGGGGGTACTCGCCAGGCCTCTGTACCTGCCAGCTATGTCAGTCTCCTATGGGCAGGTGGGGGAGAGAAGTCCTAAGGGGGGAAAGTTCCTAAACGGAAAGAAAAATGAATTTTTAAGAGTCTTCAGCTGGATTGCTATCTGATGTAACTTGAGAGCAGGTCAATGCAGTTACCCTGGGACAGAACAATGTTGTAAATGGAGCTGATCAAAATTTGGCAGCAGGCGAATGGGAAATGTTTCAAAAGAAAATTGAAAATTTTTAGTTTGTTTGGAAGTTTGCACTCTCTTTCTCTCTCCCCACCCCCCCATTCTGGATAAACATTCTGATTTTATTTTTAATGTTTGGGGTCTCCCCGGTCACATTTTTACTTTCTCTTACCTCCCCCCCTCCATGCCGACTGGAAAAAGGGGAAGGGAAGAAACCACAATAGTGAGAAAATGGGAATTTTCCCATGAGTGTAAAAAAAAAAAAAAAAAAAAAAAAAGGATAAAGAATTTGAAAAATGTTAAGGCTTTCTCCCCCCCTCCCCCCAAAATGTTCATTTCCAAAAATATATGTTTTGCATACAAGTTTTCATTTTCCACTTTAAAAAAGCTAAAAGTAAAAAAAAAAGGGCTCTTGCCATCAAAAAATATTTCAAGTGAGATCGGTTTAGTTGTATGATCAGAATTAGACCATTACTTCAATACCGGTTTCCCTACCTCATAATAGAAAGGAGTTCAGAGAGACAAGGAAAACTCTGAAAACCAGGGAAAGATTTCTTGGAGTGGGGGAAGGGGAGTTTGACAAAACTGGCAGCATTTTGCTTAGAGAGGAGACAATGGAAGTCACTAAATGGAGTAGAGGAAGTGATTCAGGCACGCCTAGCTGTGGTTTCATTAACCCATCCTTGCTTTCAAGAGCCATGTGATGAAAGAAAAGGCAACACATTTCAAACAGCTAGTAACCTGGCTGGAAAACTCATGTTCACAAGACAGCATTGGGGCCAGGAGCTGAGTAGGATTAACAAGAGGTTCAGTTAATGAGCACATCCACAGTTAGAAACAGGATAGAATTCTTGTAGCTTTGGGGCATGAGTCAGCTGATAGCCTGAGATAAAGGAAACGTTTTCGCTGGGTAATTCCTCCAAGACAGCGTTTCTTGCACTGTCCTCTGATCCTGGCCGCTGTGGGAAGTGGGAGACTGCTCTCAGTGGGCTGCTGCTCTGTGGTGGCAATCTCTCTGTTCTTATTCCTGGAGAAGGGGCAGAACCAAAGCCTTGAATTCCAGCCTTCTAACCTGGAACTGATTAGGCCTCAGTTGAAGTACTGAGTCCAGTTCTGGGCACCACATTTCAAGTAAGATGTGGAGAAATTGGCGAAGGTCCAGAGGAGAGCAACACAAATGATGAAAGGTCTAGAAAACGTGAGCTATGAGGGAAGATGGAAAGAACTGGTCTTGTTTAGTTTAGAAAAGAGAAGACGGAGAGGGGACATGAGAGCAGTTTTCAAGTATCCAAAACAGTGTTACAAGAAGGAGGGAAAAAATTGTTCTCCTTGGCCACTGGTGATAGGGCAAGATTGCAGTGAGTTTAAATTGCAGCAAGGGAGGTTTAGGTTGGATATTAGGAAAAACTTCCTAACTATCAGGGTGGTTAAACACTGGAATAAATTGCCTAGGGAGCAGAGTTCCCTCTAAGCTGAGGGGCAGCACAGCTTCACTGGTGATTAATCAGACCCCTTGCATGGATCAGACTGACTGGGCGGAGCTGATTAATCACCCGTGAAGCCACGCAGCTTAGAGGGGACACTGCTAGAGAGGTCGTGGAATTTCCGTCACTGGAGATATTTAAGAGCAGGTTAGACAGACATCTATCAGGGATGATCTAGACCAGGGCTACTCAACATGTGGCCCACAGCCTGTTTGTCTGCGGTCCGTGGTGCAGTTTGGGTTGATATGTGTTTTACTAGTTAAATTCCAGGACTGTTGTGAAGCCAAAACAAAAAAGGAGTCAATATAATGTTCTTATCTTGATCTGCATTTTAGTAGTTAAATTCCTGGACTGTCATTGCTCATTAAAAGTGCTGGCATATAGGTGGAAATCGGTAAATATTGCATTTTATTAATATCAGCAGAACTGACTTAAATGGGGCCTGTGTGTTGTATAGTCTTGCCTTAATTTTTGTATTCATGCCTGTCAGTGTGAAATAAGCTATTTGCATATATTTGCATATATATTTGCATGTATATACAACCACACTTAAGTTGTGGCCTTCGACATGTGCTGTGAGTATCATTGTGGCCCCCGGGGCTTCCAAAGTTAAGTAGTCCTGATCTAGACAGTGCTTGGTCCTGCCATGAGGGCAGGGGACTGGACTCGATGACCTCTCGAGGTCCCTTCCAGGTCTAGAATTCTGTGATTCTATGATCCAGCAATGCTGGGACAATTTGCATAGTGGGGGTGCTGTGAGCCATTGAACCCTGTGTAGATGATGCAAACCACTTTGGGCCATGGGATGCAGCAGCATCCCCCTCTCCTCCATCCTTGGTTCCAGCACCTGTGGCCACATCTGCATTTTGTGAGTCAGATTCCTCTCTGCTTAATACAAAAAAAAAAAAAAAAAAGTGCAGCCTAGTAGTGGAAGGTGGAAGGAGGTCCCACGACCAGGGCACTGGGCTAGGACTTAGGAGACCTAAGTTCTGCTGCAGGCATCCTGGCTGATGCTGGGCAAGTCTGTACCCTGAGGATGCAAGCAATGCCCTATTTCAGCGGGGTGTTGTGAGGAAAGCGGGGGTGAAAGATTGTAAGGTGCCCAAATCCTATGGTGCCAGGTGGGTCTAAGTACCTTTGATGTGCCTTTAATCAGTCCCTCAGACGTACCCCCACTAATAATGCAACGTTTCCCCCTCTGCCGTTGTTCCCTGAGGCCTTACCCCCATCACGGAGCGGCGTTCATTAATGCTGCAATCTCTCGGGACTTAGGAAAAAAAATCCTTCTTGAGGCCATGGAAAGCAAGGGGAAGAGTCTTCCATTTGCACAGAGATGGTGCAGCTGAGCATGGGCATGATGCGCTAGCGACTGTGCGCAGAGAAGGAAAGAAAAGGAAACTACCAGGATATTCTGAATAGGGGGAAAACAGGGAGGGCGTTCGTGAGCCTGTGGGCTCTGCATGAGGAGCTGCAAGGGGGAAGTGAAGTCCTTGGTATTTCTTCCCCCTCTCATTGATTTGGCAGAGACCAAGGTTGGACTGTAGAAAGAGAACATCCGCCCCCTGCCCATGTGACGTGCAGCAAGGGAAGGGTTAATGCTGGGAACCATCCTTAAGGGAGCTGGCCCAAAAATAGCTGGGCCTGCTTGTGTCTGTGCTCCGTTACCTTGGCGACTGACTGCAGAAGGGCCAAGCAAGGGCGAGGAGGACAACTCCTGCCGGCACTAAGGGGGAGTGGGGCGGAGGGGCCTGCATGCTAATTGGACCGTGGGAGAGATCAGGCGATGCTGCAAGAGGTGGAAGAACGAAGCCTCAGACACAGGGGGGTAGCATGCAGGGAAGGAGCAGGCCGAAGAATGGAGCTGGGGGAAGGGAGAGCATCACTCCCACACCGTCTGGGGGCTCACTCTGGAAGTCTTAAAGGGCTGGCTTATTCGCAATGAATGACTGGGGTTAACTCTCCAGAGCCCGCAAGGGGAAGGGGGGCCTGTCCTGCGCTCCACAGAACAGTGCTTGCCCTGCCGGGCCCTAAGGAAGTGGCACCTTCTGCCGATGCGCACTACAAGAGGTAGAACATTTCCTCTGCTCAATAGACGGGGCACTGGAACAGTCTGTATAGTAGCGGTGCTGAGAGCCATTGAACCAAACTGGAAACCCTGCCTATGGTGGAAGCCCCTTCACGCCAGGGGGGCGCAGCAGCGTCCCCCTCTCCCCTCCGCACCGGTAGTACCAGCCTCTTTCAGCACACAGAGCAGTTTCTTCAACATGCCTGGAGCTCAGATTGCTACAGCGTTTCCAGTCCGCTCTGGCTCTTAACCCGGCTACCGACAGAACTATTGATAGAGGTTCTAGAAATAAAATTCTGAACACAAGCTCTCTCTCTCTCCAGCAGGACTAATTATAGGGGTGGGGAGCCTTTTTTTGGGGGGGAGGCGCTGATCCACAGAAAAATCAGTGGTGGGGCTACACAAAAGTGAGAAGAAAAAAAAAGCTACTGATGTGCCCCTGATTGAGAGGCAGAGAGCCACTCCCCACATTCCCCTTGAAAACCAGAGCCTGGGGGGCCCGAGCTAGTAGATTTTGTGGCTCCCCCCTAGGCTCTAGGGTGGGGTAAAAAATGAGGGATTCAGTGTGTGGGAAATGGGATTGAGGTGTGGGGTCTGAGCAGAAGGGAAGGTGCAGGAGCCTCGAGGGCTGGATCCAGGCAAGCCAAGGGCCAGATATGGCCTTTGAGCTATATGTTCCCCACCCCTGAATTATATAGAAGGTTAGTCCCAGCTGTAAAGTAGGGTTTCCCCAACTTTTTCCTAGGACAGACCCTGGCTCCACAATACCACACTTTCCTGACGATTCGCAATTGTGCCAACTTCCTTCCCTCCCATGCATGGGTACTGGAACTAGGCGTGAGGAGTAGGAGGACTGTTGGCTTGAAGTGGTTCCATCATATGCTGGGTTTACAGTTTGGCTCTGTGCCTCCCTCTACACAAAGTGTTCCAGCAGCCCTGCTCCCACGGACATGTGGCTAGTGTCCCTGGCCAGACGCAGTAATGCCCTACATGGAAACATAACATGTGGACAGATTGGAATGTGTTGTTATCTTGCTGTGAATACAATTGAGCAGGTGGAAACAAAGTCGCATAGACCAGGACCATGGGACAAAGCAGCTCTCGCCAGTGTGGGGTGCTCTGTTCACCAGGGTAGCATCCCCACTCAACTTATCTACCCCAACAAAATGCAACCCCGTTCTGCAAAGACTTCCAGCTGCCTCTTTAAGGCAGAAAGGGGGCTTGCCTTTGTGGCAGCCCTGTTAGCCTGCTAGCCCTGCTCAAGAGGAGGCAGCCACATTTCAGAACACCAGGTGAGTTCCCCAGCGTGACTGGATTAGCAGCACAGAGTGACTGGATTAGCCACTGCTGAATTGTGGCATGATAGCTCAGCTATTTAGAGCATAACTCAGGCTAGGGATTTCTGTGTGGGGGCAGGAATTGAGTTAGGGCTAATCCTCCAGCTAACTCTGCTGTGCAGACCTGCCCTCGGTGGCCACACACTAGCTGTGTCTACACTGCACCCCTTTTCCGGAAAAGGGATGCAGATGAGACAAGTCGGAATTGCAAATGCAGCAGGGATTTAAATTTTCCCCGCGGCATTTGCATAAACATGGCTGCCGCTTTTTTCCGGCTCGGAGCTTTGACGGAAAGAGTTAGTCAGACGCTCTTGCGAAAATAAAGCCTTTTCCGAAAGATCCCTTATTCCTCTTAAAATCAGGAATAAGGGATCTTTCGGAAAAGGCTTTATTTTCCTCAAGAGTCGCGTTTGACTGGCGCTTTTTCCACAAAGCCCGAGCCGAAAAAGCGGCAGTTATGTTCATGCAAATGGAGCGGGAAAATTTAAATCCCCGCTGCATTTGCAATTCCGACTTGTCTCATCTGCATCCCTTTTCCGGAAAAGGGGTCCAGTGTAGACACAGCCTAGAGGTGGAAATTGGGAGGCCCAAAACACAGCCGACCCCCAGGGAAGAGTGATTATGCAGCCCATGGAGCAGAGGAGAGATTGAACCAGCGAGACATTTTCTACTCCATCAAAGAGTGACAGAGATTCCCATGAACCAGGGGTGGGGAACCTAAGGCCCAGTGGCCAGGGGCTGCATTGGGGAGCTCATGCTGGCACTCTAGCCTCCTTGCCATCCCCCTTGGGGCTGGAACACATAACATCTACCAGCCTGGGCCCCCCTAGATTCTGGTGTGCGAGGGGAGTGTGGGGAGCGTCTTTCTCCTTCTCAGAAGTGGGGCCACGTCAGTGAGAGTTCGGTTTTCTTCTCACTTGTGTGTGGCCCCTGACTGATTTTTCTGTGGGCCAGTGGCCCCCGATCCAAAAAAGGTTCCCCACCCCTGCCTTCATGATCAGGAATCGTGAAGGATGTCTTACAGGGTGAGGGGGAAAGACTGTGCTGGACCCTCAGAGAAAGGGGAGTGGTAGCAACAACGGCCTGCTGCAGCAAAGTCACAGCGGATCAGTCCCCAAATACAGTGTGTAACAATAGCGCGGGAGTGCGTCATGCAAACCAACAGACACTCCACAGCCATGTCTTTTCCCTGCACATCGGCAACACCTGGCACGTTTGTTTTGCCAATTAAATGCCTAACAAATTTGCCCAAAATCAATGGCATTAATATTTCTCAAGGGGCGGCCGTGTTAGTCTGTAGCTGCAAACACAATGAGGAATCCAGGGGCACCTTAGAGACTAACATTGATTTGGGCATAAGCTTTTGTGGGCAAAAAACACTTCATCAGATGCATGGAGTAGAATCCATGCTCCCTCTTCTGTGCTCTTATGGCAAAGCCCCACAGCATTTAATAGTGAATTCCGTTGTTGCAGTAGAATGGGACGACGGTACCAAAAGACCTTTAGGAAAGATTTCATGTGCTATTAAATGCTACGGGGCAGCCCCTCAGCTGGTGTAAATTGTTGTACAGATGACAATGTGCAACAGAAAGTAATTTCTGTAGCACTTGATTAAATGGCTGCACAACCCTATTGGGCTATGTTTGCACTAGGAAAGTATTTCAAAATGACTTTAAATTCAACTTAAAAACTCCCAATTTAACAAATTCGAACTAGCGTGTCCACACTACAGGGAAGCATCAAAATTAGTCTGAGGCAGGCTCCATTAATGTGGATGCACTACCTCAGACTTAGAGCCCCAGGAAGCACTGGGGAGGAATTAGTTTGAATTACTCTGGGGAGTAATTATTTCAAAATAGTGGCACCGGAGCATCCACACTACCGTTATTTTGAAATAACTATTGCGGAATTAGCATTACTCCTGATGAAAAGTAGGAGTACAGGTTTCAAATTCGTTGGCTCATTATTTCGAAATAATGATAAATTCAACCTTGGGGAGGCTATTTCAAAATAAAGTCCTAGTGTAGCCCAGGGCTAGGTTTCATCTATATTCAGTTCTGTCAGGGTTTCCCAGAAGGGATGCCATCTAGTTAAGGGCTCTGCTACTCTGACCCACATTGTGTCAAATGTTATTCTGAGAGTCAGCTACTACAGTTGTTGTGAGGTACAGTTATGTTGTAAGCATCTCAGATAAAGGTCTTTACTTTCTCATTTGTCTGTAAAGTGTCTAGCACACTTTGGTAGCTATATAAATATGTAATAAAATAGTAAGACAATAATCAATCATCATTGTTAATTTGTAAGAACAGGGGGCATTTTTCCAGGCTTACTCACCAGCACTGAGTTCATTACAAGCACTTCTGAACAGGCACACTACGAAGACACAACAAATCCTACATCTTGGCAGGAGGTTAGACCCTTGTGGTCCTATCTAACCCTATGGGTATGTCTAGACTACATGCCTCTGCCGACAGAGGCATGTAAAATAGGCTACCCAACATAGTCAATGAAGCGGGGATTTAAATATCCCCGGCTTCATTAAAATAAAAATGGCCGCCGCACTGTGCCGGCTCAGCTGATTGTTGGCACAGCGCGGCAATCAAGACGCGGATCGGTCGACGGGGAAGCCTTTGTCAACCGCGCCTGTAAACCTCATTTCACGAGGCATAAGGGAGCGGTCGACAAAGGCTTCCCCTGTCGACTGATCCGCGTCTTGAATGCCGCGCTGTGCCGACAATCATCTGAGCCAGCACAGCATGGTGGCCATTTTTATTTTAATGAAGCCGGGGGGGATATTTAAATCCCCGCTTCACTGACTATGTCGGGTAGACTATTTTACATGCCTCTGTCGGCAGAGGCATGTAGTCTAGACATACCCTATGATTCTATGATGGAGACCAATCTCAGCTCTTCCATTAGGCAGTTTCTTTTCCCTGGAACTGAGCTGTTGTGCAGAGGCCTATACTGTAGGTCAGTAGTATTCACACTTTTTTTCTCATGACCCAGTAGAAGAAAATTGTTGATGCTCATCACTCAACATAATTTGACTAGAGAGTGGGCTCCGGGGTGGGGCTGAGGATAAGAGCTTTCAGCTGCAGGAGGGGGCTCTGGCTTTGGGGGTGTCAGGTGGGGCTGGGGGGCTTACCAGTCAGACCATGCTGTGCCCCAGAAGCAGCCAGCAGCAGGTTCCCAGCCAATGTGAGTGCGGAGCTAGTGTTCAGGGCAGGAGTAGTGCACAGAACCCTGTGTACTCTATCCCATCCACCTAGGAGCTGGGCCTGTTGCCAGCTGCTTCTGGGGCACAGCGCAGTCTGTTGTACCAGGACAGGACAGGCCTTAGCACCCCCACTGGTCACCTGATCCCCCTACAGCAACGAGACCCAGTGCCTGACATTGCACGACCCAGCACTGGGTTGCCACCCTAGTTTGAAAACCACTGATGTAGGTTGTCCAGGGTAACAAAAGTCTAATTCAGTCTGTGTCATAAAATGGTCTGTAAAAAAAAAGCCAGCAAACTAGGACAAGCTGGATGGTAAAAGTACTGTAATAAGGGGGCTTCCACTCTCCTCCTACAGTCATGGGTTAGTAAAGGGAAGCAAGACTGAAAGGGTCTACTGGAATAAAAGCTGGGCCTACACAAAGTTTTCTATTGTAACAGTAAACAAAGGTTTCATTAAGTTCTTAATCTGTTTCGGAGCCTGAAACGTGTCCTTATCGCCACAACAGGCCACACTAACATTTGCTTTGGCTGCAGCTATAATTCATTGTAACACTAGCCTTCTTGCACACTGAAAGCTCACAGGGAAACGGAGCTAGATGCTTTCGAAATGCCATACACCGCCAGCTAGTAGGTAGGGGCATGCCATAAAGAACCGTGGGTCGGTATTTCTAAGGCACCTATTACTATAGTATGTAGGCATCATAGATTGCTCTGTGTGTGTGTGTGTGTGTGTGCGCATGTGTAAGTTTATAAAAATAATTCATTTCAATATGTGATGGCGTGGTGGAGGGCCGGGTAAAGAAGACAGGGAGAGTGATTCTACTGCACGCCTTAAGCATTTTGACAGCTCTTCACATTGTAAGGGAACGTGTGTGTATGTGAGTGTGTGAAAGTGTGTGTGTTCTGGGACCGGGTGTCAGTGCTGAGTAGCTGTGTCTGGAATTTAGGCTAATGCCATTCATCCTCTGGAATGCTGCATACAACCGTGTGTCAGTGACTGAACATTTGAAGCCCCAGGGCCACGGGGTACTCATGAATGTGCAATGCAGCACTACTGCATGGCTCTGTGAAATGCTAAGTGCTTCTTCCCAAGTGCTGGAAAAGATGCCCCATTGTAAAGTGCCAGCCCCTGCCCCCTGGCACCATGCACATATACCCCCCATTGCTGCTTTCTTTCCCTGACACAGCCTATTAATGCAGTTTCTGTTACCTCGGAAGACCTATTGCACCATGATCTGTCAGTAACAGAGCCACAGCTGATGACCGATAGCCAGAAGATTAAGAACGGCAAGGATGCCAGCCATCCAGCCTCAGAGGAATGGCTCTTTGCCACAGCTGAAAAGCTGCATGGCCAAAGAAGAGCTGATTTGCTGATAGAAATCCGAGAGTGTGTGTCCCAAGCGTATTCGGAATAACCGTTTCTGTGCGTGCAAAAGCTGATGGTCTGACAGCTCTGAAGTATGAAATCCACTGTGGATGCATATCTGCAGCATAGATATTGGCTTCTTCCATACTGCTCTGCCAATCTGTCTCCGTGCTGACTTGGAGGCAGTTCATTCTCCATAGCCCAGTCTGTCCTAGGTGCCTCTGCTGAGACGCCCCATAAGAGGGTCACTTAGTGCACACAGCACTGACCCTTTCGGAGATATGGATGGCTGTCCACTGTGACTAAACAGAGACCAGCACATTCATTTTGCATGGGCCACTGAGCGGCCTTCGGATAAAAACATGACTCATCATAGCCATGCGTCACTTGTGGGTTTTGAGGTGAGATAGCCACACTACGTCGAGCTGCAAAATAAACAGAATCCAGGAAAAGACACTGAAATGTAGATCTGCAAAAATGAAACTGACTTCCAAATGAAAGGCAATGTACAGTCACTTAAAATTAGGCTCAGTGCATTGTTGTTAAAAATCCAGAGGAGCCGTGCAGCTGGCAAACATTTTACATAAGATTGCTTCTTTGAATGTGTTATATTTGGAGACTTGTGAGACTCGCTGCTGCAAGAGTGTGAATTCAGTGTTGTGGCAGGACTTTTAAAATTAAAGGATAATTTTACGACAAACAATACAGAGCTGGTCAAAACAAAAGTCAATGGAATAGTTTTCTGTGAAAAAATAAAATAAAATTTGCCAACATGGAAGTGTTTTATGGGAATGTGTTGATGCTAATAGGAAAAGGCAAAATGTTTCATTTTTACTTTCTTGTATAGTTTTGATAATGCTGAAGCATTTTGTTCTGACTGAGTTTATTTAGAAATTATAATATCATAATTAAATGGAATGCCTCAACATTACCAAAATGAAAAATTTTTGGTGTCAAAAGGAAATGCTTTGATGTTATCAAACTGTAACCTGTAGATCTATTTCAGAATTTTTGCACCCTGTGGAATTTTAAACTTTCAACTCGTCATGTTGATTTGGAATGATTTTTTTTTATTTTGAAATTTCCCATGAAACAGAAATGTAGAAATGCTGCTTTCTGACCAGCTCCACTATTAGCTAATAATTCATGCTAAGATATGAATAATAAAATGGCATTAATAAGAACATAAACCTATTGTTGCAGAGATCAAGACAGAATGTTGACCCTAATACAGAATTACTCTATAGGTCGAGCCCTTACTTTGTTTGCGAATAATTATTTCCCTTTCCTCTGAAGCATCCGGTAGTGATCAGTCCCAGCAGCTGAGCATTGTGAGCAATTATATTGTCATTCAAGAATCTGTCCGCAAATCTCGGCTTGAGTCCTTTAAAAATGTAAGCCCAGATCTGTAAAGGTAGGTTTCTCTCTTCCATTGTAATCAAATACCTTTGAAGTTCTGGCCCCTATTCCCAAGTGGAGTGCTTTGCTACCATGGATAGCTCCTTTGAATAAACTGGGGTCACTCACCATTGTAAAGACTGAAGTCTATAGTTTACTTATGGAGGCAAAAATGTCTTTGTGCTGGGACAAAGTTTGGGGCCTGTCAAACCTGTGTACCACCTGTGTTGCTACCCGGGTCAGAGATCTGGATTTTCTTGCAGGCAGAGTTGGAGTGGCTATCCATATGTGTTATCAGCACCAAAAAGTCTCAGAGGGGTAGCCGTGTAACTTTAACAACAACAAGTAGTCCTGTGGCACCTTAGAAACTAACAAATATATAGAGAGAGACTCATGAGCTTTTATGAGTAAAACCCACTTCATCAGATAATGAGCTGGAGTGGTTTGACTGTGCACGAAAAGTCACAGTCTTGCAGGGATGTGGCCATCCTCCAATTGCTCATCACATGCAGCAGCAGCATTATATGCTCTTTGGCCATGTCGCCAAGATGGACAAAACCAGCCCAGTACACGGTGATCTCAAACTCTGCACTGACACTCAAAGAGGTGTATCCCCAACCACTGCTTGCAGGGCCACCCCAAAGATCGGCGGTTTTGCAGGATTGAGGCAGATCTGGGAACTTCACTACACAGTGCCTGGTGAGACACCATCGACTGTGGTCTCGCTGGCTGGTGAACAGTCCTCAGCAGACCCTGTCTGTTTTATGACTCAAAGTAGTAAAGACCGTGCTGGTAGCATACTGAGGATTGGGCCCTTGACCATCTCTTTTGAGCTAAACATGCTTTACTCCTGGGTCCCTGTTAGCTTAAATCTTGGGGAATTTTCTGTAATCACGTGGTTCTGATCTGAGTAATCATCATTATGGGGTAAGATGGATGAGGGCAGTTCACCGAGTGACACTGGGCGTCCACAGAGTGGGGGGGCAAAGAGGGCAATTGCACCAGGGCCTGGTGATTCTTAAGAGCCTGGAGCTCCTGGCGGCCACCACCATTACTATGGCAACGGCAGCCAGAGCCCTGGGCCCTTTAGAATCGCTGCCGGAGTGCCGGGGGGCGCGCTCCAGAGTCCTGTGCCGCTTGCTCTGGCCGGCTCTGTAGGCCCCATCTGGGTGATGCTGGGGGCTGGCTGCTCCAGCCCCGCCCCTTGTGCCCCAGGCCCCGCCCATTCCCGGGGTGCAGAGCCACCCACACACCTTGCCCAGGGGCCTGGCAATTCTTTCGGCTCTCCTGTCCTGCACCAACCTATAGACCGGATGGCTCTATAGCATTGAGGGTTCAGTCCCACCCGGTATAGATCAATATCAACTCCCTTCTCATGTAGGTGGGAATCGGAACAAGCTTTGAACCGGCATAGGAGGATCCGTTATTTCAGTTTGCTGAGCTTCCTGCTAATACCTGATTCATTTTCATGCAAGTTCACACACACCCAAGCCTGGAGTTTCAGCTTCAAACCAAGCCCAAAACTCAAAGTGAAACCAGGTCATGACAGTCAAGACTCACCCAGCTTTGCATGGAACGTGTGAAGCCCAAGAAACTGCCAATTTCACATGGTCTTGATGCAAAATCATCAACCAAATTCACTTCTCACTAGACTCAGGCTCTGGTTTTGAATGGAAGCAGGCAAAAGCCCCTGTCTCAGGTTACATGGTAGTCATTTCACACAGAGCTTCTTTAGGGCTTATTTTATAATGGCAGGGAAATAAATGTCTCCCAAAAGAAACCTATTGCACTGCAAGCAAAAACAATGTGAGCTGTGCTCTCCTGAGGCAAGGAGCTTTATCCTGGGTAGGAATAAAAGGGGTAAAAAGCCCCAAGGGGGATATCAAGGGAGGGGTTTGCTAAAACCCACCTAAACTGAAAGAACTGGTGATGAGTTGTTTTTTTTAACACAACTCACAATATCATCCATATATCACAGGACTTAGTGTGATGGGGGACTTCCAACTACTCTGACCTCTGTTGGGAGATAATACAGCAGGGCAGAGGTTATCCAGCAAATCCTTGGAATGCATTGGAGACTATTTTTTATTTCCCAAGGTGTAGACAGCAGCAAAGGGTGAGGCTGCCATAGACTGGATTTTGACACATAGGGAGGAACTGGTTAAGAACTGAAAGTGGGCTGCTGCCTGGTATCCACTCCAAGCCGGCATGTTTCGGCTCGGGCTGTCGCCTGCTTCTTGCTCCCCACCTTGAACACAGCTGTCAAAGGTGAGAAGCTCCATGTGGCTTCCCCCCCTGCTCCTGGCTGGGAGTGCAGAGATGAGAAGCCCTGCAGGGGGAGGAGGGGGGAAATGGGGCTCCTGGTGCAGAGCTGCATGGAGCTGACAGCCCTGGCTCTCAGTCCCCCACTCTTCCCTCCTTTAGTTGGTGGAAGTGCTCCTGGTGAGAATGCGCACCACCGAAGGAAGGGAGAAGAACCAGGTCCGTACGCAGGGGGGTGCAAAGGATGTGAAAGCCCCCAAAACACACACACCATGGTTCCCCAAGTAAGCATGGTCTGCCCAGCCAGGAGAAGGCAGTAGCAGCACACTGCCTGAGCCTCCCTCCCCCATGTTCTGGCCGTCCGGGGGGAAGGCTGGGACTGATTTCTCCGCTTACTTGAGGGACCATGGGGCATGCATTCACATTTGCGCATTCACATGTAAATGCATTCTACATTTACAAAAAAAGCACACACACACCCCCTGCACACACAGAAATTCCTGCGAAGGGGCCTGAGCACGAACAACGGTCACTGTAGTAATTAATGCGGTGGCAGTACGTCAACCAAACACAGGTGATTTATCTTAGGTAGATATGGCCTTCAGGGAAAACCAGTTTGAGAGAATTGGCCATTTTTCAAAGAGACATTAATAAGGGCACAAGTACTGTCCCACTGTGTAGGAAAGATAGGAAGTAAAGCAAGAGGCGACCCTTATCCAGGAGATCTTCAATGAAGTAAAATAAAAAACAAGTGGTCCTGTGGCACCTACCCATGAAAGCTCATGTGATACAATATATTTCTGCTAGACTTTCTAAAAATAAAAAAGGGGTCCTACAAAAGGATGGATTTAAAAAACAATACAAGTAAGTAGGGACACAATTAACAAGACCACAGCACAAAACGAGATTAAACTAGCTAGAGAGAGAAAGGTTAACATGAAAACATTCTACAAATTCACTAGAACAGTGTTTCCCAAATAGTGTTCCATGGAACCCCGGGGTTCCGCAAAGTGAAAGTAAGGGTTCCGCGAGAATCCGATCACTCCCCACCCCGAGCTGGTCTTAGGGGGCAGACGAGCCGGGCCACCATTTTCAAGGGGCCACCAGCTTTTTTTTTTTGCTTGACAGTTCCCCCCCCTTCCCTCCCCCTTTTTTTTTTTTGGTCAACTAGTTTCCCTCAGCAGGTTTTTTGTTTTTGTTTTTTGTAAAGGGTTCCGTGGCCAAATAAAATTGGGAAACACTGCACTAGAAGCAAGAAGAGGGACCAGGTAGGCCCATTACTCAATGGGGAGGGAAAGACAATAATGGAAAATAGCAGAAGTGTGAAATGCCTTTTTTGTTTCATTTTTCACCAGAAAGGTTAGTAATGATCTGACATCTAACATAATGAATACCAGTGAACATGAGGTAGGCCCAGAGGCTAAAACAAGGAGCAAAAGGGAAAGAAGAGGGTAAATATAGTAAGAACAACCCTGAGAATCACAGGGCAGTCAGCTTAACTTCATTACCCTGAGAGATAATGGAGCAAATAATCAAGCAATCAAATGCAAACACCTAGAAGATAATAAGGTGATAAGTAACTGTCAACATGGATCTGTCAAGCAAAGTCTCAGAGGGGTAGCCATGTTAGTCTGTAACTTTAAAAACAAACAATGAGTAGTCCTGTCCCACCTTAGAGACTAACAAAAATATGTATCATATCATGAGCTTTCATGGGCTAAACCCACTTCCTTTTGCCCATGAAAGCTCATGATAATATGTGTGTGTGTGTGTGTGTATGTAGTCTCCAAGGCTACGTCTAGACTACATCCCTCTGTCAGCAGAGGGATGTAAATGAAGCACTTTGAAAGTGCAAATGAAGCCGGGATTTGAATTTCCCATGCTTCATTTGCATAATCATGTAATGGCGCTCTTTTGAAAAAGCGCTATTTCGAAATTGAAACCGCAGTCTAGACGCGGTTCTTTCGAAAATAGAAGCCTTTTTCAAAAGATCCTGTAAACCTCATTTTTTGGTTTACAGGATCTTTCGAAAATGAGGTTTACAGGATCTTTCGAAAAAGGCTTCTATTTTCGAAAGAACCATGTCTAGACTGTGATTTCAATTTCGAAATAGTGCTTTTTCGAAAGAGCACCATTATGTGATTATGCAAATGAAGCATGGGAAATTCAAATCCCAGGTTCATTTGCACTTTTGAAATGCTTCATTTACATCCCTCTGCCGACAGAGTAGTCTAGACACACCCCAAAGTGCTAAAATTCATGTCAAACCAGCTAAATAGCTTTCTTTGAAAGGGGAACAAGCCTTATGGATAGCAGGAGAGGGTAGGGTAGCAGTAGATTTGGTGAGCTTTAGTAAGGTTTTTGATCCTGTCTCATATGATCTCATAAGTAAACTGGGGAAATATAATCTAGATAGAGCAACAATAAGGTGGGTGAAGAACTGGTTGGAAAACTTCCCAGAGAGCAGTTCTCAGTGGTTCACATTCAAGCTGGATGGGCATATTGAGCAGGCTCCTGCAGGAATCAGTCCTGGGTCTGTCTCTGTTTAATATCTTCATCTGTGATTTAGATAATGGCACAGAGAGTACACTTATAAAGCTTGTAGATGGTACCAAGCTGGGACGGGTGGCAAGTGCTTTGGAGGATTTGATTAAAATTCAAAAAGATCTGGACAAACTGGAGGAAGAGTCTGAAGGAAATGGGATGAAATTCAGTAAGGAAAAATGCAAGGTTCTCCACTAAAAAAGGAACAATTGATTGCAAGCACAAGAAGCAATGGGCTTAAACTGCAGCAAAGGAAATGTAGGATGGACATTATGAAAAACTTCCTGTCAGGAAAGTTAATCACTGCAACAAATTGCCTAGGGAGATTATGGAATCTCCATCATCCAGAATTTTTAAGAGCAGGTTAGACAAACATCTGTCAGATATGATCCAAATAATACTTAGTCCTGCCTTGTGAGCGGGGACTGGACTAGATGATCTATTGATGTCCCTTCCCATCCTATACTTCTATGATTAGAGGAGCCATTCTGTCTCTAAGCCACCTGGGGGTTCCCCTAAGCTGCAGGAATCCTGCACCACATAATTAAGATCCCGGGGCAGTGTACCAGGGGCCAAGATATGACCCTGTTTCTTTTGAATGAGCTCATGTCCTAAACAACTATGGTCATTAAAAACCTAACAAAATGATCTGCAAGAGTAGGAAGTTTTTCACTGACATCCTGGCCAGCCTTGAAGATGTGCAATTTCCTTTTGCCTACCTCACTTCCCTCACAGTTTCAGTGGGCTATGACATTTTTCTTTACTTGCTGGGTTAAGAAGCATGATTAAAAAGATTGGGACTTTTCAGGTTAGAAAAGAGGAGATTAAGGGGGGATATGATAGAGGTCTATAAAATCATGACAGGCATGGAGAAAGTGAAGAAGGAAAAGTTATTTACTTGTTCCCATAACATAAGAACTAGGGGTCACCAGATGAAATTAATACATAGCAGGTTTAAAACAAACAAAAGGAAGCTTTTCTTCATGCAGCGCACAGTCAACTTGTGGAACACCTTGCCAGAGGATGTTGTGAAGACCAGGACTTTAACAGCGTTCAAAAAAGAACTAGATACATTCATGGAGGTTAGGTCCATCAACGCTTATTAGCCAGGATGGGTAGGAATGGTGTCCTTAGCCTCTGTTTGTCAGAGGCTGGAAATGGATGACAGGAAAGGGATCATGTGATGATTACCTGTTCTGTTCACTCTCTCTGGGGCATCTGGCATTGGCCACTGTTGGAAGACAGGACACTGGGCTAGATGGATCTTTGGTCTGACTCAGTATGACCATTCTTATGTTCTTTGATCAACTGTCTCATTCCACCCCAGAAATGGCTGCATTTTACTGGTGGGCAAAGGGATTCCTATCTATCGATCTTAGGTTTTTCAAGATACCTGCCACCATGGAATTTGAACACAAGTATAAATCTAAATGTCTATATCAGTTTGGTGTCTATTTTGATCTTTTATTGCAAAAGGTAAAGACGACCCCTCTCCCGTTATTACTTTTTGCTACTTCATTCAAGGTGTGAATGTGAACGTGCAGGTCGGAATGGGAGCTGACGCATGTGCGTTCGTGCTGGGAAAGTGCCAGTGATCAGTCCCTAAACTTACGTTGGAAGCAAGTCCTGTTTGGAAACCCCCCTGGGGTTCAGTGGAAAGCGTCGGTGAAATCCCCCCGCACTTTGCAAGAAGGAGTGCGAACTGCTTGTTACTGGTGAACCCAAGCAGAACGTAGGGTATGAATGAAGGGTATGCTCACAAAGCATGAACTGCAACTTAGAGACGTCTGCCTCTCAGCCTTCAAAGCAAAGGTAGGTCTGGTCTGTACTAGGAAACTAGGTTGGTATCAGGGCTGATGATAGACTTTGCTGGGCTCTGGCAGTGTGGGGCAGCGGGGAAGAGGCTTGGCTCCAGACCCCTTGGAAGAAGCAAAGCTAGGGGCAGCCAGTCCTCACTGCTGCCCAGACCGCGCAACCCAGGACTCTCGCGGTGATTTAAAGGGCCCAGAGCCCCAGGTCCTTTAAATTGCTGGACCCTGGGGCAACTGCCTCGTTGCCCCCCTCCACCCGTGCCCCATTGGCCACCCTGGTTAGTATAACTATGTAACTCAAAGGTGCAAAAAATCCTAGGTTAAATTGACGTTGGGGAGGTAGCATCTCTGTGCCGATGGAAGAACTGGTCCCTGCAGCTGGAGGCAGTCTCTTGACTGATGCACTACAGCTGTCCAGTGTTTGAAGTGTAGACAAATCCTCAGACCAGTTTGGTTTTGATTCCAAAATGTTCTACTAGTCCAGTTACCCACCTTGCTATGAGTGAGCTCCTGTAACGGAGACGAAACAGACAACTGTCCTCTTAAATAACCGGGGTCAGTGTTTGTAAGGATGGACAAATAGGCTTGCGTTCATTCCACGCTTTTGATTACGGACTAATGTAATGACTTGAGAAACGGGCGATTCAATTCAGTGTCGCTGCTAAGCTACTGTTTTATTGAGCCGATTCCAATTTGTGAGCTTGATTTGATAATTGTATTTTAATTAATTCTTAGTTCTGTAAAAGTTCATAGCCATTAGGTATGGCCATTGCAAGCTTGCTGGCTTACAGGTTGTACCTCCCTAAAATGGGACTCTCTGATATTCCTGGACCACAGAGCGCAGCAACAGGGATGTCTGGCAGAGGGGCTGGGAGCGCGGCGGAGTGGCCGGTGACTCAGCTGGGACCGCCGTGGTGGGGGTGGGGGAAGGGCGGTGTTTGGCGTGGTGGGGAGCTCTGGCCCTATCAGCTGTGGAGCTTTGGCCCCAGTGGCAGCGGGGCTGGTGGTGGCCTGGGGGCTCTGACTCCAGCAGCCAGGGAGCTCTGGCCCTGGGGAGCCTTGGCCAGACTGGTGGAAGGGAAGCTGAGGCTGGAGCTCAGCAGCAATGGGGCTGGGGCTGGGGCTGGAATCCGAGCCTGAGCCCAAGCACAAGCCTGGGGGCAGTGGGGCCAGGCACGGGCCAGAAGCAGCCGGCAGTAGGGAGGGGTGGAGGACGGGGAGGCCAATGGCAGGGGACTTCCCCTGGTTGGGCAAATCCTTCTTTGGAACCTGAGGCAGGCCCATATGCGGGGGGGGGAGGGGGGGGAGGCTATGAAGGGTGTGAAAGCACCCCCCCCCATCATCCCCCAAGTAAGCATGCTCCCCTGGACAGGGGAAGGCAAGAGCGGTATGCTGCCTGAGCCTCCCTCCCCCATGCTCTGGCCAGCCAGGGGAAAGGCTGGGATTGATTTCCCCCCTTATTTGGAGGACCATGGGGGTGCATTCACACCCTCGCCATCCACATTTACAAAAAAAGCACACACCCCCATAGAAATTCCTGCGTGTGGGCCTGCGCCGGTGCCGGAGCTGGGAGATCCAATCTGTATCATCTTGTAATAACTTCCATGCAGAATATACCGAGCTGATTCTACTTTCAAATACACAAGTTGGGACAGGAGCCTGGAGAACAAAGATAACTTCGTATCTCAGAGCCAGGCAGCTTGTTCCCTGAATTAAAGCTTTGGTTTCTCCTGCAGGGTGGGCAGAGTCAGCAACTGGGCTCCGCATTCCCTCCTGCTCTTGTCAGCAAAAGCAAAAGCAGCTGCGATTGGGAAGAGCTTGACTTGTGTTGTGTGGGAGGGACCGGTGGAGGAGCTCAGGAAGGCCTGCCAAAGGAAGATGCGGGGTGGGGGTGGGGTGGGGGGAGACTGCTGGCTTAGGGAGGGTTAGGCAGTGCAATGTGTGTCTCACATGCTTTTTGTGCAACCCGCATGCATCATTTATGCAAAGTGCATGGTTAATTTATGCAGCGCTCGTGCATAATTTATGCAGGTGTGTCACAGACTTTTGGCTGTACTGGTGTCGATGGGCCTTCTCCCTTTGTGCTGCCACAGCAGAGGCAGTCAGCTGTAGAGCTCTTGCAAACCATCCCCAGCTCTAACTGCCTGGGCGCTGCTGGCTGGGCACCATCAGGAAGGGCCAATGGCTCTGGAATTCACTACCCCTTCTGGTCTGATGGACCCCTCTGTTTCTTGGGGCCTGATGCTGCTCCACACTGGTTCACCCCCTTCCCCCATAATTCCATGCAATTACTCTTAAGTGTGACAGGAAATGCTCAGGCTCTTCAGCTTGTGGGAGTCATTGGCTCGGGGACATGAAACGTATTTCATCAGGCGAGAGAGTGACTTTTACAGGCACGGAGCACGGAACATCTGTAGTCCCTATAGCCTCCGCTCAGCACCTTGGACAGCCAGGTCCCCCCCCAGCCAACGAAGGGTGTGTTTTGCTCCACACTTTTATAGAGCTTAGCTCCAGAAGGGACCAAGAGGTCTTCTGCACTGGTCCCCTGGAGATCAGAGGCTCTTAAATGTCACCCCATAACCCTTACACTGAACCCAGCGACTTAAAGCATTTCAGGCCTCAGGAGACTAACCTGCGATGGGCCATGCGCAGCCAGAGAGCAGGAGAGACTGAGATGCTACTGTAACCGCCCCCAGGTGGATTTGAACCTGGGCCTTCTGAAGCTTAATCTAGGAGCCTCTACTCTCTGAGCGAAAAGCCAGCTGGCTCCTAGCCCATGCTGTAGCGGTCTCTTGGCCTTAACTGTTGCTGTGGTCTAAGTACCACTTGCATTGCTCAGTAACCACACTAGGGCTATGTCTACACTTGCGGCTTCTTGCGCAAGTAATATGCAAATGAGGCTAAGCGTGGAATATCGCCGAGCCTCATTTGCATACCTAATGAGCCACCATTTTTTTCAGAAGAGGCTCTTGCGCAGAAGGAGCATCTACACTGCCCCCTTCTTGCGCAAGAAAAACCCTCTTGCACAATGCCGTTCTTCCTCTCAAGTAATAGGTGCGGCATTGCGCAAGAGGTTTTCTTGCTGAAAGAGGCAGTGTAGATGCTCCTTCTTGCGCAAATCTTCTGAAAAAATGGTGGCTCATTAGGTATGCAAATGAGGCTCGGCGATATTCCACGCTTAGCCTCATTTGCATATTACTTGCGCAAGAAGCCGCGAGTGTAGACATAGCCTAGGTGTGTGGGTTACATAACCAATACTCGAAGCCCCTACAGTGGCAGGGAATTGATTAGCGGGATGTGCCCAGGTGATTCCCCCCCACCCACCACAACCCACTCCCATGCCGCAGAGGAAGGAGAAAAAACACAAGCTCCCTGACCTGGGGGGAAATTCCTTCCCAGCAACTGATCCGGTGACGGGTTAGACCCTGAGGAAGGAGCAAGGCTCACCAAGCAAGCATCTAGGGGGAGATCGACATGTGGAACAGCCAGCATGAGTGTAGTTAGATAGCCAAGTAGCTAGTGCAGCACGGCGCAGGTGAGTAGAATACAGACGTGCCAGAGCCTCAGGGTACATACTCTATATCATTGGCGGGCAAGATAGGGCCCATGGGCTGGGTCCAGCTTGCCAAGCCTCCCCTGCCAGGACCCTGAGGCACAGAGCAGCCAGCCACTTCCGAGCTGCCCTATGCCACTTTAGGCGACTGGCTATTTCGGGTGCTGGGGGGAAGGGAAGGCTTTGTGCGCTGCTCCTCCTCCCCCAGCAAAATCTATTAGCTCCTATTGTCTGGAAACTGGCCAACGGGAGCAGAGAGACTTTGCTGGGAGGTGGGAGCAGTGCACAAAGGCTCTCCTTCTCCCCAGCGCCAGCCATTTTGAGCAGCCTGCGACTGTGGCAGGCAGGGAGCCTGCCTTGCGGTCCTGCAGGGCTGCTGGCCGGGAGGCGACTTTCCCCATGGCCTCACCCATACCTAAGTCTTTCACTGCTGCCTCACCGATGCCAGAGCTGTTCACTGCTGCATGTAGCTAGTTGTATTCTACGTGCCACAATAAGTGACGGCAAGCCTAAGAAAGAGGATTCACTGTGCCCCTCAGAGCACTGGTTCATGCCATCTGGTATCCCATCTTCAGCTCTGGCCAATCTCTGATGTTTCAGAGAAAAGCTAAATAACCCCCAGGCCAGTTCTGGATTGTTGGGAAAAAATTCCTTCCTGACCCCTGCAGGTGACCAGCTAAGCCCTGACGCCTGAGATTTGATTACAGTCATCATCATAGTATGGAGCTGCAGGTGTTGAGCATGTTAAAGATAATGCAGGAAATCCTACTCTCCCCATGGCCCAAGAAGGCAGGAAATGAATCCTGGAATTCACAGACCCCAAGGCCAAAGGGGATTGCCACCACTTTCCCTCCCCACCACTCATGTTAACTATGTTTATTATGGTGGTGCTTATGGTCCGACCAGTATCAGGGCCCTAAGGTGCTAGGCACTGCACAAACAGGGAGCTGCAGACAGTCTCTGCTGCCCCAATGAACTTTCAGCCTCAAGACCTGTGGACCTCTTTGCCAGAGGACGGTATGAAGGCCGAGAATATAACAGGGCTCAAAAAAAGACCTAATAAGTTCAGGGAAGGTAGGTCCATCAATGGCTGTCAGCCAGGATGGGCAGGGATGCAAAATCATGCTCTGAAGTGTCCCTAGCCTCAGTTTGCCAGAAGCTGGAATGGGAGACAGGGATGGCTCATGGATGATTACTGTTCTCTTCATTCCCACTGGGGCACCTGCTGGAAGGCAGGATACAGGGCTAGATGGTCTGACCCAGTAGGGCCCATCT
The DNA here is from genome assembly GCA_019425775.1 of Rafetus swinhoei. Taxonomy (NCBI): domain Eukaryota; kingdom Metazoa; phylum Chordata; order Testudines; family Trionychidae; genus Rafetus; species Rafetus swinhoei. The sequence continues at coordinate 340,156,510 of CM033437.1, read as the reverse complement.
TAAGTTCTTATTGTAGGGATGTGCCAGTGCATGTGGCAATGGGGGTGTTTTATAAATCAAAGAGAACTTGGAGTAAATGGTCTAGCTCCCCAGTTACTTCCACGGAGCAGTGTAGATCGACACCAGCGATGCATCGGGGTCAGTGCTTAGAGGAAAGTGGCTCTGGGCTACGCAAACTTACATAGTCATGAAAATACAAAATAGACCCTCACAACCTGTTAAAGTAGCATGTAAAGAGTTAAGTAAAAGGGGCAGGCACATTGTCCCCAGCTACAGGCATTCACTGCTTGGCTTCCTATAGAAGCCAGGCTGTCAGACACTGGAGGGTCATGTCAGCCATCCAGCCGCACCCTTTTCCCCTCTTCCCGATCCTGGTGTTGGGCTTTGGCAGGGAGTGGTCAGAAAAGGACTATGTGACCTAAGGCAGGTTTTGCTTCTGCTTATTCCCCTGCAGGCAGGGAGTCGAGTACATATCAGTTGCTGTGCCTGAGAGCACATAGGCTCCTTGTTAACACCTCTCCTCTGTTTCAGATGCCTGCCCCACCCCGCTCCTTCCTCCTGCGGAGGTGAGCCGGACTTAGGCCATGTTTGTAGAGTTCTTGTTCTCCCTCTGCCTCTCCCTCTCTCTCCCTTCCTCGGGAAGGCTGGATTTTGGCTCCTTCCTCCAAATCTATAACATTCAATCACCCATAAACCTGGAGGCTGGAAAAGATCCCAAAACCCAGCAACAGCTAAGGAGCGTCACCAGCCCTGGCTGTGAAGTAAATGCAGCAGTTCACACACACACACACACACACATACACACACAGTTCGTTTGCGCATGCGCACATACACACACACATATTAGGCACCTGCATTGGCTGTGGCTCTGGGGCCCCTCACCTCCTCAGATCCGGGGCAATGGGGATTTACCAAAGAGAGATGCTACCATCTGGGGCCTTAACGACATGCAAAAGTTGCGCTGCTGTAAGTACGGAGGGCAAGTCTGTTCTAAAAGCACTGCTCTGGTGCAGCTACACTGCTGCAGCTGAGCTGCTGTAGCACTGGAATGAAGATGCTCAGCCCCGACGGGAGAGAACTTTCTCATCGTTAACCCAGCTCCCCACGAGGCAGGAGCTATGTCGGTGTGAGACGGTCTCCTGCCAACACTGTGCGGTCTACCTGGGGGGGATAAGGTCAATATAACTATGTTGCACCCTAAAGCAGGGGTTCTTGAGTGGCCTAGAGGATCGGGCATTGGCCTAGGGATCACTGGGTTGTGGGCTTGAGCCCTGCCCACCAAGAAGTGTCACCACCAGCTGCCCTATTAGGAAGGTGGGATAAGGGACACCCTGGCTAGGTCTACACTGGCAGGTTCTTGTGCAAGAACCCACAGAGCATCCATACTGCCCACCCTCTCTTGCACAAGAAGATATACAGTACAGCATTGGAAGAGAGTGCTTCTTGCACAAGAGCTACACTCTTTTCTAACAAGTGTAAGCCCTTTTGTGCAAGAGGGCAGTGTGGACACGCGGCAGGGGTTTCTTGCGCAAGAAAGCCCTACGGCTAAAATGGCCATCAGAGCTTTCTTGCGGTAGAGAGCGTCCACACTGCCATGAATGCTCTTGTGCAAAAGCACATGGCAGTGTGGATGTGTTCTTGCGCAAGAGTTCTTGCACAAGAACCCTTGCACAAGATGTTCTTGAGCAAGAACCCGCCAGTGTAGACATAGCCCCTGAGTGATGTAGCTGTACCAGCATAAGTCTGTAGGGTAGATAAGCCTCAGACTGCATGTTCTCTGGGGCAGAGGCTAGCTTTTTGTTGTGTGTTTGTACAGCCTATAGTCCCTCCTGTGAAGAAGGCTCCTAGGTGCATCAGTAATAAATAATAATAATAATCTACCTGTATAATTAAAGTAGTAAAATTCCTAGTATGGACGTAGTCACACCTATATACATGCCCAATCCTATTGGTTATACAAGTACAAAATCTGTGTCTAGACCAGGCCTAAATACTGATTACATGTCCAGATCCAAGATCCAAGTCAAACAAGTCCAGATCCAAGAATAAATAAGGGAAGGGGGAAGGGGGAAGGAAAAGGTGCTTTCTTCCTCCCCTCCCCTTTTTCCTTCTCCTGGGAGTGGGGGGGAGGGGGGTTGAGAGAAAGAGGGGGGGCTCCTTCCTTCCCTTATTTATTCTTGGATCTGGACTTATAATACTCCGATCATCTGAAGAAGTGGGTTTTGCCCACGAAAGCTCATGATACCATCGACATGGTTTTTTAGTGTATAAAGTGCTACCAGACCATTTGTTGTTTTTTTCTGTAACAGACTAACTCGGCTACCCCCTGAAGCTCCATTTCATGTTTTGTTAGTCTTTAAGGTGCTACTAGACTATTCATGGTTTTTTAAGTTTTTACATGTTAAAATGAAGTTCTGGGCTGGCTGATGAGATAGCCATAGAAACAAAAGACCTACGGTGGGCTGATAGGCAATGTTTCCTCTAATTTTTCCATCCCTGTGCAGAATAAATGTTGTTATGTGCACCAAGGCATGTGTGGATGTGCACCACCAGTAGAAATGCATGCTGCCAGCTGTGGGTGCTCTGGGTGCTTTGCTAATCAGCTGGGTGGCATTTGAATCTCTCTTGGGTGGCAGCACAAGCACTCAACTTACAGAGAACACTGCCTGATAGACTCTATAAATGCTAATAGACCTTAAAGTGTTGAATTATGGCAGCAGCTGATGAGATACAGGGTGTGACAACCATTGGGAGAAAAAAAGCTTTCCTTAACTGGGTACATGGGAGATCCTTTGATATAGGAATGACTGAACTTTGATCCATACCCTGATTAGAAGAACTCCCTTGTATTGAGGAAACTGAATTCAAAATGTTGACACTGGTGATTAGATAAGCAAATAGGGGGAGAAGTCTGAGTTCCTGTCTAAACTGGTAACATTGGCCCTTGACATGGTGAATAACAAAGAGTTACCAGAAGGCCAAGAAAGGTCATAAACCATGCAAAGGGGAAGGTACTTTGCAGGGCCATGTAAGAGAGAGGAGACGGGGTTTCTTGGTGAACCTGGCTGCCTTATTGACTTCCAGAATCACCATTTTAGTTCGATGCAACTTGAACTTAGATTGGACTTTTAGGGCAAATCTCCATGAGAAAGTTGCTCTGGTATAACTAGAGGTGTGAATTTACACCCCTAACTCAGGTGTGACCATAAACCAGTGACTTAGACCGGCGCAAAGGGCCACGTGGGAGCTCTTATGTCTGGTTAGTTTCAGTCAATTAGGAACAGGTTTAAACTAATCTGAAATAAGCTGAGACCAGAGAATGGACAGAAAGGTTTGCACCCATTTAACTATATTGGTTGAAAAGCTGATTCGAGCGACACTGGTATAACATTCTGGTGTAGACCAGCCCTTAGCGTTGTGGGAGATAAGGGTTGTTGGCGCATCCTTAGCAATGAGACTGGCTTGATCTTTGTGGAATAGCCCAATGATTTTCAAACTAGGGGTTGCGACCCAGTACTGCAATGTCAGGCACTGGGTCTGGTTGCTGCAGGGGGATCAGGTGACCAATGGGAGGTGCTAAGGCAGCTACCTGCCTGTCCTGCACTGCAGACTGCACTGTGCACCAAAAGCAGGTGGCAACAGGATCAGCTCCTAGGTAGGGGGTTGGAGAGAGCGCACAGGACTTCGCACACTGCCCCTACCCTGAGCACTAGCTCCACGCTCCCATTGGCTGGGAACCTGCTGCTGGCTGCTTCTGGGGCGCAGCATGGTCTGTGGTGCCAAGAGAAGCAGGAAGCTGCCTTATCACCCCCGCTGCACTACTGACCAGGAGCTGCTCAAGGCAGGCCCCTCCTGCCTCTGACCCCCCCCCCCAAAGCTGGAACCCCCTCCTACACCGCAAAACTCTCATCCTCAGCCCCACCCTGTAGTCCACACACCAGTCAAATTATGTAGAGTCGTGGGCATCAACAATTTTCTTCAACTGGGTCATGAGAAAAAAAGTTTGAAAACCCACTTAATTAGGGGGTGAAAGAGGTAATGGGGCAGGGGAGGGAGATTAATAGGATTACAGGTCATACAAAAGGCATCAGAAGAGCTATTGTCTCTACTCATAGAAGAGCTGTGGATGGGGGTCTGTGTCGATATCAGAGGGATCCTCAGATTTGGGGTGCCAGGCCTCGGTGACCTACTATAGATTTGTTATATGATGAGAGTATTTATAGATCAACTTTACATTATACATTATATACAATGTTTATAATATTAATACGCTGCATGTATGGAGCAGCCTACTCCCAGGCATCTAAGATCACTCTGTAGACCCCAAGGAGACACCATCTATTTGAAGGGCAGATGAATGCAGCTCCTTTTATAGCCCCTCGGTCCCAGTCAGCTGATCCTGGCCAGTGTTGACCATACCACGGGTCTTTTAGTGCTGTGTAGACATATCCTTAATGATCAAGATCTGGATCCCTATGTTGTAAGCGCGTTATGCAGCTGCTAACCCACAGTGTTGGGCTGCCACACAATTCAGTGCTTCTGACCAGCCTCTAATCCTGAGCTGTTTCCATGTCTGGGTAAATAATACAGGGCAATGTAGCACTCTTTTCCCTTTCGTCACCAAAGCACCAGAAGAATCAGAAGCACCCTACTGAGCAGTTGTTCTTCAGAGTTGTTCTTCTCCCTGATGCAGCAGGAGAATCAGCTGGGGCATATTCTGGTGGCTGATAATCAGGTGACTGACGGCTCAGTCCTAGCACTTCATTGCCATACGAGATACAGATGATCCCAATCTGGATTTATTTCCTGCTCCAGGGGAGCCAACAGCCTGGTGGGACCCCCTGGGTAAGGTGTGTGGGGGGGACAGTTCCGCACTCCTGGAAGGGGCGGGGCCAAGGGCAGCTGGCCCTCAGTGCCGCCAGGTCTGTGGCATGCTCCCCACGTTCTCAGCACTGCCTGGAGCGCACCCTGCCATGTCCCTGCCTCCCCAGGCAGCCCTAAGAGTCACCTAAAGTGCATTCTCCAGCAGTGATTTAAAGGGCCCAGAGTGCTGGGAGCTGCTGCAGCTACTATTGCAACAACAGCAGCAGGGAACCCTGGGCCCTTTTAGAACACCGGGTCCCGCAGGGCAAGTGTCCCCTTTCCCCCCCATTAGCGGGCCTGCCCTGCACAGTCTCACGGTAACTGCGGCTGGCTCTAAGCACTTATATAGGAAGCGGACACACCTCCGGTGCGGCAGACATATGAATCTATGGGGAATAATTGAGCCAATGTCCCCTAGATAGCGAGGGGACAGCGGCAAACACTTCCCTGAAGGAGCGAAATGATCAAGTCAGACACAGAAAGCGATGGAGGAGGCCGCACACCGGTCCTGTACGGTGCACCGCAAAAGCCGGCAGATGGCTGGTTAGCATTTATATTACCACAGCGCCTAGGAGCAGTCGCCATGGATCCCGCTGTGCTACAAACAGAATACAAAAGGCAGTCCCTGTCCCAAGGCACCTAGAATCTAAGTACAAGACAGGAGACAACAGATGGATACAGATGGACAGGGAACACAAGGAGGCCCAGGTGCCAACTTCTGCTCTAGACAGGGAATGCTTGACTCTGCCCCTGCCCCGCAGCCTCGGGCCATGCCCCCACTCTACCCCCTCCCCAACCCTGCCCAGCCTCTTCCTTCCCCTCCTCCTCTCCTGCCCCACCCCCATTCCACCCCAAACCTCTGTCCCACCTTTCCCCAAGCCTTTCCTCAAGCCTCTGTCCCGCCCCACCCCTTTCCACAACCTCCCCCCAACCCGAGGCTATGTCTAGACTGCAGGCTTCTTGCGCAAGAAGCTTTTATTAGAAGAGATCTTCCGCAAAAACTTATTGCACAAGAGAGTGTCCACACTGAAAAAGCGCATTGAAAAAGCGATGGGCTTTTGCACAAGAGAGCATCCAGACTGCATGGACGCTCTCTCGAAAGTAAGCCCTGATTGGTATGCACAGAATGGCCACCAGGGCACCTGTGCTTTTTCTTCTTTCCTCTTTTTGCTCAAAACCCCCCTCTTTCCCATCCACACATGCTTTTTTGCAAAAGATCTCTTTCGCAAAAAGGCGTTCTTCCTCGTAGAATGAGGAATACGCCAGAAAAACCCCTCTGCTCTTTCAATTTTTTTTGCACAAAAACGCGCTTGAGGTGTGGACGCTCCACAAATTTTTGCAGAAAACCGGCCATTTTTCCGCAAAAACTCTGTAGTGTAGACATAGCCTGAGTGCGCCACATTCTCCCTCCTCCCTCTACTTCCCAGAGCTATTGCCCAGTGGGCAGGAGGCGTTGGGAAGGAGGGGGAGGAGTGGATTGGCAGGGCCGCTAGCAGGTGAAAGGCGCTGGGGGAGGGCAGAGGGAGCAGCTTGGCTGCTGGTGGATGCTGAGCATCTAAACTGGCTGCTCCAGCCCCAAAACACCCCCAGAGTTGGAGCCTGTGCAAGAAGGAGTCCATCTGATTGGCAGTGATCTCCCCACACCAGCAGCCTAACCTTTGTCAGGGGCTCTGTCAGACTCCAGGCAAAGGGGAATTCTGAGGAGGGCTTTGACGGGGTCTGATAAGTTAGCGTGGTGGATGTTTATGGGGAACAGCCGGCAGGTGAATGGGGCAGCATGGGAGAACGCAGGAATGTGCATGTTTGAAGATGTCACAAGTGGGTGACAGAGGCTGGCTTTGTGAGCCAATCAGGAGAGCGCTGACCACTCAACGGGGAATAAGAGATGACAGGCAGGCTGAGGACTGACACTGCAGGGCCTAAAGTGAAGATAAGCAGTTGATATTCTGTGGCCTATAGGTTGTTGGGCTTTGGCTCCATCTACTCTCTGGAAAAAAAGTGGTATGTAGATTGGGTGACATAACTCAGCCACTTTTCCTAGTCATGACACCTCCAGAAAGGCCAAGGATTAAACGAAACAAAAGACAGGACTATGCAGCACTTTAAAGACTAACAAGATGGTTTATTAGGTGATGAGCTTTCGTGGGCCAGACCCACTTCACTTCCTCAGATCAAATTGTGGAAGAAAATTGGCCTGACCATATATACCAAAGGGATACAATCAAAAAAAGTGAACACATATGAAAAGGACAAATCAAATTTCAGAACAGAGGGAGGATGAGGGGGAAGGTTAATGTCTGTGAGCTAATGGTATTAGAGGTGATAACTGGGGAAGCTATCTTTGTAATGGGTAAGATAATTAGCATCTTTGTTGAGGCCCAGTCTACATGTAAGGATTAAATGGGCCATGAGGAGTGTTCTCCCCCTCACTCTCTGAGTGGTCCCCCCCCCCAATCTTATATAGCTGCTGAGAGGAAGCCATTTGTAGGCCACAAGAAGTCGCATTGGTCCTACATAGCCTGGGAACATATTCTTGAGCGCCATCTGCTGGCACCATATCTATTAACTAACTATTGACATAGGTATCCATACAGCTCTTTCAACTCCTCCAAGGCTAGGAACCATTGCCAGGAAAACGAGTAGGATAACTTGCACTGACTGACGGTTGAGGTTGTGTTGTCCCTCTACTCTGGGTAGGCGACCAGTCTCCAGGGATTGAATCTGGCAGCTTTTGCCTTACGAAATTCACAGAAAATGAAAGGAAGGGAAAACGTAATTATCTGAAGAATAAAATACTGTTGTCTGGCAATGAAGAAAAGCTGGGCAAAAGAACATTACTAGCCACCATTCTTCTGTTCTTCTTAATCTACTTTTGGCTACAGGCTATCCCCGTCAGTCAGCACAATGTTATTTCACTCAATTTAGTGAAGGTCAGAGTGAAATTGAGCCAGATGAGCAGCGATAATTTGTTTTCGAGTTGATTGGCTAATCTATTATCTGACCCCAAATTTAAGGTGTGCTAAAAAGTAATAGGAAAGTTTAAAAAAGAATAGTAAAGATGTGAGAAGTATGATGCAAAAGGATTAGCCGGCTCTGGGTCAAATTCTCCTGTCAGTTACAGGACTGTAAATGTGGTTTTGTTCTAATGAAACCAATGGAGTTACCCTGGATTTTCTCCCACACAAGGGAGAGCAGAACTTGCCTTTCTATGTTCAAGTTAAACAGAACACTTGTAGGTCTAACTTGGTCCTATTCAGTAATTCATAAACCTACCCATGGACGTGCTAATCCGAGGAAGGAAAAACAAGTCATCCTTAAATGTTTCACCTCTAATTTTACCCATGAAATTACCTATTTTCTTGTGTCCCACCAGAGGGGGCATCTAGCCTCTTATGTGGAAGGTGGTGTCCTGCCTGGGTATTTTTCTGGGTAAATTCCAGCAATGGTGGCCAGAAATGCTGGTGTCCATTTCTAGCTGTACAACAGACTTCATCCACTCCACGCTGTGCTCTAGCTGTGTCAGTCCAAGCCTAGAGGATGATGCTGAGGATGATGCTGAAAGCCAGGTGGAAACACCAGCTGAATCAGAATACTGGGACCCCATTCCGGGTAAGACAAATGGGTAAGAACATTATACCAGGGCCTTGCTATTTTCAGTGGCTTCCAGTCCAACACTAGGACAGATTTTTAAAGTCTTTAACTTTATGGCCGTGGGTGGGCTCAGGTATTTTAGAGAGCACCATCAGTATCAGTGAAAATATCTGAATGCTACTTCCAGAATTCACCTTACCCTCATGTTTAAAAAGTCCCAGTTACCTCTTCAATAGGGTTGCCAGATGGTTTCAACAAAAATACTGGACACACTTGACATTGCATCACAATTGACATTCCATCTTATTTAGAAAATACCAGACATTTATATTTTCTCATTTATATTTTCTCAATTTGTTTCCCGAACATACTGGACTGTCCGGTTCAAAACTGAACACCTGGCAACCCTACTCTTCAAGCACACACCAGGAAATGAGATTCAAGGAAAGCTGATGGACAAAGGGATAATTGACAAAAACTAATAGGTTGGAATATGCCCGTGGTTGATTTAATAGTGATGGTTAGTGAATACGTCAGTCGGAGTCAGGATCAGTTTGTGAAGAAGAAAAAAAGGAGGGGAGGAGTGGGTAAGGCCTTGATTCTGCAAACATGCCTCTGCTTAGCTCTGAACACCTTCCTCATGGCTCATGGGCAAAGGGAAATGCAGAACCCCGGGTGTAGACTGCACATCTGCAACTCTCACTGCCCATGCTGGGGGAGGGATGGTGGGCTGCCAGGAGCAGGCAAAGCTCACAGGCCAGACTTCTGTCCTCTCAGAGGCTTCATCCACCCTTTGATCGCATGGGCCCAGCAGACCTGAAAAGGCTGCAGCTCTCTTCAGGGTTTATAGAGAAATTGCTGAAGGGAAATATCAAGTGTCTAGGGTTGCCAGGTGTCTGGTTTTGAACCGGACAGTCCAGTATTTGAGCTGTCTGTTTGGGAAACAAATTGAGAAACTATAAATGAGAAACTATAAATGTCCAGTATTTTCTAAATAAGATGTAATGTCGATTGTGATGTCATGTCAAGTGTATCCAGTATTTTTGTTGAAACCATCTGGCAACCCTACAAGGGTCTAGGAGAGCCAACAGCCTCTGTGGGCCTCTGGGAGGGCCGGGCGGAGGGGGGATAGCGTCATGCTTTCAGAAGGGGCGGGGCTTTGGGTGAAAGGGGTGGGGCACACCTCTTACCCAGCCCTCAGAGCCACTCAAAGCACACAGTGTGGTACTCCGGGCGGCCATTTAAAGGGCCCATGGCTCTGGCTGCTGCTGCAGTAGCAGCGGCAGCAGCTGGGAGCCCTGGGGGGCCTTTTGAATCACCAGGTCCCGGGGCAACTGCCCCCTTTGCTCTCCCCCCTTGATGGGTCTGCAAGGGTCTAATGTGATCCAAGCACAGGTGCCTATTCCTGCGGCTTGCACTTGTGTGGCAGTAGGCAAGCCCAGTTCAGCATTGCTGACAAGGAAAGCAGCAGAAATATAAGCATCTGAGAAGTTCCTTTTGCCAACATTTTCTGTCCCTATAAACCCCCCATGAGTGAGGGCGACTAACTACAATAGGAGCCATTCCTCCGACCTCCTCACTCTCTGATCATTGTGCTTTGGGAAGTTTGGTTAATCGGGACTCCGCTCCGAACCCCCATAGGGCATGAGTCAGCGAATACACTAACGAGGAGTCCTCTGGCATCTTCACACCTGACAGATTTAATTGGGCATAAGCTTGCGTGGGTAAAAGCCCCTTCGTCATATGCTTCTGGCTCTCAAAAGCGTCTGCCCAAATACATATGTTAGCGTGTAAGGTGCCACAGTGCCTTGGTTGTTTTTGCAGATACAGACTAGCCCAGCTGATATAAATAAACTAATGAGGATTTTTGGAGACACAACAAAAGCCCAACCCCTGGGCCTGCCCGGTTATAGAGTAATCGCATTGCTTGCTGACCTAGAAACAGGAATGTGAGCAGTAAACACATCTCCCTCCAGTACACTGCTAACCCTATGAAAGAACTTCTGCCAGCCAGTGGGATAATGTTGTAATTACAGACTTGTCAAATCACTCGAAAAGAACCTACATGTAAACAAACCTGAACACCTGAACGTCACGGCCCCATGCTTCTGAGGGCAATTTGACACCTGGATTGTGCAGATTTATTACCTGGGTCATTTTGCAAGGGAAGTCTTCTGAGCTCTGGAGTTTTTGGGTGTCTGGATGATGTTTGATAACATCTATGCCAGTGTTTCTTAAACTTTTTAAGATGGAGGAACACCAAACAATAATTTTTTTTATTATTTAAGGGCGGCCATTTTGAATTCTGTTGTTCTCCGCAGCACACCTCCGACTACCTCGCAGCACATCGGTGTGCCCCGGAACACAGTTTAAGAAACACTGATTTATACGCTCCCATTTCTGGTGTTGCTTCGGTGCCTGACACTAGTGAGTATGTACTCAGCATGGCTGCCCATGTTTGCTTGATGAGAGATAGTATGTGTACAAGAGCAGGGAAAACACACCTCTACAGCTGTGAAAGTAACTTACAATTTCTGACAGGTACTGACTGTCCTAGTGCAACCTGGGGCCCTGCCAGCTCTTTAAATAGCTCCCTGCTGGCTTTTGCCATAGCTCAGCCAGCTCTTGCCGGGGCTGCACACCAGGGTGCACCCACTTCCTTTCACCTCTGCACCTCTAGCTCATAGTGTAGACATAGCCAATGTTGCAATGCGGAGGCCATGCTAGCCCATTTTGCCCCCTTCCAACACACAATACAAAGCAAATGGGGCCCCCCTTATGCTGCTTGGGGCCCTAACAATTGCTTCGTCTGCTTATGCCTAGTGCCAACTGCTGCTGTGCCTAACTTTCAGGTGTGTAGAAAATCACCAAGATTTATTAACCTGGGGGAAGTGCCTAGGCTCTCTATACAATGAATGGGAAGAGAGAGGCTCTGAAGAATGGAATTCATAAAAGCCAGCATGCGGAGCAGGAAGTCACCTAAACTAACCCATTGGAGATGCTGATTGAGAGGGTTGTCTCCCCAGACTCACTCCTCTTGGGGTATTCAGCTTGTGAGTGCCAGCCAGGAGTCCCTCTCTTGGAATCAAGCATCTAAGCGGGTTCTTGCAAGCCCCCTCGCTGTCTACCTTATAGCCCTGTTGTCAGCACACTCAGGATATCTAGGTTCCGTTTGTCCCTCTGCTTGATAGAGCAAGTATTTGAACAGGGGTTTCCCACCTTGCTCAGAAGTGCCCCCTAACCACAGCTGCTGTGGGAGAGCCCCACATCCTAATATCCCCTAGCTCAATGATTAGGGCACTCCCCTGAGAGGTAGCCATTCCCTGGTCAAATCCCTTCTCCCCATCAAGCAGTAGGGGGTACCTGAGCCTGAAGTCCTATATCCCGGCAGAATGTGCTAACCATTGGGCAGAAAGTTAGAAGGTGGGCAGCACCTCTTCAGGACAGGTGGGACATGAGCCAGTAGGCAAGCTCAGAGCTCCACAGGAGAGAGAGGCAGGGGGATACCTAGTTTCCTTTGCTCAGCTGGGTTTTAGGAGTCGGGATGCAGAGGGAGGCAGCAGCATTCCCCACAGGCAGAAACTTAGGCGCGGAGGGAAATTTTACTGCAAAAATGTTGGTGCTAAGTGAGTGCCCACCAGGTAGACTGACAGCTGAGTAAGGGTTTTATGTACACCAGTGGCACCAAAATGTTGGACTTGTGCGCTTCAAGTGGCATGTAGCTGCCTAAGTCTCTTTCTGAATCTGCCCCTGAAGCTCTCTTTGGTTCAGTCTGTAGAATGGGGATGGCACCCACACACCTCCCCCACTAGGTGGGACTGGGGGCATAATTCATGAATGTCTGCAAAATGCTCTGAGATCCCCTGAGGCTAGAGAATTAGAAAAACCATCTCTTCCGCTGCTAGGGGCTAAATGACGCTGAGTTTTAAAGCTCTACTTAGCTTCCTGAGAAACTGCCTCCTCCCCCTTGCCCTGCAGGGCAGCTGAGCTCAGCTGATACCCTCTCCTGAGGGATCCTAGGGCTGGAATGCACCAGCCCTGTTGATGGGCTCTGTCCGACAGAGTTCTCTACACTGGAGCTGCTTCCTGGCTGTCCAACAAAGCTGGAGTTTGTTAAATTTCAGGGTGCCACATTCAGCTTGACTATTTGCAGTGGCCTTCTAGGGACATTGGCCATTTGAGATCTAATTTTTTTTTTAAATGGAGTTAAAAGTAGAAAGGGTTGGATCAGGGGGGGAAAGGAGAGAACAACAGGACAAATTTTCACTGAAATTAGACATTTTTCTATCAGTTCTAGTTTATGTCTTTTTCAGGTCTTGGGCTGCACTTGCTCCTGAGTCCCTTCCATAGCTGTGGTTTTACAGCCCCGTTTTCCTGTTCTCCACTCTTGTGTGGCAGACCCAGGGAAATACAGGAAAGACCGACTGTGGTAAAACTGACTATGCCCTTTAGATGAAATTCACTTTTGTGTATGCCCTAGGGCCTCCCCTTCTGAAAGATTTAATTACACGTTTGATTTTACAACCTGTAAATAGTCTCATCAAAATAATGGGAGAGTGAATTTAATGCAAAGTGGGGTCAAATGCACAAAATAAATAAACTTCCAAAACAGGGTACTTCCCTTCCCCCCTCTAATTTCTTGTTAGAATAATTGTAGGCGTCATTTGTACAAACGGTAGATAAAAACAATTGAGGCAGAAACGTGACGTTAAATGGGCTATATGACGACGTTAATATTTGTAAAGCCCTTTGAGATCCTGGGATGAAGAGCAAAAATACAATTTGTTGTTATTTTTCAATCAGGCTTTCCACTCACATGAAGTAGCAAAATGCCATCAGCCCGAGCAGAAGAAAGCTACATACCACATGCAATAATGGAATTTAATACGAATAAAGGTGAACTGTCTTAATTACAGTGCCACCTTCGCACTGCCTCTGTCAGCAGTTCCATTACAAGGGGTTCATATGATTAGAGGGTTTAACGCATGGCTGTAAAGAAGGCGGTTTCACTTTTCAGGCCAAAAGTTGATGTCAAGAATTTTTTCTGGAACTAGTTAAAGTGGAGACAAGTCAAGGCAATACCTGTTTCTTGGCAAAACCAGGAGTCCGTCTGGGAATATGGACATTTTGGGGAGTGACGGAATGTGGGATCATTTTATTCTCATCAATTAATATATTTCTTTCTCATTTTTTTACAGCACATACTGCTGTCTCTTTGGCAGCACATTCAAATGGAAAACAAATTAATGTAACAACAACAAAACCAAAAGACTCCACACCTGACAGACCAGAGTATAAACAAAATCTACCTTGGCTGAAGGTCCCAGTTGAACAGAGATTTGGAGCAGGGGCGTATGTTAATTCCTCTTCTGCAAGGTGCTAAAGTCCCATTTAAGGGCCTGATTGAGCGAGATCCTTAAGCACACGCTTGACTTTAAGTAGGTGAAATAAATTAAAAATATACCCTTGAGCGACTCAGTCAATCAGAGCCAGAGTCAATGGGACTTAAGCATGTACTTAAGTAATTTGCTGAAGAGGGGATGCTGAATTGAGGACCCTGCCCACTGACAGGTGTAAAAAGGTAGAATGTGCTCCACTGTTGTGAATAACAGGGATTCCTCCCCGTGCGATGCACAGTGTGTTCATTAGCCTTCCCAGTGAGTCACTTCTACTCAGTTTATAAGGCCTGGAGGCTATAAACACGGAGTGCATTTTAAAGGTTTTAGGTTATGTCCTGGAAGAACACTACGTAGCCTCCACTTTGCATGAATGTGCCATTCTCTGCCGCAAGCCAGCTTTATAAAGGATGCCTCATAAGCCAATAGAGGCTATGGGCCCTCACCAGATCTCAGGATCAGGACCAAACCTCCGCCCTCTGGGGTGGAAAGCTGGAAATGGGTGGGATGGGAGGTGGCTGAGGACTTCAGGTCCTCTCATTAAAATAATGGATATAATGCACAGGGAGAAGATAAACAGAGGTAAAGGAGTTCCCTTTTAAACTAGGTCCCGTTGGAGCCTTACGTCACAAGACCGAGAGAGCGGTTAGCTCATTTCATGAATCACCAAACGCCTAAGGGCAGAAATGTTCAGTCCTCTCTGAGCCAGAATGTTTTTAAATGATTGACATTTATAACGTGCCTTTCATCTGACGTATTCTATGAACTGTTTATGGGAATCACTTCAAGGGCCCCTTCCTTTCACTGAAATGCAGCCACTTCTGGAGTGGAAGGTAACAACTGCAGAACAGAGCCTAGCAACACCGTACAACACTTTATGATGGGGCGGGTAGAAAAATACAGTCAACTATTTTAACTGCAGGCAAATGTTAATGACCAAACCGGAATTTAGCCAAGACACTTATGAAAAGTGCAGAGGAATTTTTAATGACCACAAGTTATTTGATGTCAATTTGCATCTTCAAGGTGGGATGTGCTACAGCACATTGCCTGCTAACATTAGTTCAATATCTCAGAGGGGTAGCTGTGTTACTACAACACATGGGGGATAGGGGGAGGAACAGCTGACTCCCAGATCATCCTCCTTAGGTGATCACAGACTCCAGCTGACTTTGTTGCTAGGCAACTTCTTCCCTGACAAATCAGGAGCCAGCCCATTGTTCAGGATGTTTGTATTTGATAGAGGATCATCCTCATTTAAAAGACTTCTACTGTGTCACTACTCCTTGGAATCTGAGCTCACCAAGGAGATAAACCAAGGGTGGACACTAATTTTTGCAGAGGGGCCACTTCAAGAATCTGGTAAGTGATCACAGGCCTCACTTTTCTACTATATTAATGGAGGGGTACGGGATCTGGGATGGAGTCTGGGTACAGGAGGGGGTTCTGACCTGAGACAGGAGGTTGGGCTGCTGGAGGGGGTGCAGGATCTGGGTGCAGGAGGGGGTTGCGGTATGGGAGGGGGGTCAGGTGCACACTCTGGCCAGGAGGCGTTTATTGTAGCTTCCAGCTGGCAGCCAAGTGGGGTGCTCAGGAAGACTGCTCGCCTGATGTGGCCCCACATGCTGCTCAAAACAGGTGGCCAATGGGAGCTGCAGGGGAGGGTGCTTGTGGGCACACAGTCCATGTGCGGAGACCCATTACCTCCCTCACCACAAGGAGTGTGCAGAGACACACTTGCCCCAGCCACTGGCTGCTTAGAGCAGCGGGTGGGGCCACAGCAGGCAGGGAGCCTGTCTGAGGGCCCTGCTGGACTATGGGACATGGCGGGTCAGACCCAAATGTTTGCCAAGCCGTATTTTGCCCACCCTGAGGTAAATGAATAACAGAGAAGACAAAAGGCTGCACCTTCAAAATGGAGTTTGCAACTTGGTACAGGTCCACACAGCAAGTTCCTTGTCTCACACCGAATTCCTAGGTTGTGTAGATCGTCTCTCCCAATCATCACAGTTTTTAGTAGTTAATGAGGACTATGGGGGAAAAGCTTGGCCCATTTTTTCTTGTAATTTTATGCAACTTCCACTTCCACCCAAATGGCTCCAAAACAAACTGGCAGACAATCAAAATCTTCCATTTCAGCCTTAATTAGACCTGTAAGGCTGTGTTTAGAATTACAATTTGCAATTCCTATGTTTGGTGCGCATGTTAGTTCCCTGAATTCTGTGTTAATTAATCCTAATCAACAGCTGCATTATTAGAAGACTAGGGCTAGTGGGTTGATCTAATTTAATTTATTTTATTCTAAAACATCATTATTGGTTGAGTCCCGTTGCCACTGTTTTTATCTTTCCAGGTTTCTTGATGGGATGGAAGAAGTGAACTGGGATTTGTTTATGTTTCCCCACTCTTTTTATCACTTAAGGAGAGAGAGGATCATGACTTAGGGACTCTACACATGACCACTTACATTGGTATAATTTATGTCCGTCAGGGTTGTCAGAAGACTCTAGAACTTCCTTGGGTGGCTCCCAAAGCTTTTTTATTTCATAATTTGAACCCTGCAAAGGGAACAAAAGGTTCCATTCAAAAGGTTAGCATCTCTGGGCTGCTGTGTCCATTTTGTAATGAGTGAGCAGCACAAAGTGGATGGGAACTGCCCAGAAATGGTCATTAGAGAATTCCCCCTCTGCAGTGCAACTCTCCATTAGCATAAAGCTTGGGAGATGGTGTAGATCGGGGTAGGCAAACACCGGCCAGCAGACCCCCCCCACACTGCTATATTTACCTACATGGTCGCAGGTGCTGGCAATCGCAGCTCTCATTGGCTGTGGATTGCCATTCCTGGCCAATGGGAGTTGCAGGAAGTGGTGTCACAGTCTGCGCCACTTCCTGCTCCTCCCATTGGCCAGGAACGGCGATTCACAACCAATGGGAGCTGATATCACCTGTACCTACAGCTGTGCAGGTAAATATAATGGTGGCGGCCTGTCAGGTGCTAATCCTGGCAAACTGCTGCCATGTTATTGCCTATCCCTGGTGGAGACACATCCTGTGCCATCCATGCACTGACTTGTGGGATAGAGGACGCGTCAGGATGTCCTGGCGGTGGTGGGTGAGTGTGGCAGACGAGAGCTCCATTCCACTGTTTTAGCATGGTAGCAAAAGCAGGTTAGCATGTGTCTGAGCTGGAAAGCACTCTTCCAACTGCAGCATAGATGCACCTTAAGCGACCTTATGGCAGTAGGGTTAAGTTAGAACTTCTAGTTTAGGCATGCACAGGGCAGAGAAGGCTCAGGGAGATGGCATCAGATTCCCGGTGTCAGAATGGAGATTGGACACAGTGGAGCATGGAGCCCCCCCAAAATGCACTTCTAGCCTCTGCTTTTGTACTTGTGCCTCACAACACTATCACGTAATAGAGCTACCCTGTGGCACAAGAGGGCAGGTTCCTTTCTTCTGCAGAACACTGCCTAACTCTAGGCTGCCAGGTTTGGAAAAAAATAAAGTCACCTGAGAGTTCTTATCCATGATGACGGTCTGCAGGCTTGTTTTGAATTAACCCATTTATGAGCGGGTGCCATGAGTTTGGGGCATGATACTCTGATAAAATTCATAAATGCTTGCAGTCCTTGGCCAAAGGTGCTACATACAGGTTGAAATGCATATTGTTTGTGACTGAAGTAGTGGTTTTTGTGACTAAAAACCAACCAAGCCTTGACGAAAGGCAGCCCAACTAATCACATAGGAAACCCAGGGGAAAAACAGCTCTTTGATGAACTAAACAGTGATCAAAATGGAGGATCATCCTCAATATCATGAAGAAGGTGATGAAGATTGCATCGTTGCTATTCAACACCAGTGTAAGTACCAAATGTAAACAGGCTTCTACTGACCACAGCGGTTACCAATACACAAGTCAGCAACTCCAGATAAACATTAGAATTTAGCCGAGAAAAGGAGACGCCTCTTCTTTATTTATCTGCTGCTGCTGACTTTGAAGAGTCACACGAACTCATGCAGGAAGAAGATCCTACTCACAGTTTCTCAGCCACTGAAAAGAGAAACTGATACATTCCTTTGCCTGCTAAGCCAGCTGTTACAGTCACCTGGCACCAGGCACTGCAGCAGAAGCAGCATTTTAAACACTCTAGTGAAGGGGGGAACCAAAACTATTTTTTTTGCATGTGTATTCAGTGACTGTGAGAGACGCCAGACTGGCAGCTCCGGAAACTGCAACCACAGAAAAGTGACAGTACAGAGAGGAAGTGGATGCTTCAGTCATTTTGCTCTGCTAATAGGCCTTAATCCTGCCCTGGAGAGACTTAACTAGGGCTGACAAGGGAATTCAGTTTCCATGATCCCTTCAGTCCATGGCGTCTCTGCTGCAGTGGATGGCTCATGTACTAAAGCAGGGGTGGGCAATAATTTTTGAAGGGGGGGCCACTTTGCAAATTTCTGATGTTTTTGTGGGTCGCGTGGGAAGGGGCAGGGCCTTGGGTTGAAGGGGCGGGGCCAGGAGACTTCCCGTGCTCCCCTGCCCACAGACCCTGATTGGCCTGGGGGGCCGGGAAGCGTGTGAAGTCTTTGCCCCTTGCCCCCTGGCAGCTAGAGAGAATCACCAGCTGTTTTGAACAGCTGGTAGTTCTCTTTGGTGCTGCGCGCCTCTGGTGGAGGGGAGGAGACTTTGTGCACTCCTCCGTCACCAGGTCTCAATTGGCCTGGGAGCGGGGAGCCTGGGATCTCCGCCAGCTGCATCAACCCACTTGGCAGGCCGGATCTGGTCTGCGGAGGCTGTCTTGCCCACCCCGGTACTAAAGAAATCAATTTCCACATCTAGGGTTGCCAGGTGTCCTGTTTTGAACCAGACAGTCCCGTATTTGAGCTTTCTGTCCGGGGGAAACAAATTGAGAAAATACCGGACATAGAAATGTCTGGTATTTTCTAATTAAGTAAGTTTTATTATTATCATGAGTATCAGTACGTAGTTGCATACTGCCTGGCTGGTAGACACGCTCACACTGTGCGAGCGTCTCTACCAGCCAGGCAATATGCAACTACACAGTAGAGAGGCGTGGGGTGGGGGCGGGGCGGGATGGAATCTCTGGGGCCGGACTCACCCATGCGCCCTGCCGGGACCGTGCGTGGGACAGGCAGCACCCCGGGATCTGCGTGCGCCCGGGCCAGCCCCACTCCCTGCCGGCTGGTCCCCACTCCAGTCCCCCGGGCCAGCCCCACTCCCCCCAGACCCCCTCCCGGCCAGCCCTGCTTCCCGCCGGCTGGTTCCTTCCTCCGATCTCTCCCTGCCAGCCCCGCGTTCCCCTACCCCCTCCCGGTCAGCCCTGCTCCCCGCCGGCTGGTTCCTCCCCGGCCAGCCCCGCTCCCCCCCAATCCCCTGCGGGTCAGCAATGCTTCCCGCCAGCCGTTCCCCACCCCCAAATCTCCCCTGGCCAGCCCCGCTCCCCTCCCAGCCACCCCCCCCATCTGAGATCAAGTGTGTCCGGTATTTTTTTGAAATCATCTGGTAACCCTATCCACATCTGCCACCCCTTACAACAAAGATGGCCGCTTTGGCAGGGGGGTGCGGTTTGTTATGGCAACACTTGCCCACTTGGAAACTGGACTGAGACTGAGCCAGTCATTACACTGGAGTCAGTGATTCTGGACCCACCCTTGTTTCACATCGCCAGGTAACTGGTCCTGAACCAAACTGGACATGTTAAAGTCCCACAGCTACGTTTCCTCTCTGCCAACTTTCCAATGTTTCAAAACTGGGCACTACAGAGTCTCCTCACTCCCTGGTGCTCCCTCCCTCATTTTCCCTGTCACTTCCTTCCCCTCAAGACTCAGGCTGGGACGAGCTGATACGGAGTCAGCCTGCCCAGTTGGGGCATGAAGGAGTGATGGGGTGTGTGTTGATCTCCAGAGCAATGGGCTGGAGAGATCTGGGGTCTTGAGAGGCTGAGAAACCCTGCCAGTACCAGGCCATCACTGGCAGTAAGCCTGGCTGCCAGCCCTGCTCCTCAAACGCTGCGTGTGGTCAGGATTTCCCAATGTGGACACCAGTGACGCCAGGAGGGCGGATCCTGACCACATGCAGCATTTGAGGAGCCTGAAGGTGAAGGATGGATACTGAGGTAACTGGACTTGAGGTATCCAGTCAGCACAACTGCTCGGGTTCCCTTTCAACAGGACTTTCTAGTCAGAAACTGGACACCCGGCACTTTTAGAAGAATTTTTTGTTTGTTTAGATAAACTAAAAAAAAAAAAAGTTTTGATTGCTTCAAAAACCGGAATTTTGCAAGAGCAGACTCCACAATATGGCTTAACTGCTGTCATGTTTGAAAGCAAAACCAATATTTCAAAGATAAAACTGGCTTCTAGCCAGGAGCAGTTACTGTTCCTAGGAGATTCTACTCTGGAGACACAAATAGTTGTTTACACACAACATCAATAAGCCTGCTTCTGATCTCATGCTGGTTTTGCTTTAATGGAGTTACTCCAGATTTACACAGGTGTAACTGAGTCAGGACCACTGAGTCTAAACAGTGCCATAAGTGACACTATAATGATTTGTCAGAACCATGAAATCCCTAAATGCATCAGAACAGGTCACAAGCCAAATCCAGTTGATCTGACTCCTGCTCGGGGTCTCATTAATTGTCCATGTGAATGCAGCAAACTGGATTTGCCCAAAGAAAGAGGAGTATTTTTAGTTTCCAATCTTTTTTCTATTTATGTCAGACCCATAACAATATTATACAAAAATAAACCAAACCCCAAACCCACTTCTGTGATGCAATGAAGGCTGCGACACACTGAACATAAGAACGGCCATACTGAGTCAGACCTATGGTCCATCTAGCCCAGTGCTCTGTCTTCTGACAGTGGCCAATGCCAGGTGCAGGGAATCATCAAGTGATCAAGTGATCTCAATCAATCAATCAATCAATCATCATGTTCATTCTCATAATATTAACTAATAGTAACACTAACAATACATAATACAGGCCCTAGACAGGGCCTAGACTTTTTTTCAGGTCATTCCTGGATGGAACCCATAATTCTTGAGTGATAGTGTAGCTGGCAAAATGAGGTTGTAGGGTTGTATTTAGACTCGAGCAGGAAATTACAGAGACAGATGACTATGAGTGGCTTTGGATAACAAGCTCTTGTGCATACATTGATTCATGGGATGAAAGGAAAAGTTACTATGGACCTTCAGAGCACATTTATCAGAGGCATGAGCAACTTCCTTGGTCTGGGTGTGTATAGTGTAACATGAACGAATAAAAAGAAAGAAAAATGAAAGGTGTGACTGTGAAAGGGATATTGTATCCTGTACATAAAATAACTATATCCCCCCCAGAGGAAGACTCAGCAGGCTGCTGCAGCCACAGAACAGGGATAGAAAGAGATGGGTGGGTGGGTATTAAGACCCAGGAGTGCCCAAGTTTTCAGGTGCCCTACGCAGCTGCGTGTTCAGCATATGCTTAAGGAGGGCCCTGCATTCTTCCGCTCACCTCTGATCATCCTTAATTTACCCCCAGTCCATGACTGTGAGTGAAAGCCTTTGAAATCTGACAGTTATTCAGTGGCTTACATGAACTGCCTGGCTGATGTCAATTCACTTTTGAGTGTTCAGCAGTCTGTGTCCCAAAAAGAGATCAGCACAAGCGGCACCAGGGAGCAGCCGCTGTAAATGAGCAGAGAAGTCCTGAACAGAACGGGGCTCTGTGCAGACTGTACTCTCAGCTTAAGAGGATTGAAACATGCTGGCAGATTCCATAGGCGGAAGACTGGCACTGCTGCTGTGGATAATGCTGTATTTTCTGGTCCTTGCTCTGTTGTGCAGTGAGCACAGACATAATAGGCCTATACCAAAGACTTCACTTTCAGGGCTGTTGACTGGGCACCTTTCATACTGTGTTTTAAAAATAAGGTGAATCAATCATAAAAGTAAAGTCCTCCTATAATTACCCTGGTTACTTATACAGTGCTAGAAATATACACAGCAATTACCAATATACAGACAGGAAAACGCACAGCTCAATTACTTGATCCAAAGCCGACGGAAGTCAGCAGTTACAGACTTCCCAGCCCACAAAAGTATTAGTTTAGAGAAATACTTCTTGACTTAAAATCAAGGAAAAAGTTTTGAAATGGTTGAAACGTTTCATTCCCGATATTTCCAGTATAAAACAAAAAAATCAGGTTTGCATGGTTGGAAATGACTTTTCATGTAGAAATGTAGACGTGGGCTGTGCCTATGAAAGCTCATGATACCATCTACAAATTTTGTTAGTCTCTAAGGTGCTGCAAGACTATTTGTTGTTTTTTACGTTTTTTAAATTAAATTGAGAAAGGTCAAAACTGAAATAAAATGAGCAGACTGAAGTATTTCAGTCTTGAAATGAAAAGTAATTTGGCTTGTGAAAATTTTGACTCTGTCTCTGATTTAAGATGGAGAAACATTTTGGAATCTTTGGAATCTTTGAAAATACGTCCCTACCCCTTCCTGGCTTGCTTCCCTTCTCCCTTCTTTTTGCCACACCTAGACATATTGCAATTGTATTTATAATACATTCCTTTGCATTCTGGCTGGTTAATTCTAACGTTTGTGAGTTGTACGGTCTGTCCCATGAAGTAATCACATTGGGACAGTCATTTACATAAACCATGAACAGACAAGAAAATAAACATGCTGACAAATCCCAAAGGGCATTTCTAATACCACCTCATTTATGTTGCCACGGCACATTTTTTAATATATGGGCAAGATTTTCCAGTTATTTTTCCCATAGACGTATCACCCACTGAAAACAGATTATATAAGTCTCCTAGAAGCTCTCTGGCTCTGTAATCATGTTGGTGCCTCTAACTGACAGGAGAGATCTTGGCATTTCTTGCTTGCTTTGTAGGTGGGCCTGTGCATTATTTTCATATCATCTATGGGTAATTGCATCATGTATTCTTTACCTGTGTGAATCAGCTCAGCAGAACCTTGTGGTCTGATATGACCAAAAGGCAGCCTAAACCAGGGACCTTCATTCAGTGACTCACAGAAAGGAAATTCTGCTCATCTTGTGACTCTGAGAAACTGATGAGTCACCATCTCATGTGCACCTAACTTGGCAGTGAGCAAACTAATCACCTTGTCTAGGAAGGTTAAATATTGAATGGTTAAAGAACTCTGCTTGAATCTGGTCCAAAATTTAGATTTCGCAATAATAATCAGAATCATGCAGCAGCTGACAGATTGAATGGTTAAAGAACTCTGCTTGAACCTGGTCCAAAATCCAGATTTTGCAATAATAACCAGTCATGCAGCAGTCAACAGCAATAGAAATACTGTGGTTTTTTTTAAAAAAGAAGTAAATTCCAATGCAAGTAGTTTTCTTTAAACATGTCATTATTCCTTTGTGATGTTGACAACGCAAATATTGCTGTGCTGATAATCTGAAAGTGGAATTGTCTATAAATAACAGCCAAAGTGACCTCACTGATTGTCAATTGTGCTGGCTGAAAGAAACTTTTTAAAAAAAAGGAAAAGGTGATTGTAAAACCACAAAATATTGGCAGAGAAATCCATGGCAGATACATGTAAATTAATTTTTAGTGTGAATTTCTGGGCAGAGCTCGGTGGATAATCAATTTTTATTTCAGTGTCAACAATTAAAAATAAAATTTAAGTTGACCTGGAATCAAAATTATTTGATTTTCTGGAGGCAAAGTGAAGTAAAAAACAATTGATGTTGAATAAAACATTCTATTTAACTTGAAATGTTTGCTTTCATTTAAGGGTTTTTTTTTAGCTTTACAAAAATAAAAAAATAAAAATTCAAAACAAAAAGTGTTTTCATATAAAAAATGAAAAATTTTAATTAGAAAAGGTATAGGTGAAACATTCAGATTTTTTCATAGAATCATAGTAATGTTGGGCGGGAAAGGACCTTGAGAGATCATCTTATCCATCCCCCCATACTGAGGTCAAACCAAGTATATATAGACCATCCCTGACACGTGTTTGTCTAACCTGTTCTTAAAAACCTCCAATGATGAGGATTCTACAATATCCCTTGGAGTCTATCCCAGATTTTAACTTCTATTAGGATTTTTTTTGAACTTTATTTAACTCAAATGTCTCTTGGTGCAGATTAAGTCCCATTACTTCTTGTCTTACCTTCAGTGGACTTGGAGAACAATTGATCACCACTCTCTTTATAACAGCTCTTACATATTCAGGTCCCCCCAGAGTCCATGTGGAGGTTCAGGGTGGTTTTCCCAGACCCCACACTTTAAGGAGGCCTGTAGCAGCTGCCTCAACTGTCCTATGGACAGGACACATGGGGCTCAGGCTGGCCAGGCTGCTCCCCCTCACTCACCATGGCGGTAGGAGCCAGAGTGACCTGGTAGCCTGGTCTACTCCACTACCCTCTCGCAGCCTGCTACACTCCACTTCACCGCGGCATCTGGAAGCAGAGCATCCTGGCCCTGGTCCCAGCCGCAGCCCACTCCCCCAAGCCCTTCATGGCTCAGCGGGAGCATCCTGGGAGATGGGCATTGGGGCAGAGTCGTTCGGGCACCTGCGGCTGTGGTGAGTGTGGCGGAGTTGACCCCTGTTGTTACCCTGTGCCAGCCCCCCCCAGTTATCTCCCATCTTACATTGTATGGGAAGAGGATGTGGGGAGGGGGTGCAATGGGAGTGGGGGTGGGCGGAGCAGGGGCGGGGTTTGGAGGAAGAGATGGAGTGGGACTGGGTGGGGGCAGAACAGAAGCAGGGCAGGGGCGGGGCCTGCAGCGGGGGGGAGCGGTCCCCATGTCTGGGGCTTTGGGAAGGTTGATGGGCCCCACACCCTCCTCGGGACGGCCCTGGGTCTCCCTATGCTCATCCTTCCCCCAGATGAAACATGCCCAGATTTTTTACCTTTCCTCATAGGCCAGGTTTTATCATTTTTGTTGCTCTCCTCTGAACCCTCTCCAATTTGTTCACTTCTTTCTTAAAGATGGTGCCCAGAATGGGCCATTGTAACCCAGGGGTGGGCAATAATTTTCACAGGGGGGCCTGGGTGGAAGGGGCGGGGCAGGGCTGGGGGCCTATCCTCTCCCAAGAATTGTCTCAGCGCTACTCCCACATACCCTGTTATCCCCCTTTTTATGTTCATTTATTTGCGTTTTCCTCCCTAAGGAAAGAACTTTGCACTGGTCTTAATGGAATGTCACCTTTGCTGATTTCAGACCAATTTGTCACCATCATTTTGAGTTCTAACCCTGTCTTCCGGAGAGGTAGCCGCCCCTCCCAGCGTGGTGTCATCCACATATGTTATAAGCACACTACTCCATTATCTAAGCTGTTCATGAAAATGTTGAAGAGCATTTCAACATTTATTGATGCCCTGGGAAGACTCCACTTGAGACAGCTTTCTAATTTGACAGCAAACCGTTGCTAATTACTGTTTGGGTACAGTCTTTCAGTCAGTTGGGCACCCACATTAAGAGTCATTTCCTCTAGACCACGTTTCCCTCATTTGTTTATGAGAATGTCATGCGGGATATTTTACCTTGTTAAAACTAATAAAAATCTTACCCAAGCTAATATTTCAAAAAAAGTTCACAGAATACAAGTGAAAAAGGAAGGGACTGTTCCCTCTGGGGTCAAGCTTGGGTTGTGGGCGGTCATGAGTTTTGGTTTACACGGTTCCCGAGATACATCATGCACATAATTGGCATTGTCCCAGATTCAAGTGGGTGAGTTTTCAAAGTGTCAGTGAGTAAGTGGTCTCGGGCATGCCACCCATACGGCGTAGAGCGTCACAGTCAGTGGCGATGAAGTGGATAGGTGCGTGGGTGGAATCACATTCCCCAGGAGCCAAATAGCAGAGAGGACACACATTTTATGTGGACAATCAGGAATTTGGATAATCAAGAAGACAGCAGCAGAATGGCCTCCCCTACACCCCGAGGCTTGCTCCCTTCCTTCTCCTTGCAGAGCTAGCTGGGGCCATCTGCTCTGCTCACTCACCCCACGACAGCAGAGGGCTCCCTGCATTGCCACAAGGCCAGTGGCACCCCATCTAGGCAGGTGGGAGGCTGCAGTCTGGGCAAGGCAGAGCAGAGATGCCTGGCCAGGACTCCACCCTTCCCACCAGGACACCAGCCTTCCCTGCAGGGATAGGATGCCATCTCCCATGAGGGGGCTGCAGCGGGTTCTTGCGCTGCTGTGGGAACCTCTGAGCAACAGGGTGGAGTTACCCATGGACAGGGGTTTGTCCTCTTTGTCTTTTTCGCAGTCCTGGCCAATGATCTGTGTTCCATTATCTGTGTGAGTCGCTGTGTTACCTGCATCCCTTCCTGGTCCTGGAGCATGAGCCATGCAGGGAGCAAGGAAAGGATTCTGATAACACGGTGTTTCAGATCATAGGGTTTCGGATACACAGGAGTGTCCTGTATATCTCATCTGCTGCTTTCCCCCCCGATCCACTAGGCCAGTGCAAGACTCAGGGTCCGTCGAAGTGGGAAGTGAGGCGAGTTTGCCACAACTTGCTCCTGACAAAATAAATCCACATTGGCAATAACTTATTACCCTGTTGTGAGGTCTGCAGGGTTGTCATGACGGGAAAACAGTCACAGAGAGCATGATTTTTCTGCTGCTCCATGACACTTTTCTGGGTCTGTGACTCACCCCTGCATCTCCGGTCCCTCACGGCTGGACCTGGCTCCCACAGGCTCACTCAGGGTTGACTCAGCTGACCCTCCATCATGACGGGAACAGGGCATCAGGCCCAGGCCCACAAGACAATTAGCCACAGGTGTTGTTTCTGAGGGGTGAAGGTAAGGTGGGCTTACTCCTCAAACCCCCATTAGGCCTCCCCTCTGCACCAAGCTGGGAATAGGGTTGTGGTGCAGGGATGTAGGGTGCTGCTGCAAGTGGTCGGTGCAAAGATCAGGGAACAGTCATGGCACACTTAGTAACTCATGACTTTTATCACACTTACTGTGACTGCTTCATTATTTTTGGTAAAAAACATTCTGACAGCCCTTGATTATCCTTTAGGTGCTTACAAATTGAGTGTCTTAATAATGTGTTTCGGTCAGGGCTGGATTAACTGTTCTGGGGGCCCAGGGCTAGTAGATTTTTGGGGTCCTTCTGGGGTAGGGCCAAAAATGAGGGGTTTATATTGCGGGAGGGGGTTGCTGGGGAGTGGGGTGGGGTGATGGGGTCTGGGAGGAAGTTAGGGTGCAGCAATGGGCTGGAGTGAGGGTGTGGGGTATGGGTGGGAAGTAGGGTGCAGGAGCAGGCTGGGAATGTAGGGTCTGGGCAGGAGGTAGAAAGGATGTGGGAAGGGGCAGGGGATTGGGGCACTTACCAGGCACAGCTCCTGGGGTGGGAGAACGGGTAGATCTGCACAGCTCTGCACTTGCAGGCACCTCCCCCTCATTCCCATTGGTCACAATTCCCAACCAATAGGAACAGTGGGGGTGGAGCCTGCAGGTGAGTACCACTAGCAGTGATGCACATGGCTCCAGCCAGGGGGGCAGAGAGAGGAAATGGCAGCATGCAGAGCCATTTCCCGCTCCCCGCCCCAGGCAGAGCTGCAACATGCAGAGGTTTTAGTGGCTGCATTCCAGGGCCCTGGACTAAGGGGTCCCTCCTTAGCTCAGGGCCATGGGATGCAGCCCCTAAAGCCCCTTCATAATATGGCTCTGATTCCAGTGTCTTTCCAGGTATTAAAGTTAGGCTCACCGGTCTATAATTCCCTGGGTCCTCTTTGTTCCCCTTTTTGCAGATAGGTACTATGTTTAGCTTCTCTGTGAGCTCACCTGTCCTCCAGGAGGTCTTGAAGATAATCACTAATGGTTCTGGTGTTGCTTTAGCTAGCTCCTTAAGTACCCCAGGATGAATGACATAAGGCCCTGCCAACTTGATTACCTCTATATTATCTAAATATTCCGTAACCTGTTCTTTCCCTATTCTGGCTCATGTTATCCTCCCTTCTCCCTTGGCTTATAATATGAGCTGTGCTGAGTATCTGGTCACAGTTAACCATTTTCATGAAGGCTGAAGCAAAAGAGGCCTTACACACCTCAGCCATTAGCTCTCCTGCCCTGCCAAGCAGACCTACACTTTCCCTTGTCTTTCTCCTTGCTGCTAAGGTGTTTACAGAATCTCTTACTGTGACCTTTTATGTCCTTTGTTAGAGGTCACTCATTTTATCCCTTAGCCTTTCTGATTTTATCCCTACATATGTGTACTATTCTTTTATATCCATCTATCCATAGCAATTTGTCCAACTTTCCACTTTTAGTAGAATTCCTTTTTGATTTCCAGGATGTTAAAGAGCTCCAGATGGAGCCAGATTTTATCCCAAAAAAGAGTTTTGGATGAAAAATTTCACCCTCCCTCTATTTTTACCAGCAACCACTGTGTGCTAGGCACATTTTGAATACTTTTGTTTCATTTGTTGATGCTGCATACATTTCAACTGGGCAAGGTCAATTTTAAGAGACTACCGAGGCTTAGACTGTCTTTAAAATTAGGTCTGCAATCATAGGTCAAACACAATTTTACTGAAACTCTTAGAGTTAATTTAAGTCAGGATGTGGAGACGGGGTGTGTGTGTGAGGGGGGGAGGGGAGGGAATCCATTATAGATGGTCCTTAGAACAGTTATCTTTGTACCTACTTTGTATTTATTCAGATACCAGGGAATTATGTAAATCAGAGTCTTAACTTTCCCATATTTTATCTCATTAGAGTCAAACAGATTCTGTTTCTGAAATTAATCCGGGTAAATCCCTCCCTTGAATTGAAATTAAATGGACCAGCTTTATTTATTTTTTTTACCATTTGAGAAAGCGAGAGCGTGGGCGGGTTTTATTTATTAATTTTATTGCTCAGTGCCTGTGTGGCTGAAGGCACGTTCAGAATGGCTGACCTCACTACAGAGCCAGGGTCCGGGAAATCCTTTGAATCACACGGAAAATTAAATGCCAGGAAATGCAACCAAAAATACAAAAATCATTTGGAAACTGATCATAACTTCCTGAATTGAGCTACTAGGTTTTAACGTGCGAAATCCAAAGCTGGCTTCATTCAACATAGCTCCACTGACTTCAGGGGAATGACACTGATTTATCCTACCTGAGGATCTGCCCCCGAATCTCCACAGTGATAGAGGAAAAAATACAATGAGTTTAAATATGCTAACCATTTTCACTCAAAGGGAAACTCCAGTGCACAATATAGCCTTACGATGACATCTGGTTAAAAAACAGTCAGTTCTCCTGGAAGGTACAAGAAGCTAATGCTGGTAAGAGAATAGATCCATGTCAGACTTAGGGTTGCTAATTTTCTAACTGGACAAAACTGAACATGTTTGCCCCTCCCCTTTCCAGAGGCTCTGCCCATGCCCTGCCCCTTCTGTTTCCCCCATTCACCCCAACCCCGCTCCATCTGTTGCTCGCTCTCCACTACCGTCACTCGACTTGCTCATTTTCACCGAGCTGAAGCAGGGGATTAGGGTGTGGGAGCAGTTAAGGGCTTCAGATGGGGGTGGGGCCAGGGATGAGGGGTTTGGGATGCAGGAGGGGGTCTCTGGGCTGGAGGATTCAGTGTGTGGGAAGTAGCTCCAGGATGAGGTCGGGGGTTGAGGTGTGTGGGGGGATAGGGGCTCTGGGAGGGACTTTGGGTGTGGGAAGGGGGCTCAGGGCTGGGACAGGTATTGGGGTGCAGAAGAAGGTGATGGGTGCAGGCTCCAGGCGGCACTAACCTTAGACAGCTCTCTGGAAGCAAAGACATATCCCTTGACTCCTGGGCTGAGACACAGTTAGGCAGCTCTGCGCAGTGGCTCCGCCCACAGGCACCGCCCCTGCAGCTCCTATTGGCCATGGCTCCTGGACAATGAAAAACTGCGGAGCTGGGGATCGGAGCGGGGCAGGGGCAGCATGTGGAGCCCCCATGTGGCCGTTCCTCCGCTTAGGAGCCAAGCAACCTGTCACTGCTTCTGGGGAGCTGTGCGGAGCCCGGTGGGGAGCCTGATAGCTTCGCCAATCAGACTTTTAATGGCCTGCTCAGCTGTTTACCGAAGCTGCTAGGGTCCCTTTTCAACCAGGCATTCCGGTCAAAAACTGGACACCAGGTGACCCTAGTCAGATTATGATTCATCCCCATATTAGGCTCAATTCTGCAAGGTGCTGAATGCCTCTTGGGAAATACTATCTGCCTATTGAAATCAATAGGAACTGAGGACTTCTCAGGCAACGTTCAAATCCTTACAAGGTAAGACACTGAGGCTATGTCTACACTGCTTCCCTCTTGCGGAAGAGGAAATGCAAATAGAGTGCTCATTAGCATGTGCCAGCTCTCATTTGCATATCCTCTTCCGAGCCTTTTTGTGGAAGAGGTTTTTGCGCAAAAAAACGCAGAACCCTGTAAACCTCATGGAAATCAGAGATGAAAAAACACCTATAGCTCTAGATCACCTGCTCTGCGTGCACAAATCCCTTTGATACCCAGGCCCAGCACTGGGGCAGGTTTGGATCACTAATCAAGTTGCCTGCAATGTAATCGCAACATTGACTTTTCTGCCGTATTTTCAAGCACTTCTCTTGCTCATTTTTAAATTTCTCAAGTGACAGAGTTTTTATTGGCTCCAGAGAAGTTATTTCATAGTTTCACAAGTAAGTCTAAGTTAGTTGATATGTTTCCATTGAAAACATTTTTGATGGAAAATAACATTTCTTCCTAATAAAAAATTTGTTTGGGTCTAAAGTTATGGGGTTTTGTTTTTCCTCCATTTTCTCACCCTTTTCCCACTTGTTCTGAGTGGCAAATTTTGTCCTTGGAAAAGAGGAGAAAAAGGAATGTTTGTGTTTCAGGGGAAAACAGAAATTTAAAATGTTTGCTTTCTGAAAAAAATGTTTCAGTTTTGAATTAATTTTTCCTTGAAACAGTCAAACAAATGGAATGGGCAATAAAAATAGTTTTCAATATTTCCCACAAAAATCATTTTTTGATCAGCTCTACTAAGATACTATGGTGATGGTGTCTGTATAGAACCACAGACAGATGGACGGACCAACAGACCCCTCCTTTCGCCCTTCAGGGAAGAGGAGAAGCTGGTAGGTTTTCACCAGATCAACGTAAAAAAATGGTGATTTCACTTCCCTTGTGGTTTATGCAAGCTTTGCCCTTGATTTTAGTTTCCTATTACTTGAAATCCCCAAAATTCCACTTTCAGTTTTACGTTCAGCAAAGCTCAAAATCTCTAGGTGACATGTATTCAGAACGGTCAGAGGAGTCTCATGTTTTTGAGGCAAAGTCATAACTCAGTGCCAGGTTTTCTCAGAAATTGCATGAACCATTGTGAGCCATAAATCAGAGTGTTCTCCATTTCATAATTATAACCCATGCTATGGGGATGTGAACATAATATGGCATCTGATTTCATTGTGAACAGTTTGTACAGCACTTGTTTTGACATAGTGATAAAATACCCTGTGATTGTGACTGACAAGAGATGTTCTAATTCTGTTTGTTCTACTACACCTTTAACTTTAGAGGCATCTCCTTACCTGCTGCAGGGGGAGCTGGGAGGCAGTGGCCATTTTGTGTGTCACTTCAGATGCAGAATGTTATAGAGTGACTCTCTTTATGCTCTCACTCTCATGGAGATTTTACACTTCTCATTTGCTTGTTCTGAAGTAAAAGTTAGCTGGGCTTGGGAACACCTGTTTTGCCACTTTAACACGTGGGAAACATAGCATAGCACATGATCTATAAAGGGACACTGCGAAGTCTGCTACACAGATGAGAACCATATTCATGGAAACAGTCCTATTCTTCCTCGAGAAACTTGATCCTTCTCTGCTTCTTGCAGCTAAGTGCTTTGATGGGGGCGTTTCTCACAATCCTTTTGTGAGACGGACTTCTCATAAACCCGGAACAAAATGCCAGTAAACCCTGTAACTTGTTTGGTAAACACCAAAATGCATTGGCTGGTGTATCCTCTTGATCTTTCTGGTGCACTTTATGTCACTTCTGATTAATGTCATCGTGACTGAATGTTCTGGTCGGTGTTAAAAGAATAAGCACGCCTGAGGATGAGTGGTATTTACTTATGATTTTAGAGAGCTTGAAGGTGCACAAAGCCCTTCCCAGAGACAACTGTACCAGGTGCACTACACCATAGCGTGCCCTAACCTTTGCAGAGCAGGGGTGGGGTCAGAACACAAATGGGGGCAGGATGAGTGGGCCAGGCTGTCAGGGGGTCAATACAGTTTAGGATTATGCCATTGCCCCAAATGTTAGAAGTAATACAAGCGAGGGTAACAATATTGAGGGTTATTACAGTGCATGTACTCAACTTAGTTATATATGCATAATTTGGGACATCAGATAGGCCTTTATGTCTATTAATTAATAATTATAACTAATAATTGATTATAATAATAATTATTAAATTATTATTATTTGTAGTAGTAGTACAGGTTGGACCTCCCTGGTCCGGCACCATCCGGACCCGACTGGTCCCAAACAAGGGGATTTGCTGGACCAGGGGAGGTCCCTCCCCTCATGGCCAGTGCTGAACCACTGCCCCTGCTAGGGCTCCAGCCTGGCCTGTTGCTGCCTACCCGACCATGGCTCCCTGGTCCACAGCTGGAGCTCCACGGCCACTGCCGGCCCCCCTACTACTGCCCGGCCACAAGGTTCCGAACTCCTTGCTGTGCCTCCTGCCCCTCCACCCCCTGACATAGGGGGCCCCCTGCCGTGCTCCTGCCCCGTGGCCAGACCTCCCTATACCTGGGCTCTGTGGTCTATGAACATCCGTGGTCCAGTTGCCAGACTAGAGAGTCCCGGTTAAGAGAGGTACAACCAGTAGTAGTAGTAGTAGTACTAGTATAATGGTATAGTCTAGAGCCAATCAAGATCAGGGGCTCGTTGTGCTAGGCGTTGTGCAAATACAGAGTGAGAGACAGTCCCTGCCCTAAAGAGATTACAGTCTAATTCGACAAGATAGACAAAGGGAAAAAAGAGGCAGAGACAGGCTATGACTTGCCCAAAGTCATTTGTCAGGTAAGTGACAATATGACCCAATACCCAGACCACGCTAGTTTTTTTCTTATCATTCCGTTGTATCCCGGGTGATATATTTTCTTGGTAACTACCCTTTGGATTAGTCTTTGCTCTGTTAAGCTTTTAGTAAAACATGTTTCCGTGCAAGACTTGAAGTGAATTTTGGCCTTGGAAAGGGTTCAGAAAAGGGCAACTAAAATGATTAGGGGTTTGGAACGGGTCCCATATGAGGAGAGGTTAAAGCGACTGGGACTTTTCAGTTTAGAAAAGAGGAGACTGAGGGGGGATATGATAGAGGTGTATAAAATCATGAGTGGTGTGGAGAGGGCCGACAAAGAAAAGTTATTTATTAGTTCCCTAAATAGAAGAACTAGAGGACACAAAATGAAATTAATGGGTAGCAGGTTTAAAACTAATAAAAGAAAGTTCTTCTTCACACAGCATGTAGTCAGCATGTGGAACTCCTTGCCAGAGGAGGCTGTGAAGGCTAGGAATATAACAGAGTTTAAAGAGAAGCTAGATAATTTCATGGAGGTTAGGTCCATAAAAGGCTATTAGCCAGGGGATAAAATGGTGTCCTTGGCCTCTGTTTGACAGAGTCTGGAGAGGGATGGCAGGAGACAAATCGCTTGATCATTGTCTTCGGTCCACCCCCCTCTGGGGCACCTGGTGCTGGCCACTGTCGGCAGACAGGATACTGGGCTAGATGGACCTTTGGTCTGACCCGGGTACGGCCGTTCTTATGTTCTTATGTTCTTATGAATGAATACAAGTGAAATGCATGTCACATTTAGTATTTTATTGTCACATTTTTCACTGTTCTGTTTTTTCTCCCATTAGATCTTTTGCTTATACTTTTTGGCTCTATCCTTCCTCGTGATCTGTGTTTGGTCTGAGGCCACATCTCCACTTACTAGAGTTGCCAGGTATCCGGTTTTTGAACCGGACAGTCCAGTATTTGAGCTTTCTGTTCAGGAAACAAATTGAGAAAATATAACTGAGAAAATATAAATGTCCGGTATTTTCTAAATAAGATGTATGTAATGTCGATTGTGATGTCATGTCAAGGGTGTCTGGTATTTTTGTTGAAACCATCTGGCAACCCTACCACTTACTGGAGGCGCTGGCGATCAATCCTCTGGGGTTCAGTTTAGTGGGTTTAGTAAAGACTGCTAAATTGAATGCTGAGGGCACCCCTAT